>JAUMHP010000068.1:13954741-13978146 GCA_032361065.1 Enteromius trimaculatus
AAGCACTAAAACAATAAATTGATTAAAATGCAGTTTTGTAGTCATCACATAATCATACAGAAAATATATTACACTTCCAATAAAAAAATATTAAACATTGATAATGAAAATAATTTTTGGTAAATAAATCAGCATATATTAAGGATTTCTGAAGGATCATGTTTCAGCTTTGCACTATAGAAAACCCTTACATTTTAAAATATACTATGTGAAATATATTAAAACAGCTTAAATTGTAATAATATTTCTCAATATTTTAAAGTATTTTTGATCAAATAAATAAAAGCATGAGACTTTAAAACCTTAAAAAAATTTTGAACAGCAGTGTTATAACAGATCACTAGTAGATTTACAGTGAAACGTGAATATGAATAAACATAAATGAATGGCAGTTTTGTCATTCCTTTTTATGAACTTTACAGTACATTTATGAACTTACTGTTAAACATAAGATAGGCATTTAAAATAGAATATGTTACATCAACATCATTTTTGCATTGCACAAAGTCCTACATATTTAGATTTGTGTAACTTGATTGAAATATGTGTTTGTGTTCTAGCTTGTCCAGCAGGTACATTTGGTCCCAACTGCAGTCAATCATGTGATTGCCACAACGGAGGGTCATGTGATCCGGTGAGTGGCCAGTGCAGGTGCACACCTGGGTGGACAGGAACCAGCTGTCAACAGAGTAAGCACACACACACACAATCAAAAGGAAAATACTCATATTTTAAGTAATATTATGAAATATTGACACATAAATAGCCTTTCTCTTATACAAAACACACACAAACATGTGCGTCATCATCCAGAGACCCTATATACTCATAAACACATCTGTCTCTCTCTCACAGACTCACTCGGAGTGCTTTATTTGGCCGTAGTTAGTAAGATGTAAGTGATTATGGTGATTTATAGTGAGGAGTTTTTAAGCACTGATAGGAGCGATTCACATGTCATCACACAAATTACTGTATTCTGTCTCCATTACACACTGGAATGTTCACATGGGTGAACGCGGGCCACTCACTCTGCGATCCATCTGCTTTCTCTCTCACTGTCTGTATGGTTTGTGTATAGCCTGTGCATCTGGATGGTTCGGTAGGACCTGTGAGCAAGGATGCATCTGTCCAGGGGGCGTGGCCTGTGATCATGTGACAGGCAGATGTGGCTGCCCTGCAGGGTACACCGGGAACAGCTGTGATACGAGTAAGATCTCATTTTATTCATCCTACTAATTCATAAGACTTTTTTTTTTAAATAGCCAGAGCTTCCTAACAAGAACCACCTGTTTAACTCAGCACTTCATATAGACTAATATATATTAAACAGATACAGTATAAATATTTTTTATACACTGTCACTCAAACGTTTGAGGTCGGTGGGATTTAAATGTTTTTTTTTTTGAAAGAAGCCTCTTAGGCAAAATACTGTTCTGTAAAATATTATTACAATTAAAAAATTATATTATTATATTTTCTGTTTAAATATATTTTAGAATGTCATTTCTTCCTGTCTGAATTTTTAGCAGTTATTACTCAGTCACATGATCCTTCAGAAATATTGCTAGTACTCACATAAAAAATATGATTTTATTACTTTATTGCTACAAAACTGTAATGCATTTTAAAATAGAGTACTTGAATAGAACTGTATTTATTCGAAATAGAAAACTTTTGTAACATTAAATATATCAAAATTGACACTAAAGACTTTTTTATGTTACAAAAGTTTTCTATTTCGAATAAAAAAAGTCTTTAGTGTCAATTTTGATATATTTAATGTATCCTTGCTGAATAATAAAAAACCTTATGAAAAACCTCTGTATACATAATCTCTCTCTCTCTCTCTCTCTCTCTCTATATATATATATATATACTGTATATAATTTTTACAAATACATTACTTTTCAATTCAAGTAGGGCTTATTACTGTAACAACACCAGAAAGAATCCAAAACTACTTCTTTATTTAACAGATGTATGAAATAAAACATTACAAATTCATGTTGCAGTGTCTTTTAATTGATTAATTGGGTATTTGATTTTCCAGTATTTATAATAACAAACATTTTAGAAGGAAAAAAATAATTAGCAGGAGAATTATTTACTGCTAATCCTATAAAGTTGCCTGTTTTGTCAGAATACTCAAGAACCACTGATCTGTTCTTTTACACATCCATTCATCTGAGCAGCTTAATCAGAATGAAGAGAGGGAAAGACTAACATCCGTTTTCAATTTAAGATTCAATTTTTTAATTTACAGCAGCATTTCATTTCATTCATCATTCTAAAAAGATGTATAAACAGCCTCATGCACACTTCTACCGCTTGTAATTCACATCTCCCTGGGTCTCTCTATCATTTTTGCATTACACACGCTGGGGTTTTGCTCCGTTTCTCTCTTTCAACACCCGCCCACCCCTCTCACTCTCTCTTTCTCTCTCTCTGTGGATGTGAGACATCTGATAAAGGTTAGCGCTGAGCGGCCAACTCAAACAGCAGTCTTTGTTTTTGTCTGTGTAA
The DNA here is from genome assembly GCA_032361065.1 of Enteromius trimaculatus. Classification (NCBI taxonomy): domain Eukaryota; kingdom Metazoa; phylum Chordata; class Actinopteri; order Cypriniformes; family Cyprinidae; genus Enteromius; species Enteromius trimaculatus. The sequence goes on from JAUMHP010000068.1 coordinate 13,957,268, forward strand.
GGATAAGAAGTCTGGAACAGACATGAACACACACACACACACACTGCAGTAGACACGGTTAATGACAACAGTCTAATTATTCTCTTTAGTCTGGAGTCTGAACTTATCTGTTACATGTGCAAGCGGGGTGAATACACAAACACACACATTTATACACGAACATACACAGATCTGTGTTAGTCTCAACAAAAAGGATGCCACTGAGTCCAGGTGACAGCCCTGTGTTGTTCGACTGGGCTAGTCTCAGAAAGTTTTAGCATGGTGATAAATATGACAATGGCAATGTATTTGGTCTTGGCGGAATAGATCTGCTATGCTGCTGAATAGCTGCTGCTATTGGTTACTGCTGTTGTTGTAGACTATTACTGCTTCAAAGCAAGTACAGGAACTTGCTACTGCCAGTACATACCCCAATACAGTGCTGAGAGTATTTAAAACATACTGCTGCTGCACAAATAGCATATAAGACGACCTGAAGCAGATCTATGCAGGTGGAGCTGGGGAGGAGGAGGGTTTCTGCTCTAGGGAATGTTAACCGGACATTTAAATGTAAAGCTGTAAGCTCATTGGTTGCATATGCAATATGAACACTGTGAATATGATCGGTTTGCGTTAATGACCCACCAGCCTGCACCATCTTGAGTTTCATGAGAGAACTTGGTATTTGTATTGTGATTACATTGAAACTTACAGTGTTGTATTATGTGTATATATACACTATATTATGCAAATATGATAAATATAGATTTCTTTTTTTATTTTGAGTAAGTTTGAGTTATCATTTTACTTTGCACATACAAAAGTAAGCTTTGCAAACTACAAAACAAACATATAAATAACTGTATAAGCCTAACGTGAGAGTTTGAAGTACTTCAGCTTGATGTGTACAGTATGTGTGTGTGTATGTATACATCCCAGTCATATATACATACATATACGTTATATATAACCCCTCACCTAACGAGGCCAGTACAGAAATCCTTTTTGTTGAGCTCTGAATACACTTACATCTCATGTATTTCCATATAATCGTGTTTCAGTGTGTGTGATATAGATTTGTGCTGTGTAATGGATTCATCCAGCCTGGCTTCTGTCAGACACTCCAGACATATGTGAAAATGTATGAAAGTAAGCATGTCTGAATGACGTTAAATGAAATGTCTAGCCTCCCCTTCATATCGTATCATATCATATCTCCTTCCTGTCTGAGGCCCGATGTCTTTTCAGGAATGTGTCTAGACAACTTGACATTTTATGGAAAACCCACACACATTTTTAAAATCATCTCTGTGTGTATTGTGTCACTTTTTTTGTGTTCTCTCTCTATCTGGCTCAGTGTGTCCACAGGGCAGGTTCGGGCTGAACTGTTCTCAGGCGTGCACATGTTCTGGAGATCAGTACAGCTGTCACCATGTCACTGGGAAATGCACATGTCTACCTGGATACTATGGCATCCTCTGTCATCTGAGTAAGACATACAGTATTCTGCAGTTATCAGTCTGATATAGATATTTATATTGATATCTGCAGATCAATATCTAGGTTGTTTTCAGAACTACGCAACCAACCTAATAAACTTTCCTAGTTGAATCGGAACAAAATATATTCTACAGTTGAGACAGGCAATGGTTATATTATCATAGACACTACCTTTCAAAAGTTTGAGGTCAGAATTATTTTTTTTTTTAAGAAATATTTTTATTTATGAAGGACACGTTGAATTAGGCCAAAAGTGAGAGTAAAGACATTTATAATTTTATAAACATTTTGAAATAAATGCTTTTCTTTTGAACAAATTTTTAAGTCACTCGGCACAAAAAGTGTCCTCTAATGTAATGTAATGAACATTATATTAATCAAAGAATCCTGAAAAAAAATCATTGTATTAGAAAGATTTCTGAAGACTGAAGTAATGATTCTCAAAATTCAGCTTTGAATTGAAGGAATAAATTACATTTGAAAATATATTTAGATAGAAAACAGCAGAATATTTCAAAATTTTAACATTTTTACAGTTTTTGATACAAGAGCATTTTAAAAAAAACATTACAAATTTGACTGACTTCAAACTTTTGTACAGTAGTGTACAGTATCTGCATGTTGTTATGTAGTGTTATATGATTACAATTTATATTTTTCTCATTGTTTTGTAAATGTACTAAAATGAAATACGATCACAGGATGTCGAGAAGGCACCTACGGTCCCTACTGTAAGAAGAGATGTAGATGTGCCAATGGAGGCCAATGTGACTTCAGGACTGGCTCTTGCATCTGTCAGCCGGGATACTTGGGACACAACTGCAGCACCAGTAAGCTCCTGATAGTCACCCGAGTGGATGTGAACATGTTAATTGTCAGTCTATGCAAAAACACATCACACATACATCTTTGTCCATGGTTGTCCTCTTGGAAAGTGTAAAGTTAAAGGGATAGTTCACCCAAAAGTGAAAATTCTTTCATTAATTACCTACCCTCAAGTCATTCCAATCCCATAAATCCTTTGTTCATCTTTGAAACACAAATTTTATTTGGTTTCATCAAAAACATCTTAATTTGTTTTCTAAAGATGCATGAAGGTCTTACGTGTTTGGAACGACATGAGGATGAGTAATTAATGACTGAAATTTCACTTTTGGGTGAACTATCCCTTTAAATGTATTTATTGAGACTTCAGTTGCATTCTGCTTTTTAAACTAATAGTAACATTGTTGTTTTTTCTCTCTTTTTCTCTCAGGTTGTCCTACAGGTCGCTACGGGAGAGACTGTGCTCAGGTGTGTTCGTGTGGAGAGGGAGGACAGTGCCACCCAGAGACTGGGAGGTGTAACTGCGCCCCGGGAAGAACGGGACCTTCCTGCGAACAAGGTATGTATCTCTGTGAATAGCAGTATTATTATTTCATATTGTAGTATTAGTTTTAATTTGAAATGTTAATTTTAGTTTACATTTGAATAGCTTTATGTACGTGTGGGTAGCTATGCTTTTAAATTTGTTTCCTTCTTCTTTTTTTCCCTTATTTTGCCAGCTTTTTCAAACTCAGCCATTGATTTCTTTTCTTTTTTTCGCACCTTCACTCATCCATGGTCTCTCCCTCCCAAATATACAACATTCACATCTTCATCTTGTTAGGATGTGAAACCCGTAAGTGTTATGATGACTTCATAAGCAAAACAACATCGAAATACTTTCACGTCTCACAGCCCTGCACTTCAAGCGACTATTTGCCCTCCTCCTCCTCCTCCTCGTGATTCTCTCCCAGGGCTTATTTACAATATTTAGTTAACAAATTTCTCCAGTTTCCTGCGTGAGGGAATTTGATCGCAGCGCCCCTTTTCCTGAAGAACAGAAGCGAGAGATCAGATTGCTAATCTTCGTGTTTCATCACTCATCAGTGGGAACGGAACGGGACTTTCCAGGAGGGATTTTCTTAGCCTCCTCGAAAACCAAGCGTCTCACAGACGTGCCGCTGCTTACGTTCCCTGTGTTTAATGTTTACAGACGACTATAAGTAGCTGGTTCTCTATGTTCCGTGTCGGCGGATCTGCTGGCGAGGAAACAAATAAATAAGCAAGCGAATCAAAGCGATTGGCTTATTGTTTTCCCAATCTAAATTACCCAAAGAAACATGATTGCTCTTTTGCTGGGCTGCCAAATCAGACCCACTTTGCCATTTCACTAATGATCTAGAGCTTAAGTAAACTTGTGTGTGGCGTGTGTGTGTTTGTGCACGTGTGTGTGGCTGTTTGTGATCGAGCGATCGCATGTGCGGCCTGCTCTTTAAATGCATTTTGAGGGATGAGAGGGCCTGCGCTAATTGTAGTAATTGAGGAATTCAGAGTTTATTTGAAAATAATGCCATCTGTGCTCTTGTTGTTACTGGAAGTTTCCGTCCAGAGCAGGACATAGTTAATAGATAAAACAATGAGGTGTTTTGCTTGAGGGAAAGTCTGCTTAATGTTTGTCCTGGTACAGTGTAACAATGAACACACTTCCTGATATATAAAAAAACAGTACCTTCTTAATGACTATTTAGATGGATGTGCAGTTATTAGCATAGAATTAACATGGATTTCATGCACTGATTTGGATGGGAAATGTGATATGTATATGATTAAAGGAAAAAATTAATTTAGGTAAGGATCATATCTGAGGCTGCTTTACTGTATTTGACACAGAATGTTGGTATTTAAGGTAAATTCATAGCAAGAAGTGATAAATTTAACTTTAGTTCTAATATTTAACAAAAGCGTTTAATATACAAAATACATCAAACCTATACTACATATAGGTTGTATTATATATATGTATATAGATATTACAGCAGTTAATTGTTGTAATATTTCACAATATTACTGTCTTTGCTTTCTTTTATCAAATAAATGCAGCCTTGGTGAGCATAACCGACTTCTTTAAAAAAACATTAATAAATCTTACCTACCCCATCCAGAACATGAACTGTTGCCAATGTGCATTTTTTCGGTCATGCACTGTAGCCCAGAATAATAAATAAATAAATTCACTAAACCAGGCCACAACTTCTTTTTTTTCCCTGTACGAATTAAGTATGGTTTCAGGCTAAAATGAGATATCCAGTGGAAATTAAGTGTTGACAGTATAATTTAGTGCTGGATGAGGATTAATCAGTGCTTGGTAAACCGTCCTCATGTGGTTCAAATTGAAGACAGATCCAGGCGCCTTGCTGAAACACAGAGCGTACAGATACAGCAAAGACACAACCTGCGTGAATTGCTACATGATGAAACAAAACAACACTTCTCATATTTATGCACAGATATAAAGCATTTGTTATGAAAAAAAGCTGTCGTTAAATGTGAAATTGTCCTCTGTGCAGTATGTTCTGGGGGGCGCTATGGAGCACAGTGTCGGAGTTTCTGTACGTGTGCGAACGGAGGCGTGTGTGACCCTGTGAATGGGACATGTAGATGTGGCCTGGGCTGGACCGGGCAGCACTGTGAAAAAGGTAAATAAATACATAGTAAACACTGTTTATTAGTACTTTTAATCTCTATGCATTAAATTTATGATTTTTTTGTGCATGCAATAGTTTGTGTCCCAGGTCGGTATGGTGTGAACTGTGAGCAGCAGTGTGTGTGTCTGAATAATGGTACATGTGATCGCTTTACGGGATGCTGCTCTTGTCCGTCTGGATACTACGGTCCTGCCTGCCAACACCGTGAGTGGCAGACATATGATCTTCACAGTTAGCATGGCTTATTTTTGCTGATATCTGTTATTATATGATGTGATATTTAATAGTTCCATGTTTCAGAATGCCCCACTGGCTTTTTCGGTGAGCTCTGTGCTCAATCGTGTGACTGTAAACATGGGCACCGGTGTGATCACGTGACCGGACAGTGTGTGTGTCCTCCGGGTTATCAGGGTGACAAGTGTGAAAAACGTGAGTAATATTATGTTTTGAAGCATCTACATCATCAGCATGAAATTATACTTTATATTGTAACTTAGAATTAAAGCAGTAATTCATGATTTATGGACTTAAGTGGAACACAAAGATTACCCTTTTTTTTTTATTTAATGAAAATGAAAACCATGAAAGTAACATAAAACTATATCACAAGAAGTTGTCTGAACTCATGCAGAATAAATGACAGACTGCAGTTGTCATTATTCAGTGAAAATCTTGATATTGATTGTAACTCTCATTCTTGCATGTTCACGAATCTCATTTGAGAACAAATCATTCTTGTGAGTCAAATCTTTTAAATGAATCATTTGATCATAAAAGTTAATGAAACCAGTCTGAATTCACTCACAAACTGACTCACTGCTTCACTTTTTGACTCACTTAACAGTTCACTGGACAAGAAGATTATTACTGAGTAATGAACACATAACATTATTAAATGCTTTGTTTTCTACAAAGCCCCTTCCTACGACAAGCACAGTCTAAAATCTGCATATCTTCCATGCACAGACTGCTACATACCACACTAAAGTAAATAAAAAATAGAAATGGCATCATATGACACCTTTTAGCTCACTGGACTGCAGTGATAGTGTGAATATGTTCGTCTCTTTGACTTTGTGTGTGTAACAGGTTGTGTTGATGGACGTTTTGGACATGATTGTGCAGAACTCTGTGAATGTGACGGAGCGTCCTGTGACCCGACCACTGGACGGTGTCTCTGTCCGTCTGGAAAAACCGGAGAACGCTGCGAGAAAGGTGAACACACTCACACATTACACATCTTACGTAATGTCTCATACACCTTGCTTCAAACACTCAAACCTGGATCTTCTCTCTTAGTTTGTGACAGCAGGTTTTACGGTCCAGACTGTTCTTTCCGGTGTCAGTGTACACACGGAGGCCAGTGTGACAAGCGCACAGGTCACTGCTCGTGTCCTCTCACCTGGATGGGACCCACCTGTGAGGAAGGTGAGGGTCTGTATGTGTGTGGGCTTACAACATAGTCCCCAGAAGTTAGCTAAATGTGATAAAATACAATTAACTATAAAAAATTATGGTTGTTGAATTGACATATTATAATAATAATAATTAGATCATAAATGATAAAAGTAAAATACTACTAGTGCTACTAAAAACATTTCATACATATTACTAATTAATGAATTACATACAAACATTTTATTATATAATAATGAACTACATACATATTAATTAATCATGTCCCTTAGTCCATATGTAACTTCAGAATTTCTCATCATGTAATTGATAGACATAAATAAATAAATAAATTCTGTTAATAAGGTGTATATATAAATGATATAAATATTAATATAAAATAATATAAATATTAATCTTTTTATATTATTATTATTATCATTATTATATGAATTAATATAATTAATCATGACCCTTAGTCCATATGTAAATTAATAATATATTATGATTTAAATTACAATTAAAACTAATTATATTTGTATTCTCAAATGCCTCCAGAAGTTAGTTGAATTCTGTTGGCTCATATTTAAATTCATAATTTCTCATCGTATATTTAAAATATTTAAATAAAGTAAAAAAAAAAAAAAATTGTTATGGTTTGGCTTAATCTGTAGTGCTAATATTTAACTATTAACTTTAAATAAAGACAGTACAGGTGTCCTTGTTTAAGTGTGAGTTTACTGTAAGGTTTCAAACTGCTCACGCTGCTTCTTTCACTTTCTTTAATCTCTTACCATCTCAACGTCTTTCTTTCCCTAAATTCTACTTCTCTCTTTATTCGTGGCACAAACTTGAGCGTGTGTGACAGCCTCAGTGTGCATGTGTGTGATGGACCCCTGAGCTGTTAAGGGCCTCCTGTCTGTCTGTGTAACGGCGCCTCACTCTGACAGTTATTCTAAGTGAATCACAGCAGGACACTTCACAATGTGTGTGTGAGCTTTGTGAATGAGTGTATGACAGTGTGTGTGTGTGTCACGGTGGACTTACAGTGTACGGTCCATCCACGCAATCTCTAAACCTATACATCCCTTAAAAATACAAATAGTTCTTTCACATTTCACATCCGATTCTGTTCTCATCTCAACTTCCTCTTATTGCTTTTTTATTGCACTTATTTTATATTAGAAAACACGCACTGTAAAAAGTAATACCTAGATCTAAGTGGCTGCATTGGATGTTTTAAGTTGAGGCAATTTGCCTTTTTAAGTATAATACACAATGTAACACTGCTTAATAAAAACACAACAAAATCAAGTTGAGTTAACTGTTAATCTGTGATCATTTAGTCTCTGCTGAAGAAGGAAATACAGTGTATGTGAAAAATACAGGATGAATAAATATGAAATGTAAAAAACGTATGGCACATAATTATATGTATGAATAGAGAAATAAGTAAATGTGATAATAAAGATATTTAATATATTATTATTATTATTACTGACTTAATCAATGAATTAGCAAATTAATAATTACATGTATGATTAAATTGTATGGAAACTAAATTAAAGTTTCTTGAATCATGTATTGTTTATTTTTCATACACATTTGTTTGTTTATTTTATTTATTTCTCATAAATATGCTTACATTGATGTATGGCTTGTTAGGATAGGACAATATTTGCCTGAGATACAACTAATTTAAAATCTAAAAATGTAAATGTTGAGAAAGTCATCTTTAAGTTTGTCCAAATGAAGTCCTTAGCAATGCATTTTATCAATCAAAAATGATTTTAATAAATTTTAATGTATTTATGGTAGGAAAATAAAATTATCTTAGAAAACATGATCTTTTCTTAATATCCTAATGACTTTTAGCATGTAAAAAAAATAAAAAATAGATTTTGACCCATAAAGTGTGTGGTTGGCTATTGCTACAAACAACCAGCGTGACTTATGATTATTTTTGTGGTCCAGGGTCACATTTATTTATTTATTTATGTACAACAAACATTTATTTATCATTAACATATCCTTAGCCAATTTTTCTTTTGTTCTATGAAAACAATTTTGTTCTGTTCATGGCTGAAAGGGTTGCAGTGTCTTTTGCCATGACTATACTCACAATACAGAAAAAGTATCACAGCCAGTCAATATGTTACAATAATCTACCTATCTCTGTCTTCCTCTCAGGTGTTTCTGTAAGTCACGTGTCTTCCAAATTACAGAAGAGGCGACGGCGTATTTCTCACTCCTAATCCTGATACAGGGCCCCCGAACACACACACACACACACACACTCCTGACATCCCAGCAGAAGCGACTGGCAAGGGTAACTGAGTGTGTGAGGATGTATGTGACTTGTTATTATGGGTTTTCCCCCAGACAAGCAAGCCACAGGAGAATTAGTACGAGGAAGCAATGCCGAAAAACACAGACACACACAAACATCTCCCTCTGGATGCACACAAGACCACTGACAAGCTGTCATTGAGAGTGTGAGTATATGTGTATCTTTGGTGGATGGATACATTGTGGTTATGACCGAGTGAATATCACACACACACACTACATTGTGGACAAGTTCGATGCAACTTAAAAGTGCTTGTTTTGTGTGCATGTTTGTGCATAAACTCGCTGTTTCTTATAAGTCCCACATCAGACATACATACCAAACCATCCGATCGGCCAAACGCCCACCGAGCCACAACGCCAGACCAAACTTCTCTATTACAGGATCAGAGTGAAGCCTCAACCGCTCATTTCTATAATACATACCACAAATACACCACTAAAGTGGCACATCAGAATACAGCAACACTCAGTGGAGTTTCTGCCTTCCATACATGCCATACACAGCCTAAAATTTACCTTGTAAATGTACACCAACACTAAATTTAACATTTTTTATGACGCTGTCTATAAAGTCCTCTTTTATGGTGCTTTTATGTTTTTTTTTAAGTAATATGTAGCATGAATCTGGAGCGTTTATGCTATAGATATTCTATTTAAATCCATCTGGCTGGCTCGTGTGATGTATGTCCTGCGATGCGATTCCCGTGACAGCCTGACTGTAAATATTCACAGTATTGTTACCCATCATCGTGCCATCTGAGGTAAATTGTTAAAGTGGAGCTGTCTGACAGGACGTCCAAAAGACGTCTTACATGCCAAACAATCCTAATCTTTATAAATTGTGGTGCTTAGCACTCACTCAACAGTCTTTTACTGTAAAGAAATGCTGTAAAAAGTGTTTTGTTCCTCTGTTCTTCTTTTGTTCCGCTCAGGATGTTATCATTTGCTGTACAGTGAAAATATGTATTGGTGCTCAAACTTTTAATTAAATATGTTTGTACAGAAAAATATAATTTTTTATTTGTTTGTTTGTCTTCACTGTTCTGTTAAATATCTAAACATTCTTAAAGCAAGATATATTTAGAAGTACAGTAAAATGACTAATATTGTTTTCCTTTCAGTCAGACACTATGACGTTACGTCATTGACTCCATTGACGTTATGGAGTCCCTCCTGGGAGACCAATCGACTTTTGGATAAAACACTGGGAATTGGTCGGTGCATGCGAAGCCACTCCCCCGGACATACGGGTATATAAGATGGTAGCGCGAACCGCTATTAACTTTCTGCTTCGGAGCCGATTCACTCATGTAGAAGAAATTAGAAGAAAATAGCCGCTGTAAGAAGGTTCTTGATCGGCATGTCCTACATTCCAGCCAAGCAGACTGCACTGGAGCACATTGTGTGCGGCGGTCCTCCCCTTGGCAATCCCGGTCGACTAAAAGAGCAAATTTCTAACAGCTACACGGCCGTCGAGCATGTCTCACTTGTCTGGGCCTCAATCACGCTGAGATGGCTTTTGCGGATGGTTCATGTGCTCACTGTGAGCGCATGTTCATGGCTTTGCTTAGGGTCCCAAAACACTGGGTGCCGCACCTCTGTCTGATCATCGCAGAGGGTGCCCCCTGGCGGCTTCAACATCAGCTCCACCCCCGGCAGCTTCGAAGGAGGTAGCACCTCAGCAGGGGCATAGAGCTAGCCTTCGTAAAGGGGCGCAGCCTGTCCCAAACCCGCTAACAGTCTTCCAGACCACGAAGCAGCCCAGAGACGGGAGTCGATTGGTCTCCCAGGCAGGACCCTTTGATGTCAATCAATGTCAGGCAGTGCACAGGTCAGGCCTTGATGACGACACACTTTATTCTCATTGGTCAGATTATGTGATTTACAAGCACGATGCTGCGTATTTTTTCATAAAAAAGTTGCTGTATGTAATCAATCTTTATATAGAATATCAGATATTCAAACAAAACATTGATGATGAAAATGAAGATTAGGCGATATGGTAAATATATATTCATATTGTATAAGAGTAAAAAAATGGTCAAACAGAGGCCCTTTTTTTTTAAAGGATGTTGTGAGAGGCTTCACTACTCTGAATAAACTGCTTTGAAAAATGTCCTATAGCTAACTACAAAACCAATATACAAATAATAAACATCATATTGCATTCTTTAAGTGTCCGACCTGACGGCCGTCTCTTTACTCCTCCCCCGACTGCAAGGGGCTAGTCTCGTCAGCCGGTGGCAGGCTAGTGTAGTGCATCTCGAACACACCTAACGTCTCCGTTCCCTCCTCCTTCCTTGTATTTTGTTCAGTGAAATAAATAAATAAATAAATAAATAAATACAATTTGATAATAATAATAAACTTTTCCAGACTAAAAACTGTCTATTTGTATTTTCCCTTTGGAAAATGAATTATTATTATTTTTAAATACAAAAAAATATATTCCATTGGGGTGAGAAAAATTATCTTTCCTCTTTGGAAAAATGTAAAATAATCATTTCGAAATTATGAATTTAACTGAAAATTTAAAATTTTTTCCTACCCATTAGGAAAATATATTGTTTCTTGTTTTCAGCATGAACAATTTTGTTTTTGTTCTTTAAAAAAATTCAATATCTCTTTTTTTTAAGTTATTGTATCTATATCTATAGATATTTGTACTGGAAAACAAACAAAAAAGAAAAAAATACTACAAATTATTTATTTTTTTTCATTTAAAGCTCTAAACAGTGGACAGAACACACATGCTATTATTTTTGATCACCCGAGTGAAACAAGTTGTTTGTAGGACACGCATATGTAGGTGGAGGGTAGTGGGACATTGTTCCTCTGCACCTCTCAGATGGAAGGGGTCAAACATATCAGGGGTCACCTGCCTACACCTGTCAGTGCACCTGAGTGGAACAGGCCCTCTACATGCATGTGTGTGTAAGTGTTTGTCTCTGTCACCGGCACCATCGCTGTAGCATTTCTCAAGTGCAGTGGACCGTCACTGCAGGTGGGACAGCCAGGCTGGGACCCCTGCGCCCTAACGCACACTGCCCAACGTGAGTGATGGAAGCTTGGGGGCTGTCGGTGGATGGAGCCCTTGAGTCTGATGGATGGGAGGAGGCTTCGCTGGCCGCACTGTGTTGTGACAGCCTACAGATGTTCTCCAATAATGTTTATCAGCCCGAGCCTCCAGCAATGGATGACACACACCTGTTTCCAGTCAAACAGGGCTCTAGAGGCCATCCATCCACACACACACCTGAGTCCAGTCAAACAGACCTCCATAGCCCATCCATTTAGTACCGTCTGGGTGGCCATGATACTGTACACCAGCTTTGATCAGCCGATGGGTGGCACATATAGAGACAATCGACTGGACAAAGGTCCATCTTGTCTCTCAAGGTCTCTAGGGCTATTAGCCCTATAACCTTACCTCAACATACATATATATATATATATGTATATATAATTTCTAACATGTATTTGGTCCACAACATAACATACTGACTATAAGAAACTTGCATGTATATGTCAACTTATTCTAATAACCCATAAAACCTACCCTAGCAGCCTATCTGAGAGTTAGTAAACATGTAGTTGCAAATTAATAAGAATTAGGTGACGTAGTTAAACTTAGCTTCTTATAGTTTGATAAATGTATAAAGTGGGCTATCAAAAAATTTAACCCACAATGTGAATTGTGTATTATTCTGTAGTGGAAATGGGCTTCTATACGCTTGCATTGTCAAGCAGCATAATGGACGATTTTAGACTTCTAATATTAACTGGTGGAGGATGACACCGGAAGTGTCGCCCATTCACATTAGAAATAGCCGAGCCACTTTGCCTAAAAAATAAAGTGGATAAGGCATGAAGCCAACAGACTTCTTATTTAGCTGTTGCTTATTGCATCTTCACAGTTCTGTCGTCTTGGGTGAAATGTCAAGGAGGTGAATGTTTTGCTGGGACGGCGTTAAAACGGATTTAGATTTACTACCCTGGTCTCGAAGCCTGCAGTCACCAATCTGTGCGTTCAATAAAAAGTATAATTAAACTGAGGCATGCAGATAAATATGAACTGTATTTAAAATATCTTCTTAAAATGACTGTCTTGCAAAGCAAAGGATTTGGCACCGGTGGTTTGTTAGACACGACCAGGCACAAAACATGCTCTATATATGTGTCAGTTTATCTCTGTTTACTTTAATGAATATGTTGTTGTGCATGAACGTTACACAACCCAGGCTTGTATGACACAGATAGATTTAATAAGCGAAGACAAGCCTTGCGTTCTGAAAGACAGCCAGATCAGTGGTTTGTGATGAAAGAACCCATTGGAGAGGTCAGATCAGATGTGATCTGAGGGGAACTTGAGCACGGAAATTATGCGTACAGCGCAAGCGAAGCGACGCTATCACTGCGATGTCTTTTCGCGCCATAGAGATTACTCTCTTCTCTCTCGGCGCTCGCCCTGTTCCCGGAGCACCGTGACTTTTTGAACCGGCGATAAAATTGAAGAGAGACCGAGGGAAATCAACTCAATGGGGTCTCGCACCATTTGGGCCACTTCTTGGACAGAAACAACAAACCCTTAAATGCCAAAGCTGCTCTGGAGATGAGTATCTGTAAACTCCCACACTTACCCGTCTGTGAACGCATCTCGGAGGGTGTAAAAACCTCATCTGTTTGTGTACTTGTTGCACTTTAGTTTAAATAGATGTTTAGATTAATCTGTGCAGCACTTGGGGATTGGACCTTACTCAGGTTTTTGCAAATGCAAACGAGGCCTTGATGGGTAAAAAATGAAAGAAAACAAAATGTCTTGGGAAAAGGAACTTAACAATTTTGAAAATGACCTTTTATGGAGTATTTAATACAGCTCCAAGTCAATGAAAACATCCTGTAAAATTGAAAATTTAAAAAGTGCGCCGTGTAAAAAGTTATTGTCTCTCAAAAGAAAGAGTCGATTCTGAATCATTGAAATCAGTCGTTTTTAAAACAGTCCCAAGTTGTTTCTTGTCAACTTCAAAATGAAATATTAGCATATTGCCCACCCATGAATTTGATTGGCTGAGACTGATTAGGGGAATGGAAACAGGTGTAGCTAATCATTGCGTCAGAGCTCCTCCCCGAAACTTGTTTGTTAACATCACTTAAATGACATGACAACACCGGAAGGGTTTGGAAAAATGAATTGCTAAACGAATAAGGTAAAAAATACATTCATATTATTGACATTTGAGCTGCTGAAGATGTAGAAAAAAAAGAGTACTTTAATTTTTAAAGGGAATGCGCCAAATCCCGACATTTGCTGCTGACAAAAAGTTAAAATGATTTGCAACAGTTACTTTGTTGGGTCCACTACAATACATTAAGGTTGCCTTTGTAGAGGGTTTATAAAAGAGTTTTAAATAGTTTTTGAGCAAATATAACTGCATGAATAAGAATGGCGACTTTAAATGTAGAAAGGGGGAGGAGTTAGCAGTAGCTCATTATCATTTAAAGGGACATGCACCGAACGGGCTCTGTGAACAGAGCTTTTTTTGAAAAGGTAAAAAAAGTGTTGTTTTACATTACCATTGACAAATGTTAAACAAAGTATGTTTTAGACTTTTCATGAAACAAGAATCATACCAACTTGTGAAAAATGGGCATGCGATGTTCCATTTATCACTTCTCAAACGCCACCAGTGTGATTAGATTTCCAAACGACCAAATCCTAATAACAAGTTCTTTTAGTGAATCAAATACATAGGCCATCCAAATACATCCAGCAAAAATGACTTGAAATAAATGATATTTTTTGTGCCAAGATTGCTTTTGTCATGCCTAAATTAATCAAGACTGATATAATATTTATTCAATATTTTAAAGTAGTCAGAATCCATTTTTGGTTGCATATTTATGCAACCTATAAAGTCTGTGTAAACACACATAAGAATTGTACTTCTTGTGTTTTTTCCCCCATTAAGGATCCAAAATCATTAAATAACGATTGGATCCCTATTTGACAATCAACTACTAGACCCAACACAACAGTCGGAGATGTGACACGTGCAACCAGCCCAACAAACAAGCCCTGTGTGAAGGCCACATTAGACACTGGAAATCCCCTGGTTTCAGTGAAGGAAAGAAAATCAACACACAGCATCTCTGTGTATACGTAAAGAGCACTATCATACTTTTTTTTCCTTTTAACAGGACCCCGTCATTAATCTAAATTATTCAGGGATCATTTAGCAGGTTCTGGGTGAATGTCAATGAGCAGTGCTTCGTGCAGTGTCAGCATGGGTCAGTGTCGAGGAGGGCCACTAGGTGGCGCCCGACGCAGTATTGTGGTTTGCCGGTGGTCAAGCCAGACCTTGGACACACTCTGCACGCCCGACGAGGCACAAACCCCATTTGTTTTACCATTCCTGTGGTACACTGGGGAGAGCGGGGCTAATTGTCATAATGTTTTCAAGTCAATTTCTGTAATGCCTATTTAAAATGTATTTTAGGCTGTTACTGACCATGAAAAAGAGTTGGGTAAGCTTTCATTAAAGAACCAATTAAACAGTTTTCTTTTCAGCTAAATGTAATCAGTTAAACTATTATGAGAGAATCAATGACAGAGCAGAAACTTAAAGGTTAATACATAAAAACAACACCATTGTATTGGCCAACAAATTTAGTATAAAATGCAACACTTAAAATAGGCCTACATCACAACTTTTCCCAAAATAAAATGTGCCCAAACTGCCAACAAAGAGGAAATAATCTATCCTGAATTGTGAATTTTAGAAAAGTGTCCAATATGTTAATTTGCTTTTATATTTAGCAGCTTTTTATTAAATAAGTTTTAGTTTGGGCTGAAAAATTGAAAAATTCTTTTTATTCTGACGTTTTTGCCGTAGGCCTGTTTGAAAGCAGCATACAATTTGCTAGTGCAAACACTTGATTTAAACCAGTATAATCATATGAGATGCAACCCTTTTGACAACTATCCCCCCGGTATGCCCTAAAATGCACAAATTGGTTAAACTAAGTGCTTGATAATAGTGTTCAGAATGGGGTCTTAAAAATGAGCATTTAAACCAATTTGCTGCTGCTCAATCAGACAAGACTGTGATTGTGTTTTAGATTGTTGTGGCACTAAGTGGTGGGTGTATCGGCGCATTACTGAAAGGAAATGTGGCAGCATATTTCCACAAACCAGTGAAAACATCTTGAAGGTCCAAATTATAGTAATAAAGCTCTAACTATAGTCACTGAACAACCTTTAATTTCAGTGCGTCATGCACGATATCTAAGGTAAGTGAGTTTCCAAGTGCACAATTGACTTTTTATCCAATTCTAGCGTAAACGGCCTTTTACGTCAGGTCCGCGGACCTCTGAGGCACTTTAAACAGTAAGCCGTTCCCCTAACACGTCTTGTCATATTAAAACCATATGCATGGCGGCATCCGCCGCTCGCACTGAGTGCCCATCAATAACGCTAATGACCCGTTTCCCGGGGGATCACAACAAATACCCGAATGAAACCGCCAGTCTTTAACGGGGCCGCCGCTCCTTCCGCGGCTTACGAGCTGTCACGTATCCAGCCACAGCCGCCACCGGCCTGACTTTATCAAAAACAGCGAGGGATGAAAAGAGTGTGCGATTTGAGCGAGAGGTATTAAAAGAAACCTCACTAGAGGGCATATATAAAACTCATCTGGTTCTGTGCTCTGTGCCAACTGTAAGACAATCTGTGGTATTACAACATAACAATCATTCACTAAAGTAAAACCATCTCTAGGCTATATCTGATCTCTAGATGAACACATGCTGTGCAGTGAAGAACAAGCCTGATTCAGTACAGCTATTGTTCAGTGTGCAGTCTTAAAACCATTAGACAAAAAGTGATTTTGGATTTATAAAAGCAAGACAACATTCATTAAAGACAGCTTTGTTAGGTTATACAAAACCACACACAGCCATACGTAACTTGGGCTACATTTTTGTAGTTTCTGCATCTTTAATAAAAGCCATTATAGGTTAGGGACTTGGGAAGTGTTTACGTGACACTAAAGAAAAAGGGAAATTTTTTAGGCATTTTGGCTGTTTATTTAAATGACAATAGAGTTTTAAAACAATTTCAATGCACAATCTTTTATGCGGAAGTAAGTCGTTTTCTGTCTGAGACTTCCGCTTTAGTTAAATAAGGAGAAGAATACCAAAAAGGTACAAGTTTGCACTACAAACCAATGTGTTCACAATTATGATAATACATTATAATGATATTGTAAGACACACCAGTTTGCAAAACCATGCAGCAAATAAGGCTGTTTTGTACAGCTAAAAAATGCGAATGACAGAAGGCAGGCAAATTTACAAAAATGACTGCACTCACTCTTTGAGCAAAGATTGTCTTTCTGTTGGGAGATTAGAGGGTCCGTATTAATTACTACTAAAAAAAAAGTTTAATGGCTAACTTATTATTATATGTG
Source organism: Enteromius trimaculatus (assembly GCA_032361065.1). Lineage (NCBI taxonomy): Eukaryota > Metazoa > Chordata > Actinopteri > Cypriniformes > Cyprinidae > Enteromius > Enteromius trimaculatus. The sequence continues at coordinate 13,974,471 of JAUMHP010000068.1, forward strand.
AGGCACCTCACAATAGACATATCTACAGCCACCGCATAACCCATTACTCTTTTTTTGGCTGAAGGTCGCAGGCTTGTCTTCCAGGGGCTTTGCTTTGAGGCTAGAAGGGATACATGTCCTACTGGCATGCGCACATAAATGTTGTGTCATTTTTGACAAATAATTACTGCATTTGCATTATTGTAAGGTTATGTTTAGGGTTGGGCTGTATCCCTTCAAGCCACAACCAGAAATAAATTAGGTGAATAAATACGCAAATTTGTGAAATCATGCGAATTACAAGTTTAGTCTTTAGGCAAGTGTGTTTTCTGGCATGGCGTGCAAAACTTCTTCAGTTTTCCTATGCATCGTTGTTATGTTAACATAGCCTTAAAAAGCCTTCCTTTGAATTATGAACTGGCTTCATGACTGAAAAGCATTATGAATCAGGTAAGAATTATTTAACATTGCCGTTTTATCATGGCATTTGCTTCCAATTGATAAAGCTCCAGTTCTTTAAGGTCACTTGTTAAAAAAAAATGGTTCTGAAAGTGCAACAGTGTTTATAGTTATAGCTGTGGTGTGGACTTTGCCGTTCTAGAATAATTACACTTAAATAGTTAATGTTCTAGCTGTCATCCTTGCGGTAAACAGCCTTTAAGAATAATCTGTGGTAAAACAACCAGTTAATCATGGCTTGTTGTGGTAGAAATCACTTTAAAGATGGCTCTCTATGCCCATCATGTATGAAAGGGCTGCAGTGCCTTCTGTACCAACCATTAAACACAGCGGGTGCTGTTTCGTCTGGCAAGAGGGCAAGTGACGGTGCCAAGTTAATCAGGCAAAGAGTGCCAGCAGTGTCACACCCTGCACTCAGGGGCCATGATAGATGTCCCGACCAGGGCTGCGGTGCCACTGTGGGGTGGTGGCACAGTGTACGGGCATGTTTCAGTCGACATGAAAGAGAAGGGCCCGTGTTTGAACACACATATGAGAGTGGGATGTCGTGTGTGTGACTGTTTTGTACCCATGCCAAAAGACTCATTAGTTCATTAAACAGATCCATACACTGTGATGAGAGCGATGGGATATTCCACCGTCAAACACAACCACTCCCTTGAGAAGGACGAATGTGACTGTGTGTGCAGGAGGGGCTCTCTCTCATACACACACCTCATATTGACAGTATGTGAGGGTCGAGATGTTGCCCTGTAGAGGGAGACGTACAAGCCTCGGCCTGTGATCTTTCAGGCGCATGACAGACGTACACGGCAAACAGCTGGTCAGTAATGGTCCATGTTGGCCTCTTTTCCTCCTCTGTAGACCCATTATCACCTTCACCCTACTACAGCACCCACAAACCCCTATCCAGCCGACCTCATCAAAGTGGGACGACCTGCTGTGACCTCATCAGAGCTGGCTGACCCATGATGACCTCATCAAAGCCAGACGCCCCGCTGAGCTCAGAGACTGACGGCTTGTGCTGACCAAAAGCGGGCCATCAATTATCAGTGAGTGTGACACCGCTTTTACTGTGTACCTTACATTTCAGTTTCCGCTTAAATAAGGGACAACTCTGGTTTCTGCTACACTTTACTGTACAAGCGCTACTTAACAACAGTTAAATAGTGTAAAAGGTCACATCCCACTGTTTTAGAATATTTCCAACGTTTTTTTTTTTATTGATTTGACTCCCTTATAGTTCACACCGTCCCAACAAACCAACCAAAAAATATTTTTTGGATCGTTGTGAAGCCACAGAGCCCATAATAAGACATTGTGATTATAAAAAATGAGATGGGAAAAAATAATATTTAAATATTTTGCAGTTATTCACAGCTATTGCCACCTCAAATTTTGTGAGTTTACATAAAAGAGTCAGCCAAGTTTTTAGGAGATAGCAAAACCGCTAAAATATAATGCTCCTCCCATTTAATTTTTCCATCATCATGTCCTTTTAGAGGCTCTGTACAAACAAGCGTTTCAGGTATAGTTCACATGAAGAATTATATCATTTATATACAGAATTAAAATTTCTCATGTCGTTTCAAACCTGTATGACTTTCTTTTTTTCTCCAGAACATAGAAGATAGTTTCAAGAAGTTAATACAAATGAAAGTCAGTGGAGTTTAAAACAACACTGGACCTTCTGAACACACACACACTCACTTAATATCAGCTTTTGCGTTGTGCGGTAGAAAGAAAACCATAGAGGTTTGTTACAATACAATGGTGAGTAAATGATGACAGAAGTTTGATTTGTTTGGGTTGTAGTGACTGTGTTTTGTCTTTGCGCGGCAGTGTCGTCTAACCCTCGTAATGCGGACAGGGACAACAAAATCTAGTTTATGTTGAGTGAAAATGGCAGGAAACACAAAGAGGGTCTTAACTAATTTTCCCAAGCAAATCCCACCCTGCCTCTCATCACACACAAAGCCTCGGTCCCAGACAAGCAGTCATCACCCCTCTGTCCTCAACGGCATCCACCCACTACAAACCAGAGAGAATAAGAGAGTGAGGAAAGGACAGGAGGAGAAGAATAGATGGACTGGAAGAGAGAGTGATAAAAATGGCATCCCTCTTGAAAAAAAGAAAGACAATGGGGAATATGATTAGGAAAGAAGGAGGGAGAGTTATGAGGGTGAGAACGAGGGATTCTGACCGGGTTGGCAGGAGAAGTTGGATCCCGTTTAAACAATGAGAAAGAGACGTCAGTCGAATGTTGTTTCTCATTGAGAGTTTGAGCGATGAGCCAGGTCATCACATCTCTCCACCTCATCCATCATTTCCCTCAAACAAACGAGTGCAGCGTGCATTCTTGCCTCCCTCCTCTGCCTTTCAGCCGCTTTTCTCTCTCTCTCTCGCAGACTCTCTCTGGCTGTGGGACAGTGGATCTGTGTGAGAGCGATGACCGGGGATCAGACTCGCGCTGTGTCCGTCTGGCAGTGTGTGTGAACCAGATTTTTATGTGCCTCGGTGTGAAATAATACGAGTGGGTGTGTGAGAGAGCAGCTATCAAAAGAGTTTTATTCTGTCTTTCTTTCAGAAACATGTGTGACTGCGGAGTGTCTGTGTGAGAACATCTTAATTCAGGGACAGGAAAATAAGGGAAAAGCACAATATACATTAAAATCAAGAAAAAAAAAATTCTGAGTTTATATATTTTACATTATTTTGTATTACAATTATTTGGTGTCCTACTGTATTGCGCAAAAAAAGTACAAATATTTAATTACTTTATTAACTTGATAGTATTTATTGCACCAAATAAATTTACTTAATGCAGATTTTAATGTAGAAAAAAAAAAACCTGGCACAATTATAATAAGAAGGGGAATCTGAGACATTTTTCATAAGAATAAATTATAATATTTATAGTCATACATTGTCAATGATTTATAAATCAAAGTAAATTTAGTACAATAAATACATATGTAAAATATACTATTTTAATTATATTTAATATACTATTAAAATACTATAAAGATTTGTTTTCATTATCTCAAAAAAAAAAAATACCCACACACACATATACATAATCATGATTGTTGCAATAATGGGAATGTAAGATTTTAGGTATGCTAATTATGGTCATATATTTTGTGGACATTAGAATCAGCATAAATTAAAATTATTATAAATTAAATTTAAATTTATTATTTACAATAATATTATTATTAATAATAAATATAATTAT
>JAUMHP010000068.1:13985305-14008210 GCA_032361065.1 Enteromius trimaculatus
TCTCTCTCTCTCTCTCTCTCTCTCTCTCTCTATATATATATATATATATATATATATATATACATACATACGTAAATATTTATATAAAGTTATAAAAATATACTATATGTGTGTGTATTAATAGTATATATAATAAACTAAAAACTAAAACTTATTTTGGAAGCAATTAATCATGATTAATCATTTGACAGCACTAATATATATATATATATATACAAAAAGTTTTCTGTTCTTCTGTCAAAATTATGTTGTATATTGTATTATATTTATTATATTTTCATTATTTACATAGAAATATTAATATTTTATAAAACTTATTCATATATATATATATATATAACATAATTATCTATTAAATTATATATTAAAATTGATACATGAATAGTTAAATTAAATTATTTATTTTTTATTTATTATACTCAAATTAATTATAATTTGACAGAAGGACAGAATATTACGAGATGGACTGAGAACCCATGTGAAGATTTATTTGAACCTGTTTGTATAAACTCAATGTTTGAACGTGTAAACCACTATACTAAGGCTCTGCTGATGAGTGAACTGTTTAATGAGGAAGAAGATGGTGTTTACCCTTCCTCAGAGTGTGATGGAGAAGTGGCGTTCCGTGCTGTGTTACTGATGAAGTTTCGTATTTCATTAAAATACGAGTCCTCCTTGTCCTCCAAGATGGCACTGCCACTGTCCAGCTCCGAACGGGGTGATGACATTGCCGTGCCTACGCGTAAAAAACAAACAAACCACATATTGGTATAATTCAGCTTTATTAATGTAAATGTTAAATAACTAACAATGAGGTTTTTCACCAATGCTAAATATTGAAATGGGTGTTTGTTTAATGCATTATATATTTTTTATGTGTTTATATGTGTATACCTGATAAATTACCGTTCTCATGCTTTTTGAGGTGCCGGTCCAGGTTGGTTTGCTGCCCGAAGCATCGGTCACAAAGATGGCACTTGAAGGGTTTCTCTTTGTTATGGATGTTACGGATGTGACGCTGAAGATTCGACGAAATACTGAACGAACGATCGCAGTACTTACATCTGCGGACACACAGACACATATGAGCATAATTAGACCATACAGTATTTACAATATACAGACACGAGAAATCAAACTCTCTCGTGTTATCCGTCTCGCACACACGCAGGCTCCTAAACACATGATTGAGTGGTCATGAACTCTTTGTCTCTAATCTTTGGCCAACTCGGTAACACTCAAACTCTCTGGTCCACATTCTCCCTCTGCTCTGAAAACCACTGCATGCGCCAAGTCTCTTCACGCTGAATTATCCGTATGATTACGTGATCATATCTTCCCCTCCACCGTAGAGTTGTGTGCTAAACTGCGTCTCCCAGGAACCTGTTATCTCTCCCTCTCTCTCTCCGTCTCGGCCCCCTCCGAATGCAACAGAAAAAGCTGAAATTAAATTGCAGTTAAAGGCTGATCACCGGCTCGTTTAAAGCACTGCCAGCACGAGGAGATTGAGGCTATCTGGAAAGTAACACAGGGCTGTACAAACCTCCCCTGTGGTCAGACGGACCACAAATGCAGTGTGTGCGCACGCCTGTTTCTCTGCAGTATTTTAAAACTCCCTGAAAGAGTCTGAGCCCCAAACACGGGCCTAATTACCCAGCTGCCTTTGCTGGCCTGCAGCTGTACGGCACTCATCACCTCCATTATTCATACACACTTCCTTCGGTCTCCCTTGTCTGTCTGTCCTTTTCTCTCTTGGACTTTACTTCAGTCTTACCCAGTGACAATAACTGTATAATATCAAATATATTATATTATATTATATGCATGTGTGAGTGTGTATATATATATACTGTATATATATTTTATGTCCATAGATAGCACATTAAATATAAGTAATATGTCTACTTTTAAGATTTCAGATATGTTTTTGGAGTATAAAATGTCAGAAATTGGTTGAAACATTGTTTTTATGGAAACATTATGGACAGGTGTCAGTGCAAATACACTAATTGATGTTCAAAAAGTACTTTTATTAATAATGATAATCACGGAAAGAATTCTTCTGTCAGTGGTGTGTGTTAGTATGTACTTCTACTGATACAATGCAACAATGCTATTTGCTGAGTATGTGAATAACTGATTACATCATAGTGTGTGTGTGTGTGTGTGAGAGAGTGTCACCTGTAAGGCTGCTCTCCTGTGTGTGTCCGTAGATGTCTTGTAAGGTTGGCTGAGCGTGGGAATATCTTGCCACAGTATCTATAGGGGAAGGAAACAGATCTCCAGGAACAATACTCAGCAATGCACACACTTCCCAAAAACACCCTGCATTCCATGTTCAGTGCTGTCATCGCTCATTAAATGTCTTATTAATGAAACAACAACAACAAAAAACACCCAAACAAAATTATTTATGAATATTATGTACTATACTTTATTAGATATTGTTGTTTCACAATATACCGTTATTACCAATAACTGTAATATTTATAAAATTAAATAACGATATTGTGTCAATACTACATAAAGTTAAAGATGAATTTGAAAATGTATTTTTCTGCACCCTCAGATTCCAGATTTTCAAATGATCTCAGACAAATATTGTCCTGTCCTTGTGGTCCAGGATCACATTTATTGTTTTTAGACTTGACGCTACACATTTTTCTTAAAATTACTATACACTTATGTGTGTGATGTTTGTTTCAATTATAGCATTTTTAAAGTAGATAATCCAAGTATTTTTAAGTGTTCATCAGCATTGTTACCTGCAGGTGTAGCGCTCCTTGCCTTTGCGTAACAGTGTCTCAGGAAGGGTGGTGGGCGGAGCCCGGAAGTCGAACATGGAAGGAACGGAACGCATGATGTCACCACCGTCTGGCTTCAAAGAGCCAAAGGATTCCAGCTTTTCGGCCATGTTTTCAATCGCCGACATCTGCGAGAGATAGAGAAAAGTTTTATTACCTCGCTGTGAGGTCTTTAAGGACACACATCCCCACTGTGTTACTCGCATTTATTGACGTGGAGTTGCATTCTACCACAGATGTGCGGGGCAAACCGCCGAGCGTGAACTTTCACTCTCGGATAACAGTGTGAAATGCTTTAGCTGATCTGTAATGTCCAATTTTGGCGCACAAACTCAACTAACAATGCACGTTATAAGATGGACCACACATGTGCACACACACAGAGATTCATGCGGATAAGAACCGCTGCCAATTTACTAATTAAGCCTAACAGTTGCTTTCATCAGAAATGGACACACTCTCAAAGGGGATACAGCTACATGTGTGTGTCAGCCAGAGAGTGAGAACAACATAAGGCTCAAATGTGTGTGTGTGTATGTATGCATGTGTGTGAGGCGTGCTGAAGAGCAGGAGTGATTCATGTCCTATGTTGGCCATAAAGCATTCAGTGCACAATATGAGCAGACAGCACATTCGTCAATATGAAAGATGTTGACATTACTGATCAAGGCTGAGACAGCAGTAATAATGATATCATAGGAAGGAGAGGGAGGGGACGGAGCTGGGGGAGGGAGGGCCGGGGGTCCCTGTAGGCGAGCGGGCCTATCAACCGCAGCGCAACACTGAGGCCTTTCAGAAAGCAGAGTGGATTTGCATTATTTCATGTGTGTATTGAATTTTCCCTTTTTCTTATTTCGGGTTTTGGTGACAAATCGGTCCTGATTCACAGGGACACACACGATACACACACACATGGACTTGCATACATAAACACACAAAAAGAATTTTCCTTCTAAAGAAGATATTAGAGAACTTTTAAGAAACAAAGACAGTGATAAAAAGTCAAAGGGAACTCGGGCTGTTTACACAACGCCAAAAATGAAAACTTTTTATGCGTTTTGCCTCTTATTTTACATATGGCATTATTTTACAATGGCATTTTGACAATTTTGAGGACTGAAAATCAAAGATATCAAAATAAACTCAAATAGGTTCCTCCTAGCCCACGTAATCAGTTCTGTTTTGTGGTTAAGAACAAAATATTCACAAATGGATGTTGACATACAAGTAAACTGAACGTGGATGAAAATTGAGGATGTGGAGGAGTTCATAGCAAGATCTTTACTCTTTACTCTGCAGATATTATGGGGTTTTCAAAGAAAGAAGGGGTAAAATCTTTACATTTGCAAGTATCATGTGAAAGGAGAGAAGAAAGAAAGGGGCACCGAAAGAGAGACAGAAAGATCGACACAAGATAATTCAGACACTTGATGAGGAATGACAGCTGGGAGTTAAAGTTCTCCATTGGAACGTCAGGCTCACATCCTCTGGGAGGACGTTTGATTGGGGATACCCCAACTCTCTCCCCCGGTCTCCATAAATCACAGACAGAGGAAAGGAGGGAGAGATGGACAGAGATCTAATCAACTACTGTCACATATATAGATGATGTGCTGTCTCTACTAATGCTACGCTGACATTCTATTAGCATTTCCAACAACTCAAAACAGCCATATTTCACTTATCTGCCAGACCACTAAACCACAGCACTCGAAAGACTTGAACGGACATGTATATCTAGTTAATCTCTAGTAATCTCCAAATGAGAAAACAAAATACTCTCTCTATATATGCAGTCGTTATATATATATATTAAACATGGAAATATCTCATCAATTTCTCTACTGTTTCTTCTGCACAATGAGACTGAATGGAGACTTGCTCACGTTTCTTCCAGCTCCAGAGCAAAATGCACCAGTAATTTCATGTGACTGCAATATCTCAAACTCTCCTTAGATTTGCCAAAATAGCAAAGCGTGCAATTAAAAGTCAGTTTTAATGAGCTCAAATTCTCATCACATTCGTCCAAGACCAAATGATTTGTACTATGCTATCAAAATTAGTTTTTGTAGCTCTGTGATCTTACTGCATGTCAGCAATTGGCTCATTTGTGTCTATTTTTATTCCTCCCAGGGAATTCTAGGAGAAACATCAGAGAAACGAAGTTACATGAAACATAACTCATTAAGTCTTCCGAGCTATAACAGTGCAATAAAACGTTCCTCCGGGCCAGAGGTTTTGTCCGCAAAGTATGTCCAGGTCAAAAATACACACACACTCTTGCATATTTTATAGCCAGTTTGATTGGTACTTGAAGTCTAAACATATTACCATAGATTGGTATCTCTATGATTGCTGTAACAACTAAGTCCAAAGAAATCTGCGATCGGCAGCGATTGGACTTCCTGGATCGCTAAGTAGCCTTCACCCTCTCTGTGGTAGGGCAGCTGTTGAGTTGCCCGTTCTCAGTAGTGTGTGCCTGAAAGAGCCTTCATTAGCAAGAGCTTTTTCAATTGTTGATCTTATCAGGGTACCAGATGTCTTGGGTTTGGAAACCCCCCTTGTGCTATCACACACACACACACTCAGTGCAGGTCCCAGAGAGACTGTTACCCCTCCAGTGATGCGATGCCGTACGGGAGTGTCGCCACCCCAAATCAGAGCCGTGGTCTGTTACTCTCTCTGTATAAATAATCACGTTCACTCACACTGACTGCATTATCAGGGGTAGCCATCAGAAATAACAACTGTTCTGTCTGGTTAACACACACACTGGCACACAAGAGTGGAGACATGCATGCACCAAATGACACGGGAAGACATTTCTTCAATGTATAACCAGAGAGCGTTTAATTTGAAAGTTAGCTGTGTGTTTTTATATTATTCAGAAAATCTTATTTACTGTATTATGATCCTAAAATACATAAAAAATGAATCAATCAGTCATCATGCATTGAACAGATCACGCAAAAAGTATAAAAGAGCAGGTGTTCACTGACTAAAATATGGAACTTATAAGAATGGAAATGACTTTGGACCATTTAGCTGTTTTAGGTGCGATTTGGTCCATGCATTTGTTTATTTGTGCCATGCATTACATCTTGCATGTTATGCTAATAGTGCACTGCATTGTGGGTACATGGTGTACAGCAAAAGTTAGGGGTGTTTGTGCGATTAGCATGAAAGTATTAAGCGTGTGTGTGTGTGTGGTGAAAACACATGAATAACTCGGTTTGGAGTAACTTACCCAGGTTCTCTGATCAGGCATGCGAAACTGGGGGCAGGACAGAAGGGAAACAGCAAATCAAAATCAAGAATCAGACTGATCATGTGTGATAATGCAATGTGATGTTTAGTAAAGTTAACGTCCCGCACTTGATTGACTGAATTTATTTTATTTCATGCAGTATTTATCTAATTTTTTGTGCTACAGTTTTTCTGAGGTAATGGATGAAAAATGTGATGGTTATTTATCATAAATATATTATCATTTAATAAAATAAAAACAAATACTTAATATAATAAAATGTGAATATAATAAATATAACTAAGTAAATTAACCTCCCCTCCACAATCCACTTGAATTCCCAATGTTTGAATTGTTCTCTACTGCTTAGCGTTGCACTTATAGAGGAGATTTAAAACGGCATTTCCCATAATACATTTGTGCTGTCAATAGCATCCCTGGTGCTGATTAGAGAGTCCAGTGAGCATAGGGCAACAAAGTGGATGCTGATAGGTCACCTCGTTAGGCAGTGCATCAGGGACATGTGGATATTATCTTGTGCAGACACAAAGCATACCCGGGGAATAAATCAGGCCAATGAAACAGCCCGTAAAACACTGTCCTGTAGCAGCCAATAAAACACTGCACCAGTGAGAGTCTATGAGTGTGTTTCTGGGTCTGTATGTGTACCAGACGTGTGTGTGTGTGAGTGGGTTTATATGAGAACTATGTATTATTTTTACAGAACACTGATAGCGAACACACAATGACATAAAGCAGACAGGTTACTTAATACACACTAATGAGACACTTAAGCACAAAACCACACACTTACACTGACAAAATCACTCATTCCAGATGCACAAATCACATAAATAGCACAGATTTACAATAAACACACACACACACACACACACAGTTACAAAGTCACCATCTAGGGATATGGGTCAGTGTCTGGCAGTTTAACTGGATATCATATTGTGACATCATAATCAAAGACACCCACACAGAGACATGTCACAAAACTCCCACCCTGTCTGAATCTTACATCTGGACTTCATTAATCAGTAAAAAAAACACATGGGAGTCGCTATGCTAATGCTACAACACTGGGGCCCCGTAAAGCTACTACCAACATACTGTAGCTATTACATCAATACTAGCATCACAAAGAGTTATTTTGTCAACAGTAGAAATTGCATTCAATGGGACAAGTTATGTTATGTCAGCATTTAAAACGGCTTTGAATTTGGTTAATGCGCTGAACTTATTTTAAAGCAGCTGTAAGCAGTTTCTGCACCACTAGTGGAACTAAAAAAAATTCGTTTATTGGAAAAATAATCGCATTATTGTTTGAGTAAAGCAGATGTGTGACATTGCGGCACACCACCTTTTTGTACCAATGGTGGGAACTACAAACTTTTAAATTGGTCATGCACTACTTTTTATTTGCATCTGAGTATGGAACAGCTTGCATGAACACTGACTCCAGAAGCACAGAGAGAGGCATTTCAAAGTAGGCTAATGATTTGTGCAGGACTGTAGGGACGAGGTGATAAAATTAAATGGGGTTAGCAGTGGGAAAATATTCTGACGAATCTCACCTGTGGGTGGAAGAGAAATCCAGGAGCGGGCCGCATATACTTGTCCTTGAGGACCTCGAAAGGATCGTTCATCTTTCTCTTCTCAACCCTGCTGATGTTAAACTTCTATCAGTTCTCATAGTAAGTTGAACCAAACTAAGTCTATTCCATTAAGCTAAGAGAGTAGAAAGGACATGTGATTGACAGTACCTGTAAATGGGATCCATGAAGAAAGGCGTAGGTCTTGCGTGTTGGAGGGATGGGTCGGCCTTGGGTGGCTCTGGTTCCACCCTCTCCTCTCCAAAGACTGGGTTCTTTTTTAACTCGTCCCCTCTTACCCTCTTTCCTCGACTTCGTCCACCGAGACTCAGGTCCAGCGGTTGATCCTGGTTGGATGATTGTACATGTGAGGCTTCTGGTTTCAAAGGAGCGCAAGTAGCAGCAAGACGTTCTTCCTTCCGTTTGGTGGTGAGGTCAAAAGGTGATTCCGCATTTCTGCCCTGAAGTTTTTTACCCTCAACTGGAGGGCTTTCCGGCTCCCCTTTGTGGCCTGGAGGTCTAAGTTGCTCCCTTTCTGGGAAAGGATAGACTGATGGAGAGAAGGCAGGAAAGAAAGATAGAGGGAACATTGAGGGGTACGGCAATGCCCCAACTTTTTTATCTTGCAAGCCTGCAAGTCCAGTAGAACCAAAGTATTTCTCAGCAATGGAGGCAATTGCCTTGATCGAGTCATTAACGGCACCGGAAACAGCCGTTTGCTCGTCCAAAGATGGTGGGATGAGCCCCGGCACAGGGAAGTCTTTTCCGTTATTGGTGTTGCTACTACTACTGGAGCTGACAAGAGTCGGGCTTTGGGCATCATTGAACCCGCTGGACTTCCTTTTCGGGCCTTTCCCGTTCTCCCGCACTCTCACCCGTTCCCGGTCGCTTTCGGCTTCGCTGTCCAACTCTGAACCTGAAGTGCTTTCCAGCTCACTCCCGCTCGGAGTGCTGACATCGTCGAGATCGCTACTCTCTGACTGGTCGCTCATCTTCCCGCCGTGCCTTGGTTTGGAGACAGATCCTTCCCTTTGATGCTCCGCGCTCTCGCTCTCCCCGTTGAACGAATCCTTGCGTAAACTCTTCAAGAGCTCATGTGATCCAGAGATGGGTGAAGACAGCAGTGGACTCTTTCGTAGTTCACCGCTTGGAGGGGCGTTAATGGGTGACGTGGATGGGATTAGAGGGGGGCGGTGGTAAAGTCCTGATGAGAAGAGTCCTGGAAAACTGAATGGGAAGGCTGGAGGGGCTGCTGGGAATGTCAGCCCACCATGGTGCCGGTTCGTCCCAAAATAGTCTGCTAAACCAGGACTCCCATGGCTCATTCCAGCCAGTGCAGATTTGTCCAGGCCAGGGGTGCCAGGGAGGGCCATGCCCTGGGCAAACAACCCTCCCGCGGCAGCAGCAAAATGGTTTTTACCCTCGCAGAAGCGCCGATGCTTGTTTAGGGAAGATGTGGTGCTAAACATCTGGCCGCAGTCTTTACACTTGATCTGAGTGCGACAGTCCGCGTGCATGCGCTTGTGGCGGCACAGATTGGAGAACTGCGTGTAAGATTTGTGGCAGACCTCACCTAGACACAGTGAGACATGGACATATGGCGTAAATGGATGGTCAGTTTAGCCATGCCACGCATACATACATTCATTCACAAAACAATCAAAAATGCAGGATAAGCAAGGATGGCAGACAAAAGAATGCAATGTCAAACGCAGGTGCACACACACACACATAGACAAGGACATCACAATGGCTCTATTTTAAGCGTGAGAAGGAAACAGAGTTGAATGAATCCTCTCCCGCAGGTCCGTTCCCATGGACCAAGCGACGTCTCTGTCTATCATACACACACACACACAGACATCTCACATCATTACACACTATTCAGTCGTCAAACAACATTCTTAAATCTCATGATGAATCCTAAACTCTTGCTGTCAATGTCTCTACACACACATTCCATCCTCACAGCAGTGTATACAGTTAAATCCCTAACGCACACTCTGAAAGTGATAAAAGCAGCCTATACATTACCGGTCTAACACCTCTAGTGTGAAACAGAGCCTTTTAACCACTCGCATTTATATAATTTATATTCATAATCGCATATCCTATTGCAAATGTGACATTTTTAAAATTTATGGAATCTAGCGGGTGGTTTTACTAATCCCTGTCGGATTGCATGAGGTGTGAGGTGCGGAATTAGAGGATGTTCTACGATGATGTGTGTTTATAGAGTCAGTCACTCAAACAGACTAATCAAGAGATGGGATGTAAATATTAGTTCAGGGTAAAAGTATGACTTAAAGACAGGATATATTTTACTTTTGCTTTTGAAATGCTATCAGTTTTGGAACTAGGCAAGGGTGAGTAAATAACAGAATTTTCATTTTTGGTAATCTATCACTTTAAGAGTTTGCGGTGGGTTTTTCTGTTCATCATACAAGCATAGCAGACACACGCACACACATTGCTTATATAACTGAACAACTGGACACACTCGGATGAACAGGTGTGAAATTTGGGGGCGTGTGCGAGGGAAGATCTGTGGGCACTTCAGAGTGCTGTGTTTTGTCAGGTCTTAATAAACCGTAAAGAAATATTATAAACACATTCCGCAGTGGTGAACAGCCAGTAGTAAAATGAATGTGTATGAGTGTTTGTGTAAAAGGGAGATTTTCTCTTTAAGTTTAGAATAATTAACAATATTTTTGTCAACATTTGTTTTAGTAACAAGTCCAGAATGAAGTATATGAGCACATACATGCAAACAAAGACACGAGTGAGTTGATGGCTCTGTTTCAAAACCTAGTGAGACTAATTTGGAATAATGAAACTGAATACAGTTTGACAGAATTATATTTTAATCAGTACTGACTTGATATGTATGCTTACTAGTGCTGTCAAATTACAATGGCAATCAATCCCATCCAAATAATTTTAAAAGGTGTGAAAAATATGTGTATTTATATATACAACAGTACACACATATACTAGATAAACAAAAACTTTTACTTTGAATGTGATTACTGCATTAATGTTAACAAATGATAAAAACGAGACTCAAGACTCGGTTTACAGAGCGTATATTTGCTCCTGCATGCATCAAAGTGCATGTGTGTGGTGTAGTTCGGTGTGTGTGTTGTTGCAAAGTCATTAAGTGTTGTTAGCTGTGCTTGTTCAAATGCTGATTGCTGTAAATGGCTGTGTGTTAGTTTCTGTACGAGTCGGCCTGCATGTGGTAGTGATTTTCCTGGAATGGCCAGAGTTAGCAAGCTAGTTACTGTCTGATATGTGGTGGCGGTGGGGGGAATGTCTACACGAGCTGTGTGGGATCAGCACTTCGAGGGTCAATGCATGAAGTTCAATCGTGCAAAGTTCAGAGGGCGCAGTATGATTTTAGATGTTTAAATCGTTACGAGGGGCAAGTGAGCTCTTTATGCAGGATGAGATTAAGAATTGAGGTCACTGGCGTATGAGGTCGGAGGTCAAAGGTCGTGCATTGAAACTGAGACGGGCAAAGGTATTGACATGCATTGTAAGGAAATGAAGGGTAAAGTGAGCACTCCAAAAGACTGATACAATTATAAGACCATGGTTATGTTGGTATGTACTGTATAATATTGTCAGTAACATTTACTCTAGATTTGATTTAATGGAAATCATCACACACCACAGCAAGTGTGCACATGGACAGAGACAGCACACTTACAAACACAAACATGCACAGTCAATAAATACAGCATATCAAACATAACAGCCTGCAAAAAAAGCCATTTTAGGTTAGGTTTAGGTTAGCAAATAAACACAGAATAACACATTTAAAACAAAATAAAGTATTAATATATTAATTAAATATTTATATTAATTAATATTAACATTAATTAGATGCAAATAATAATAAGAAACAATTACTCACTAATATTAATAATACCTATATATAATATTTTATTATATATATATATTATTGCTCCTCTGTACCTCGTGTTAAAGACAACATGAAATCAAATATGACCCTATTTTATTTCTTAACACATTTTCCTGTTCTTAGTGTGCATGATTTATTAGAACGAAACGACAAAAAATAAAAAAATCTCTAAAAAAAACAACTCTTTTCTGATTCTCCTCCACTTTTCCCAATCCAACAAATTCCAGGTCAATACAAAAGTACTTTTTCTACCTGAATACTGAAACGTGTCACATGTTAGAAGTAACATGGGTTGCAAATGCGGTTTCATGTTGACTTTAAAAAGTGCAAGATAGGGATTATAGACCGATCTGAAATGAACATAAGTGCTGGATAACCCAGGCCAGCTGGAGAGCTCCACCAGTCTTTCAAAAACAGATTTTAAAAAACTATGTATGTTTATTCATTTGGTGGATCCAAATCGAGTTACAGTGCATTAAAGGTATACTTGTGTTTAAACACCAGTTGAGGCAACCAATCTAGAATCAACAATTCTACATTTGGCGAGGATTTCAAAAGGATGCTGGAGCTCTCCAGCTCTGCGGTGTTGTGATCAGAGTAGAAAGCATGCAGACTTACATATGAAGGGTCTGAGTGACTTACATATGAAGGGCTTGACGGAAGAGTGGATGTGTTTGTGTTGTTTAAGGCCCGAGGAGGTGGCGAAGGTCTTGCCGCAGTCGGGGCAGGCGTGAGCTCTCGCCCCCACGTGCTGAGAGCGAATGTGCCTCTGCAAGTTACTGGGGTCTGTGAACACCTGCTGGGTAAAGAGAGGAAGATATACGGACAAAGTTTACATACACAGCCTAGAGATAGCAGGAATCATTTTGGAGTGGATCTCAAGTGGTTTCGACTGGACATCAAAGTGGTACAAAAGTACCAGAACTGATAATTGTACAAAAGTTTGGGGGAAAAAAATGAAAAATGTAACTGTGAACAAACACTGCTGATGAATTTGCTCTAACTGGAGCAATAAAACCTATGTTCATCAGGCAATTTTTCGGTTTCTATGATGCGTCTTTGCTCCCCTAACTATATATGATTATTGATTGCATTTATTGTTTGATGTAACTGAACTGTTACAGTAAGAGATGCCTGTTTTTGCACGCATCTTTTCTAATGTCTGGACTCTACCTTTGAGCAGTTTTCACATTCATAATGCTTGCCGCTGTCGTGTGACATCTGGTGGCGAATCAGGTTTGATTTCCAGTTGAAGGCCTTCGGACACTGATCACATTTATATTCCCTCTCATCGGAGTGAGACAGAGCGTGAGTGTCCAAACTGAGGCAGACAGAAAAAAACGTCATAACGTTCATAAAAGCGTCTTTTGGTAGGAGCATGAATAAAATAAAAATACAATAAAGCAGTGTTTTAAAATTAAATAATACCGCAGCATTTTAAAATAACTTTTTAAAAATTGTTTTAAAATAAAGCAAAGCAAGACAGCAGTGTTTTACAATAAAATAAAATAAAATATTAAAATAGCAATGTTCTAACCTCTGGGCGTCAGGAAAGACCTGCTCACACTCCTTACACTCCTGTGGGGAGCGGGGTAAGTTCAGGGGGTGAGTGTGTAAGTGCAGCGGGTCAAGATCAGGATCGTCCGCGGTGCTGGGCAGGCCCTGCTTAGACAGCTTGAAGCCGGAGGAAGGCAGGGTACCGCACGCATGCTTCTGATGGTCCAACAGCTCCGAACCAGTCTCAAAGTTCAGGTCACAGTCCTCACAACGGTACTGACGCTCTTCTGCAGGACAACAGAATGAGCGAGTTAGCAAGCGAGCGAGTTTGCGTGTGTGTTTATGCGTGTACGAGTGTGAACTCACCGTGTATGTCTGGAGCCATGGTCTCACATGAAAAATCCTCAGCCTTCATGAACAGTAAGAGTTCCTCACCCGGCTGGACCTCTCGGACCACACGGTAAAAGATCTAGAGAGAGAGAGAGATAGATGTTCAACCTGGGAACAGACTGATGTTTCATGTTTTTTTTAAAGACAAGATACTCAGCAAAGACGCATTAAATTAATCAGTAAATCCATTTTGAAGTTCTTAGTTAATATTAAGCAATACTTTCTTAAAAACTAATCAAACTTGATAGATTTTACATTACCAACAAATCAGATTTTAGTGTCGTTCAGTATTTTACTTACTTTTTACTTTATTTTACAGATTCTCTGTATTTTCAGGAGCATGTGAAATAAAAAATAAATGATTTCAACTGACAATACATTTTGATGGACAAACAATGATGGGAACCTGAGCTTGAGCGTGTGTGTGTTTGAAAGAGACGGCGTTAAAGAATCCGAAAAGAGACCTATCTGTTTGACACACACACACTTCCTGCGTGAACACAATAGGTAGTGGGAGAAACAGTTGTGTTATTTGGATGGTGTTATTTTTGGCAAGCCTTGAAGGCATTAGACGGCTCACTTCCTGTTCAGTCTGGTGGTGACATTTGAGCATTCTTATTAGAGATGTCACACAATCAGACAGACGTGCACAAAAACTCACGATACTATGATAAAGGCAACAGAGAGGTGGGGACCTGTTGGAAACGCCGTGGTCATTATGTGTGTGTACGAGACCCAGCAGGCCGCAGGGGACACAGAGGGACCGAGTCCTGCTCTATTGTTTAACAGGAGAATACAGGGAACTAGCAGGACCCTCAAGACAACATGAGAACGGAGTCTCTCTCACACACTTTCACGACCCGTCTACCCCTTCTGGTGCCTTCCTGCAGATCTCTGATATCTTGTACTTGTAATGTCACAGGCGACCCTCTCTCTGTGAGAGTGTGTGTTTTTTATCGCACACACTCACGCACAAAGACAGGGAGCAAAGGGCCACAATAATATTGTGAGTACGAGACAAAGGCAGAGCTGTTCAAACGCGGTGTGAGGGGCCGTGGGGTGAATGATACGGGCACACACACTCATACAACTTGTTGGCCAGGGACGCAGCAGGCCAGCCAAGCTCAGAGATCAGGGGAGTTTACTGGGCATCACTCCTGGTAACCCATCCCGAGCTGTGCGCTGGTTCTTCAGTGCCAAGGGTGAGTGCCAACCTATGAGTCTTTTCAGATGCACGCGCTTGCACACACTGTTCAGAGGATGAATGGGTATTATCGGGAGGACTTCTGAGTGGTAACCACAACAGAACGGTATATATCAGGACGAGTAAGACTGTGTTACTATAGCTAGACAATACGGACCACAGAAGTTAGCTAGATCTGAAAAAATCACTCTGGATGTTTAAAAAAGCTAAATAAAATGATCTAAATGTTAATATCTACCTAAAGTGTGAAGGAATAAAAATATGCATTAAAAATATATTGTAAATATACTATAACTACTAACTAAATAAATCAATGGATGTTTCCAAAGGGATAAATAAATAAATGTCTAAAAATAAAATAACACTCACATTATATGTAGAAATATGAAAATGCAATAAACACAAAATACAGTAAATAAATAAATATACTAAAAGCAAATAAATAAATCCCACACACACACAAAAAGTAATAACAATAAAAAGTAATAAATATTTAAATAAATAAAAAAATGTCATGGTACGTCCTCATTTGATAGCCAGCTAAACGTGTGAGTCTGTCTGGGTTAGGATAAGTGAAGCTTGTAAGCTTGTAAATGTTCAGTGCTTATAATAACAGATTGAATCAACTGAGTTCACCTTAAACACACAGACCTCTACTATACCTTGACCTCAATGTACATGGAGAATTACACTAATATGAGCAATTTTGACCTGTACTGAACCACAGAAGACAAATCTTTAAACATTTATCACCAGGGCTTATCATTCCGAGACTTTAAGATACACATGCACTTGACTTTGAGAGCACTGCATAATCGTTACCTTGACTTCAGCGATTACTGAAGCAAACAGTGCAACACTTTCCTCTCCAAGTAAGAGAGGTCACTTCATATACAAGCACCACACACACACACACACACACAGCTCGGCTCTATTGTGTAAGCGTCTATGAGAAACGGATGTTAGTCGACTGATGTCCTGATAAACAGGTCCATTAGATCCTTCGTTCAGCACTGTAGGAATGAAAAACACTCTCACACCGACCAACGCCTCTCACTGAAATCCCCCTTCCCCAAGTCCAGTGAAAAGGTGACGAGTGATAAGCTGGAATAATCGGACAATCAGCGTTTCTTGTGTCCAAGTCGATCAATATCTGTCCAGCCATGGATTTTCTTCCTGTTAATTGTTCTAAGTAACACTTTAACTAAGAATATTTAAGCGGCAAATTAATTTTAGCGTTTTGTTTCACGCGGTTTTAAATAACTATTTATGCATTAATGATTAAAATTAAACCAACAATTTGGTTAATTTTCCTAGATAACATCTTAAAGGGAAGCTGTAGGTGAAAAAAAGAGTGGTATCGGAAAAAGAAGAGCAAATTCCTTCACCTCCACGCAGCCAGAGTCTATTCTTTATGAAAACTGATAACGGTCAGTCTTTTGTATCTCTCTCTCCAGGTTTTGTCGCTATAAGGAGGTACAGCGTGATTATAAAAACATGTGGGATGCCGGAAGCCATAAAGTCTAAGCCCAACTCTTTGTTATGACAAGGTGTCATAGTTTAACAATTATGGCCCATATCATAATACTGTGTCTGAACAGGTTCTCTTCCTCTCTTTCTCTTCTAGTTTCTCTTTATGTAAACCTTTAGAAAAGTCAAATATTTGGAAAATCTAGACCTCCCAGCCATCACACAGTCCTGCTTTCTCATCATTCGCATACTGGTCAAACGTCAGAAACACTTAGGATCAAGAAACGTTTCGATTTGATGCTTCTAGTTGCATCTCGCTTTGCAAAGCTGAATATGGAAAATACAATTGGCCTGTTTAACATGTGAATGAATCCTCAGCATACGTCATGTCACTTGAAAAGGCCGACTGGTGCTTTGAGAGTTCTTTGTTATCTGAAGACAGGCAAATGGTAAATTAAATTCATAATCGCTGAATATCTCACTGTGTGATTGGGATGCTCAGGAGGACGTGATATCTCCGAAATAATTATTGTTAAGATTTAGCTTGCTGTGCAGTGGTTTAAGAAAGCACAACGAAAATTCAGCTCAACCCAGTCCAACCCGGCTAAACTCCACTTAAATCCACTTGTCTTTAGTCCACATCAATGCAGTCGGGATTAAATCCAGGCCATCCACACTAATCTCAGGTTACTCCAGGCAGGTTGCTTTAACTAATCTTAATTTAATCTAGTTTAACTCACTTCACCTCATCTTAATTTATTTCGAGTTTAATCTCATTTTAATTGAATCCAACTCAACTTAACTTTATTTAACTCCAGCACAACTCGATTTAATCTCAGTTCAACTCAACTCAACTCAGTTCACAATATAACTCAATCTAGTCAAATTTGGTTCAGTACAACTCAGTGAATCCAGCTGACCTTAATCCAACTACACTACTCCGTTTCATTTCAAATATAGACATAAAACTTTAAGCCACTTTTACTAACACAAAAATGACAAACTAACCTCACAGAATCGGTTTAACCTTTTAAGGAAGAAAATAAAAAGTAAACAGTGAAATTTAGTGGCGTGTAAAATACTGTGAAAAAAAGCTGTGAATTTATGGAAGTGACTCATTCTCTTTGTCTTCTTTCTCTCTCTTAGACTCTCTTTCTAACTGTCTTTCACTCCATAAGGATTCAGGAATTCGTCGTCCCTCATATCCGAGCGCAAAGATACAAAACGTGTGATTATCATCATGCTTGACCGAGAGAGTGCGTGTGGGTGTGATCCTGGCCTGTGGTCCTTCACGCTGCAGCCAAGATACAAAAGACCAAAACACAAAAACACAGTGACACACACACACTGAACGAGAATGCAGAAGGAATCTGCTATTAAAGATAGCAGAAACACCTTTAAACACTTCATTATGTCGGCCATGCAGGTGCTTTGAGTGTGTGTGTGTTCTCCACGTACCTGCTCATGTATCTGGCAGGCGGTGAGGTTGTGTTGGTGGGTGGATGGAGAGATCTGGACGTGCCTTAGCCAGCTCCTGCTATCACACACGCTCCCATCCAAACCTGTCTGCTCGCTCTGAGAGAGAAAGACAAGAGAGAAAGAGAGAGAGAGAGAGATCAGCCTTTGATCTTGAACTTTTACAGATTACTGTGCAGTGACTACAATCTCATGCCACCCACTGAGGCTTAGAAAACGGCGATACAGATATGTCTAACTTATCCACACACACTTTCTCTAGGAAACTCTGACAACATCATCTTCACACACTTCAGTTCTCTCCCTCTCTCACAGACTCTTCACCTTTGCTTTTTAATCATTGCGCGAAAGCCACAAACAAAAAAACATTCTTAACTTCATCTTAAACATCATCTAGTGGTTCTGCTCGCTGGCATCAGCTCAAGTAAGTCATACACATCAACGCTATTTTTGCATTTGGTGAAATATTGTTTTGTGAAACAGGCCTGAAGAATTCAATATAATTGACACATTTTAATACCTAGTTGGTAGTTCAGCAAATATCCATAACAGTCTATTTAAAGGTTTTGCAATATATTTTAAAATACAAAAAGGAAATGCTTTAAAAGCTTTTAAATTGCACATTTGAATGCAAACCCAATGATTTAGCAAAAACTACAAATATTTAACAAGACATTCTGCCCAGTAACAGTCTTCACATTACTACATTTTCTGCCAAAACTCTCGAAACAAAAATAACGTGGTTTATCTTTCACAGAGCTGCCAAACTACCGTCCCAGTCCGTGCAAACTTTTTCTCTCGCTCTTTCCGTGATGTGAAACGAAAGTGCACACATTATTAACGGATAAAAACGGGACAGCTTAATTAAAGTGCAAACTAAACATTTCTTTTACATGTAGGCTTTGCGTTTATGTAGTTTGAAGCCAAACAAATCCACCGCGCGCAAATGCACCCCTCCCAAACAACCCTGATCCGCTCACCATCTCTCTCTTCTTTAAAAGAAATATGAAAACAAATAATCGGTGTTTAAATAAATAGGTAAAAACTGCATGTCAAATAAATAGGATAAGTGGCAAAATAACGCGTATGAGGTACAATGGTCTATGAGGATATTGTTAAAACATTGTGTTTTTGTAGAAAAAGAAAAAAATGTTTTATTAAAACAAACTACACTCGTAAAGCTGGAAACATTTGTCAGCTCAGTTTTATTTACTATTGTCTTGTGATGTGAACCCATATGCTACTTTCACCGAACAAAATTCGTTTAATTTGGAAAATGATGCATACAATTGTTTAAAACAAAAAAACCCTCAGAAAATAAGTTTCGACGGTTATAAAGGGCAATAAAAAAAAAAAAAATTAAAATGATACAAAAGTACAAAATCTATAGGCTAGAGAAATACAAAATAAAAAGCTAGAGATGTTAGAGACACGCAATGCATTTAAGCTTTACGCTTCAGAGCAGAGAACCAAAGCCCTTCGTTTCGATACAATTAAACAAGTTCAAAGGTGAAGGATGAATGGACTTTTATTTGACCATTAATTCGCGGCTTGTCAGAGAGAAACGCTGATATAAGGACATAAACCGCCTACCTTAAGAACTCTAGGAAATCTCGCTGGGAAGAATGAATCAATGAAACGGCACCAAAACCTCACAACAGCCCCGAGTGAAGCTCGTACGCGACCGCTGTGTTTTGCGGTATGTATCCCGTGTCTCTAGCTGAAGAAGAAGAAAAAAGCTCGCTGTCTCTCTCCTCCCGTTTTGCTCTTATCAAGCGGACGACACGCTAAATTTCCCCGCGGACAAAAACTTTGTCCAACTTCAGTCCGTTCCTCCGCGAATCGCGCGGCTGAAAGTCCCCAGGAGTCGGTCTGTCTGACTGGCGGTTTTATTCACTGTCCCTCTTCCTGGCATCGGAGTGAAAGAGTGTGAAAAAGAAACAGGAGGATCGTCCACCTTCACAGATCTGAACGCGTAGGAGTGTCTCTGTCTGTCCCCTTCCAGTGGATCCTCTCTTGTCCCATGCGAGGGAGATGCGCTGAGGAGGAGGAGGAGGAGGACGAGGAGGAGGGGGGACCTGTCTCGCGTGTCCACCGGTCGGAAGTTGCGCGAGGCTCCCCCACGCTCGCGGAGAGGCGAGGTCAGCGCGAGGTCGGGACGGGGCTGCTCGTGGATAGACCCGAATTTCCCCGCTTTGATGAAGCCATCCAGTAATCACGAAATCAGCGGCGTTTTCCCTCCCCGCTCGCGAAAACGAGAGAGGCTCGTGCAAGAGAAAGCGCACTGAGGTGCAACTCCGTTAGATTGTTTTCTTTAAGACTAAACGACGTGCAATTAACATTACGACTAATTTAAAAGCTAACATTTAGCTTTAGTAGGCTAAACACCAATAGGGCTACTTTAACTTTTCAAATTATACTTTTTTCTTAGTTTTCCCCTCATGCACAATACACCTGCTCCTAACCCACGACTGAACACGACTGGCAAAATAAATCCTCTCCCATCTCTTCACATACACACAAATCCAAATGCATTATTTAAACAAACAGCTTTCCTTTAAACTTCAAACTTTTTATGAGAAGACATTTAACAACATCTTTTTAGAATAAAATGCCGTTTCCATTATGTATTTGCAATGCAGATATTACGCGGTTATTTGCAGGATTCGCGTTTTGTTATGCATTATTTGGCCGATTTTTTTTTTTAACTAGCCAACTATTTAAAATAAAGATTCTTCAAGTGCTTTAACACTTAACACTCTTTTTTTAGTTTCGAAAGAACTTCGGAACTTAAAGGATCTTATGTTGCATTAGTCCCTGATGTTTAAAGAGTGAGACTTTTGGAGTCCAGCGCATGTAAGACGCGCAATTCATTGACTGTGCTTTAATGACTCTGATGAAGATGAATATGTCTCCCTGGCCTATCTTTGACATTGAACTCAAGGTCTAGATAATGTCCATTGTTTAATGAAATCGCAGGGCAGAAGCGGAGGAAGGACAGGAAAAATCATGTGTAAATACGGCGGCCCTCGCCAAAGATTCCCATACACCCGCGCTCCTTGAGAACCGCAAAGAGACCCCGGTCCGCCGCGCATCGATTTCCTGCCATTCCTCGACTTGTCCATTGTTGGAAGCCTTTTTAATTTAGCCATAAATTGGGAAAGCTCAAGCTATGAGCTGTTCTATTTTCTCCCTGTCAGGATGAGGGATTTGGTTTATGATGCATTGTGTATTAAATACAAGTAATCTGGGAAAGTGATTGCCTGGCCTCGCCGGGGTCTGATGGAGGCTGGTGATAGAGGCTCCTCCGCTGAATTGTTCAGAAAAGGAGGAAGCGATAGCAGATAAACAAAAGGGCCGGTGGTATCTGTACCAAGCCAGGGGTAACACGGGGTAAGAGAGAGCCCACGGGGCAGGGGCAACTCCTGGAGCGTCACCTCGCGCGTCTCCGGTAGATGGCGTAGTGAGCCGGGTTTGAAAACTTTCCGCAGGAGTGAAGTTGCAGTTTTTTGCATTGGTGACACGTTGTTTAATGTCATATGTATAGAGAAAAAGCTGCAGGCAGTATTTGAATGGGCACAAATGTTTAATTCGATAGATTCGAGGAGTCTAGAGACTGTATTATTTAGAGAACTGCCCGCCTCTCGCTCGCGCGCGCTCTCTCTCTCTCTCTGGAGGGAAGCGCATCAGTCAAGCGCGGAGCTGTGGAGCTACCGAGACCGGGAGTCATTTCTTTTCACGGCTGCGAAATTGCTGCACACAACGCCGTACACATTAAGGCGTCAAATTGCTAGATGGAACATGAAAGATTCAGTTGTATTGCCTCCAAATAGAAAATCGCCCGAACGACCTACAATGCAACTCGACGCTTAACCATGATTGAATTCAATAAAACAGAATTTAATCCGACCCTATAATGAATTTATTAAATAGAAGCAGTATCATTTAGATAGTAGATTTGTTTTGTTTGGGTGTTTGTTTAAACTACATGTTACAGCTGACTGCACATGGATATCAAAGACAAATTGCTACAGATATCAGAGATGATTTCAAGAGAAATCCTTTTAAACAATCAAGTTTAAAGCACGTGCCATGTTTGTAATTATGCAGTCTTTGACAAACGTGAAAACGTGGTGTAACAAGTGAAACAATACTAAAACAGCCCTACAATATTTTCAATATTATTAGGCTGCTTTCAAAAAGTTTTCAAACTTTTATTTATTATTTATTTTATCAATTTTGTTTGTGTAACAATATAATTTAGCCTATTATTAGGTCGTGATTAGCATGATAAACTTTTCTCAAACTCTTAACCTGAACAAAACTTTCATGTTTCATAAAAAGGACGTGTTACTACATAAAAAAGACTTAAGGTACTCGACAGAGGCTGAGGGTGCAAAGAGGTCTTTTCTGTTTTATGGGTTTCTTGTCACATGACAAAAAAATGGCTTCCTGCACGTTTGATACGCCACATTAATACGATTTGTTTTATTTTATTGGCATTTATTTTTAAGTATTAAAAACATTTTAAAACATTTTATTTTTTAAATAAATAATAAATTATTATACCAAGCTACTTATGCCTTAAGCTTAAGCTACTACTTCTTTCCACAATATTTTTTTTTTTTACTTAAAGCAGGCTGCATCATTAATATTAAAATATAATACAGCAGTTCAAAGTTTTATTGACGCCATTAAATTGCTTCATTTTGATTTAAACTAATATATTAGAAAAACTTCACTTCACTGACCCATAACTACAAAACGTGAATTTCGGAGGATTTTAAATGTTTGACTTTTCATAAGCTCTTTGAACAGAATAACAAATTAAAATCACTTATTTTTTTGTATTTTTTTTTTTGAGAAAGCGCTTTGAAGTTGCTTCAAAATGTTCTTGGTCACGCTTGTTTTATTTGTTTGTTTGTTTTGGAGCGCTTTAAAGCTACATCTTGTATTTTGCTTCGCTACATAAAACCAGTATGCTAAAGTTTGGATGCAGCTTTACGCGTTCACCGTCCCTCTTCAAGACGCAATAGTTTGGCAGGCAGGCAGCGCCGCGGCTCGGATCTGTTTATTTGCAGTGAGCTAGCGCTGGACCGCGCGCATTAAGCCGTTAGCTAAAGCTGTACGGAGGGGAATCCCAGATGGGCGAGAAACTGACGCCGGGAAGGAGCTGCTCCCCGCGGTCTCCCTCGGCCCTGGAGTCGCGCTCTAATGGAAACACTGTGTACGAGATGCATTCCAGCACATCCTAACGGGAAAGGGGGGGGGGGGGGGGGGCCCCACCA
>JAUMHP010000068.1:14033415-14043632 GCA_032361065.1 Enteromius trimaculatus
AATTGCTTGCTGTTTTCCCCACATGTACGTCGCTTTGGATAAAAGCGTCTGCTAAATGAATAAATGTAAATGTAAATATTAGTTTTCCTATTCACATGGCCTTGTTTAGGTCAGCAATCAGAGCGGGAGAAAATTATTACTCTTTCTCTTCTTACACTTCCTTTTGTATTTAGCCTAGCATGCACTGATGATCTGTGCACAGCAAGTAAATAAAGTGCATGTTGATTTCATGTTGTCTTTAATAAACAGAGCGGCAGTGAAGCCGTGCCAGTATTGTGTACTGTAGACCAGTCGAGTCCCAATACAGGAAGCCTCTTTCTTTCTCTCTATCCTCCTGAGAACGAGTGGGTGAAGGAGTGGAAGCGTTCTCAGTGAATACTTTAAAACATAATGCTTCATAAAAACACATGAGATGAGTTTTAGAAGTCTTTCTGAATGGCTTGTGTGTGTGAGGTCAGTTTCCCTGAGACAGGGATTAAACTTCCTTTCGGGCCCTGAAAAAGAGAGGAGGAATATATATCGGAAGGGAAGAATGAGGGAAGACAAGGAGCGGATAAATATTTCTGAGGAAGAATGACAGATCGAGCATTCGGGAGCGCGAGAGTGACAGACAGAAGGGACAGAGAGAGAGAGAAAGAGAAGGTTCCAGCACAAAAGAGACAGACAGAAAGAGAGAGAGAAGTTGGAGAGCAGGATAGCGGGATGAAAAGACAGACGAGTGTGGGGACAGGCATGCTGAGGAGGCCTAATCCCTCACCCCTATTCACACACACTCTTAATCTCCAGCCACGTACACACACACACACACGGGGCTAATCTCCTACGTCCCCTCCATCTATGTGCCTGCACTCAAAAAGGTGCACAAAGGCTCCTGGACGCCTCCCTCACTGCCACACACACACACACACACATACTTATACATATACTCACAAACACAACATAAGCTTACACACCTTTGCAGGGTCAACACACACACACACACACTGACCTGTCCTAGACAATCAGGATGCTTCAAAACATAAACGTAAAATGGCTTTTTGTGCATTGCGTGTGTGTTGGTGAGGCAGGTGTTTGTTTTATTTACTGAAGTCATCTCAACTCGTAACTCAACAGCTTTCATTACTCTCTCTCTCACACACACACACACACACAGCAAGTAAAGGTTTGAATTTATGATGGTGGTTCAGAGAGCTTCTGACCTCTTCAGTGACAAACCTCCCTCATAGTCAGTTATGGACCTACTAATGCACACACACACAGCATTGAAAATGTACACACACAACTTTAACTTAGGTGCACACATCATTCACACTGCCACCCATACACACAGGTTTCACACAATTAGAGACAAACACATCACACACACACTTTTTCTGTTGCCAACAGGTAAAACAATCACACATATCAACACAATCACACCAACAAACACCTGTGCACGATCACAGACGTCTACACAAAATAAACACTTGTGCACAATCACACCAACTGACAGACACACAAACATCTGTACACTATCACACAAGCTAATCAAGCACCTGTAAATAATATCATGAACACAAGCAACATCACTTTGTACAATCGATCACCTGTACAGAATCACACAAAACCAACCAACAACAACAAAAAACGCTCATGAAATCACACAAACTTAGAGTCAAACACCTGTACACAATCATACAAACTAACAAACACTTATACAGAATCAAACAAACTACTGTAACAATCAGACACCTGAACACAATCACACAAACTACCAATCTGAACACAATTACACAATTAAAACCTTGCACAATCACATGTCAGTCTCACAAAGAAGCACAACAAAATGCTGACAAAAATTGCAGCACTTGTGCTTTGTATGTCACTTCATCACGCAAACACACACACACACACACACACACACATACACACGCACGCACTTCATCAAAGCCTCCAGATGGGTTCGGTCTTTATCGTACCCCAGCTGGTGACATCACTCTTCCACACGGCAGAACTGATGATGAAAGCAAACAGATCTATCTTAACTCACATTTACCAAATCAATTTTATTTTTACAGTCTCTTGCATATTGGCATATTGACGGCTTCTCACACAGCGGGTCGGAGGAGGGGGGGGTGCAGAGGAGAACGAGAGGGAAAGGCAGGGAGATATGCTTAATGCCATTTACCATATTTAATGTGTCCATGTCATCATTGAATATCCCCTCTGAATAATGCGCCACTTCATCATAAATTCTTTACAACTTATTTACTTAATGGAGAGAGTTATGGGCCGCTGTCAGCCAGCTAATTAAACATAGTGATACAGCACTGCCGCGCCACGCTGTCATCTGTCCCCCATCTCTCTCTCCGTTGCGTCTCAGTTTCTTAAATACATATTATTCAAGCGTGCAATAAATTACAGATGAATTAAAATTCATGAAACCTTTTTTTTTTTCTCCCTTCGTTTCCTTCCATAGAGAACGAACAAGAAAGAAAGACAGTGAGAAAGAGAGAGAGCGCTTGCTCAAGGGACTGTAAATCCACCATTGGGAGACGGCTGCCTTTTCAATCATATTAAAACCTAATGTTTGCACATGTAAGATTTCTCCCATGCTGAGAAGGGAAAAAACTACTTAGGAAGCAAAAAAAGGCAGAAGATTAAATGCAAGTTTAACTGTTTTCCAACAAAAAACGTCACAGGAATAGATTTAAACCTTTCAACGGCATTAAGACAAAGTTAACCATAATTACATATGCCAACCAAACTTAAACCATAATGCCACGTCCTGACAAAAACATCTTTAAAAAACAGCCTGGAACTAGTTATTAACATTTAAATCATCACCATAATAACGAAACCAGAATCTGACCAGAGCAGACCAGAATTAATCATAAATAAACATATCATAAAAGCACGTGTGTGCAAGGCATTCTGATTAAACAGTGCTCAAACTATTGCATAGAACTACTACAAGGTGTGTTTATATACATTACTTTGCTGATAACTAACTATTGCTTTGATACTAAACGGTCGATCTTTAAGAAAGAGGGTTGGAGATTCTTTATCAGAGCAGGACGAGTCTATTTAAACTTTCAATTAGCCTGATACCCCTTGTGCGACCTCTCCGGCTATTGAAATTAGTCTAAAATGACCCTGACCAAGACAACACTCGACCTTTGGCCTTGTCCTGTGACCCGGTTTCGACTGGGAGAGTAGAGTGACTGATATCTGATAGACAGGGCTGTCATGAGGAGGGCTCAGAGCAGCGGTCTTTAACCTGGCTAAAAGCAGGATTTATGAGTCACAGGCTATAATTGAGTTTGGAAAGGCTAACTCCTCCCACCATAATGACATCATAGAGGGACAACTGACCCCTCTAATCAGTCAGTGAGGTCATAGTATCAAAAAAATACTAAAGCAATATATACAGGCAACCGTGAGATCTACCTTTACTCAAATTCAGGAACTGAGCTGCAATTTAAATTTGATTCTCAAATTACTCCAGAATGGCGCAAAACACTGGTTTGGTGCAATGAATAAGTCTTCAGTACATATTTTGAGACTTAAGTGGCATTAAAAAGACCTTCAAGGACATTTATATTATGTAATTGGCATAACATTGACCAATAGCCTGTCTAGTAATTGTGACTAATGGGATTATGGCAACTGCTAACTGGGGTTAGTGTGAGATCTCAGAGTTGAGTTGATGTGCTCCACCATAAAACATGAAGGCCAGGGTTAATCACGCCGCCTTGCTACTGATGACAGTGAAAACAGCGGCCCACGAGCCCGTGTTATCTCCTGTGCTTTGTCTCCAACCGTGTGGGGATTTTCTTATCTCAACAAGGCTGTTATCACACTGTAGGAGAACACATCTAAAATTCATTTTTTTGATCCTACCTCCCATGCCTGGGTGGCACTTTCTGGGCTGTGTCTTGACGTTTCCTCATAGGGTCCGAGACGTTCTCCCACCTCCAGTCTCCTCCGGCTCCAGACGCCCAGGATTCCTCTGGTAACGGCCGACTCGCGGACCTCAAAGTCTGGGGGCACCGATTCGACCCCATCACTGGCCAGGTACACTGAAGTGTGGAATGAGGGGTGGAAGGGGGACGGATCGAGTGGGGACACCGCATCACCTGATAGGCCAGGGGACAGAGGGTCATTTGAAGCGGCCAGTGGGACGAGATCTGCATCAGACACTCTGCCAACCTCTTCCAGGTCATCAGAGGCAAAAAGAGAAAAGTCCTCTCCATCTCCTGATCAAGAAAAAGACAGAAACATTTCACTTTGTGAGAATTTAGTCGCTATTAAATAGCACAAACCACCTCTAATGGCACCAACCAAAAAAATCAAACTGATGTATGAGAGCCTAATACAGTACTGACTCAAACAAAATAAAAGAAGTATTTATTTGAGCAATTCTGTCTTGTGCCTGTAGTGGAAAACAAACAGCTTTGAGACCTCACATTCAGAAATGCCACTGGTCTTATGTTTTCATATGCATTTTAAATTAGGGCTGGGCGATTAATCATCGATTTATTCATGTACTGTACGTTTTGTCAGTAAAGCCGTTAGCGGTAAATCTCAATCAGCTGTTTTCAAAATGAGCATCAGTTGATTACACAGAGCCATAGATCACTGACGAGCTACGCAATATCGCCTTCAAAATCGGAAATGAATATTGCAATGATATTGCATGAAATGTTTGTAACAACTGAAAATAATTGAACTGAAAACTGAAAGTGATTAACTGAAAGCGAAAATATTATTCAGTGAGTTGGGCCTGTGCAAAGGGGCAGAAACCCACATCTATTGTTGTCAATTATGGAAATTGTTGAGATACTTATTTCTAAAAGTATCTAGTCACAAATTAAGATGCTGTGGAAAAGGTGTGCATGCAACCCAAATTGTATGACAGTGGTTTTTATTAAGCGCTGGCCCTGTCAGGTGCAAATAATATCTGTTTTTTAAGTATTTTCCCATAGATTGTACTTGGAGGTAAATTAAGAAATGGGAACAGTACTTACAGAATATTTGAGCCTATTACCAAGGCTAAAGATAAATATGACCCTGGACCCCAAAATCAGTCATAAGGGACCATTTTTTTTACATTTATGCATAAAATAAACTTACCATTGATGTATGGCATGTTAGTAAAGGACAAAATTTGGCAGAGATGCAACTATTTGAAAATCTACAATGAAGGCCAATGTATTGTTGACTATTGCTACAAATTTACCCATTAAGGTCCAGGGTCACAAATATCTTTAGCCAGCAGCAAGCATAGACTAATACAGTTTCAGACATTGTACCAGCACAGTTCCAGTGCTATTTAAAAGCACTTCTTTTTATTTGTTTTTGATCCACACTTCCAGAGCATGTATGCGACCTCTGCAGATACGAGTAATAAAAAAAATATTCGACCACTACAGAAGTTAAACAAACACATGGAAGGGGAAAGTGGTCTGTGATAACACTTAATACAGGCTGGATAAGAAGGTGTCTGGGGTGATAATCATCTTCGTGGCCTCGCCGGTTACGCCCTGTCATCCTCCTCCTGAGGCCCGCTTTAAATTGTTTGGATACAGAGGAGGAGGGAATCTCCAGGGGAAAACGGACTCACTGCGCTTCCCCCTAATACTTTTATGCTTCCTTTTCCCTTTTTTTTTTTCGTCGACCCCGGCGAAGAGGATTCAGTGTCAAAACAGCGGATACTGTATCTGCTTAGGTTAATTATGAGCTGAACACAGGGAGGATGTTGTCTGCCGACCTGTGACCTCTTGCTCAACTCGGAGTGGAAAACCAGCGCGTGGCTGATGAGGGAAGTCTTCAAATTGTCTGTCATTAAATACCATTCCTTCTGGGACTCAAGTATATGATAATGTATAGCAGGGTTTCCATTATTAATAATTATAAATGTAACATCAAAATAAACAAATGGCTGCATAATTAATCAAACCTGGCTGCTATTTAATTGTAGTCAGCACTGCGTGTTTCTGAGTGAAAAGCAGTACTGTGTTGATTTACACGCATTCAGCTTAAAATACCAATTTTTTTTACTGGGTGGCTTGGATCACAGTAAATCCCATTAAATGCTGTCATTTTTATGTTCACTTGGAACACAATGTGTGCATTGTTCATTTTATTTGTCAGCATTTGTCTTTAAAGCAAATAAATACATTTGAGGATATTGCAAATGGTTTGGCAGGCAAAAAAAAAAGAAGTTTTTTTGGACCAGCCCAGTTTAATAGAAAATTATACATATTTTACGTTGTGGCTAATTTGTATAAATTCTTATGACATCAATCGTGCAGATTCATAGCATTTTTGCTAAATCGTACTTATTTATGAGTTGCCAATTTGGTATGAATTTGTCTGAATGACCTACACCTCACCCTGGGTTTCATAAAAGATTGTACAGGTGAGGTTGTACAAATTTGTACGAATTGGTACAAATTTTCCACCTCGTACCAATGCATATGAATTGGTCACGAGACTGTGTTGTTTTGAGCCTTTTTAACTACCACATCAGCACCAGTATTATATTATTGATATATGTTTTTTTTAAACTTTGTCAGCGGCTTCAATATAACATTTAAGACATTGCCATAAAATCTGCTTTACTTTAAATCTTTAAGACAAATGCATTTTAATATATATCCCAAAGTACATCAACTGCTGGTATCACTACCGCACTGGGACCTGAGAGGCTGTGGCTAAAAGCTAACACACAGTGCTAACATGCTCTACCTAATGTGCCGTTGCTAACACGCTTGGAGCTAACCTGCTGTGCGTAAGTCACGGCGGGGCTAACATGCTGTGGCTAGCATGCTGTGGCTAACATGTTGTGACGGGTAGTGGTGAGTGCTAATGAGGGCTGGGCCAGTGCTCCTGCACATCTTCCTGTCTCCTCACATTCCTAACGCTCAGAGGGGCTCTGCGCTACACGGTGCCTTCAGAGTCCCGGTCATCTCTTCAGTCCCATCTCATTAATGAGCATCTCCGACTCTTCTTTCCGTTAGTGCTAAGTTTTAGTTTTCACTGACAGTATATTGTAGAAAAGGCTCAAAGTAAGAATATGAATGGCTCCATTCGCCATTTTGTTAAGATTTTACGAAAAAAAAAGACTTGAAAAATTGCCTGCACGCAGACAGAGTCTGCTAGCCCTCCTGATGATGAAAATGACGTAATGCAGACGGCCGAAGTATACTTTGGCCTTTAAGCTGGCGCGACTTTGTTTTCTAAAGTTTTTTTTGAAAAATCGCTTACCGCGCTTTTGCACTGCATTATCTAATCAATCAGCTCATTTCGCCCATCCAATCAGATTTAACATATCCACTATAAACCCGTTTCCTTTTGTGCATCCCTCCTCCTGCCCTAGTCCGCCGTCTCGCTTCTTCCTCCGCGGGGACATGCGGGGTTTGAGCCGGACGCTCCGAGTATGCCGCCCCCAGACAGCACGTCAAACATGCTTTTTATTGTATGAGGAAGCGTGAAGTCATGAAAGGGATATTTGTGTTATTTGGTTTTTTTTATTATTTATACTGTTTAGACTTCTTGTGTAATTACCTGCTTGTCATTTTGTGGCAAAACTTTTTGCAGTGTTCACATGTTGTTTATTACTGCATTTAATTCATTAGTTTCAATAGTTTTATTTCAGAAAGTTGATTGCAAAATGCACCTATATTTTTGGAATGTTTTTTGTTGAATGAATACTATTTTCCACAATATGAATACTATTTTTTTTCATTAAGGATTTATTTGTCTTGTCTCGTGGGATAAGTCTCTCGTCACACTATATAGTTAGCATTAGGGCTGGGCGATATATATACACCGCTAATCAAAGAGCCGGCTTTGAGATGCGCAATATATGTTGTTCGATATATATCGCCCAGCCCTAGTTAGCATTGAAAGCTATTACCTGCCAATTTACCTCAATGAAATGTAGGGCAGAATTTAATTTAAAGGTATAATATAAAATATGGAGGTAAAATATTTAATATTCCTATTATAGCCTCACTAAAGGCCTGTTCACTCAAAGCACGATAATTACGAAGAAAACAATAAAGATTCTCATTCTCAGAACTAAAGAATAGGAGAGTTCACACCACAAGTATAACAATAAAGACACAGAGAAACCATATCGTAGGGCTGGGATATATATTGCATGCTATATTCATGCGCATCTAGTCAGTAAAGCCGCTTCCTTGATTAGCAGTAAATCTCCATCGCCTGTTTTTAAATGGAGTGGCAGTTAATACACAGACAAACTACACAATATTGCATTCAGTATCACAAATGAATCCCCTTTCGAAAGCTTGCCAGTGATCTACAGCTCTGTGTATTAACTGCTGCTCCATTTGAAAACAGGTCATGGAAATTTACCGCTAATCAAAGACTAACTAAGCTTTACTGAAGAGATGCGCATGAATATAATGTAGCATGCAATATATCGCCCAGCCCTATGATGTCAATATATATTTTTTTTTTCAGCTGATGAATGATACAAACATTGACAGCAATCAGAATCCATCCTGCTAGATCGAGCTTGAGAATTTAAAGAGACAGACGCAAGTGTGCTTAGAATAAACAAATTATATCGTTCACTGGTGTGGACACAGATATTGTTATCTTTAAAGTTATCATGCTTGGTGTGAACGGGACTTACCAATCAAAATTCTGGGGTTGGTAAGACGTGTTCATGTTTTTAAAAGAAGTGTCTAAAGTTTTTAAAGGCCACAGTGATTTGATAAATAAAAGCATAAAACTGTAATTTTCTGAAATATTATTACTATTTAAAATAACTATTTTCTTTTTCAGTGTATTTTAAAATGTAATTTATTCCTGTGATGTAAAGCTGAATTTTCAGTGGACTTTAATTATTCCGTTATTATAATCAATGTTAAATATAATTGTTTTGCTATATTGTTGTAGAAGCCATGATACATTATTTAAAGATTCTTTTGATGAATAAAAAGCTCAAACGGATATAATTCTTTTGAAAAAACAATATATATTTAATACATGCTTGCTAATTAAAAGTATTAATTTTCTTTTAATTACACAAACCAATAACAGTATTGGTCAATTTCTCATGTTAACTTTAATACTGGATGGATTTTACTTCCATGTAGTTTAAAGAACTAGAATTAAAGATTAATTAAAGAATTAGAATTAAAGACAGATTAAAGATTTGCTGAAATCATTAACAGTTAATCTTTCCTTCTATTCCCATGATTTACAGGACAAGAAATGAATGCTAAGGCAGCAAAAGATGGCGTTTGAATGCAAGGGGCCAGAGTGGGGCTAAAATTTACAAAGGGGGGCCTAGTGTTATGCACAACACACTGACAGATTTCTGTGATGACACACTGAAGATGGAGTTAGAGAATGCTTCAGGTTTATTGATGATAAACAGATGAAAACAGGCCAGTGGGTAAGCAGACAATACAAAAGTTAAGGAGTACACAAGTGTACACAACTGTACTCCATAGCTGAGAGTGAATATAACACTTTTTGTAAAGCCTGTATTTATAATACATTATAAGGGTATTCTTAAGGCATTTTAATGACTGCATAAGGCATTATGAAAAACCTTATAATGTGTTATAATATCTCATGAATCATCATAAAAACAATTATAATATTTATGCATTTGTGATTATAACTTGGGAGTATGATTAGTTATAACACACAATGAACACCATATTAAATCTACTTCATTTGCAATGGACTATATCATATCTTGACATTGTTTATTTAAGATCAACCTCTTGTGAGTGGTTAGTTGATGAGTGGTTCCTGTGAGGCTAATGTGAGCAAGCTAATATTTTCTGAAAAATATGAGCTGAAAACATAAAACATATAAATATTAAAATATTTTACTGAAAGATTATGTGTAGTTGCAGAGTTACTTATCAACAGAATAAAATCCAAAGCAAAGTGTTAGAATATATTAAGCAGAAAAACAAACAAACAAAACCTTTGTGATGACTGCCTAATACACTTTCATAACCCACTGTCATCAAGACATGCAAGCATTAGCTGTCTAATCATTAATCCAAATGTTTATGATTTGGATAATATTCAAAACAACTGTGGTATGAAAACAGCAGCATACCAGAACCACAGTCACCAAACAGTTTTTTCTCCCAGTAGGCACTGTAAAAAAAAATCATTGCCAATATTCAAAATTTCAAGGCAACACATTGCATTCACATTTTCATGTTTTCCCA
>JAUMHP010000068.1:14061429-14074679 GCA_032361065.1 Enteromius trimaculatus
TATTTAATATAATCGCAACATTTGCTGTAATGTAATCGCAAAGGCTGACATCGCGATTGCGATATGATTAATCGTGCGACACTAATATAAATAAACATTTTTAAACAATTATTCATTTTATATTTGAAGACGACAAATAGCGATCACTTACTACATTACACATGCTATGTAATGAGGCCATGTGACAATAATGTAGTCTAGAAAACATTTCTAGTATAAAATGTATTATGTTGTATTCCATTACACACATAGACAAAGTGCTTTCCCTCAATCGCATTGTCTTATTATTGCACACACGTCCTGAGCTCAAGCGTCTTGCTTTGTAAAGGTTTTGTGATATTCCTTGTGCGTTGTGTGCAGTTCCAGATGACTGCGGGCGCCCATGTTAGTGAGCTCTGCCTCTTTCTCTCTTTCTGTGGGTCCAACTCCCTATAAACTCTCATTAAAACCCCATTCCCATTGCTTTCCAAACACCCCTTATTCATTCCTTTAGAGGCCCTCGTGTAGCTCCCAACCTCCAAGCACACACACACTTACACACTCTCAATAAACTCTATATAGGATGGTGGAAGTTCTTGGTGGAGATTAATGGATTCAGAAAGTGTTTCCATCATAACACAGCGCACCAAAATCAGCCCAAGTTTGGACTCGACATGTCTCACTGTCATACTTGGACTGCGTTTCAGTGCAATGAAACACAAATGCAGAACTGCTGCCTTACTGCTAAACTCTGCCAGTCAGTCATGTAACACCGACACCATGTTTGAGGAAAATGAATGAGTATGAAAGATCCACTCGGTTTGTAAGGTCATTTAAATCACAAAAACATTCAATTAAATGTCCTGAGCTTATGGGAAAATGTGCACATTTGTCAAAACGCATTTATAAACCACTTAAACACAAATACATGACTTCTCCAAAAGAAGGATGGATGGGTAGATGAATAACCAAATTCTAGGCCTATACAATTTGTGTGCTATTTTGCAAGTCTTCAGAAACTGTTGACAGCTTTGTGTGAGGAACAAGGCATGCTTTGCTTTAAAGACACTTTACCAAAATAAATAAATAAACAAATGGAGAGCAATGCCATTTCACAACAAGGATGAAAACTATAAACTTTTAATGATCTCTCTATAGCGAAGTCACAACTATAATGAAAATGCCAATAACTTTAACAGCCAATCAGAATTCACCTTCCAAGAGTGAGTATTTATTAACTGCGGACGTTTGTTTCCTCAGGATAAAAAAATAAAAAGGGCAATTGCGACTTTTTATTTAACAAAAACTTAAATCATTCTTGCAAAAATTGGAATCGCAAGAAAATTCTGAAAATTGAGAGAAATAAAGTATAGAAAAATAAAGTTTCTATCTTACAATTCACATTTTTTCCCCAAAAATAAAGTCTGAATTGTGAGAGAAAATGTCAGAATACTATTTTTAAATTTCCAGGTGGAAACAGCTTCTAAAACCTCATTGCATGCTTATAATAATGTTATTTTATGTTGGCGTGGATGCTAATATAGCTATTGTTCTTGGTCTGAACAAACCTTTAGATCTGCACCAAAAGTGCATGAATATGATTACCTAGATTATTTTAGTATTGTAATTTCATGCAATAAAAAAAATATTTGTGGATGATGCTACCGATCACACTTAAAGTAAATAATCAATAAACTGCACTGAAACACGCTTTTAAAACCACCTTTCCGTCTCTGACAGCATCCTCGAATGGATGAATGAAGATGTCTCGTGACCAAGGAAGAGTAACGGAAAGATTGATGGGTAAATTCAGAGAGACTTTGAAAGAATGACAAGAACACGAAGCATACAGAAGCCTCCATTAATCCGCCACAGAAACACGACACGACCTTACGGACTGACGCCCCATACGCCAAACATCCCTAATGCATTCTTCATGAGAAGTGACCACATGCACAAACACACAATCAATCTATTTCTTTCTATCTCTGACTCTCTCTCTCTCTCTCTCACACACACAGGGCTTCCAGTTTCTTTCCATGTTGTGTGTATGGCCCTTGTCCCTGCCTCAGTCTCTCTCGTCAGTTTCTAATTGGAGAGAACAGGCTCCCTAAGCAAAGCCACATGCCCGATTGTAACGAGTGACATTCTGTTTTAAACCCAGCCATAATGGCCAACACACACACACACACACCGGCACAGAAATGTAATGCGTGCAGCTAATACACACACACACACACACACACACACACACAAGTCCAGGAAGCTGTTTATTTCTCTATGAAACGCTGGATTGAAAGTCTAAGTCCTGCATGAGGTCTGACTGCCGACTGCATTGGTCCTGTTTCATTCTGCTTTTATTCTGTTTGAAAAGGTGGATTTGTGATTAGGAACAGAGACGTTTTTAAACCCAGACTGCCTTCGGATCAAATCTAGTCAGCTGTAATTCGTGCAAGGCTTCTAGTGATGTTACCAAAACTGCATCCGTGTGGGCCGTATTACCTTTTTCAAATAAAACTTTATTTTAGCATTATTTTTTGCTGCCGTCTCTAATAATTCTCCTCAAATTAAGTATTCGAAAACATGCATGCAACACCCACACTGTTTCCATCGCATGACTTATGTGCACTAATCAGTGTCGATATGAAACCCAGTCCTTTTTCTTTAGAGCCGTCACGTTATGGCTCTCTTACGTCCCGTCGGACTCCTGGTGCCAAGAGGCTGGGTTCTGTCAGACACACCTGCTGAAAACAGCCTGCGTTCATAACTCACTCCTAATGAAGCTCACGGGTGAACAGAGTTTTCCTTAAAGCCCCTCACAGGTGCTCGTTTATACCCGTCACATCATATATGCAGAGCTTGTTTAGAGACCGAAAACACCTACAGGTAATTGAAAACATTGTTTCATACAGTGAGACAGAGAGAGTTTTTGTGGTTTTTAAAAAATAGCAAATCAACCACAAATACCACCTTTCATTAAAAACAATAAATATTGTTTTCACAAATTGTATTACTTTATTAAACTATTCACATGAAAATAAATCTAATGTAATATTTGAAATAACGCTGCACATATTAAATGAAAGTCTAATTAATTTATTAACTTCAGATATTGGCCAAAAATAGATTTCGATCTTTGAATCAGACCTTAATTAGGCATCCTGGTGTGTCAGGTAAGCAGAAAAAAGCTAAACGTCTGATAAGCAGATGGAAAAGGTTTAAAGAAGGGATTAAAGAAGAAAAAGTGGAAGATTTGTGGAATGATACCATTGACTTTTTCTACATTTCTTTCATTTTTTTTAGCCTAATTATTTCTAAGGCATTTTTGGTAGCGCTTTATTTTACAGTCCTGTTCCTGTGATTACAATTACTAGGTAATAGCTAGATACTAACCCTGAACCTACACCTAAACCAACCCTAACCCATGTAGTTACCTTATACTACCAGTACTTCCTTTCAGAGCCACTGTAAGCACTGCAAAATAAAGTGCTGTAACAAGAATAAAGAGAAAAATGAAGTTTGTTTGATACCTAATTACCCCCCCCCCCCTTTTTTTGTTCTTTTTAAATCAAGAGCATAAAAATGCAAACTTATTGCAATTTAAATAATAAAAAAGCTATTTCTGAAACATTTTGCTATACTGAAATATTAAATGATTATTATATCTATATTTACATACATGCAAAAAGGGCTGTAAACCAAAACAAGACCAAAAAATTAAGATCAATACAAAATGTAGTTTCTAAATAGGCAGGAAACCGAATGAGTCCAACTGTTAGCTGTTGTTCAGCTGATATTTGTTCAGAAGAGAACGAGGCCAATTGTTCTCACACTGATGGAATGCGGATAAAGGAAAGAAAAGCTGCAAAAGAAACAAACAAACAGCAACTCGCAGGCCGTGTTCAGAGATGGAAATCAATACTAATTAAAGCCAAACAAGTGTTCTGCTTGATGCGGTGAAAGAGCAGGCTTCTCATTAAATATTTTCATCGCTGATTAGTCGAAGGTTTTTTAAATGAATTCAACGCCTGTCGCCTCCCTTTGGGAGAGCATGACACTCTTGCTGCTCGCGAGCGGATGTGAATTTCAAACCCTGCGAGCCTGCAATTAAAACAACAACAAAGAATAGACGATACAAAATTAAGCATCAAATGGTTTAATGTTATGTGTCACTCTCCAAAACGCTGTGTATTAGAGGCACTTAATTAAACTTTCAAATTCAAATAGACTAATCAGTTTGAGGCAGAGTGGCTGATTGTTTTTCCCGTACATTAAACACTTCCTTCAGCTCCTGCCCGCTTGTTAACATGAAGGTGCGATTTGCATATCCTGATAGACTATTACAGTTTTAATGTCCCTTTTTCTCCGGTGGTACATCAATCATGCGCGCGGGGCCACCACAGGCCACAATTAACCCGCCGAATCTGCCACAAAACAAATATTACAAGGGTTCACTAATTTAGAGATCAAAAAGCCACTTGTGCGCTCCACGAGTGAAACGGAGGCGGCGCCGGCGCACTTCAGAGACGCCGCGTAATTACCAGCTGTTAATTGCGCACTTGCGCTGTCTTCGTTTTAATTAAAAAGAGCGGCTCGTCGCTGGCCGATAAGCGACGGTGGAGCGCGGCCAGTTTTAATCAACAAAGCGCGAAGAATTCGTTTCTGCGCCGGCCAGCCGCGGCAGGAGGAAATCTTCAAATATCCGAAGGAGAAAGGGAGATTAAACCCTGTCCATTAGGAGCGACGCAGAGGGAGGGGAGGGGAGCAGTCAGGTTTTATTTGGGCCGAGCGCGCGGGGCCGTATTTGAAGTTAGTCCCGCTCGCCGTGCTCCTGCCGACAAACTGGCGGGGGGCGAGAGTCTAATCAGACCTACTGCATGAGAGGAGCACTTGAGTGGAGGAATTGGACCCTGCTGTTACTCCCTCGCTCTCTCTCTCTGTTGCCCTCCCTATCTTTCTTTAGCAGCCGATGAACACGCTCGTTTGTTTGCCTTGAAGGATTATGGGAAAAGTTGTTGAACCGACGGCCCCGACAAGTAAGTTGTTGCGGGGAGTAATACCTATTCATCAAGTCATCCATCCATCTCTTTTTGTAGTTCCTCGCTCGTAAAAAATGAAGGTTCAGAAAAGCTGTTTTTAAAGTGATGCCACAGAAGAACCATATCGGTTTCAGCACTCAGTTCTTAAAAGAACATTTCTTCGCCACTTTTGTGGAGTAGAAAGGTTCCGTGAATGTTAAATGTTCCTCATGGACGCCAATGAAGAACTTTTATGCAAGGATAAACACAAACAGGACCTGCTTCATGTCACAACTGTGTCTCTCAGATTAAAGAGATCTTTGTGCAAGTATCTATTCCTCATACTTTGTTTCTGAGAAATACATTTCACGGTGTCTCCTCAAGAGCTTCAGGGGGATTTGCAACAATGTCTTGGATGGAAAAGTCTTTAATAAAAAAAAGTTTTTTTTTGTTGCAGTGATTCCACAGCAGAACCAGTTTGGGTTCTCCAAAGAAGCTATCAGTGAAAAGGTCTGACCTGAGCAATGGAAAGTTTCCATGGATGTTAAAAGTTCTTATGGAACCATGTATGTCACTGCAGAACCAACATTCTATTATATTCCAAATGATCACAGTTCTTTCTCTTTATTTTCTCCTAAAGAAGTATTAGTAAAGAAGTGTTACTTGGCCAACAGGTTGTGATGCAAAAAAACAGCTTTTTCGAGCATTGTCTGCAGATTTTGACAAAAATGACATATTCAATGGAAATTATACTATATTCATTTGTAGATGAAAGCTTAATCAAATTAGCCAAAACACTTAATAAATGAAGATGCAATACATTTGGAATGTTACTAAAGATTCTGTTTCACGTAAATGCTGTTCTTTTGATCTTTCTATTCATCAAAGAATATCAATATTGTTTGTTAAGGAGCAAATTAGCATCTTAGAATGATTTCTGAAGGAGCAAGTAATGATTAAAAAAAAATCTGCATTGTATCACAGGAATTAATTATAGAAAACAGTTATTTTAAAGTGCAATAATATTTCAGAATAATAGTATTTTTGCTATTATTATAATATTAGCATAAGAAACATAAAAAAAAAAATCTACAAAAATTGAAAATCTACAATATTTCAACAGTAGTACACTCTAAAAAATGTTGGGTTAAATCCAATGCAGCACTAGGTAAAATACAAACAAACCCAGCTGTTTCACCCAACTGTTGTTTAAAAACAACCCAATCGCTGGGTTTATCCATATTTAACCTAAGTTAAAGAAGTCTTTCTGAGCTGTACTGGGCACAACACACACTTCAGTGCTTCCAAGAGCATTCATCAGAGGATAAGACGTCTCAAAAGGCCTCAAAACTCTCCTGACCTCTGCTCCTTCCCTGACAGAACTGTCCGCTCTTCCTGTCTGAGGGGCTTCCTCCCACTCATGCCCAATCAGCACCTGTCAGCACGGTGATCGCCGCCGCAATGCTGGGTTTATCTAAGGAAACAGTTGCCGTGGCAAGGATGGTCTTGCCACAGTGACAGATTAATGCCGACTTAAACTCACTTCCTGATCACACAGAGAGAACTCTAATGAGGAGGAGGAGTCTCGCTATCTGTCTGTCTCTATCTCACACACACACTCAAAGGCGCCGCAATGTAGACATGGCCAAAAGAAAAGCAAGCTGCTAGAGTTTGTCCATATCATCTTATTGTTCACGGCGTTAATTATTTCCTGTTTACTAATAGGCCAGAACAGAGTCTGGAGAGGTCAGAATGCCACAGACATTCTCTCACACACTACTCCATCAGTGTGTGTGATATGTCTGGAGGTGATATCCTCTGTTTGAATGCAGACGACCTTTGACCTATTAGCCAAAATCACTTCCACATGAACTGCACAGTGTGTGCACGTGTTGATCTTTTCTAGAATTGCTGTTAACGGTATGAAAAATGGAAAAACTTTGGGGGGAAAAAACCTTGTGTTACATAAGAATCTCCTCACATATTAGAGGAACGTTCTGGAGTCAATATAATCAAACACTCAATTTGTAAGAATTCAAAAAAACCAATAAATAAATAAAATGAAAAAAAGCAAAGTCTAAAATACCTGATAAGCAGATGGAAAAAGCTTGATGCAGAAATTATTTCTGAAATTATATATTTTATTTAATTTTATTAGATATTCACGACCCAAAAATGTAGCCTTACTTGATTTAGTAAAAAAAAATTAAATTATTCTGATAGTTAAATGAATTTAATTGAAGAAATAGTTTTTAAACCAAAATAGGGGTTTAAATATATATATATATATATATATATATATATATTAAAATGCTCAGTTTGTAAACTAAAACGTAATTTCTAAATAGCTTAAAATATTTGCTCAATTATACATCAAATGCCACTTGATGATAGAATGCATTTTTTTATGCATTTATGACAAAGTTACGTTGGTAAACCTATTTCATGTTACACAAATTACGCCAGAAAAGCACATGCAGAAAAATTGGTATTCATCTAGAGGAATTTGTTTGGTAACTCTTATTCACAGGATCAAACTAAAACAGTAGTCACACAGCTAAAAAGACAATTGAGACCGGTTTTAGCTCAAATGACAGACACCTTTGTATATGGATTAAGTAAAATAAGTGGCTTTAAACTTCTGGAATGTCTTGTCTCATAAACTTTCATTGAAGGGTTGAGTCGAAATTACTCCCAGCATGCCAAATATGCTGTCAATGAGCTTACTGAGCCTAGAACACCCATTAAACAAACCAGACCTGAGTACATGCACAGGTGTGTATTAAACCCCAAAAGCATCTACAAACTCTTGAAATGTGCATCGGGTCAACATGTTGAAGTTAGTATTGCGTATTTACTTGAAGAACTGATCCGTACGTCACATCTGAGCCTGTGATGGAAGTTTCGATTTTCCAGCTAATAATAAACACAAGCGTACACACTTCGGCGTGTGTGTGATGGAGGCCAGTGTGAACATGTGCAGCTGGCATGGACTGCTCTGGTCTGGCATGCGTGTGTGTGAGTGTTGCTGCCTGCTGGCCCGGTGGCGTTCCCAGGCCTGCACTGCTCTCAGACCGTGTCAGTATGATGGATGGTTTGGGTTAGACGGGGGCAGAACTCGCACCTCTCTCGCTCTTCTCCTATGGGACGTCCTGAAGACTGCAAGTGTGTGTGTGAGTT
Source organism: Enteromius trimaculatus (assembly GCA_032361065.1). Taxonomy (NCBI): domain Eukaryota; kingdom Metazoa; phylum Chordata; class Actinopteri; order Cypriniformes; family Cyprinidae; genus Enteromius; species Enteromius trimaculatus. Next base: position 14,069,607 of record JAUMHP010000068.1, read on the forward strand.
TGTGTGATGTCCCGCAGACTGACAGCCACATTGTGGCGCCCCAAACAGCCCCGACTCCGCCCGCTGGCATCACCACTGAGGGTCTGTTCAGCCACCTCCATCACACACAGACACACACGCAACACTTTGAATACATGCAAAAAATGATATATGGCCACACACAACATTCTTTTTACATGCATTTCATTCATAAAACCAGTCTTGACACAGATTTATTAATGATTCAAATGACTGATTCACATCCCTCTCACTTTGCAGGCAGGTAATGCAGCCTTTATTGGCTAGAAGACTTAACAGCAAGTTAAATTAAAACGGAAAAGATTAGATTACCATTGAGACAGAAATCTGAGACAAATATATCAAATATATTCCATATACCTAGATAGATACACACACACACTCTTAAAAAAAAAACTTCACATTTTGTAATTCAAATGAACTTGCTGCATCACTAAACTTCTCTGTCATGGTGGAACTTGGCCTGGTTTATAACTTCCAAGCCTGGCAAAAGCAGCGAGCACTGGCCTGTCTGGGACAGATATGGAGTGTAGGGGTCTGTCCCTCCCTGTCCGGTGGGTCTGGGTGTAGCTCACTAGATGTGCTAACACATTAGCACTCTCACACTAGCAAAGCTTCAAGATGATAATCAACAGGGTGTGAAGATCTGTCAACAAATACAGCATAACATACACACACTTATTACATATCGCACCCATCTCTGCTGGTCACGATGGGCTGACAGGTTGATTTCGGAATCGCCATGGCAGCTGATGTCGCCACACCCCAAACACTTTTCTTCGTTGGCTACTAACAACGAACTGTTATCGCAAGGAAAGAGGCCTCTGGCCAACTCAAACACATTTAACGCACTGTCCACAGAGTGTTTGGAGAGATAATATACAGTCAGAGTACACACACGCACACTCGTTTGCCATGGCATGGCCGCATCATTGTCTGGGAGAGGTGGTGCTGAGCGCTAGATGATTATCTGTGCGCTAACGAAGAAAAACAGCACAGAAAAAGCTGGACGAATTCCACGCCACACAATACTGACCGCCTCATTACGGCCAATCACATCATACATCTATAAATAACTCATGGCCTGTCAAAGCAACAGTTTCTTTACACAAAACTTGTAAATTGTTTAATAATAATAATAATAAAAAAGGGTTTGATAAAACTGGTGGCTTTCCCCCAGAGGTCCATGGAAAATTTGAGAGAGAAAAAAAATTACAAAATGCATACGTAGATTGACTGACAATCATTTTAACACAAATTTTATATTACTGTTTCATTCAGATTTCTTTTAGAGCAGTCAGAAATCATGAAATTAATTACTTTATATTATCCTAATAGTGAGAATATGCTGCTAATTTAAAGATTAAAATAGTATTTATAAAGTAAATAAAGTAAATACTACTTTAATGTTCAAAGTAATAATATTATAAATTAAAATCTAAATATAACAGTAGAAATAATATTCAAAATTAAACACAATGTAATTTATATTGTATTACATTATATATATTTGGATAATGACAAAGCAAAATAAGAGTCCTTATAATTGTACCATTTTATAAATGACTTCTTTATAATTATATAATTTTTAGGGGCAGCCCATCAAAATAGGATCATGATGTCTGAAGGTCCTGGGCAGCTAAAAATTTGAAAACATCTTAGCTAGATCATGTTTGGAAGTGTGATTATCTACAGTATATAAACATTAGTGGTGGCATGTATGTGTTTACTTTTAGAAATGTTTATCTATGATGCTTAGTAACTATCGGATACAATGGAACAATTAGACAAGGAACAGATGTCCATTCATTCACACATACACACAGGTAGCAGACGCACACACACACACACCACAGGAAACAGATGTGCATTCTTAAAGTTAAAGGCACACATACAGGTAGCAAGAATACGCAAAGAGAGAACAGATGTTTTTACATAGACATGCAGGAAACAGGCCGGCATTCAGGTAACACACACACACTGCTCCCAGGACTGCTCAACACTCACGCCGCACATCAACACCCCTGTGTGTGTGCGTGTGCGAGCGTGTGTGTAAGTTATAATGAGTGAAAAGTCTTATAGTTTCCAGATGAATCCAGTTTGATTCACATCATTGTGACAGGCAGGCCTTTCATCTGCTGCTGCCCATTACAGATATTACCAGAGACAGAGTCTAATCACCCGCACACACACACAGCCAAACACGTAAGTGTACTTGCAAAGGCAGTTTCGAGTTGCTTCCAAACACTAATATTGAACATAAAAGGATTTTTGTTATGATCTGCATTTACAAATGCACATTAGATATTGCTTGCACTTAAGTTATAAAACATAGCCATACAACAACATCAGTATGGAAATGTTTGTGCGTATGAGGGAAGCTGCATCCACAAAAATGAGCTAAATCTGACAATATTTGCAATAGGGACATCCAGGAATATCCTCAACATCCTCTACCAAAATAAAAACAGCCGGTGTTGAGAACTGCACTGTATGAAGAATAAAAGGAAATAAAAAGATAAATTATTCAATTGTCATAAAGAAAACAATCAAATATTTTAAATTAAATTAATAATTAATATATATTGTATGTGTAACGACGGGGGCAGACGAGGGCGCGTCCAAGCTTTTATTGAATAACGTGGTCGTACACAGGCTGGGACAACAAGGGATGCGGAGGCAACAGCGTACAAGAAGTATCCAGAAAGGTAGCGAGGGTCGGTCGATTGACAAACAGTGACCAAGGGGGCAAAACAGAGCAAAAATCCACAAACAGACGAGGTCGGTACACAGGAAGCAAAAAACAGAACACAAGGGACAAGAGAAGCATGTTGTAGAGGAGGGAATACTCACAATACTCAGCAGTTAGACAAACACAAGAGAACACTTTATAAAGGTGAGAGGAGAGGGTTAATGAGAGGGCGGAGTTGATCAATAACCATGGAAACTAACAAGCTGGGTGGAGACACAACAGAGAGGGCATGGAAACAGAGGGTCCACATAACACTACACAAGGGAAACACTGACAGACAACATAACAGTATGCAATATGTTTTTATTTATTTAAACAATAAACTTTTTATTTTAAACCTTAAAAAATTTTTTATACATGTATGTACAGTACATATATAAAACGTTGATTTTTAAAAGTAAAAATAAAGTAAAAATTAAAACTAAATAGTTCAAACTTTACTCTTAAAAAATGAATTAATTCATTGGCTTACCATAAAAAATGCTTTAAAGTTAACAATAAAGTAAAAACAGGTAAAAATCAACTTTTCTTATTTTTTATATAAAAATTACTTGATTTATGGGCATGTCAATTTTTCTTTTAAATTTGTTAATTTTATACTTTAAAGTAAATTAACTAAAAAAACAATAATTTAAATAATTTGCATGTTATAAAGCATCTTTCATATATAAAAATGTGTTTATTTAAAATGTTAAAATACATTAAATAAGTTAAATGATTCAAACCAACTTAATATAAAAATATATATATATTTATAGAATTTATAAATAATTTTAATGTCCTTAAAATGTGATTTTCCAGATATCATCCCCAGCCTACAGTGAAGCACCAAACGTGTGCATACACAGAAGCTTTGACTGCTCTTTGACCCAGAGATTCAGAGATTTCCCCCTCTCTCCTCTCAGAGTAAGAGGTTCTTCTCTTTATCTCATAAAAATCAACGGAATGAAGAGGAGCTACACACAGAGCGCAGACACACAAACGAGGTGAAATCCAGCGTGCTTGAACCCTTTCAGATTCACATCAGCGTGTGTTTCATCTCACACACAGATACCCCAGCACACATCTCCTAATAGCTGGGGAATGCTGGGTATATACTCAAAGAATCTGTGGTTTTGTGTGAGCCAGCGGTTGAGCCCACTCTGCCGAGCACGGGGGTCATTGACCACTACACTCAAGGGCCCTCTAGCGCACAATGGTGCGTCCCGGGACAAAGTGAGCACTTCAGGAGAGAGAAAGAGAGATGGAGGAAGAGAAAGGAGAGGGACAGCGAGAGGTGCAGGTGTCTAAAGTGAAGAATTGAAAGGACCAAAGAGCTGAAACTCTCATTATTCGTTTACCAATAAGCCCTCTCTCTCAAAGAGGGGCGGCGAGGTGAAAAAAATGCATAATTTGCCACAAGATTTCATTCATTGAACATTTGAGGGGGTGAAAGGCTTGAACTGAAGAGGAAAATTACTCACCATGAACACACACGTTCACACACACACACACACACACACACAAGAAAACATGATGCACGCAAACACTCGTGCTGCTCCCAGAGTGGCCTGTCTGGTCCCTTCACACACATTTCCACCCAAAAACAGCGGATTTGGGCCATGGTAGTAGGAAGCTGTGTTTTTGCCTTCAAACTGACTACAGCGGAAGCAGAGCATACGGTTAGCATGTTTACTAATGCACTGTTACTAAAATGATCAAAATAACAGCAAAATGTGGATCCTAGTACAACTAGCAGACGTAATAAATATTAATAATATTAATTTGGGGTGTAGTCAAACAATTTACCTTCCAAAATAAAAGTTCACCAAATATGTGTGTACTTATATATACATAATTTTGATGTGAATAATTGTGATTTAATCATTTGACAGCACTATAAATATATAAATATTTATTTATATATCAATATTTATATATACATACAGTATTTTGGGCATAAAAGAAAGATAAAATCAATCATTTTGACCCATATTATGTATTTCTGGCTATTTCTACAAATACATGTACAGTGGAAAGTATTCAGACCCCCTTAGATTTTGAACTCTTTGTTATATTTCAGCCATTTGCTAAAATCATTTAATTTTTTCCCCATTATAAATGTACTCACAGAAAAAGAAAATTTAAATATCACATGGTCCTAAGAATTGCTCAGTATTTAGTAGAAGCACACTTTTGATCGAATACAGCCATGAGTCTTTTGGGGAAAGATGCAACAAGTTTTTCACACCTGTATTTGGGGATTCTCTGCCATTCCTCCTTGCAGATCCTCTCCAGTTCTGTCAGGTTGGATGGTAAACGTT
>JAUMHP010000068.1:14074779-14106910 GCA_032361065.1 Enteromius trimaculatus
TTGTAAAATATATATATGTCGTATACACACACACACATTACACATATATGTTAAATCATCTTATATGGTTTATACGGGGAATTTATATGCAGACGTCTATATTAAATCTGCCCAGAGCGTTCTCAATCAAATCTGAGTAATAGATTTATGAGTGTGTGTGCAGATGTGTGTGCCTTGTTTTACTGTCTCAAGAAAGTTTGTGTGTGTGAGTGTGTGTGCAGGTGCTCTGCTCCTATCTTTGCACCTCTGACACCCTGTTTGTCAACTTCCCAAAGCTGACCTTCACATCCATAACTGCGAACATATCTCTGACACACACTGGGCAAGCTAAACCTTTTCAGTACTGCCCTCACTGGGCTCCCTCTCACTCTTTGTCATTGATCGCTGATGCGATTGGCTGCTCTCGATGCTCAGTAATGACCTACTGAATGCTCAGATTAAACTGTCAGCTGTCAGCGATTGATGGGCAAACTATGGTACCCACACATACACGCACACACACACCTGCAGTTGCTGTAGGAGACCAGACAGGTGTGACTAAAGTGTGTGTGTGAAGCAACAGAAATCCAGAAAATTGCTGGCCCCAAACCAGAGGAGAGTATCTGTGAGTACAAAATAAAATAAAAGGAATAATTCACAAAAGCCTCATGTCATATCATATTTTCAGAATAATGCAGAGTGAGGTGGGTGGTGTTTTATTTAATGCAAATATTTTAATGCCAATGCCAATAAATAAAAGTTGCCCAAAAGAGGATTTTTAACTAAAAACTAAAAATGTGACACTGATCCCAGGCCTCCCCAAAGTTGTTGTTATTAAAAAAATTATAATTATTAAATGAATAAAAAATAAATAATGAATATTTTTTCACCCTCAGGACATCCCAGAGTTCGTTTCATCATCAAACAGATTTAGAGAAATTCTATGATGGATTTGTTTCATACAGACAACAGCTTTTTAATTTACAAGACGGTAACTGATGAACTGGAGTCATGTGGATTACTTGTTGATTATTGATGTTTTAACATAATTTCTAAACTCTTATTCTGACGCCACCCGTTCACTGCAGAGGATCCATTCTTGATCAAGTGATGTAAATTTCTCTAAATCTGCTCTGATAAAGAAACAAACTCATCTATATTTTGGTTGGTCTGAGGGAGAGTAACATTTTTGGATGAACTACTTTTTGGATGAACCCTTTAAGTCCAAGCTCTAAGAATATCCCAAATGTATTCTGGAAATGAGAAACTGTTGATAAATCCATGGCTTCATCTGTATGACAATATATTGATACAAGAATATTTTGAATAAATTCCATCAGACTGTCCTACTAAGTCTGCCAGCTTGTCTTCTGGCTACAACTCCAAACTGTGTGTGTGTGTGTGCGCGCGCAGTGTTGTGCTTGGCTGACACTTCACTATATGTCAGCGCAGTATCTCTTTTCACTGACGAATGAGATGAGAAGTCTCCCTCATTTTCCCAAAGTCTCAGCCGTTTGCTCGGATCTGCACTCCTCTTCTTCAGTCTTCACTCCCCTCGTCTGTGTCTCCCAGGAGGCCGGCGGCCAGACAGGGAGCTAAATTTAAACGGCAGCCCGGGCCGGGCACCAGCAGAGCTGAGGAGAACTGACAGAAGTGTGAATCTCTAGAGAAGTTTGTGTGTGTGTGTGATTGTGTGAGAGATGGACAGCGAGATAAAATTCATTAGCTTCTCTGATGACCCGCTAAACACAAAGGTCCAAAGACGCACATGCTCTCTCTCACACACACATTCAAACAGAGATTTACACAGCTTTGCTAGTGACCCAGCAAGCACTAAGGTCCACTGACTTGATGTCTGCCTGACAGAGAGAAACTGGGTTGAGGCCCTAAGGAGTCAAACATCTGCTCTATGGGGCCTAGGCTACAGGGAGCAGTGAACTACAGTAAAACAGTGACTATGTGTCAAACACACACACATAGTGCTCAATGTCTCCATCTCCCTGCTGAAAATACCAGGATGGCTGGTCATCCTTCAAGAAAAAACAGATGGTTTTGCATGGTTTTTAGCTAGTTTTAGCTGATCCAAACCGCTCTAGATGGTTTATCAGTTTGGGAACCGGGTTTTAACCTAATTATCTTAGTTAGGGTGATTAAACATAACATTAAGTTTAGTTTGTTAACATTAGTTAGCTTAATGCGTTTAGTATGATGAAGAAACAATAAGCAATATTTGTTTTCTTCATCTTCTACTTAACATATATAAAGCATTTTATATTTCAAAATGTATCCATTTTAGTGCTGTTAAACGATGAATTGCGATTAATCGCATCAAAGTTTTGGTTTATATAATGTGTATATTCTATGTATTTTTATTATGTGTACTGTATATATAAATACTAACACATACAGGTGTATGTATATATATATATATATATATATATATTAGGGGTGTAACGATACGCGTATTTGTATTGAACCATTCGGTACGAGGATTTTGGTTCGGTACGCATAAAGAACCAAACGATTCAGAAAAAAAAAAAAAAAGAACATTCCTGCACATCTAAACTGGTCTTTTCAGTAGGGTCTTTGTGTTCTGCAAAGGTAATCACAACATTAGCATGGTTCTCCTTGCTAACCACACAGCTCCTATCTAGTTACATGCAATTCACAAATTAACAGAAGGAGTATCTGGGCGCTCTGAAGGGAAGCGTGTGTGTGGAAGACGAGCAGCGTGAAGACGGAGCTCCCGAAACTGTTAGAATAATATTTCTTCAGGGGGAGCGGAGATGCTAAAGCTAATCAAAACAGGACATCCTGTGGTCCAGTCTCTCTCTCTCTCTTTCCATCACTCTTTCTCTCCCGCCCTCTTCTTCTGTCCTTCTCCATCTCTCACTCAGGTTGTTTTCAGTTTGTTTGTAGATGAGTCACAATCTCAGGAAGCGTCGGGAACAGGGCTCATCAAAGCTCAGAGCGAGGGCCAGATTCCTGGGCTGGGACCAGATTCCGGCCGCTGGGAATCTTTGGAATGCCGCTGGGAGAGGAAGGGAATCTCTACTGTCTCTATTGTTTGGCCTCTTCCTCAGTCTGTGTGAGTTTGGACGCATCTCATCTCCGGGTCGAAATGGAAAAGATCCGACTGCCATGGACCGGCCTCGTCTCACGTCCAAATTCCCCTTCATAGGTAACACGACTCTCGTTAATCACAGTTACCTTCCTTTACTCTCCCGCCCCAACACAATCTCAATATGACCCTGTAAGACCTGCTATATTGAAGATGACCTCTTACAGAAAAAGCACACAATGTTCTTCCAAACCAAGCCAGTCTGATCTGAGAAGTCAAAGGTCACAGCGTATTAAAACAGGTCCAGGCCAGATCAGACCGGTGAACTGACGAAGAAACAATGATTGTTTACTGTCAGAAACTGTTCAATGATACCTAATGCATAAACAAATTAAACCTAGTCCAGCTTACAAAAACTATCTTTACCACCATACTGTATGATAGTATGATCCACAAAGACACACACTATTATATATATATATATATATATATTATTGACACGGGTATATTTGTAGCAATAACCAAAAAATACATTGGGTATGGGTCATTTATCATTATTATTATTGTTGTCATTAATTTTATACTATAAAATGTATTACTCATTACATTTTTTTATTTTTCTATTATGCCAAAAATGATTAAGAATATTAGTGAAATCATGTTTTATGAAGATATTTGGTAAATTTCCTACCATAAATAAATACATTTTTTTTTTTTATTATTATTTTTTAATGTGCATTGCTAAGAACTTCATTTGGACACGTTTACAAATATTTAGATTTTTTTGCACCCTCAGTTACCAGACTTTCAAATATCTTGGCCAAATATTATCCTATCCTAATAAAGCATACATCAATAAAAAGCTCAATCTAAAAAAATACCCCTATGACTGGTTTTGTGATAACATTTGCTAAATAATTTTTTTTTAATTATTGGTTTTTAAAGACTAACTAATAAGTAAATGGTAGACTGCATGGTTACCAGCATGCTTCTTAACTAGTTTAACTAGCAAAGCTTCCTGGCAAGATGGGGTGATGCTGATGAGCAAAGGAAAGAAGACAGAAAATCATTTGTCCACCTCAAAGCATCACAAGTGCTTACCTAAACCAGTTGATGTTTTAGTTAATAATCAGAAAATGGATATTCACGTTAGTGGATTGATAAACTGCCTATTGTATATCTATTAAGGGTTACAATAAATTGGCCCAGAGCAAATATTTTCTCTGCACACAAAGAGTCCAAGTCATTTGTTTAAATTACCAAATTAGTTTGTCTACAGGTCATATTTTCTTTTATGTCTTAAAAGCAAACAAAAAGGTCATGTATGAAGAGAGCGCAACGCAGGCTTATAGACACAAAGAGTTCAACACTTTTGAAATGGGATTAGTTTTCTAAACAATGTTGAGTACTAGTTATTAATAGAGGGTGTCTGTTATTTCATGGATTGTGAATTACCTCAAATTCTATAGGTTCTATTGGAAAACAGAATCAAATGAATTAATATGTGAAACAATTTTACCTGACCTTTGTACAAAGAAGGCTTAAGTGAGTGTTTATGCATGTGTTTATATGACAGAGATGAAAGGTGTGTTGAAATGTCCTCTTGTCTTTCCTGTTCTTTGACCTTCTTGAACAATATGTGCTTAAACTTCTCACTTGAGTTCATCACAAACACAAAAGACAGAGAGAGAGAGAGAGAGAGAGAGAGAGAGAGAGAGAGAGAGAGAGAGATACCCACACCCTCTGGATATCACACCAGGCTGGAACATAAAGATGGGGACTTTCTGAAAAAGAGTGTGTAACAGGCTGTTATCAGGCCACTCACAAAGCAATTGTTGATTAATTCCTGTTAATGGCTGGAATCCAAACAGAGCTAACAGAAAGGAGACCTTTGCCAATAATTACTAACATTTCTGAGTGAAAGCACATACATATACACATTCATAATAGGAATGTATTATAATGGCTGAATAGTCAACTTCTCACATATACAACTGAAACGTTTGGGGTTTGTAAGTCTCATTTGCTCACCAAGGCTGCATTTATTATTAGATTGAAATACAAAAGTTGTAAAATATTTATATTATTTAAAATAAATGTTTTATTTTTTTAAAAACATACTATTTTCTTGTAATTTTCAGCATCATTACTTCAGTCATAGTGTTAAATGATGCTTCAGAAATATTCATAATGCTTTCTAATTTTGGTGCTCAAGAATCATTATAATCAACAACACAGAAAGCTGTTGTTCTGCTTAATATTTTGTACAAACGTTAATAACATTTCAGGATTTTTTCTGGATGACTTTTTTGTAACTTTATGGATGACATTTGATCAATTTATTGCTGAATTTTCAAAGCACTAATTTCTTAAATAAATAAATTCTTGCTTTTAAACAGTAGTGTTTGAGTAGGGATTTTTTAACACACCACATTTAACAATACATTTCTAAATCAATAACAATAATAAAATACTGTTCAACATTTAATATGCATAACCGTTTTACACATCCCTAATTCAAGTACACACTTGCATGTAAACCACATGCCAGCAGATTCTTAAATCATAAGATTATTATCCGACCAAATGTACAACCACACAAAAATCATGCTCCTTTCATAAATGAAATATGAAGTATAATTTAAGCCAGAAACCATAAAAGTTGTATGCCATTTCAATTTCAGTCTATGTAAACTTTTGACAACAACAGATTAGTACTCTATATTGTGTCATCTTTCTTGCAGTATAGATCTGAGCTGTGATGCCTTACAAATTTATGCCTTTAAACTGTAAAGATGCTCGTATTCTGATTCTCGTGCATAACAACATCATAGCTCCTGTAAAGCAGCATTTACACAAAAGCAAAGCTCTTACCTAAAACCAACTATTCTATTGCTGCCTCGAAAGAACTGGTACTTCCTTCAGGAAATGCAGATGCGGTTAGTACCTGCTGCAGGACTGTTGGCCGACATCTGCATAGTTGTATCATTAACTAACCCATTACTGCTTAATGTCAAACAGTGCAACCCTAACCAAATTCCTATATAAAAAGTGTATGATAGACAGCAAACACACACACAAAAAAAAAAACCCAACTGTGCGAATCCTAAGAGATCAATCAAGGCTGAGCTACGAACTCGTCCACACCACAAGAAACAAACGACTTGAAATACTCGCAGATATAGAAACACAATGCAGGTAACTCTTAGGAATACTGATTTCATCTAAACATACACAGACAATGGCACAAGGGAGGTGCCCGTCTGACCAACAAGCAGACAAATGAAGTCAACAATATGCACGCCCATTAATAAAGTGTGATTTACACACACACACGCGCATATTCGCAGTACGAAAATATGCTTCGTTTCTTTTGGGACCGTCTGTAGATAATGACCTCAACCTTGGCACACACCCTGGGCAGACTGTCGGCAGCGCACTGGTGAGCCTTTGTGTGTGTGTCCGTGTATGGATATTTGTGTGTGCGCGTTCATATCTTTATCAGAGACAGTTTGACCTTTGGACTGAGGGCAGGGAGAGCTTTACTCATTGTTCTGTGCTGGTACTGGTTTCCCTGTGGTAAACACAAGTGAAAGGTTCCCAGGCCTCCCAAACCCGCACACACAAACACACACACTGTTCTCACAATGTCCGTACGGCACCCAGGCTGCACGTCAGACCCATTCGGACTCTTTCACACACCTACACGCACAAACACATATTAATTCTGTGCAAACATTTAACTCATAGAGAACACACCCCTGAGGACCGCCTGGCACCACTGACTGAATCTGCTAATGACCGACCTGCTTCTTCCTGCACAAACCACATTATAGGAACTTGTTCATGCCGGTTGAGACAGATCTCCACTTAATCTATAGCACTTTAAGGACGTAAACTTCACAATGACCTTCCGCTGGTTCTGTAGGGTGACCTTCAGCTCCAACGAGAAGGGAGGAGATGAGCATTGTGCTTTATACAATTAAAAATCAAGTTACAATGTAACTGTAAATCTGTAAAGACTTTTTTTATTCTAACGCTTGCTATACAGCTCATACAGTACTTAGGGTTGTGCTACGGGCATCAAATTCGGTCTTTTCACACTGCATTTAACCTAGGTTTACTTGTCTTTTGAAACTCTGCATTTAACCCGAAATAAAATAATGTTGCACATTTGTCGGTTTGCATTTAAACACTTGAACTTTCGACCCTCAGTTACAAAAACCTGCTCTGCAAGTCTAAAACTGCTGTTCCTGGGTTCATACAGTAACAAACAACCAATCATAATCTAAGCAGGGCTTGCCTCATTACATATTCATGAGCGTTGTATGGTCAGGACTTTGATGTGCCGTATTTTTGTCCGCATTTGAGGAAATGCAAAATGCCAAATCAGAATGAGTTACTTGGAGTGAAAAATAGTTTAAAATGGTATTCAAGACTAACTGGATGATATATAGTCAAAAATGTACAAGTTCAACTGATGCACAAATGCAAGACAAGATGCAAGATGTAAAAACATTGGTGTGGTGTTTGTCTAAAAAAAATGACAAACTGTAAATATGCAAAAAATAAAAATAAAACACATACACAAAAAGGGGTGTTTACAAATATACAGTGTGAAACATCAAAACCTGGAAATATTATATTAATTCTTGACCAGGGTAAAAAGCAATGTGAAAGACAAGCAAGGGTTATCTTAACCCACAATCATTTGTGTTTTCATGTTTCATATTTAAAAATGTCATATTTCAGCTCAAAAGCAAAATAAAAAGCATTAGACGCACTGTAAAATGTTTTAGTTATGCATTCGCTATGCATTGACCGATCACAGAATGATGGGAGATGTAATAGTCATCTCCTCACAAACCTTGGGTGCTTTAACTGCTGTCTCCAAAAAAGAAAAGACAGACATACAGGTTTGTGCAGTCACCATTCACAATTAAAATGTAATTAATGACCAATACCTTAATTTGCTTCCGCCGTGATTCTTTAATTAAACGCCCCCAAACTCAGAACAAAGGGGCTCAAAGAAAATACCAGGTTAGCTCGCCAGTAATTATGACATTGTGGTGGCATTCATGTGTACTTGTCTCATATATGATCACTCTGATGTAAAGCAGCAATGTTGGTTCTTTAGACAGAGGTTAGATATATATATTCAGTAAAATACTTGGACAGAAAACATTTTAGATACAAAAAAGGCTAACAAACTAGAATTTAAATCTACATGTTGACTTAACTCGTGCTGCATTTTCACTATAAATTTACAGTTTTAAAATTTCAATGAGAATACTAATTAGACATATAAGTAAAAGTCTCTTATAAACTAGTGAACAGAGCAAATAAACTTGAATAATGCTTCCTCTCTAAGTAAAGATGAGTCAAGACCAGTCAAACAGTGACATCTGATGGTTTCTGGGGTGTTGGCTTGACACTGACTTATTACTTGACTGGCCTGATGCCTGCGCTCCGTTTGTGTTTCCTGCTGACTTCAGTCAAGACAGAGCTTTGGGAGACTGATTCAGGACCTGTCGCTCAGGGATAAAAAGTGACTGGACGTACAGAACAACAACCCCCATAATTCCCTGTGGAACACAAACACAGCCATCAGTCACACCAATCAAATCTCCAAATAAACATCCATATGACCTGACCCCTGACCAATCAGAGCACAAGATAAATAAACCATTGACCCGGCCATTTCAATTCACTTCAGGCAGACGCAGACACTCGTTGAGTCATTAGGGAGGGAAAGAGAGAGGAAGAAAGAAAGAGAGAGAAGGAGAGAAAGTAGTGGTATTATAAGAGTGCTGATGGATGAGGGTGTGTTATTGTCACCTACATCCACTCCTTACTCTCCTAACATATACAAGGAAATCACCTCTTTTTTTTGGAGCCAATGGGACACTTTGACGCACGATTCAAAGAATCATATATACATCATAAACATATCTCCTCCTTCATCTCCTCCTTTTTTTTTTACTCAGATGAAATCTCGCACAAACAGACGAGAGGATAATTTCCCAGGACATAAGCAGACCTTTCGGCTAAACTCAGCAGCTTCTGGCTAATCAATCAATCCTTTGAGAACATGTGATCAATCATGATCAAAACCCACAGTGGCCTGCAACTCTCTCCATCTTAAGCAGATGCACACACTCAATGCCTGGGAACGCTGGCCTTGTTTCCAACTGACCCCATCACGGCCCACTGTTTTACTCGTAATTAACTCATCGGTCACTTGGACTTTGTTTCTGAAACAAAAGTCTTCAGTTTTAGACTTACTGATCTTTTCAAAGTGGACATGCATGCATGGAAGCTGAAGAGAGGCACAGGAATTCTCCAAGGGAAAGCATTACAATCCCAGGAACTCAACTAAAAACTTTGTAGTATATCATGCCAGGGAAGAGAGAAGAGAGAAGAAAAGTAAATATTTACTCAAGAGGTAAAAAACTGAGACCTTAGATTTTCACCGTCTGAGAAGTGAAGACAATATCAACATTTTTTCTTGCTTTCTTCCGTCCCCAGTGAGTCTGAAAAATGTTTTGGCCGGACACGGTTCACTGTCCATGAAGCATGGACATTTTTTTTTCCACCGAGCTCTCAGATTTAGAATCAGGCAAACGAACGAGCGTTTAATACGGTTCGCGCTCACCTTTTTAAATGGCCCGATCCGTTCACCCCGTTCTGAATGGGCTCTATAATGAGCCCTGGGGGCGGCGGACGCGGGACGCAGCAGCACGGCCCATTGCACAATGCAGAATCTATCGCGCGCCCGTGTCTGAGAAGAAGCGGAGAGAATGCTCGCTTATTCTCACGCGCTTTACTCACGCGGAATGTCACATTGTTAAATTTGGAGCCCCGTCTCTTTTTCCCCCTTTCTCGGCGTCGAGTTGATTTTCCGTTGTTTGGACACTTTCACGGTGAAGTGAGTCACATCAAAGTCAAAACAAAAGTCGTGGCGTGGAACTGATGGAGCCGTCGAAGACGCAGAATGGGACAAAGGGACAATCAAAAGTCTTGCTGAACATGTGCAGCTTATCAAATGCAGTTATCATCAAAAGAGAAATCAGATAGTTAGGCCTCAGTGAGAGAGGGGGAATACTTATTAATTCATCGTAAAGTCTGCAAAGATTGTACTTAGAAAACTAAATCTGACTAACCTTCAACAATTGAAATCTTTAGATATAATTTTACAGTTGCTTGTACTTGAGTATCAATCATTCTTAGCAATTCAACTGTAAATAATACAAGCTTATTAGTAGCCGTTTATTATTTCAACACAGCCTCTAATATAGGCAATACTGTTACTTTATATATTGTCCCTTACATGCATCTTTTACATAAATTAATGTACACGTAAATATTGTCTGAAAGTACATTACTGTACCTCGCACCTGATTGACATTTCTGCCTCAGTTGCAGGCGTAATCTGTTTATTTTGCACTTGGACGTTATACTTCACTGCTTCTGTACTCTGCACGATGACAATAAAGTTATAATCTTATTCATCACCTGGTATATTATCTACAATGAGCAATGAACCCATTTTCATTAAGACAATCAGACAAGGTAAATTTGGCAGACTTGAAAGTGTACGACGCTAAGCAATAAAAAGTGGAATTAAAAATGTCAAGATTTGTCAATGTCATTGGTGGTTTCACCCGACAGCACGGACTGATTTCTGGCAGGTCAAGGTTATTATTCCCGTTCATGAGGTGTAATTTTACCCCATTCATAGTAAACCTGCAACATCATGCTGAGGGATATAGGACACTTGGCACGGCGTGTTAAAACATTATAGACAATTTAAGACTGTTGGACCTGCAGGTGAAATGTCCGGCACCGCTGGCCAAATCCACAAAACATGTCGTGCACACACACCAGCTAAACGACCGATTTTTATTACCTTTCCAGCACTCACACACATCGGTGCGAGTGCGAGCGCGTGCAGCCAGAGTGATGTGCGGTGAGCGCGCGCGGCAGAGGCCACACGGAGAGGAGATTACTTTTTCCTTTTTTTCCCCCCTCCAAGGAAACCGAGTCCGCAGCTACTCAGACTAACGCACTTTTACCGGCAGACGGGCCCCGTTATGAGGAGTCTGGGAATTTAAATATTCAATGTTGACATAGTGCAGGGCTGGCGCGAGGCCAGAGAGGCCAGTGTCTCGCGGGACCCGCGCGGTCCAGAACATTCTCTCCCTTTCACTTAATAGGTGGAAATCTTCTTCTTACATCTTGGGTAAATAATAATCTTTAAATACACCCCTCGACAATTATCCCGCTATTCTCAGATAGTAGCCTAAATAATAACGCCAGAGGGGGGAGGTTTGTAACAATCTTAGCGAACTTCTCTCGACTTGGCCAAGAATTGTGAACAACCAAAAATGTCCGTGTGTAACATCATTATGTTCCCTTTCCGTATTAACAAAAATGAAACTTGTTCATTTGTGTTCACATAATTAGGCTACATAGTATGTCGAGCTATTACTCAATTTGGCTTTCAGCTGTCATTAATAAAACCCTTAAGTCTAAAAACGAGAAAACAGCAGAAAATACGTGTTCTAGAGGAAAATCATAAAACAATGGAGCAGTGACGTCCATGGTTAAATGACATCAGTATTATATGCATACATTTTTAAAAAGTCTCTCTTGAATAGTGCAATTTCTTATACTTGAGGCAGTCCTACAAAAATTGATGGCTGACCCTACCTGCAACAACAGGAAAACACAAAAGTGAAATTGCGTTGGTCTAGACGTACAGATATACGTGGACGAGACCGCGTGTGCATGTGAGCGTGTTTGACAACTTGCTGCTGTGCGCAGAAATATTCCTCTCACTGTACAATGGCAGGGCACAGGGCTCGAGAGGTAGTTTATTGAACGGATAAGACCCGCACGACCCCTGTCTCTGTCCAGACGGAGCGCGCGCAGTGTCTAGCTCATCATGGTGCTGTCGACAGGAAAGGAAACAATAATTCAAGAGCAAAATGATCCTTTACTTTGTTTTCACTGCCTCTTTTGTTACCTTCACACATGTAGTCAACAAGTTTTTGACCAGCTGTCACAGTCCATTACTTAAAAAAAAAAAGGATTACAGCTTTTTTTCTTTTTAATTTCTCAAGTTCATTATTGAAAGTTTAAAAAGACTTTAAAAAAAAAGTCTAAAAAACTTTTAGATCTGCCCCGAGAGTATAAAACGCTTTTAAACACTGTGAAATATTTAGATGAATTTTCGTGGCGAGGACTACAATGAAGAGTTTATTGGAAAACAGCAAAAAATAAAAAAAGAAAATTGCTCAAATCAGATAGTCAGCAGCCTACTGCGCACGAGGGGGCCGAATTATTCACAGACCTTAGCGAAATGCATTCGTTCCGAATAAATCCATTGAGGAGGGGAATAACTTCCCACTAACTACTTGATGTTGAGTTTCGGCGTTTGAGCTTGTGTTGTGGCGTGGCATTGAACACATGCATTGAACGTCAACTCAAACAAGCGCCTAAAGCAACCCGTAATCAAAAGCTAAGATTACAGTCGACCGTTTAGAGGGCCATAACAAACAAAAACATTTCTCCGGGCTGTTCATACCGGAACAAAAAATCATAACGGGATTTGATCACTTGTTGCACAAGCAGAATAGACAATTACACAAGAAAAAAGGGTAGGATATTAATATCCACGTATCAAAATACTTCAAAAGCACTTTTTAACCACAGTCCTATTAATCTAGCATATATGCATTTCATTGGATTGCCTGCCGTAAGATCAGCTGTAAGCTACCTGTTTGCATTTAAAAGCGTGCCTCCGCAGCTGCTTTCTGTTGTCGACTATAGGCGAAGCTGTCTTTTCAAAGTCGCGGCTGCAAATTGATGTGACCGAAGCCGTAGAAACATGCACGAACGATGTTTTTTTATCGAACTCCGGGGGCGCTCGGGGCTTGAATAGAGAACGCGATTACAGCGTGCTATAGTTAAAAAGTTTGCGCGGCACGCTCAACTTTTATACCAGTTTCGAAGCTAGGTTTGCGATGTCCGACCGCGCGCCGCGGTTCGCGTTTAGCTCGTCTTCAACTCTTATAAGCGACTGAAACCGCCGGGCTCTGCAGCTGACTGTAACTGTTTAGTGACTAAAATGCTTCTATGCATCATACACATGGACAAGATGGCAGTTGAAAAGGGCTAAAAAGGAGATGTTGCACCTACCAGTGGTCAGTTTCCTTGCCCTGCCTTTGGACCTCATGATGCCCGTCTCTCGGCGTGGGTTTGTTGGATTTTTTCTCGAATGTTTTCCTCCTTTTTCTTTTTTCCTCTGTGATTCTCAATCCCAGACGCACTATCTCTCCAGCATTGTCAGTTTGGACACCTTCGCACATGCGCACACCCCCGAGCTGCCAGCATCGTCAAAAAAGTTTGGAACGATTCATCACCCAAGTATTACAGATCTTGTCAGACTGCAATAGCCAGCGAGATCCCTCTCGTGTCAGATCTTCAGAGATCAGTGGGCGCGGGACGGAGCTATTCGCGACCTCCGGGTGCACGAGGAACCGGAGACATTAATTATAATGAAGCAGTCTCGGGCGTCCAAGGCGCCCGGTCTTTGTGTTTTAAATGAAGACGCATTAATCACTGTTCGGGTAAATGACTATTGTAAAACGGTTTCATTAAACGTTTTATGTTGTTTAATTGAGATTTGACCATCCTTATGAATTTATGAAAATGATAAACTTTTACTTCTCTCCCCCTCCCTCAGCCAGGCGCGTGGGCAGTCGGTACCGAGGGCAGCCCGTTGAATATTTTTTCTTGCATGCGGCACTGACAATTACAAATCTGCAAAGTTGGGCTTACTCTTAATGCATGTAGCCCGACTGTATTCATATGACATGGTTGTTCTTGTTTTTAAGTATAGCGTATTTAAAAAAAAAAAATACAAATTATATTTTCTGTAGCCTAATGTAAAACGGATCTCTGATACCTTTGGGACACATTTTTGGAGATGCCCAGCAATACTCAAATTAATTATGATACATTAGATCCAGGCATTTAGCTCATTTGTTCTTGATTTATCATTCTCCTTTATGTAACGAATATATTAGCTTTTTTTTTTTTTCTTTTATAGTTGTTTTTTAAAACGGGTGAGAATTTGGGGAACTCTTGGGTCATTAAGTTAATTGTCCATTAATTAGAAGCGCGTGACATCATGTTGACCTTGCCCATGAACCTTTAAAAGGGTCGCTTTCCTCTCACTGGCGGTATTGATTGCTAAGTATTTCTAAAACGGATCCAATTAATCTGACATCACTCTGCATAAAAATGAATGGTGCAGAACAAACATCAGCTGCCGTCCACGCCTCTCTGAGCCACGAGCTGACCAGCACAACACTTAGGCTAGTCAACAGAAAACAAAGAGGTTCTTAAAATAACAAAAACAGAAACGTCATCCAATATTTTGACAAATTGCAACTCACCATTATCAAAAATGTCAGCAATCATTATCAATGCGTCATTATTTAGCTAATTGGGCATAGTCTATAATTTCAACTCAGCTAAAATGCACAGGGATGAATTAATCTTTTCTTACAAATCAAATGAAATAATGGTATTCAAATTTCATAAATTGATTATTCAGTGTGTTGTGAGGGAACGTTTTGATTCAAACAAAGTCTTCAAATGTTGCACAAGACACAAACAATAAAAGTAAGCGTTAGAGAACAAGCACAGCGACCCAATGCAGCTTCTCTCCATGACATGGAACAAGCAGAAGACAAACAGAGAGAAAGAGAGTGCAGTTGTAGTCCTCCTTTGTTTTGTGCGTTGGCATTAGTTTACATCAACACAGTTATATCCGTTCGCAATATCTCACGTCCTTATTATTCACAGTATATTTTATGATGATACTCTGACCCCGTCGGCCAAAGATGGCGTATCGCTGGCGCACTGGTGTGAGGATCAGTCAAGACCCCGTGGGCTGTAATTATTGAAAATTAATTGAGGCCAGAACCCTTTTGGAAATGCGGCTAAATTATTAGAAGAGAGGATACAGTTTACCTTCTGTGATTAATACACCAACCTAATTAAAGGTTTGCCCTCTTCTGTCGTTTGATGTACAGCGCACAGAGGTCGTTGGCGAGATTCGGCTACGTTAAAGAGCGAAGGGAAGGGTTAAAATAAAAACATAATTTGTAAAGTCGGGGGCTCTTACGCCAGACTGAAAGTGAAATGGGAGCCGCGGGCACAAGGAAATTACCGCGCGCCCGCGTGACCTTTGCGCGAGGTAATCAATCAAGTGATCAACAGGGATATTTATCAATGCTACATCCTGTCGGCTGCTCCTCAAACTCGAAATCAAAACAGTGCAGATACTGGAGCGTGTGAAATAGGATGAATTATTTAATATAATGTCTGTGATTATAATAGAGTGGTCAATAGCGATGCCCTTTGGTAACTGAAATGCTACTTTAAAACTTTAAAATTAACTTCAAACACAGCTACCAAAGAAAAGCAATGTTCGAATTATTATTATTAATAATAATACAGAATAAAGAATTGAGATGTATTTAACATAGGCCTGTTTCATTGATCAAAAGAGAAACCAGGAAAAGAATGATGCTGAGAACTGTCAGAAGGGTAAGAATGATATTAATCCATTTTTTACGACCATAAAAACCGATTTACTCCGGTCATTTAATTAATATAATTATATTGGCATCAGTTAACGGCATTATTTAACTCGGCAAAGTCATAATGCTTGTTGGTTTGGCAGAAAATATTACGCGGGGGAAAATAGCAAGCAGGCAGGCAGCACAAGGAAGAAAAAGCAGCGGTGCCCCAGCGAGCACTGCCCCTCTGAGGAGACGCGCGTAACGGGAGAGCGAGCGAACACGGGCGCATTCTTCACATCCGAGGAGACTCTGCCAACGACTCCCTCTGCCCAGCCTCTCCGCTTCAAACGAGCGGAAACATTCCGTAACCACAGACTTCACGGCAGAGAGAGTGGGTAGAACAGGCGGCAGCAAACGTCGCTTCTTTTATTTATTTTTACCTTAGTACTGATAGTTCGCACACTGTGCATTGATGCATTCTATGTAGCTATTTAACAAGTAGGCCATTTTTTTTTTTTTTTTTTACAAATTAGTCTACGTTTCAACTGACGTTTAAATACTTTAAAAGTGAAATCACAA
This sequence comes from Enteromius trimaculatus, assembly GCA_032361065.1. Taxonomy (NCBI): domain Eukaryota; kingdom Metazoa; phylum Chordata; class Actinopteri; order Cypriniformes; family Cyprinidae; genus Enteromius; species Enteromius trimaculatus. The sequence continues at coordinate 14,090,998 of JAUMHP010000068.1, forward strand.
GTTAGTAAGCGCGGAACATGGAATCCCGCATAAGCGGTAACTATAGCAACAGTAGAACATTAGAACACTTTTCAAATTGATCATAGAGCCGTCAATGACATCACTGGACTCATATATCAACACACGCACAAATATATCACACAATATAAGTGTTTATTTAAAAAGAAGAGTGCTAGAGACGCCAAAAAAAGGGTTGTTCGAGACCACACCAGATTGCAACGAAAATTTCCTTTTCTAATTCCTTTACAGATGTGGATCCCCCTGCAAGTTACTGCATTAATTCGCATACTGCAGAAAATATATAGGTTGAGGCTTGCTTGGCGAGCAGTATTTACACATCTGCGGTGGAGTTCCATGTCCAACAGCAACAATGTATGATTACCGTGAAATCAATGGCGACTGAAAATAAAAAAAAACCGCTAATAATATCACGTCAGGCTTAAATGGGTTTAAAAGTATCAGAGTTAAAGAGTTTATTTATGAAAATGGCACATAACTGGAGAAACCGATCCAATCGAATTGCATTAGCAAACGTCTAACAATGTCAAACAAACGCACTCTAATTTCCTTGAGTACTTTTGATCACATCTCTAGAACAGCAACTGGATATTGTGATTTATCCGATCTCATTTTTGCAGGTAATAATTGGAAGCGATAGTCAAGATCGTCTACAACGATTGTCTACAATGCAGAAAAGTAAAACGCTGCCCAGAAACACGCTGGATATGTCGTGCTAGAGGACGTTAAACAAGCACTGAAAAAAATCTGTGAGTAAAACGAGACCCAAGCCACAAGACGCTGATCGTTGGGCAACAGTGAAAAACTCTCATTAAACTCCGCTGTGGGGAAAGACATTGTGCTGATCTAGCACGCCTGCTCGTCAGTCATAAAAATCCATCGCTATCCCATAATAAATCTGATTCATTCATATGTTGTGTATCGCTTCTTTTGAGTGAAAGGGTATTTAGTAATTGAAGTGCTTGTTGCACAGCCAAGACTGAATTTTATGCCCTACCGAGCGCGTGCTCGCGGGAAATCGAAGGCTGAAAAAGCTCGTGCAGTCAGAAAATGTCAAATCCTTTATGTCTCTAGCAGCTACCAAACAAAAACGGTGTTATTGGTAATCTAACCAAGCAAACAATAAATATCTAATTATTTAGATGTTAATCTAATTACTGAAATTATAATTATGTGTGCCTTTAAATAATCCTTAGTGTTGTAAAACATCATGCATCAATCTGAAACAATATTTCAAATTCATATAAACATCAAGTTTATGCTACTGAATTAATGTTTTCATGTAGCTATAGTCGGGGAATAACAATGATTTTATTAACAGATATCGATCTATTAATAGGCAGCATAAAGTTTTTGTAATGAAACAAAAGCATCAACAACGGAATCAAATCTTTAGCTTAAAAGAGAACCACAACAAAAAGGCTTTTCTTAGACGTTTTAAGACTATATCTATGAGGTACAATATTTTAATAAAATGCAAGCGTTTGCACAGAAGTACATGATATTTTTTCCAAAAACAATTAAAAATGCTTGGAACTTAAATATTTACCAGAGAATGAATGAGGTGCATTGTCCCGTTATGCAACGAGTGAGTTCAAACCACACAACCTATTGAATATGCATGGTGGTACACGAATTATTATTGGAGTTTTACCGCCATCTAGTGACAAAAGTAGGCATGTAATAAAGCTTCTTCATTACAGATGAATATGAAACGCTATTTCTTTTGCATTCTTTTATGACTTTTGTAACTTTTCATATTAGGTTGTAAGCAAGCTGCTTCTTGGAAGAGAAAGAATTGAAGCAACATCAAGGCTGGCATCCCTGCAAGACCATAGTTTGATTGACATCTATTGGTGGAGAATCGTCTGCTTGCAGCTCCTCTTCCCGGCAACTGACTATCAACAAAGATTACGATGCGCTCTCGAGACAATCTGTGGACGTATTTATGGCCCTGAGAGCGGCCTCGCCAACTTTATAGGCAGTCGTTTATCCTAAAGCACATAAACACCATGCTCATCCATTCCCACGGGCTCCAGCGTGAAGAGTCTTGACGAGTAATCAATCGGGACAGTCGAACAGAATTATTTATCACAGATTCCAGTAAAAATGGACAGCTGCGATGCGCGGCAATTCCCGGTTGTGTCGTTCTTTCTGCAGGAGCAAATAAAGCTAAGACAAATGTAGGAACTTAATTCACATGTCAAAATCGATCAACACTTTCTCAGAGTAGTTACATCCTCAAGTTAGTGATAAGTAGGGTAGTAATACCCAGCTGACCAAAACTATGTTCTAAAAACATTTTCAGTGAAAGTTTCTCAGTTATACAAATGTCTATTTTATTTGCAAACATCATGCAAACATAACTTGTAAATGTTCTTGTAACATTGTTTAAATGTTAGACAAACGTCCAAATAAAATATTACAGGAAAAACAATGTATATCAGGCTTTTGTTCCTATGTTTTGAGTCAATGTTTTTTTATTTTATTAATGTTATTGGAAGAACATTTGCTCGTAACTTTAAGGGAGCCTTATCAGAATGTTAACAGCTCTGTTTTACATTTTAAAATATTTTGGATGCAATCGTTCAGATCAACTGATATTACAATCCTAAAGAAGGGTCCCTTCATATTTATTTTGTCTGAAGCCAAAACAGGATATGCAGCAAGGTCACATGGCAGCACATTTATGCAGGCCTTTTCAAACAGCCACACAGACAGATGCAAGATTATATTAATAGAATAACTTGATACATAACTAATATTAGCTATATTGACATTGATTACACTTGATTAATTCATATTTTGACGAATAAAAATCTTCGACACATTTTGTTCTGTACTCAACCATCCTATTATTCTACTTTAATGACTTGGTTCTGGAACCAGACAGAAAAACATAGCAACTACTGTATGTAAAGACCGTCTAAAGAACCATTTTAACCAACTAGCCATTTTTTTATTCAGATTAGACCAATCTTTCTTTTTAAAACTGTACTGTATATTTGCATTAACAGTTGAAGTTCACATTTTACAACTATACAGAATCTTGACATATTACACAGTTCGGGTATTGCCACATACTCAAATAATGGCGTGTACACAAAATGGTTTAATGTGTGAAATAGAAACTACCATTCCAGTCATTCTCGGACAGCTTGTAGCTCACAATGACATTTAAACAGCTTTAAATTTTAATTAAAAAATGTCTATAATATATATAGGTCTACAATTAGACCACACGTATTACATAAAACAAGATAAACATAGTGGCTCCTGCAAAGACATGTCAAACACAACCTTTAATTCACAATTTACAAGCCTAACATATATGCTGACGAGCTTAAATGTAGTACGTTCATCCAAAGAGGTGTGACTGACTCAAATTACGTCACTTCCTGCCAGCGCGCAGCTCAGTTCCCGTAGTGTAGTGGTTATCACGTTCGCCTAACACGCGAAAGGTCCTCGGTTCGAAACCGGGCGGGAACAAGCGCAATTTTTTAGGTTTCGCATCAAAGCATTCTTACAAGAGATTTCAAACTTCACACAATAAAACATTTCTCATATGTACAGTGCAGACTATACATGAAAATGAGTGAACTAATCAACGGGTGTCAATAGTGAAATGTCAAACAGGCAAGAAATGTAAGCCTATTTAATTGATCTATCTATATATCTATGTGTATATATATATATCTATGTGTATATATATATACACACACACAATCTGCTTTAAACGATTTGCCTTTTCAATTTTAAACCTCTTGTTGCAGTTACTATATTTGGTCACTGGATGGCGACAAAATCTCACAAAACAGGCAGCATTTATTCAGCTTGTTCAAGGTCTTGGGCCTAAAGATAATTCGCCACGTGGCGGGGGAACTTGTAACTTTATATGCAGAAGATAAGATGTACCACACCGTTCCGTAATGCATGATTAGCAAAATATGAGTTAATGGCACTAACCTGTCTTTCTTGAAACGAAAAGTGGTAATACTCGGTCATGAGCTCTGCTCTATAAACCATCTGTAAAAATAAAAAAAATGAATACACCTTGAAACATCAGTTATTTCAAAGCACATAGAATGAAAGCCAAAACAACAAACTAAAACAGAATCTAATAAAGCAGTGTTGGCTAACCCATCGCCTCGCCTCAGGTTATGTCAAAGGTTGCAACATCGTAAACGTACACTCCCGTTAAACTATTACATTTCATTCGACGTAACAGTTACTCGCTAGAGTCGTGTTTTAGTTTGAAAACTATATTACCTAGGTTAAAACTTTAACCGAATTTCCGTCGATGAAAACCTCGCTAACCCAGGTCACGGCGCCTAACTTAGTCATTGCGCATGCGCATTATTCCAAAAGTCGGACTGAAGAATCGGTTCTTTCTAATAGTTCGGCTCATTGAACTCGTTCGGAAAATGAACGAGTACATTTTGAGCAAACAGATCTATTCAGAAGAATCGACTCAAAAAAGAAAAAAACAATTAATTCACGAATTTGATCTGACAAATGTTTCTCTCTTCAAAAGCAGTATTAAAAAGTCATTTTCTTTCTCACGTCATGACCGATTTGGTGGCTTAACTCTTTTTTTTTGCAACATTCAAGTGTTCCCACTGATGGACAAGGTAAGAACTGAGGATTGGGAGAAGTTCCGTTTCCATGGCAACCACAGCTGGAAGCATCGAGCAAAGCGCGTGAGCGCGCAGGTTTTCATTCACAGAAGCTGGCGCTTTGCTCGCGGATTTGTAGTTAATCCGTCACAACGGAAACCGCATCCTCTCATAACAGCATCATAACGTCATAGCGGTTCCCTTCTGAGCCGCAGCAAAAAAAAAAAAAAAAAAGCTGCTCTTAACGTAATACCTTTCTAGTCAGGATATTCCCCTGCCCTAGTTTACCATGATTTTACTATAGTAGCACACAACTATCTGTAGCGTTAATAGCCTAGCTGTCATCATAGCATATTTGAAAATGTAGGCTACCTTTATATGAAATAAGGAAAGTGAGGAACATCATTTTTATTACCCTAAAAAAGGTTCTGTAAACCTAACGTTCCTTATTTCATATAGTTTAAAAATGTGTTATTAGTTATTAATAGGCTTACCATTGACCATGTGCAAATTGGGTCATGTTTTAGTTTAATTTTAGTCAATTAAACTACTGAACATTTTTATTTTGATTTATGTTTTACTTTAAGATGCCAGTCAAATTTCAGTAATATGTTACAGCCACATGTTACATAAATTAATTGTTTGGTTGGCAAGCTTTATGAGTTTAAAAGATTTTCCATACGTATTATGCTAAAGTAATGCCAATATCCTTAGGGCCCCACCATTTACATAATGAGAAAATATAATTCCAACAATATGGACATTTTAAAATATAAAAGCTAACAGGGGGGATGGGCGAATAAAGGGTTGGGTTTGACAGAAGAGGCATATGGAGGTCAAGGGTGATTCATGACCTCTGTGTCAGTACATATAACCAAGGCCAATTCTGTGCCATTAATTCCCTGGAGAAATGCTCTATGGTCATTGGATATCAAGTAAAGTAGAAGCAAAACATCTCCTAATGTTGGTGGCAGCAATTGGGCAACATCATAATGAGCCATTTTGCTCAGGCGTCTCTTGTGGTTTGATTCAGAAAACCGGAGCCTCAGGCCATGTTAAACAAATGGACATACTGTGGTTTAATGCATCTGCCAGAGTGAAGACACCAGTATTGAGCAAACAGAATCTGACTCGGAGACACTAAGCCTGCCGCAGCTGTCTCACGAGATCCACTTACACTCCAATCGTTAGTCTGTAAACTGATTACTTCCTGGTCTTTAGTCTTATCTCATTACCCACATCGACAATTATGCAAAACATATTTCTTTTCCTTAGAATAAAAGATTCTGTTACTCACGAGGATGACCGACCCTTTGACAGACAGTCTGAACAAAGATTACAAATGTGATCGGTTGGAGAAACTAAGAGGCTAAAAGGTCTACGGTGAGCAAGAGAAGCGTTTGAATGGATTAGAGTAATCTGTTTCTTTCTCTCCCTCTTTAAATAAAGACTGTGCATTAAAAAGTGGTTGAGAATCCCCTTTGGGAATGTACTGTAGATGTATATTCCACTAATAGAAATCTGATGCACACATGATTCATTTTCCAAGAAACTTCTCTTCAGCCTTCTCGAGTCCACAGCTGCACTTCTGTGTCCCTTTGATTTAGTCGGTGCAATATCCCTGCGTTTTCTAATATTCCCGAGCGACTATTATCTTCTGAGATTTAACAGCAGTGTGAGCGGTATCAGAGAACAATTTTCACACTAATGAATTATCAAAGCGTTCCCTCCAGTGGTTTTGCGGGTGGAAATGAAGTTCAGCTAAAATTCTGGAATCGCAAAGCTAAAAATATACGGCACAAAGAAAAATGAAGCCTTTAAACTGTGACAGTTATAGGCTTTTCACACTGTACATAACCCTTAACAGCGCTGTTATTGTTAACTAAAACTAAAACTGTTAAATATTCTTCTTGCTAACTGAAGTGAAAGAAAATGAAATATGAATATGTAAATTAGAAATGTTGCCTTTGCTACTAACTGAAATAGGTTCAAGTAGTAGTTTGAAATAGGCCCGCTAAAAGGAATACAAATAAAAAGGAAAAAATAAAAACATGATGAAAAACACAATTTAAAACTTGAATAATTACTATGTAATTGTATGATGCTCGTTGTGTATTAAAAACTGATTTCATAAAACCATACGGCACAATATTTCAGTAAATAACTAATTTTATTACTTGATTTTTTTGTATTTATTTCATTTTAAAGATTCATAAGAGAATAAGCTCTGATTGGTTCCCTTTCTAGAGAGGGATATTTTTATATATAATAAATATAAGAAAACAAAAGCGTCATTAAAAAAAATTGTTCTGAAAATGATTCCAATGATATCGTTTCTCTGTGCTTTTACCGTTATAGTTATGGCGTGGACTGTGCTATTATTTAATTTTGAGAACCATATCTTTATCACTATCTTTATAGCTAGCGTGTTTGGTGTGAACAGGCTTTATACGTTACCTAAGATTTAAAAAAAGCAAGCATTCCGTTTAAATACGCCACTTGATAAGACGGTACACAAAGGCACATGCTGAATATAGGGTGTTTAATTTAGTTTTATGCTTTTATGGTTAAACGGTTAAAACAATAACAGAAAGACAGAAGAGAGGATGTCTCTGGCGTCTGAGGAGGAAGGTACCATTGATCAAAATGATCGATGCACAATCCAATCACAGTTTATATCCCACAGTGCAACGGGTGAGTTAAGGTCACCGGCCCATGATTTTATCATCTTAATATGTAAGCTGTGTAATGCCATTACTGTACTGAATCAGTTTGAGGTGCTGTCCAGAAAGAGGAGAACTAAATCAATGGGGGAATTCTCTCTCTCTTTTATCTTTAGCACACGAGAGAGCGTGTGTTAGTATGATCCATGCTGCAGCAGTGAGAGTGCACTGACCATAAACAATTCATTACGAGGGCAGGACGGCTGAGGAACAGATATCTGCCCAGACCAAGACACAGTTCAAATGTGAGCAAGACGAATGATGGACGGCAATGGATGAGATCATCTATGTGCGATGGACCCGTACGTGTATGTTTCATCTACGCGAGTCCTTGTGTAAAACACTTTTAAATTAGCCATGTATAATCAGACCATGACCTTAAGAAGCTCTCCAATGTGACATGATATTAGGCTACGTGCAGCAAATGCAGTGAGATTCTTGTGTGTTTACGTTGCATGCAATGACCTTGTGAAAGGCTGTAGCATGCCATTTCTATAAAACCACTAATTGAGGTTTTTCTCCGGCCTGATCAGAGCAGAAAGATTTTGAAGTATGCTGATAAGAGCCGAAAATAGCCTAATCCCTCTCCGTCCTGGAGCTTCACTCCTTCTCCTGCTGTACCAGCCAGAGGACAAACCAACACATCCTCCCCGCAGAACGGATTAACACATGGCTAAATAATGTGTGAGATTCAGCCACATTCCTATAGTGTAAACATAAGAGCTGAGAAACGTGCCGAAGTAGAGGTGACTGATATTAAACTTTTTATAGTTTTAGCATGTTGGGATTTCAGGTCCAGTAATTCATGTCAGTTCGTGTGTAGGAAATGACCTTTTTAAGCGTATAAAAACAAACGATTTATTACAATTAAGTAACACATGAAGGTGGTTATATCATATACAAATATTCAGTAATAGCATTATTTGTAACTGCGTAAATCTATACTCTTATGTTCACCAGGGCAAAAATTCCAATTAAAAACTGTATTTTTAATTATTACTAAAACTGAGAATAACCATTTTCTATTTAAATGTATTTTAAAATGTACTGTAATTTATTCCTGTGATGGCAAAGCCATTACTCCATTCTTCAGTGTCACATGATCAATCGGAAAGCAATGTAATGCTGATTTGGTGCTTAAGAAACATTTCTTCTTATTATTAATTAATTTATAAAAACACTGTTTAATATTTTGTTTGAAAACCATTCCAAAGTCTGGGGTAAATGCCATAAGATTAGAAAAAAAATATGTATGTTTTTATACAGCAAGCCTACATTCAGTTTACCAAAAGTGACAATAAATACTTGTGTAATAAATGTTTTTATTTTGAATAATAATGAAATGCTTCTTGAGCAAACCAATTAAAATACTAAAATGATTTCTGAAGGATCATGTGACACTAAAGACCAGAGTAAGGATGCTGAAAATTCAGTTTCACCATAAATTAAATATTAAAACATTAAAATAGCAAACAGATATTTTAACTGTAGTAATACGGCTTTTATTTTTATTCATTTTTTTATATATATATTTAAAATACTCTTATTCTGGTGCATATATCAAGTCATCTGTGAGTGTGTTTGTATTTGACAGGGTGTGTATTACTTTGTATTATAATCAATTGTTTTTTACCATTGGTTTTTGCTGTCTATGTTTAGGCTGAAGTCTTTGGATGTTCATTTAAAGAAGCAGCAATCCAGCACCAAATGGATGTGGCAGCTCTTTAAACCCCTGCGGGAGGCTCACTGTCTGAGCTTGACATGACATCTGCTGAGGTTTGTGACAGACTGAATTATGCATAATTGTGACCGTTGAGATATGTGTGTGTGTGTGTGTGTTCACTCTACTCTACTCTAAGTATTTGGACAATTTGTTACCTTGAAACATTATGTACTTTTATGGTAGAAAGAGAGGTGTATGTATGCTGGAGAAAGAGAGATTGAATAATTCAGTGGAGTTATAATTGGCTGAGTCTCACCTCAGAAAATCAGCTCTGAATCACGCTATCTGTACAGAGTGTCTCATATGTGTGCGTACACTTAAGACTTTTTTATATCTTAATCCAGTCTTATTATAGGAATAGTTTACACACACACACACACACACATTGGAATGACATGTTGACTTAATAATGTCAGAAATTGTACTTTTGGAGGGTGAAGTGTTCTTTCCATCAAGAACCAAACACATTCCCCAGTCTTCAACTGTACTGAGAAAAAAATAGATAGTGCCGCCCTAAACTGACAGCATTGGCTCAGAGTCACCTTGGAGTGTTGTGATTGGCTAACATGGAAGTAGTTTTTTTTTTTTACGTTTACAAAAGCCTATGTGATTTCTCAGGGTCTCTATTTCAGCGATATCTGACAGCAGAGATGTGTCGTGTGCTATTCAAAAAAAGTGCTTACAGCAGCTTTAAGATGCAACATTTTTTTTCTGAATAAAAGTGCTGGTCTGTGCAGAACTTGCACATCACAGTGCTACAGTGTTGGTTTTTGCTCTGTGGTTGCTGAGGTGTTCTGACTGGTTTTAGGCCTGTTGCTATGCAGTTTCATAGTGGTTGCTATGGTATTGGAAAAGTCAAAAGAGCCCATCCCTAAGTCATAAGGCTTTTTGATATTTCATTTCCTAAATATGCCTCAGGTCCCTCTTTTATGTAACTATAACTATAATAGAAGGATGTAATTGTAAAAAACTGACCAAATAAACAATACAAATTTGTTATTTCTTTAAACACAATGTATTTATTTGTAATATACTGTAACTATACAGTATATTATATACTATAGTAGTCAACGTCTGAATCGGATTAAAACCTTTCTACTTCAAATGTTTACTACTGTACACACACACACTTGTTGTATTCACATAAATCACAGTTGAAATATTGTTAAAATTGTAATTGTTATATACCTCTGAAAACATTTTAATAAAATAGAAAAAAATTGTTTAAATCTTAATAGGTCAATATAACAATAATGTACAGTAGTGAGAAATTTGTGGAGAGGAAAAATTCAGAATTCAAAACATTCTGAAAATACAATATGAAAATTAACTGCACAATTACTAGAAATGTGTACCTTGGATATTATTAAATGTGCATACATATTAAATATCTGAAAAAAAGTTTCCAAAATGTTCCCAACTCTTATTTTAACGTTTCTGTAATAAAAATAAAACTTTTTTTGATTATTATTATTATATTTCTTAAATTAATTATTCCATTAATATTTTATAGATAATGTACATAATAATTCATATGAATAATAATATTATTAATAATATTTAATGTATATATATAGTATGTATTTTTGGCCACATGCTATGTGTATTGAGTTGCATAATACACAGGTGCATAGTGCAAAAAAACATACATATTTGAGAAATTCTGACATGTATTATATGTAGATTTGGATAATTTCTCAGTTGAGCAGTTTCTTTGTTTCATGTAACTCCTAAACAACTCCTATACAGGTCTGATTTGGCTTTATCTTATATGTTTCTGTATGTGCCTGTGCCTCTCTACAAAGTATTCTTGTGCGACATGTACAGGAAGTGCACTTAAAAATTCAAAAGAGCTGACGTGAAGTTCAGGACTGTGGAATGTGTTTCTTTGAACAGTTCTATTGAAGAATTCACAAGCTAGAAGTGTGTGTGAAAAGCCAACGTGGGTGTCTCGCTCCTCCATTTATCCGTGTGCGGTCTTTGTCTCCAGCCTTTACTCCAGCAGCTAAAGAATGTGATCTGTTATCTCTATTCAGCTCGTAATGTCAGCGAGTTCTGTTCTGAATGTGTGTGTGTATATCCTGCATATCCTGACCTGTGTGTGTGTGTGTTGAGCACGCACAGTTCAAATATAGAAGGGTTTCAAGTGATTGATGGACAAAGTCCCTCAGATGGACATTTATCCCATGCGCAGAAACAAACACACATACCTACACACAGAGATAGAAAGTCTTGGAGACAGGAAGATTGAACAGAGGAGACAGAAAAATGAGAGAATGAGAAGTAGAGAGGACACAAAGTATCCTTACGCAACATACACAAACACCTCTATAGTACAATGTCTATAAGAGCATATTCCATAGAAGTGTTGTCTTCACTGAACAAGTGTTTAAGTCAGCAAGAGTTAATGAGGTGAGGAGAGATGCAATGGGTATATTATTAACTAAGCGCATACAATCTTGCTAGAAGTGTACAACTTTTGCCACTACGGGTGGGGGTAAGCGATTATTTTTAAAACAATTATTTTGGCGATTATTTTATCGAATAGTCGACTATTCTAATGACTAATTAGATGATTTATCTAACTATTATTTTTCTGTTGCATGATAAAAAAAACCTAAAATCACTAATTGCCCCTAAAGATTAAATAGATTACTTTTTACATCTTCTGCTTAAAACAAAATAACAGCAGTGTTATACAAAATGGTTTTGTTAAACAAAACTCTTTTACAGTACCAATAACTCAAGTTTAAAGGTTTTTTCTCGAATAGTTTACTTCCGTAACCCGGGTTCCCTGAGACACGAGAACGAATACTGCGTCCTTTATGTCATTAATTACTCACCCTTAAGGCCCATAAGACCTTCATCCATCTTAAGATATCTTTTGATGATATCAGAGAGCTATCTGACTCTCCATAGACAGCAACACAGCTGAAATGATCTCAGATCCAGAAAAGTCCATGTGATATCAGTAGGTCAACTTCAGTTGACGAGAACACTTTTGTTTTTTGCACAAAGAAAAACAACAACAATTTACTCAACCATTCTTCTCCCGGGAGTTACATCTTCTTTTTTCCTTCATTTTAGAGACTTCATTTCTCAATGCGTACGCATGCTTTCCCTATAGGCGTAAACAATGTTTATTACGCAGATTGCGCTCATACGTTCTGTAGTACTCTCCAAAATGGAGGGAGACATAACTCGGGGGAGAAGAATGGTTGAGTTAATTGTTATTTTTATTTTCTTTGCACAACAAAAAGTATTCTCATAACCTTGCAAAACTTAAATTAAGCCACTGATGTCACATGGACTGTTTTACCGATGTATTTACTCAGTTTCTGGATCTGGGAACATTTTAGTTGTGTTGCTGTCTATGGAGGGTCAAATTGCTCTCTGATTTCATCCAAAACATCTTCATTTGTGTTCTGAAGATGAACAAAGGTCTTATGGGTTTGGATCAATATGAGGGTGAGTAATTAATGACGGAATATTCATTTTGGGGTATCAGAATGATTTCTGATGGATCATGTGACACTGATTGGTTATAGCTACTGTAAAATCACCTTTGCTAACATATGAAAATATAAAACAGTCTCACAACCAATTCGTACGAGGTGCCAAATTCGTGCTAATTCATACAAACTAGTCTAAAAATTTGTACTAATTTGTCTAAAACCCCATGACGGGTCGGTTTAGGGGTGGGGTTAGGTTTAGGTCATTCGAATTGGCATCTCTAAAAATACGTACGATTTAGCAAAAATATTATGAATTTGTACGAATTAGCCACCTGCCATGAGATCGGGTTGAAATAATATATTTTAAATCCTAATAAAATAGAAAACAAATATTTAAAACTGCAATAATATTTCACAGTATTACTATTTTAATGTGTTTTTGATCAAACAAATGCAGCCTTGGTGAGCATAAGAGTTCTTACTGCTTTTAAAAACATTTAAATATCTTACCAAACCCAAATGTTTGAATGCTGTATAACGGTTTAACATTTCACCTTTAAATGGCAAAAAAGCCTCCACACATCTGACTGTCTCTTGAGTGTTTTTTGCATGAGCCAGTGTAGTTGCCTGGTGATGACATTGTATGAGCAGAGGTCATGCCCTCATGAGAGGATTGACACACACACACAACCTTTCTCACTCACTCTCTCTCTAGCTCTCTCTCTTTCTTTCAGAACCACGGACAGCTCTAAGCAAGCCACACGATTGGTTGAGAGACATGAGGGATGCAGAGAAAGAGAGAGAGAGCGAGTGAGAGAGAGAGAGAGAGAGAGAGAGAGAGAGAGAGAGAAAGAGGGAGAGAGAGAAGATCAACAGGGGACGGAGTGAGTAAGCAGTGAGGGCTGGAGGGAAGGAGATCAGAGAGCAAAAAAGAAGGTAGAGAGAGAGAGAAAAAAAAAGAAGGATAGAGGAACTAAAAAAAAAAGACAGATGCTGTAGCTGGTCTTTTTGCCTACTGATGCCAGAGCTGTGTTCATCTCTGCGTGTGTGCTTGTGACGGCAGCCGCGGCGGCAGCAGCAGGGGAGGACGGATCAAAGAGATTGTAGGACACGATGCATTTAGCTGCCTGACGTCTCTGCGCACACACCGCAGCCGGCTAAACCAGAACACGCTCATACTACACGCATCCGCACGGAGCCCACCCCACACACACACACACCACGCGTGTGTGGGGACAGCGCAGATGAGGCAACCACCAAAGGGAGGTGTGGATCTTTCCAGAAGCGTTTGGTAGGGGGAGAGGACAGCCTCAGTGGCCGTAGCCCAGCAGGAGCGGCCGTAGGTGGAGAAGGGTCGAAGCACTACCTTTGGTTTTCTTCAGAGCTCTGGAAACGCCAAAGATGGACACGTCCTTCATCTTTCTCTTCCTTACGCCAGTGTGTGTTTCCTCCGTGCTGCGTCGCTGTCGCCGGGCTTGTCTGCCAGCCCCAGGGGGATTGGATATCGTGCGGTGTTGAGAAACGCACACACACAGAACACACCTGGAGATCAGCTGTCCCGGGAGAGCAGATTCACTGATACCGTGAGTGTTATTGTGTTTATGTGTGTCCATCCAGATGTTTTGCTTTGTCTCATTTCCATTTCATCGTCTTCCTTATCAGTTCTTCATCATCTGTATGACAGCAAGAGTATCAGCGGATCCAATCAGCATATTACCCACAATTCCCAACTGTGTCTTTCAGATTCATTAAAGATTAATTTGCATAGAATGGGATAGAACTTTACATAACATTTTAATGAAATGTGTTTCAAATGTAATTCTTTTCCTTGTGTACATCAGTTCATCATCTGTGTGACAGAGTCAAACTGATTATCAATTGATCCTTTTGGATCCAAATCAGCATATTACCCACAATTCACAACTACATCTTCAGATTCATTCATGATTAAACCTCTTTTTTGACAGAATGGGGTATTTAAACAATGTTTCAGTTAAATGCTCTATATCATGTCATTTCAAACACCCTGGAAATGACATGATATCATTAAAAATGACCATTTTTGGTTCATATGTCGAATTGTCAATGTGTTAAGGATCTCTGTGTTCTTCAATATACCTTCTGTGTTCTATGGAACAAATGAAGTCAATCAGGTTTGAACTTAAATTATGGTAAGTAAAATAATATATAAATCAATTTTCATTTTTGGGTGAACTATCCCTTTAAATTAGCATCGTGCTATGTCAGAATCGCTACATCCAATTGGTTCTCATCTTGTGTTTCAATGAATCTGGATCCACTCACGTTGGGTGTGTTTTGCGGTTCGAAGGCAAATTTCTATTCCTCAGTTATGAATTGGCACTATTAATATAGTGTGGTGCGAAGGAAACCGTGAATTACAGAGTAATGGAATAAGTAGGGAAGCTAAACTCACTCACCGGGATCCACTGAAGTGGTGCTGTGGTCTCGCTGACCTATTTTGTGTGTGTGTGTGTGAGTGCCAGCAATGGAAATGTGGCATCTTGCCACCTCATCACCCTGAAAAAGAGACTTAGTGTTAGATGTTTTATTAAAATACATACACAAATGGTGATGAAACATAATTGTGAAACATGATTGATCTGGGGCATACATCTACAGAGAAGAATATCTTGTTTCATGCTTTCGGCATTACATGAGACTCACACACACACATGGTGGGGATATCATGCCTGCCAGTGTAAAGCGGAACTAATGCATCTTCAGCACAGAATTAGGTTCTCAGCTTCCTGCATTATGTCAGCGCACTAGGATACTGTTGCCTGGAAACCCACAGTTCCTTCTTCTCAAATTCCATTTATAGAATACAGCTGTGTGTCCCCCTGTGTATGTAAGAGTGTGAGGGCATCTATGGGCATGTGCAGGTGCATGTGTGTGTGCTCACATGGGTGTGTACAGAAATGTGTGACTGATGTTAAATGGAGGAAAGGCAGATGTGTAGGTGGGATTGTGACTAAGGAAGGGATGGAGAGAGAGGGAGACAATCTGAGTCTATATTAAGACATGCTGAATAATACAACAGAGAACACCACACTGGATGACATCTTCACAAAGTTGTAAAAATAAACTTGACATTCTCTCTCACGCGCACACAAAACTAGGCTAAATATCATTTATCTCTATGTGCAGTGTGTGGTTTTTTAAAGCATGTAAAAAAATAAAGCAGTAGGATGAAATAAGGCTTTTACGTGGCACGTGTTCGGCCAGATGTTACCACTGTTTGCATGTAATGGTAAGAACCTGACTGATCTTACTAGTCTCAACCTGTAGATAGATAGATAGATAGATAGATAGATAGATAGATAGATAGATAGATAGATAGATAGATAGATAGATAGA
>JAUMHP010000068.1:14107192-14132744 GCA_032361065.1 Enteromius trimaculatus
GATAGATAGATAGATAGATAGATAGATAGATAGATAGATAGATAGATAGATAGATAGATAGATAGATAGATAATTAACTGTAATTATATATTTGTGTTCTCATCATCATTTTAGGTAGCTATACAGACATATGTTAAACAAGCTAGCTCTTGCCCTTCTCCCAGCAGTGAATCATGCTCTTCAGTGTTAAAGGATAACATATTCCCCTGAGGACATGTGAATATGTGTGTGTGTGTGTGTGTGTGTGTGTGTGTGTGTGTGCATACATCCCACCTGTACCTCCAAGGTTCATTTTTTTTTATAAAGAACAAGCTCTCAAGAGGACGGAATCGCATGTGCGTGAGACAAGTATCTCTCTCACTTTCTCTCCTTTGTCTTCCAGGAAGTCTCTCTGCTGTGCTGAAGGATGGATTCAGGGGAAGAAGAGTGCACACATTTCCTGCAGTACGTGGAGGACAGTGGTCTGAGGGCGTATGACGAGCTGGTTATCCAGAACGCCTCTGACATCGCCCGAGAGAGCGACCGCGTCCGCAACCACACACACTGGACATACCTACAGGAGAAAAACCAGAAGAAGAGACGGCAGGAGGAAGCTATCAAGAGGTACACACACACACACACAGACAGCTAGGGATAGACTCCCTTGACTCCCTGTGAATACTGCACATAATAATGCTGTTGGCTATTACCATTGTTCTTACTTTGGGATTTAAACAAACCCCTGTATCTAAGAATTTAAAAAGTCAGCACACAGCTCATCCTGCTCTGTTTTAGACTTGCAAACAATAAAACAGACACAATTATCTCACAAATGAAAAATAAAAGACACTCTTAGAAAAAAAGGTACAAAAACTGTACCTATGATGGTATTTTTTCAAAAGGCCCCTCATTGTCCAATACAATATTCTATACGATTTCTGATGCTATTATAACAATTCATGTATTTTATTAATGAGCATGGTCATTTAATTGTATACATTAAGTTAATTAACCACCATTCCTAAACGGAATGATTTAAACAAATCAATAGTTATTGAGGGAATATAAAAATAAGATATCATTTCAGCTCACATCCATTGATCCATTTAGAATTTAAAATTAGATCACGGTTTGATTTTGAATTTCAATATGCTGTATTAATAACAATTTATTAGTTTAAATACTTTTAGGTCACCATAAGTCCCTCTATTTGGACAAGCACTTTTAAAAATGACAATATTACAGCCAACTAATAGAAAAAATGTTATATATTGTGCTCGTCCCAAATGCTAAAAAGCCTACCATAACTAGCATATGTATCTAATAGCAGTATTATAAACTAGATTTTCACATTGACTTAAGAAAATGTGAGTGACGTTTATGTTAGTACATTATGCTCTTTAACATTTGGCTTTATAGTCGGCTGTGTGTGCAAAGAGAGTGAGAGAAAGCCAGGGAAATAAAGGTCACTGGTCCTGAGCTCTAAAAGCCAATGAGGAAATCGCTGGATATTAGAGAGACAAACACAGAGTCAATGAAAAGCTTCGGCCATTATGCTGTCTGTGTGCGAGAGTCATTTGGCAGACAGTTCTGCCAGTCTAATAAAAGACCGACACAAAAGCATGCTTTGATTAATCTAACAGCAGCCCGAGGTGTGCGCATAATGATATTCCAGCGCTTTTGTATTTCCTTTATTGTTATTTTGACTTCGTTGTATCTAAATTTGGAACAAAATGCTGTATGCAACCCATTTCACTTCAGTAATGACGTACGCCTGAGGTGTATTCAGTTTTTGTAATTTCTTATTTTCAAATGATTTTCAGGGTACAGTATAATGCAGACATGTTTGGTGAGATTTACCAACCTATTTTAACAGCACAAGTACATTAAATGATATTTAAACAAGTAAAAAAGGTTCAATTTTCATTCATCTTGGATGAGTGATTGTTTATATATAAATGTAGCATTATTGCATTATTCTTTATATAAAGTTGGATATATATCTAATTTTATCCACACACATACAATATTATACCAAATATACTGCAAATCTCAAATGCATTTTTTTTTCCCAAACCTCGCTTTTTTTTACTTCACTGTTTTCGAAAGCAACAATGTACCAGTTCTAACGCAAGGGTGAAAGTATGCTAACTGTTGATTTCAGGCCAAAATGATAATGATAATCATAACAAACAGATGTTTTCTCAGATAAGATCTGTAAAGGCACAGCCCTAATCTAGGACTAGGGGGCGAGGAGGAGCAGCTCATTTGCATTTAAAGGGACATCCACGAAAACAGCCTGTTTTTTGCATCCACTCAAAATAGCTATTTTCAAAATGCTGTAATAAATGATCTGTGGGGTATTATGAGCTGAAACGTCACAGACACATTCTGGGGACACCTGAGACTTAAACTACATCTTGTAAAAAGGGGCATAATATTTCTCTTTTAACTCACATTCCTTTACCCTCTCATTTTTGTTTTCATTCCTCTTTTCCTCTTCCTCTTTAGCACTTCTCTCTTTACCAGCAACTTGTCCACACAAACCCCTCATTTTCTCTTCCACTGCCCCTTTAACCTTACATTTATTCCTGTTTGTACCCTGTAATTGAACCTCCGGTTCTTTCCTCCTCTTTAGCATCTCTCTGAGAGGTCTGAGTGACGGCCCTCTATTCATACAGCTTGAGACACACTTTCCACAGTAATGGGGCATAAGAGGGGTGTTCTTTATACAAAGAGGAGGTCAATGACACACACCGAGTGATCGAGTTCATCTGTGGGTTGTCTTTTTCCTTTGGAGGTGTTTTAGTGAGATTAAACAATCAGGATTACAGAATACAGATAAAATGTCATTAACATAACTCATGAAAGAGGATCAAAACACACACGCACATATAAACAGTGACAGTGGGAGGGCCTAAAGTCACACCTCCTCAGCCTGGAGAGGGAAAAAACAGGGTCTGTCACCATGGAGACAGAGGGGTGAGTTTCTATGGCAACAGTGGGCTTGGTCCTTGTCTCCCTCTCGTCTCTAAATTTAGACTGCTAGCCCCTGAGGACACACGCACATGCTCTCTTAAATCAGTCACAACAGAAGGCAGGTTTGGATGTGTCACTCAATTGCTATCACACAGATATGCGCATTGAGAGAAACCCGGCCAAGGACACATACACAATGGAAAATCTGGATCTGATGACCTTACAGGACCTACATAATACCAGAAATCCTGTTACAGCTCGCCTCACTCTCAAATATGAGTACGGGTGCAAGATGACGAGGCTTAAAATGAATTTGAATATGATTGGATTGGGAAATGAATAACAAATTATAGGCACACACCTACATTTGTTTCTCTTCATGTAGATAAGTGCGTTTTATGAGGTCTTTTATAACATCAACTTCAATTAAGACATGCAAACTTTCTTTATTGTGCTGGTAAAACTGATCGGTGAATCTCACAAAAAAAAATGTCAAAGTTATATTTCACCCTGAAAATCATTGGTATCAATCATAATCATAAGAAATTATATCCACACAATTGTATATGCATATGTGTGTGTGTGTGTGTATACACACACATTTTTTTCCCCCAGAAAAGATTGTTTTTATAACATTTAAGTCAATACTGCAATACAGGCATAAAAACAATATATAAAAAAACATTTAAAAATCTAAATAAAAATAATAACAAATAATATATAGAAATACTGATAAATAATAACCTTTACAAATATACTACGGGTTACAATTTAGCTATTGTATAATTTTTTTCACATTCAATTAATGAGTGTGGTCTTTGTTACATATAACCTTAGGCTAATGAGAGTTGGGGGAGGGGTGGATATGCTTAATAGTCATGAAAATGATGTCATGAAGAAAACAATCTTTATACACAGATTGTATTTCACCATGAAAATTAGAAGATATTTTATTTTGCATATAGAAAACCAATTGGGTTTGATTTTTCAGTGCAACATTATTTTTTAGAACATTCATTAATATTAATTAACACGTTTTATGTTATTTATGTTATTACTGTAATTGAATAATGTATATAAATACACACACATACACTTCTATACAGTTGTCCTTTTGTTTAATATCTGTTATATCATTATTTTTTTCAATTTGGCATTACACAAATAAGTAATTTTTCCCATAAACATGAGAATTGTGGAAGGGAGTCTCGCTTAATTGTCATGAAAATAATCATAACGCAAACAGCCTAAATATAACCTTAATTTTCATGTCTGAAAATACTAATTATTTTATTCTAATTTACATTTTTGTCAGATTTTAGATGGTGTTTCTGTGTTTTGTGTACATGTTTGCATCACAGCTGTATAGGAGAGAGAGGAAGTGAACTTTGTAACACAGCTTTTCAGATATTAATGATAATTCGTTTTCAATAAATTGCCTGGAAATAGTTTTGACAAGGTTGCCATAGCAGCAGCCAGAAGCCCTGAAAGCAATTTGGTGTTTAACGCAACGCGCAGTCAATGGTATTATCTACGCTAGTCTTCCTCTGGGGGCGCTAGAAGCAATATTTTTGAAAGGGGGGCGCTAAGCTGTTCTTGGGGGCGTTTGGTTATGATGACTTTACACCAAAGATGTGAGAGCTGAAACTTGCAAAAGAAAATCCTTATGCATCTCTACACTAGATATAGATAAGTGCGCTTCCTACATCCGTTTGTTATGGTGACCGGGAAGGGACGTCTTCGGTTCGCTTAGTTTTGTTGTGGTGGCAACAATATATTAATTTGCGGGAACATTATATTATGTTGCGGCCACGAGATCATTTTGTCAAGGTAACGACATCCATTTCTCGTGGACACGACTTCTTATGTTCAGGGAATGACATATTTTTCTCATAGCCACGAGTTTATTGCATAAACTAACCTGCGTGACCATAGCTTCTTTCTGATTTGAGTCACTATGACTTGATGTAAACATAAACAAGAAAGGGAAATGCTACAGAAAGGCAGTGTTTTGAAGAAGAAATGTACAGGCATGCTCAGATCAATAACATGGACATTGACATAAGAGTGAAGGTCAGGGAAAGGTCACGTTGAGTGGTGCATCACCTTGGTCGATGGAGTGCATGTGTTAGACTGATAGAAGTAAACAGTCACATTAACTAAGCTGTCTCTTTGATTTAAATCATGCATGGGGAAAAAATATAAAAAGGATAAGGATTGGAGAAAAGGATGAGAGGTTGATGTATTAGATAAGGGCTGAACTGCTGGACAAGCACAGACAGAAGTTTATTTACTGAGCTCTGATCAATACAGACAAATATAACACATCAGTACGACACACACACACACACACACACACATGTATAGACAAAGCAGCTTCAGGCAAACCTGCATCTCTGCGTCCATTGAGATTGAGATTTAGTACAAAACCATCAATACTGTATATGGATGTATGTATGTGCGCACAGTATTTGTGACCATCACTATAGCGTGCTAAATAATGCATCCTCTGAATATAAGCACTGCTAACTAAATGCTAGCCAATGTGTTTTCCATTAAAGCAATAGTTTACTCAAACAAGAAAAACTCCTGAAAATATAACCACCGTCAGACCTTCCAAGATGTAGATGAGTTTGTTCATCATTAACATGACTTGCCCACCAGTGGATCCTCTGCAGTGAACGGGTGCTTGTATGGGACTTGTATGTTTGCCAGAAGCGTTGCTTTAACATTAAACAGACTTAATAATTCATTGATTTATTACAAATAGACATATTTTCAATTCACAAGATGTTAATTGATGGACTAGGGTCATATGGATTACTTGTGGATTATTGTGATGATTTTATCATCTGTTTGGCATCTAAGAGGTGCTTAAAAGATTTTTCACAGCAATGCCATGTAAAGAACCATTCAGTCAAAGGTTCTTTAAAGAATTGTCTTTTTCTTACCTTTTCTTAATCTGGAGAACCTTCTTCCTGAAGAAACTTCTGAAGGTTCTTCAGATGTTAAAGGTTCTTTATGGAACCGTTCAAACAAAAAAAAAGTTTTTTTATGGCATCATGAAGCACATTTATTTTTAAGAATGTACATTTTTAGCTACATTTCATTTTCATTATCGCCAAATAGTCCAAGCATTGTCTGTCAGGCATTCCATCTATTGATTCATACTGAGCTAATGATATTTTATATCTCCTAACCCTACCCTTAAACCCTCACACAAACCTTTCAACATTTTCATTAAGACATTATTTATTATGTTTATTAATCTATTGTCGTTGTGAGAGCCATTAGCTGCTTCTCACAGTGTAAGTGATTTTAGGTTTTACTACCTTTTGGGGACATTTGCTCTGCACAACACAGCTGAAAGCTGACACACACACACACACACACACTAGTCAGCATAAACTATAGGCTATGCTGGTCTAAGCTGGTCTTGTCAGCAGGAATAGTGAGCACTACACTTCTATGCTAATGTGAACATCCATCAATGAGGTGATCGAGTCACCATAATGATCTAGACTCTTCCTGAAATGATGATACATTATTTTCTGAAAATAAAAGAGGGATGTGAAGGCTTTTAAGACAAGGAGGGTTTGTTTTTTCAGTCTTTCTGAAATACAAAATAGCGACAAGTAAAGACTGCAGTTTGATAGTGGTCTCTAAAGCTCATCAAAGCTGCATTTGTTTGATCAAAAGTATGGCAAAACCGAATCCCTCCAGTCTTCAATGCACATGATACTTTAGAAATCATTATAATATGCTAATTTCTTATAATTATCAATGTTGAAAGCAGCTGTGCTGTTTGTGGAAAGCCTGGTACAATATGTTGAAGTCTTTACTGTCACCTTTGATCAATTTAATCAATCCATAATTTGATAAAAGTGTATACTTCTTAGAAATCAAAGCTAAAAATACCTTTCAAGTGAATCCACTATTATATTTTCTATCATGGCCTTCAATTGTTCCATCACATTAATCCGCATATGAAAAAAGTAAACTGATTGGCCATTTGGTTATATCCACAAATGTTAGAGTAAAAAGAGAAAGAAAAAGAAAATACAATGACTGGTCACTCAAGAGTGAAGTGTGACTCTCTGAGAGAGAGGGAACGACGAGACAGATGACAACACACATGGATGAAAGGATGCAAGGAGAGAAGCAGAGAGCTGAGGGACGCTGGTGCAGTGAGGTTGGCAGACAGACTCTCAATCATTCTTTATGAAGCACCAGAGCACCACACCCTCCCCTCCGATTACACACTCACAACCACCACAACCTGGTATTTAGCACCTTATGGGGACCAATTGACCCCACAAATATAGGAATACTAGTAAATGTTGAGCTTGTGGGGACATTTATTAGATTCTCATGAGGAAACAAGTTTTTTGAAAATCTAAAAATGCTGATAGTTTCCTGTAAAGGGTAGGTTTAGGTGTAGGGTCAGTGCAGGGCAATGCCGCAGTACAAAAACCATTATGCCTATGGAATGAGTGTGTGTGTGTGTGTGTGTGTGCGGGTTTATGTGGTTCATGAGGACACAAATTTGTATAATGACATGGGTATTACAATATGTAGGTGATTTATGAGGACATTTTCAGTGTCCCCGTAATTCAGAAGGCTTAAAAAACATACTAAATGGTGTTTTTTTGAAAATCTTAAAATGCACACAGTTTCTTGTAAGGGGTAGGTGTAGGGTCAGTGTAGGGCAATACCACATACAGTCTGTACAGAAGAAACATAATTACACCTATGGAGAGTCCCCGTAAATCACAAAAACCAACGTGTGTGTGAATGGTTACTTAAAGCCAATGTGAGTAAATCCTGTCTGCCCTTTAGTATGATTAGTTTTCCTCCAACAGAGAGAGAGAGAGAATTTGAGAGACAGCAATTGAACTGACTGCCCCCTCCCTCCCTCTCTCTCACTCTCTCATGAACAGACAGATGAAAGTAACTCAATTTTTATAGGATATTCGGTGCAGAAATCATCTTAAAATCCAGCCAAATTGCTCTGAATTGAATTATGCAGAAATGACTTTTAGCCAAAATAGATTCATGAAGTTATGAGGGAAAGGATAGATGGATGATGAGAATTTGCCTTTTCATCTGTAACGTTCTCCCATTACAAACAGAGAATATTTTGTCACATTTAAATTGCTTAAAGTTGCGTACAAAATAAAATATGCGAAACATGTTGGAAACCACTAATGAAGTAATCTGGAAAACTAAGAACAAAGATGTTAGCTATCTGTAACAAGATTATCATTACCCTTTACTGACAGTTTACTAGAAAGTCTAATATAGTATTTTATGAAGCAGAACACTGTTAAAAAAAAAAAAATAATTAATTGGCAGCTATGGTGGCCAGAATCATTTTGTAAACAAACAACAACAAAAAAATACAGTAAGGCTGTAAACACGCTTATGGACAAAAACTATACATTTGATAAAAAAAGTGTAATTTACGTACAAACAAGAATATTTGAACCAGTAAATTCAACAACTCACACTACTATTGAAATCTTTAGCATTAACATTATGACAACCACCATACAAATGGTGATAAAAGACAAAGCCACATGACACTTAATGCAAAAAACATTCACTAAACAACGACATAAATCACAAATGTGCATACCTGTTATCAAAAGCTATTAAAGAACATGATTAAAGGAATAACCCAAAAATCAAACTCACCCTCAAGTAGTTCCAAACCTGGATGAATTTCTAGATATTTTGACGAAACTTTGTAACCAGGCTGTTTTGGGTCACCTTTGACTTCCATAATATTTTTGTTCCTACTATGCAAGTTAATGGTGCAAAACAGCCCGGTTACAAACTTTCGTCAAAATATCTTCCTTTGTATTCGGCAGAACAAAGAAATTCATACAGGTTTGGAACTACTTAAGGGTGGGCAAATTATGACAGAAGTTTCATTTTTGGGTTATTCCTTTAAGCGAAATACTTTCAAATGTGGAGTGTTACGCAGGGAATTCTGGGAATATACGTGTACAGGTTTTGATTGTAAATTATACATTGATTTGTTCTCTGTACTTTTTTTTGAACTGTTCAATTAACAGTATTTTATCGCAAAATTACATTAAATGTCTGGTTAGATGTTTTACAGTTTTCCTTGTATATAGTACATTAATTTACTGTTAAACAATCAACCTTTTTTTTCAAGATTTTACAGTTAAAATACACTTTTTACAGTAAAGGTAAAGGTTTTATGTTTTTTAAAACCATTATGTTCACTAAGTCTGCTTTCATTTAATTAAAAATACAGTAAATAATTATTACTCATTTATTTTTATGATGGCAATTCCCAATTATTTTTAATATTCAAACGTGCTTATTTTTCGATACTAAAAATAGTTATCACAGTTAGATATTTTTGGGGTGTGTGTTTAAGGTTCTTTGATGAAAGGGAAGTTCATCACAATACATAGCCTTTCTCAAGTACATTTGCATGAGGATTTTTCCACTTCTAAATCTCCACAAACATCTCCAATCTTTTTTAATGAAACTCCCTGTGACCCATGCTATGTTTGCAGTATTCTTTGTGAATTCACATTAATGAACGCTGCACTAGAAGAGTATATTAATCTGTAATATAATATTAATCTGTGCTGGTTTCAACAGTGTCTGATGCTGAAAGCCATCTAGGTTTCAGGAAGCATATGAGGCTCATAGATGGGTCCATGTTCAGTAATTTGTGAAATGCTTAAGTAAACTGCCTTTCTGTCTCTTCAGGATTGGTGAGGATGTTGCCCGTGTGACGGAAGGAGGGGGATACGCAGGCAAACACTTTCGTATGGGCTTCATGACGATGCCGGCCCCTCAGGACCGCGTTCCTCCTCCCTGTGGCCCGGGCTTCACCGTACGCTCACAGTCTCTGCACTCGGTGGGAGGGGGAGAAGAGGAGGGGAGTCCCACCTCCAGAAAACAGCCCCCACCCAAACCCAGACGAGATCCCAACACCAAACTTAGCACCTCCTCTGAGACCGTCAACACTGGGCTCAGCACGGGCAAGAGCGGGAAGGAAACAGACAAATGTGACGGTAAATATGTGTGTGTGCATGCAATAACACTACTGCTTCTAGCTACTGTATGCAAGCTTGATTTTGTGTTGACAATATGTCAGAACAACATTTATAGTATTCATCCAAAATACACAGTAATACCCTGGAACCATATCCCAAAAAGGAAGGATATTTTAGTGGTGTTTTCTCTCATTTACTGCTGTTTTACTATTGTGAAATACTGTATATAACAACACACACACACATCACAAGCCTCTGGAAAAATGGCATCTCTTACTCTTTCCCGCCACTTCACTGCTGTATGCAAATCTACTCTCTTCTTCCGCCATCTCTTTCATGCATGCCTCGTTCTCATGGATCGTTACACTTGCAGCGCTTCCTTTGAGCTCCACACACACACCAAACACTCTTCATCACTGCAGTCCACATCTCACAGAAGAGCTAGACTTCTAAAAAGTAGTAGATATTTGAGAAACATTGCTATGTAAACACATAAAAAAGAAATGCACTGCACAGGATGAAACAAAAAAAAAAAAACATTACATTTTCAATTTTTGTTTTAAAAATGATTTCTAAATAATAATAAAAAAAAATTGTGGTTTATACTTTTAGTCAGTGTAAAATCACCAATAACTGGATTAACCTTTTTTAAAAAATATATAATAAATATATAAAATAAATAAATAAATAAATAAAACCTTGGAATTTGCAAACATGACAAATTGAGAAAAGTCCATTCACCCACAGCAATTTATTTATTTATTTAGTTGTTTTTAAATCTGAATATTTAAGCGCTACCTCTGTAGTGTCTACGACAGGTTGACAGTTATGGCTCTGCCTGAGGCGAGAAATAGCATTACCAAGGTGGCCATCGAGTGGGCTGACCAGCCTTGAGAGGGACTTGATACACACTTAACAGCAGCACTGCACACTTGCAGACTATAATGAGTCAGTGTCAGACAGTGCAGTCTTTTTACATAACGGAAAATACCGCACAGATAAAAGGTCACCAGACATATATTCGCTTTCACAGACACCTGTAAATATACCCAAGAATCTTTCTAGGAACAGGTGACATCAACTCTCTGTCCTCCTCTGACTGGTCACCCTGAGCCAGCAAAAGCGCTCTGATTGGTCGCCTGCTGGCTGCAGTGTCATTATGAATGGGGCAACCGTTGCTATGGGCAACATTCCCGACCTAAGCGTTTTACCGGCGGTGACAGCTTCAGACAGAATCAAGCAAAGCACAGATGATGCCTCTTATAAACAAGTTCAGAGCGCCAAGGTCGACAAGCAGGAGACTTGAGCCGTGATTCACAACGCGCACACAAACATGCAAAACACAGTTTGAGTGGAACAAATTATTTCGTAAGAGATCGCTTTCAAACGCTACTAATATGTACGCTTTATTAGTAAATGAGGTGTATCTTTTGTACCTTTAATGGAGGTTTATACCCTTTTTGTTCTATTGCAAGCCTAACAGACAAAATGTGCTGCTCTAGGCTGTTTTATATTATACAGTGAACAAATGCCTCAGAGACCTTTACTTTTTTGCACACACACTCATTTCCACACACATTAGCCTTCCTTTAACCCTTAAACTTGATCTTTACTGATTCCACTCAGAGAGCTGAGCTCATTCAAAGTGCTTTTCTTTCGAATCCAAAGCAGAAGCACACATCACAACATACCTAACCCCACTCCAACACTTGACCTATTTTTTCAATGTCCGCAACCTCATTTAGAGTACATTAACCCTAAAAACATCAGCCGGCTCTTTGGAGTGAAATTTGAAACGTAGCCAACTTCACCGTACTACATACCGCACATCAGACCTTTTAGTATATTCAATCTCATGCCCATGCAACCTTATTTTCTACTCAAGTCGAAAAATTTAAAACATTAAACCATTTAAAATATTGATTTTCTAATAAAATTTACTTTTTAAAAATATGTTTTATTCGTGTGATGGCAAAGCTTCATTTTCAGCATCACCACCCCGGTCTTCAATGTCACGTGATCAGAAATCATTCTAATTTGCTGAATAGCTGCTTAAGAAACTTTTCTTATTGCAGAAAAACACAGCTAAAATCAATACATAAAACATTATTTTAAGATCCTATTATTTTCAGTGTTAGAAACAGCTGTGCTGCGCAATATTTTGGTGGAAACCATACATTCTCAGAGTTATAAAATGAATAGTTAAAAAGATCAGCACTGAAATAGACATTTTGAACATTATGAATGTCTTTTTTTTATTAATTTAATGCATCCTTGGTGCATAAAAGTATCCCCAACCCCTTCAAACACATGTAAACCATTTCTCTTTTCTACTTTGAGATTATACCAAGAGCATATTTTTAAAATCATATAGTATCTTGATGTCCGATTAAGGATCTATAGAGAGATTGTGCCTGAGGCTCTGTGGCATTTGCACCAAACCAAGGACCACAGATTTTTCCTCCAGGGGAGTCTCAAAGATTTCGACATCTCTCCTCCTTCTCTTCTCTCTCTTTCAGCCTCCAGCTCCACACTACATACACTTCCCCCATCTCTCATCCCTCCTTTACTCTCGTGCCTTCATTTCCCACCCCAGTTTGGCACCCTTTCTTGATTTCCTCATTACGGTCCTGCCTTTTATCTCACTCGTTTGTGCATTCCCACCAAAGCACTTTTTCTTCTACTCTTCTTAATTTCTACATTCATGCTATAGAAACAGAATTCCCTTTCTAATCTTACTGTGGTCTAAAAATAGCATCAGATGGTACAGTATACTTCAAAGTATACTATCGAATTACGAAGCTACATCTACAAAAAACATGGAATAACCATAATAGTACAAAATAATATTGTAATACCATGTTACTCTGCATACATTTGATTATATCACACTTTTGGCCTCCAATATGATCCTCTTACAAAAACGCTATGGTAGTACCATGGTACAGTGATGGTATCAGATGATAAAATCATGATACTTAGAAAAATACCCTAGTAAATAAATGATTTTTTATATTCACAATCATGCTATTTTAGCTATTCCCAGAAAACAGAAAATGTCCGCTCCGACTTTCTACTTTTTCTGTTTTTACTGTAGTAGTATCACTTTAATATTTACAACTCCGTGCTCATACACCATGATATTTATGTAGTTCAGTGGAATATGGCAAATGTGCAAAAAACATGGAATAACCATGGTACATGTACAAAAACTTATGCATACTATTTTACTCTCTATATATTTTGTCCATACGATTCATCCTACAAAAAAAGGACTGTATTTACTGTGATCACTGTATTTACATGGTACTAAAACTATAAAAACTTTGGCACATGTCCAAAAAAAAAGAAAGAACACGGAAATACTTCAGTGCCATATTTAGAAAACACATCAACCTACTTTCTTACTTCATCTGATCTCTTTGATATAACTAAGCATATGTGACAGCTTGCTTGCGTATGTTTATCTTTTGCGCTGACCTATAAGAGAACATGTATGTCCTATATATAGAGAGAGAGAGAGCTACTGACATGCATGCAAACCTCAATAAATCATAAGCAGTGTTCTTTAAACAGCATCATATTAAACTTAATGACATGTGGCATGTGGCGTATATCTGTGCTCTATATCTCATTGGCGGGGACTATTTCCCTTTTAATTTAGAGGGAAATCAATATAAATGCATTATCGTACACAAACAAGCACAGATAAACATCTGTATTAAATCAGCAGTGTAATACTAGATAACAGATCCAGCATTTGCTACATCCTCTGAAAGAGATAGAGAGGGAGAGATGGATGTGTTGTGAGAGGAAGGTACATCATGCACCTGCTGTCCTCTGGAACACAGTGCCCTATATTTTCCCGTGTCACAGTCATCAAATTCACTTACAACACACACACACACACACACACAGATGCATTAACATGCTTTCCACAGGCATATGTCCACACACCAGTATTTCATACAGGATTCTGCTTCTGCAGCAGGAGGCATTAGCACCAACCATGAAGAGACCTAACAATTTGCTAAACAATAGAATTACCATTTTTGCGAACATACAATTATGTTTTAGTTACGAAAAAAACAAAACGTCTGTATGGATTTATATTTCTGTGGAGCTCTACAAATAGATATTGTGGCCACAAATAAAGAAATAGTTCTCAACATATTTTAATATGCGGCTATTTATTATATTCTGTTATATTCGTGGCCATTTATTGTTATTTTGTTGCCTTATTTTAGTTAAGTCATGGCTACCATTCAGTTAAAATGAGGGAAAAATTACTAAAGCAAATCTTTTTAAAATGCAAATGTATTTTTCACAATATGACTTCATATCTTAAAATTGTGTAATTACAATACAATCTGAATTTATTTCTTCAGAACTTGATTTCTGACAATTATAACATTTTGTTTCTCACATTAAATTTATTTTTCACATAAAGTATATAATGTACAGCATTTTTAAAAATTTACATTTTAAAAAAATAAAACTGTTGGACTAGGCTTATTTTTTTTACTTACATGCTAAAGTATTTTTCATTTACACACATTTCACTGCTTTTTTGTCTGTCTTTTATTTACTTATTTATTTAATTTGCTAGTCTCTATTTTTCCTTCTTCAGTGTGAATACACATTTAGAGTTAGGGTGCAGTAATTATGCTCAACTAAATTTATAAATAATACAAATATTTTCTTACAAGGTGTACACGTTTGTGTGTAGAATTGCTGAGAGAATGCAAGTCACTGTCCTCTTTCTGTCACTTGTGCAAGGTGCTGTTATCTTTTTCTGAATGATAAGTGAAATCATTTTGTCATTCTTGCTGACTTTTCATCTACCTATGACAGAGTTCCACCACAAAGCTGATATAAACCCCTGTCATGTTCTTTACATAACATAAACCCATGCATTCACACACACACACACACACACAGGATCTAGAGTCTCAAGAGAATGACGTAATTATAGCTTCAGCCAGCATTACAGGAGATTAAAAATTAGCATACATCCCTTGCTGCCCCATTAACTATTACTTGCACTTGCTGTTGGCAGGACACACACTAATAGACACAAATAAACACACACACACACACACCGCTCTGCCGTAGCTCGAAGAAACGGGTCAGTCAAGTTGCCCTTCACTGAGCCAGCTGAGAAATGACAGAAAGATGGAGAATGAGCGAGTAAGTAAACAAGAGGGGGAGGGCAAAAAAGAAATTGAAACAGTGGCTTTCCGCTGAGATGATTAGTCAGGGTGAAATTCATTCATGAAGTAAAAATGACCTAGTTTTCTCCACTCTAGTTCTTTCTCTCTGCCCTCCAGTGTGTGTAGGATGCTGCCTGTTTGTGCCTGTTTGATTATTTCATGAACTCTTCCCACAAAGCTTAGCTTCTCGAGCTGACATCACCCGTTACTGGCAGTAGTGCACTCGGGGTGCATTCCAATTGCCAATAATGCAATGCAATAATGAAAGTGTATTTCGTAAGGGTATACGGCATAAGGAATAAGTGTTTATCGGTATGCATTATTTCACAGGAAGTGGAAAAGCAATCAAGACTGTGTAAATATATACATATAATAAATAAACCACATTTAATTTGATATTAAACTGCAAAATATATACAAAAAATATATAGATTCAAAATATCTTTAAAAAGGTGTGTGTGTGTGTGTGTATATATATATACACACACACACACACACACACACACACACACACAGTTGTGCTCATAAGTTTACATACCCCTTGCAGGATGTACATAAGTATATACATGCATTAAGAGCCAGGGGATGTAAACTTCTGAACAGGATGATGATTTTTCTAATTTTCTTTAACAATCATTTTTTTAAATTTAGTACTGGATTTCAGAAGCTACATAATTTAAGTAAAATTTTCCCTGATCATTCCATTTTTTTAAAAAAGACACCCCCCTATCTCTTAATGAATTGTTTGGGCTTCTTGAGCATCAGTTTATGTTTTGTAATAGTTATGCATCAGTGTTAAAAGATGGATTTCAAGATTGTACAGTCAATGTTGGAAAAGGTTCCAATATGCAGAAGATGCTGGAAAACCAAAGATTGTGCTGGAGCTGGAGGATTTTTATATTTAGGACCAACAAGGGACTCATGAATAACTAACAAAAGTGGATCATCCAGGAAATTACACAAAGTTTTAGGATATTATAAAAATTTATAATTTTTATAAATTCAGTTATTATTTTGTCATTCTGCAAGGGGTATGTAAAATTAAGAGCACAACTGTGTTTATATTTATATATATATATATATCCTATTATACCCCCAAAAAGACAGCTTCTACAGATACGCCCTATACAGTGCGTAGAGATCTTATAAACGAGAACACAGCTGCACACACTCTGAGCGTGGCCTGCTTTCCTTGTTTCTCAGCACTGGTAGCTCAGCTGTGTATAATTAATCCCATCTCAAGCAGAGTGTTAAACTCTATTCTCACTAAAAAGTCCTTGGAGAAGCCTATTAACTCACTTCATAACCGCACACATTCAGGATTAGTCACTGTATTGAGAGGGCAGTGGTGGGACGTGATGCGAGCGGAAGCATCAAAGATGAATGCGAAGCATCAAAGATGATCACATGCACAATAGACTAGTAATGGCCCCATACGACTTTGTGGGTAAGCAATGAGATTGAATATTATAGATGCTGAGGCTAAGCAGTGCTAAAATTTCCTGCTAACATATGTCATGATGCTCCGACACACCTTGCAATACTGTAATAGTTTACTTTTATGCTGTACTACTAGTTGTGGGCAATATACTGGTTGGCACGATTAACCGTTTGTCGTTAATTTGTCAAGCGGTACAGATTTTCAACTATTGTC
Source organism: Enteromius trimaculatus (assembly GCA_032361065.1). Lineage (NCBI taxonomy): Eukaryota > Metazoa > Chordata > Actinopteri > Cypriniformes > Cyprinidae > Enteromius > Enteromius trimaculatus. The sequence continues at coordinate 14,124,061 of JAUMHP010000068.1, forward strand.
TCTATCGCAGTAACAAGGTCATGTGACGTTGCTGTGCTACATGGTCACGAAAACTTATAGTTTGCACGTGTTTGTGAGAATCGCAAAGTATTAGGAGACCATGGGAGTATTAAACTGAGGTGTTTTGCCACTCTAAAGGGCTTGATTGGTTTAAAACACACACTTGCAGGTGACAAAATGCCAGTATTAGCAAGTATTCTCAAAAACACAGTAATTTAGGTCTTAAGTGAAAGTAAACAGCTGAAAAAAGAAAACGTGTACAGTAACAGTATATTGGATGTTGGCAGCTCTTAAAGTGACAGCAGTCTAAAATTGCTGCTGTCTGTCATTTATGTTGAACAGACAACAAAAGAGAGAAAATCTTTCACTGCTCTTGACTAAAATCACTTTTGTAATTTAATAAGGTATTAAAATATTAAGTGAAGGATATGCAGTGCTTTTATACATTTGATTATTTTATACAAGCTAAGTAGCATCTTATTTATGCATTCTTGGTATTTTTTGTCCTATTGTTTTGTTTATTACTTTTCATATTCTTAATTAATTGCTGACTGTTTACTTGTCTTTAGTGAGCTTTTTAAAAAATACATTTAGGCTAGAATTAGTTTTGAGATATTGACACTAGTCAGAAGAATTATGATTCACATGGCATCAAATATTTTGATGTCATAAAGTCCTTATTTAAGGCAAAAAAAAAAACACAATTCACTGCTACTGTAAAAAAATGACTCTTATCATGATATAAGATTTTGTGTACTAAAACATTTTTATTCTCTCTCCCACAGCATCTAAATCCCGCCCCTGCAGTGAAGAGTACCGTCGCATGCCTCCACCCAAACCCAAACGCAACCCCAACACCCAACTCAGCACATCCTTTGACGAGTCTTACATCCAAAATCACGGCAGCAAGGCTAAGTCGGCCTCTCTGCCGCGGCAACACAAAAAGAAGTCTGCATCTCAGAATCAAAGCCCCGCCCCTGACACTGATGATGAGACGGAACCTGTTTATATAGAGATGGTGGGGAACATCTTACGAGACTTCAGTCGAATTGCAGGAGCTAATGGCGATGAAGAGGATGATCAAGGGGAAAGTGTGTACGAGGAGATGAAATATCCTGCCTACGATGATTTGCCTTCATCTTTAGACCATGCACAGTCACGATGGGAGCAATGTCCCACTCCTTTGGTGCCGGAAGTTGAACTTACACGACCCACCACTCCACGAGGTTCGCTGTGTGACATTCCCGCCCCATTCCCAAATCTGCTTTCCCATCGCCCTCCTCTACTAGTATTCCCACCTGCACCAGCTCAATGCTCCCCCAACTCTGACGAATCCCCTCTTACTCCATTGGATGTCACTAAACTGCCCATGTTGGACAACATGGGGTATGGGAAACCAGGTGCATCCCCAACTAGCGCTGACCCTGGACCACAGCTGGAGGCGCAGCAGGTGTCTGGTAAACACCACCACCACCATCATCATCATCATAATAAGAAGAAGTCAGCAGAGACTAAGGAGCAACAAACAATCACAGCATCAGGACGATCGTCTGCTCCTCCACTGCCATCTGCGCTGTATAAAAGTGGCGGGTCATCTGCGGCACACGGCTACCCAAGAAGCCACTCTGCCTGCCCCTCCCCTGTCAGTATGGGTCGCGCTTTAACGCCGCTCACCCTGAAGCGTCCCCCGCCGTACGATGCTCTCATGACCGGGACAATTCCTCGCAGTGCGTCTGGAGTTCCTCATGGATCGCGCGAGAGCGGACGGCTCTCGAATTCCTCCAGCGTGCACGGAGGGTCCATGCAAAACGTCTCCACTGCATCGGGCTCAAGCTCAGGTTCGGGAGGTCGAGGCAGTCGTACGCCAACCAGTCCTTTGGATGAGCTCAGCAACCTGTTCTCTTCCGGACGTAATATGCTGAAGAAAGGTTCTGGAAGCCGAAAGAGTAAGGAGTCAGCAGATGGTGAGTAAAAATTCAGAACTGATCTAAACATGTTACAAAAAACTATGTTTGGGGTCGGCAAGTCTTATATGCTGCATTTATTTAATCAGAAATAAGAGTAAATAGTAATATTGGTAAATATTATTACCATTTAAAATAACAGTTTTGTATTTTAAGGCAGTTTAGTATGACAAAGCTGCTATTTTAGCATCACTACTCCAGTCTACAGTGTCACAAATATTCATCTTTTTTACATTATAATTAGCTTTTCTTTAAAAAAATGTTGAACATCAACTTGGCAGGGTTTATAAATCTTTAAATTGCAATTAAATTAACAAAAATGTTTTTAGTTGTATGCATTGGTCAATAAATGGTACACAGTAATAATAGGATATTAGATTGCATTTCTCTCTCTCTCTTTTTTTTAAATTTTTTTATACATATTGCTCACCTTTACAATAATGAAGATAAAAAGAAAAAAAAATATTTAAACGTGTCTATTTTCTCATTTAATAAATAAATAAAAGGATGAATCTGGGCTACATTGGAAGTGAATGAGACCAAGCTGTTAATCAAAAAGTACTTTTAATGAAAAGTACAGTCACATGATCTAAACAATATGCACGTTAACATGATTTTTTAACAATTAAAAAAAAAAAACGCAAAACATTGTTAAAGAGTACAACTGTTTGAAGTAATTGAATTGGCAATGAAGTAGTAAAAATTGGACAACACAACACCATAAACTCTAAAATAACTGTAAAAACGATGATAAAAACATTACAGCTCAAATAACACACATCTTTAACAGAAGAATAATATAATAGCCCATTTTAAGCTTTGTTGCTCCATGTAGGTCTCATTTATTTGTGTTAAATAGTTTTTTTAAGCCACAGATACTGGAATATGTCCAAAATAGATTTCAGCCAGTTGACTGTTATATGTGAAAATACATTAATCGTCAGCCTATTAATATCAGTACAAGTAGAAAATAATCTAGAAAAAGTACTAAGACTTTTAATTAATTACATCCGCAAATGTTAAACCCAGCAAATACCGTAACTGAAGGGTTAACTGTGAGATATCTGGGGGCGATTGGTAGCCGTCTCACTTACAGCTTCAAAGTGAGGGATGTTGTCTCATACAGCAAAGCCTGATTGGGTTTAAAGAGCGTGTGTAATCGTCTTGAGAGCTGCAGCTAAGGACTTTTTTCCAGACTGTTATTTTTTCTCATGTGTGGAGGAGAGATGACTTTCATGTCCTATTTCCACGGTCCACTTCCATCACCCCAGGTGTGTCTGTGCACAAGTGTGTGTTTGAGCCCGTTCACAGATTAAAAATCAAGCGTTCAACCTACGCACAGACCGTTCACAGAGTGAGAAAATGACCCAGATTCTCCCACCCAAACAGAGCCTCTTCACATCAAATGTAAAGGTCGCCAGATTGTTGTTGAGAGCCTTCCTCGGGAGTCTTTCACATCTTAATTAAAATTGTAAAGGATTTATTATGAAACACTTCAGGTTAATGAGTCAAGGCTATAATGTTGAACCCCAAATACACACACTATTTTTGACGTACCTTTATAAGAAGCCAAACCTCAACTCAGCTTGAAATAATAAGGCATATACACTACACAGGAAAACACACACACTGAAGCAGGTCGGTCCGTCCATCACAGTCAATTTTACGCTACCCAGTCCAGCAGAGACACACAAACACACACAGACTCCTCCTGTCAGTATGTCTTCCATGGATCTGTGACTTGGGCTTCGTGCCTGACAGAGTGTGGAGGTGTGTGAGATTAACAGGCTGCCAGCAGTGTGCGTGTGTGTGTGTGTGTTTGCCTGACCCACACGGAGAGAGAACCCAGAGATAGTGAAGAATCTGTCAAAGTGATGCAAAACAAACCAGTATCTCATAGCTCAACACCAGCCTGCGAAGAAACACGGCTGTAACCGCATGTGAGATTGTGATCAGAATTCACTCATCCTTTTCTGATATGTTCAGATTTAGTCCTTCTAAAATAAGTTCATCCTTATTATTCTCAATATATATATGTAATCCCAATAATAAATACTAACAAAAATATTAAGCCAATTTCTCCTTACACAAAAAGCCCTTTGTTTCTATGTCAGGTTTGAATAAAATAAAATAAAATAAAATAATTTTTATTTAAACATTTTTTATTGTAGAATTTTTTCCCCCCAGATTATAAATATTTATGATCATTTTGGATTTACAATATTAGCTATCAGCCATAATATAAAAACATAAATGCCTAAATGTCTATGGCAGTGCCTGTTCACTATTCAAATAATCCGATTATTTTGATATTACAGATGGTTTATGGGGTGTCATTGATTAAATAAACCTTGAAAGTCACTCTTACTTCCCACTTGTGCTGTAAATGGGTATTTTCAGATCCACCCATTTAGGAATGAAACAATCAATGACTGAGCTCCTCCTGTTCAGGGCAGTTATCCCAGTCCAAATCCTGTTAGGGAATTCTACTACAACTCAGCATGACACCATTCGGCGCCAGAAAGACATACGGAGTCTGAACACGTGCCAGTGTCAAGTGGCAAGCGATAGTGTTTGTGCATTAATCTGTCTTAAGGATCAGTCTAATGTAAATGTGATATGGGTCTGTTTTATTATGCCCTACAGTGCTCATAAATAGCTTTAAATATGACTTAACAAACGTCAGTCTCCTGCTACGCTTAATGTACAGTATGCAGCTGTATTTAAATTCAATAATGCTTTTCCTGAAGCATCGGAGAGCTTAATAGTTTCTAAAATTAAGTGTCTGAGTAACTTCACATGCTCTAAGGTTACATTAGCATATACTAATAATGATCCTACGCATTTAATATATTTCCTCATCATTATGTCTCTAAGGTTGGCATATATTAGCATAATTTAGAGACACAGAAGTGCTTACATTGTGGCCTGCTGTGACATAGAGAGCTGATCTGTGTAACATGAACATAATGGCAGATCAGGTTAGCTGTCAGGCAGAGAACTGAGAATGTGATTGAGAAGAAATTCTTTCAAGCATGTGCCATTAAACAGAGACAAACTGACTCCAGTGCAACAAAATACTTTTATATGTTATAGTTTCCATTATGACAATTTCATTCTGGCAGTTTCAAAACACCTCTCTGTTTTCTATTCCATCCAATTTGCCTTTATGACAGCATAGATAACCACAAAACCAGTCATAAGTGTTAAATTTCTGAAATTAAGATTTATATATGATCTGAAAGCTGAATAAATAAGCTTCCCATTGATGTATGATTTGGATGGATAGGGCAATATTTGACCGAGAATCTGAGGGTACAGAAAAATCTAAATGCTGAGAAAATCACCTTCAAAGTTGTCCAAATTAGATCTTATAAATGCATATTATTAATAAAAATTTTAGTTTTAATGTATTTTTGGTAGGAAATTGACTAACTACCTTCATGGAACATGATCTTTACTTACTATCCTAAGGATTTTTGGCAAAAAATAAAAATCTATAATTTTGACCCATACAGTGTATTTTTGGCTATTGCTACAAATAAACCCCAGCGACTTAAGACTGGTTTTGTGCTCCAGGGTCACATATATGTTTGTGTGTTCTTAACTGCTTGTCCTTGTGGTTGAAGTCTCATCTATGGAAGCTTTATTCACCTCGCTATAAAAAATGTAGAATAAATAAAAAATAAGAGTAATAGCAGCTTTATTTGTTTTTAGAAATGCAACTGAATTCCTTCCAGTTGTAACTTTTTGTCGCAAATGGTACTTTGTTTTCTCATAATTGCGAGATCGTACAATGAGACTTTATATCTTGCAATAGGGCTTTAAACTTCATTAATGCAACTTTATATCCCACATTGTCTCATTTTAAACTTTATCACACAATTAGCTTGCTTTTTATTTTTTACTCTGCGACTGAAACTGGCCTTCATACTCATCTGTTTCTCCCTGCCTCTGAGACTGAGCCTGACAAATGCCTTAAGCTAAGAAAACTCTCAGTTGTAATTATAACCCAACGATAGCTAAAAGAGGTTTGGTGCAATCTGCGGCTGGTCTTAAGATCCCTAAATGAGAACTGACCCTGGAGATAAACTACAACCTGTCTCTTCTTTGGCTCCTGCTGTGCCTTTTAGACTTGTTTCTGTGGTGTCGTTTGTGCCCATTACCTCGGAGTGCCAAAAGATATTTGGCATGGCATTTCACTCTAACTGGATGAGGAGAACATGTTTCTGTGTTGGCTGCTGTTTGCAGAAAGGCCTTGTAGAACAACCTGACCCTGTGAACACTGACAAGAACACAGCACTGCCAACATACACCGAAAATTCCCTCTGCTAATGGACTCACATTCACACACACCCAGACTACATCCAGGCATTGACCGTGTGCATGTTAATAAGTAAATATGATAAATTTGTCGCAGTCTTAGCATTAGCGGCCAACCCTAATGACAGTGGACTCTAATTAAATGTAGACTAATGGAGCAGGACACCACAGACTAATGGGATTTCAACAGACGTGGCCAGACAGTGTGCGTGTTACCAAAGAGATAAAGTACGGTAAATAAGGTTTTCGAGTAGCTAATGTGAGACCAGAATGCAAAATAAGCTAACATTTCCAACGTCAGCAGAGGACTATACGAGATATACCATTTTTTTTCTTTTATGAGAATATGAGAAATTTATTTTCACCAAATATAGCCTATTTTTTTTTTTTTATGAAAATACTGACAAAATATATAATGTATTATATCTTTACATTTGAACTGTCATAATAAATAACCGAAATAATGTCACAAGAAATTTTAAGCTGTGTTTAATTCACTAAAATGTAGCGGGTCATAAGTGTAATTCATTCAGCAGTCAGACTACACTGGCTGAGCCAAACTGTATGTTTATGAATCATGAAAATGAACTGACTCATAAGAGTCATTCAGGAATCATCCCACACTGATTGTGCCATTACTGTATGTTTATGATTCCCTAAAAAGAATAGGCTCTTAAGAATCGTACATTCTGGAACTGGACGACACTGGTTGCACCGTATTGTATGTTTTTTTGATTCAACAAAAATAATTAACTCATAACAGTCAATAATTTGAAAATCTGAGTTATGGATTCTGTATGTTCTCTATGTGAATTAGGTGCTAAAATGAGTTTAAGATGCAGTCGCAGTTTTGCAACCCTAGATGCAATGCTGCATGCACTGAAATGAACTGAAGTAGCTCATGCCTTTTATTAGCATTAGGCTTCAGTCGCTAGACACACACACGCACACACTGATGACATATGCTGATGTCACCTTCAATTCCTACGCCCATAAGTGTCAGACGATATAGCTAGGCACACGTCTATATGGAAGATACGGACATGCATTCAGATACTCTTGCCAGCTGAAATAATTGAAAAGCTTTCATCTGTTAGTAAAGCAATTTCCCTAATGTCTTCAGAGCCAGTGAAAGACGTGATGAATGTGACTGCTAATGGATCCCCTGTGAGGGGAGAGAGATTAAGTGAGAGATGAAATGAAAAAATACAAAGATAAAGGGACTGACTGTATAACAAAAGGGAAAGAATGGAGTGTAAAAACAAAGAAATGTCAAGTTAGAGCATAAGTAAACATGTCTCTATTGTATTTTTTGAATATTTATTCAATGCTTTGATTATTGCACAAGCAATTGCAATTTAAACCATGCATATTTATGTATATTATATATTATGTATATTATATATATAGTATGTGAACCAGTAAAGTAGTAGCATGCTATAATACATTGTTGACATATATTTCATGTTTAATATAGCATATGGTGTCCATTTATTTTATTACCAGAAACTATTTAACTTTATTTATTTATATGTTCAATATATAAGATTTTATATGAATATTACAGGGTATAAAATGTTTTTGAGCATAAATAAAGATAAATTAAAATGCTTTAGCGGTTTGATCAAAAAACTTAAACTTTTTTTTTAATTACTGTTAATATTACTTCTGGTTTATCAATTTGGAATTAGTCGTACTTTTCAAAACTGTTATCATATTATACATATTGTTATTATATTTCATGCATGCAGAAATTCTAAACACACTTTGCGTAATACGCATACTGAATACTGTAGAAATAGCAATTGGATAGTGTGGAATTCGTTTCGTCTCTTTTGTGACACCTAGAGATAATATATACGTATTGCAGCATTGTTACAAATTCAAGCACTCATGCATGAAACTGCAAAATCATTCTCATAAAACCACAGGGCTGGAGAATTATACTGCATACTCAGATCTCTACCTCCTTTTCTCTCTTCTAGGTGAAAGTAAAGGCAGAAGTGACAGCAGGGACAGAGCCCTTCGTAGCTCTTCTCCGAAATCACAGGATTGGGAATCGCCCACAGGACAATCAGCCACGCCCAGTCGGTTCGGCCGCTCCTCCATCAGCCCGACCACCATGCTCGGAGGTGCGTCCTATGCATAAAAACATTTTACCCTGTCAGAAACAGGTCTTTAGAAATCACTCTGTTCTGTGTACTTCCCCTTTAAATCTTAACGAGCTCCGCTAACCCCGCCCCTATTTTCCGGACACTCTCAGAGGATCTTTTTTTTTGCCATATTCATAGTGAAACTTGCTAATCAGCACATTATTAGCAAGGCGATTTGCAAAGATTCATTAAAAGACATTATACTCACTGCTTCTGTAGGTGAGGCTGGATCATGAATGATTTG
>JAUMHP010000068.1:14132844-14167995 GCA_032361065.1 Enteromius trimaculatus
GTGTACACACACTCCCAACACACATTTCAGTCCAAACAGCTTGAAAAAGTGCATGTACCACCGTATGACCCCTTTAATGTTAGCTACTTATGCCTGTGTATATTGTAATATAAACAAACCTAGCTTATTGTTCAATCCAATGTCATTATCCGAGTTACATAACTAACACATGCATCAAACACAAACACAAAACACAAAGATTTTGCTTTTAGCTCTATTACAGACATTTGACTCTTCTCAACCTGACTTTCTGTAAGCTATTGTGATTTACTGTGTCTTGAGATTCTTAAGGAGTTACAGTAGCTTCTGTCTGTGACAGTCACCCCTCTTTCTGTCTCTGACAATTTCTCTTTGTTCAACAGTGAATCTCAGCACAAATATATCTATACTGTTAGTAATAGTATTTACTCTTATTCAAGTGAATGAAAACACGCATAAAGACAAGCTAAGTACTTCCCAGGCAATGATACCTTAGTAAAAATAGCATTTGTTACATTGTTGAGGCAACCAGAATTACCTAGTTCTGAATTATCTTCAGAACATAAATTAAGGTATTTCTGATGAAAACCGAGAGATTTCTGACCCTAGAGAGCAACACAAATGACACATTCAAGGTCCAGAAAGGTACTAAGGACATCGCGTAAATTTATGAAGCTACGAGAATACTTGCACAAAGAATACAAAAATAATTGCATTCAGCAATTCTTGTCTTCAGCCAAGAGTATCATGAGGCATTATACATTATTACACAAACAAAAGTGCATCATTAGTGATCAAACGAAACAGCCTAAAATGAACTTGAACGTTTAACGCAATAAATACTGTAGTTGACCAACACAAAACTGTTTGGTTTGAAACTGAAATGCGTATAAATAGTACGGCAAATAAAAATGAAAAGTTGTGATATTTATATGCAAAAATGTACTTTGGCGTAGGCTACGGTATGACACCCATGTGTTTGGCATGCATAGAATTTTTCGCGTGCATATGATACGCATTTTTTTTTTACGCAGTTTTCACATACGTTTGATACACATCTACCCCACAACCCCAATCCGACCCATACACGCCATTTGTGCGTCCCACACGTTTTTATTTGGTGTACTTTTTATACGCACGTTCATGAGATGCCCATTATATTTTACTAACATGATCAGAACTTTTTATTGCAAAAGTAGGGAACATGCATGGATATGTAAGAAATAGAAAAGAGCATCAGTTTACTGTAAACAGTATCACCGACTAGGAAGATACAAGAGATCTCTTAAATAAATTGTATACAGTCACATCTTATTCTTAAAAAGGCTTGTTCAGTAATGGAGCCGTAGCCATCGAAGACTTCACTGGTATTTCTTCTAAAGCACAAACACATTCACACAGATGATTTATTGTGCGCATGGCCTAAACTGACTCGGCACCCTGTGTGCCCGGTAAATCTCATTCGCTCACAACCACTGAGGAATCCTTTGACATTAGCCTACAGAGCTCAGAGAGGAAGTCCTGTGAGGACAGAGGGTCTTGGGCATTAGCAGGAGTGCAATGTTCTTTCAATGACCTTTAACCGACTAAGAGATAAACACATAACAGACTTATCAGAAAAGGTTTGCAAAAAAACTCAAATGTAAAACTGAGAGAAAACAAATGATGTAATCTGCATGCGTAGAACTGTATACTGTGTCCTACTGTTCTTTTAACCGATTCAAAGAAACATGTTTATGTAATTAGACAATGACGTAACATAACACTGTTTTTCATTGCACCATGATGCAACCGCTACCAGTCTAAATCAACTTTTTGCATTAACCAACAGAAACCATAAAGAAACTAGTTCATATAGTTCACTAAAAAGAACCAACTGAAATGAACGATTAATTTGGGAACTGTGCATTCATGCTATTTTTTTGTATGCACAGCACGAGTTGCTCGTTCATTTTCTTTATATTTTTAATCCACTTTTGAATTATAGTGTTGTATCGCATTGTATTCAAACCAACAAATAACCTTAATTAGCTATATTACTTTATCAATATTAGTATCAATATTTTATATTAAATGAAATGTTGCGAATTGCAATACAGATGACTTCTATAGACTATATTACACTTAATTAAAAACAAAAAAAAACAAGTGCATAGTTTATATTGTGCAGCACAACGTTCTTTGAACGACCCTGTGTGCAGTTGCCTTTGCATACCTCACTGTGAAAGAAATTGGCTAATATATCATACAGCAGGGCTTTAAGGTCAGATGAGTCTTCAGCTGCATGCAGGATATCTTGGATTAAGTTGGATCGTGTTGTTTCCCTTACCCTAAAAGGTGAAAGAACATCCCGTCTCTAGCAAATAAGCGTCTTCTCAAACCCTGTCCTCAGTGTGATACCTATCACCCATTCAGACTACACACTAATCCAGTGTTTACGACTTGAGCTGAATGCTCGCATTCTACAGTGTATCCTTTACCTAATCTGAGTCACACACGCCGAAACTGAATTACCCCCGAAACGTCCCGCGTCCTGCTTCAGATGAGCACCGCATGACCACCGCTGTATTTTTGGACTGTTTGTACCCAAAACGCGCCTGATTAGGATCCGAGTTCACCGAGCTATATTTAGAGACAAGCGCACAGAAAAGGGAGTTTGAGTCAAAGATCACGTACGGGTTGAGGGAAAACAACGCTGAGCGAAAGGAACTTCACGACCCACTTCCAAAACCACATCTAACGTCCATTCAGAGGAACGCGGCAGCAAAATTATTGGCGTGTGCGCAGCTGTTTCAACTGTATGTATCAAAATGATTTAAAACGTTTGACAGCGCTGCTCGGCTTCCAACCAAAATTGTTTTTGTTCCCGCCATTGAAGTGTGCTTTAAAACTAGCGGAGGCCTGCCTCTAAATATGTCTGATTGTTCCGAAGTTTCATGTGGCTGCAAACCGATCGCCCCTCACGTTTAGACTTTTAAAGCTAGCTAGGAAGCTAACTGTCAGAGCAGAGCGCGGGCCGCTAACTCAAAGCTTAATGACTGTTTATCAGTGGTTTCGGCCTTACTGTTAATGAAAGGGTGGCCTACCACCTCAAGAGCCTTGTCATCTCCTCTTGGCCTCTGATAAAAGCGCCCGACTCTCTGGGCTTTGATAATTTTACCCTAAAAAAGCTAAAATGTAGGACTTGGCAGTAAAAGAAGCTGCACAACAGACTTTGTCAGACCACTTGTTGTGCCTTCAGGCTTGAAAGGCGTTTTAAGAGGCCAGATACTTGGCTGAATTAATGGTGCGTTTGGTGTCGAGCCTCTGAGGTGACCCACCGACTCACTGGAACTGGCTTTCCCCCCTTTCACGTTTAATTAGCAATTAGCACGTTGGGAATTCTTTGGAATTTTGATCCGATGTGCAATTATGTGAAGCCCGACCATGAAACGGTCAGTTGGTCGTAGACAGACGCAAGTATGCAAGCCTATGGTATGAACGTTTTCCCCTCTGTCTGAGTTCAGCGCTACTCAGAGTCAGATAAGGACACATCTGCTGAGTATTATCCCCCAGACTGCCGTGGGGCCCCTTTATACATCAACCCCTCACATACTGCACACACACATACATGTACACATGCACACACCCCCTCGTGGTTTTCTTCCCGTCTTTGTTTTCTCCTTTTATTTTCTGCCTCCAATGCATCGTTCTTTTAAACCTATGTTTGAACTAATCAGATCTTTTGCTAGTTGACTACCTTTTTTCTGCTTACTTTTTATCTTTTACTCAAATCTCCTTCCTCCAGGCCTGGAGACCCAGGATAGTCCTGGCCCACCCAAACTCGAATTTGACCCACCCTAACAACCACCTCCTTCTCTAAGAGTTACTGTTCTGGTGGTATCATGCTGCAATGTAAAACAAAACAGAGTAGTACCATGGTTCTTCTAAACCTTTTTCCTCAGTTATCTTCACTTTGCTGAGCTCTCCTAACTTCCACTATGTTTTTTTTTTGCGCACATATCCATACATACCTGAATCCCTCCTGTTGCGTATCGCACACAGCTGATATGTGATGCCAGTGCTTTGTGTTTATCTGCTGGATGATATAAAACTAAACAGAAAGATGATTTTGACTGTGTTTAGTTTAACAGCTGGGACCCTCTGCTCTCCGAGTGCTTTAAAACCAGGTATATCTGTGGAGTGTGTGTGTGTTCCTGTGAAGAAGATGAAACTTTACCACAGCAAAGCAGAGAAACCCAGAGTTTTTCTCACCTTACAACAAAGACAACATTGAGAATGTGCTTTAAAAAAAACCATTGTATGTCTGCATGTTCTGGTATTGGACCTCTGTCATTCTCTCTGCCTAATGAGAGACCATGACTACATGTCTGGCATTCCTGTCAGTCAGCTACCTGGTTACCTATAAACACTTTATAAACCAGGTGTGTGTGTGTGTTTGTGAGGAAGAGGGGGGTTTAAAGACTTTAAAAGCTTGCTTTGTTACTGCATGTTGGCTTCATTGTTTCAATACTGCTCATTGCCCTTTGTCATAAATGTTTCTGAGCACCAAATCAGCATATTAGACCCTGGCAACAGTTGCAGTGAGGTTTGTACAAGCGAATACCAAACACCGAATAAGGTGAAGGAATGGAAGTAAACTAATTGCTTTTATTTGATTATACTAACTAAATACACACAGACCAAGCAATTGAGCGACAGTTTGAAGTGCATCAGTTTCGCTTCTATTCACAGTTGCTTTAATATGTCTGAACCTGCGCATCACTAATCTGAACCAGTGAATGGCACACAGATGAGTTTACTGAGGCTAATTAAGTTAAAGGAGGGTATCCGAGGACACCATCCTCAGTGAGAGCACTCACAATCAGGGCCGATGAAAGCAAGGACACTGCCTTCTCATGCGGGACTTTTTGCCAGGCTGCATGATCCAATCTCATTAAATACTAAATGCAATCAGGGTAAAATCCCAGAAGCTAACAGGTTAAGATCTCGAGTGTATATCCACCTAAGTTCCTCCAAATCCCACATAAATTGACCGCACACACACACAGAGTAAGGATATCCTTTTGTCTGTTGTTGGCCCGTCACTGAGCTCCTGCTGAAGGAATGTCTGTGGAGAACTCCATTGATGAGGTACAACCTCATGTCATTCTTTCCTTCTCTGCATTCTGAAAGACTTTCCATATGTTGCAGGCCTCTAGAGTCCAGTCTACGTGCCGCAAAACCAGACTCTCCTGTAGAGTACCTGACTATGGAAACAAAAGCCAAGACGTAGTAAAATCTAACTAGAACAGATGTATAGGTAAAAACCCACTGTTATGTCAGGTCTGGAAATTTTTTTAGAAAATCCATATCAAGAATGCATCTTAAATCCAAAATCCAGTAGAACAGTAATATTGTCAAAATATTTGACTTTAAAAATAGCATTTTCTATTTTTATAGCAAAACAGTGTCTTCAGTGTCACATCACTGTAATAATATAATTTGATGTTCAAGATACATGCCAAAAATGTATCGGTTTTGAAAAATTGTGCATTGGGCAAATGAAATTTATTTATAGAATTATAAGTAGATGTGCTATACTTTTATTATTTAGAAAGTGAACAATATTTTATACAGTATGTAGATTTCTCCTCTCACTATTTCTAGTGCACATTCTTTCAGCATTATTCTTGTTACGTAAATATAATATGACATCACAGTACTGAAACCAAGGCATTAAAAGTCAAATGCAATTAATTCAACAAATTGGTTGATTTATGTTTTTCTGTCTGAACCAAATCAATAAAAGCTAATTATCCGTACAATATTGAATTGCAAAAACAGCATATTTCTTTTCCATTGCATTGTGTTGCACTGAAAAGCCTTGTGTTGAATCGGGCTGAAATCAGATTGCACTGCATTGTGAATAGTATTGCATCATATCTGTAGCTGCTTCATATGTATTTTTTATGTATCATATCATTAGTTATGCTGGCTATGCAACAATGCATATTGCATCAGTCTCTAATTATAGAGCCCTCCAATAATATTGGCACCCTAATATTGGTGGCTGTGAAAATAAATCTGCATTGTTTTATGCTTTTGATCTTCATTCAAAAAATTCACAAAATTCTAACCTATCATGTAAGTGAAACAATTGAAAATGGGAATAAAAACTCATGATTAAAAAAACGTTTTTCTCCAATATATGTTGGCCACAATTATTGGCACCCACTGATTGCTACGTCCTTTTCCCAGGATAACATCTCTGAGTTTTCTCCTGTAATGACTGAAGAGTTTGGAGAACACCTGATAAGAAAAAGAGAGCATTCCTTCATCCAGAATCTCTCCAGACCCTTTAGATTACTCCATGTTTGTTTTCCTCTTTAGTTCTCCTCACTCAGGGTTCAGTAAGAGGACTGGGACAGCCATGGCAAAAGCTTCATTTTTTGTGTTTTGATGTTTGTGTTTGGATTATCGTCCCAATGAAAGACACACCCATGGCCCATTATAAGAGTCAGTGAATTATTGATTATTATCTGTTGGTATTTGATAGAATCCGTGACGTGTCAAAACACGATGTTCAGGACCTCCAGCTGAAATATAGACCCACAACATAAAAAATACAGCAGTATATTTTATTATACACATGGAGTACTTTTTATCCCTGTGTTCATCAAACCCATCTTGAGTGACTGCTGCATTTTTTTTAGTCCCATCTGTAGTTCCAGTCCTGTCTAACAAACTAAACATGCTTGAGATTGTTTTTGAGTGAGCGAGAAGAATTTTTCTTAAACCCTCCTAAACAACATGTGCTTATGTAAGGGCTGTTTGACTGTTTTTCTAAAGGTTTTCTGACCCTGAGACTCAACTATTTTCTGCAGTTCTCCAGCTGTGGTCCTTGAAGAGTCTTTATCCACTCAGACTCTACTCCTCACTGTGTATTGGGATGATAGAGACACACATCCTCTTCCAGGCAGCTTTCCAACATCTTATGTTAATTGTAAATTCTTAATTATTTCCCCGATGGTGGAAATTGAAATTTTCACTACTCTTTTGTGAAGCTCAATTATCTTTTGCAGCATATATTGTAATCTATTCTTTGGTTTATCTCATTGTGTTAATAATTAAGGGATTTTGTGCTTCATTTAATTTTCATATATCTCTGTGAAACAGGAAGCCATGGCTGGATATTTTCATGTTCATAATCACCCTGGAGTGCAGAATTGTGAATATGAATGGGAAGATACTTCAGAGATATTTTACTCATAAAAAATTATAGGGGTGCCAATAATTGTGTCCAACAAGTATTGGAGAAAACATTTATTTCATGTTATGTTATATTTTCTCCCCATTTCAATTGTTTTGTAAATTTTATTTGTAATTTTGTAAATTGTTTGAACAAAAGATCAAAAGGATAAACAATGCAGATTTATTTTCACAGCCACCTTTGCGTAGCTTTATCAAGGGTGCCAATAATAGTGAAGTGCATATATATATATATATATATATACACGCACATGCACTGTAACTCAAGTAAATGTTTAAATGTTGACTACATATATATTCAAATACTTATTTGAATAAAATTCTAAAATGTACTGTAAGGTACTTAGAGCCATACTATACTGCGAATATAATCATTGTTGAATGGGTTGCCATTTTTAACAACATACCCCGTTTTCAATTTAGCCTCTTGTGCTGCATGCCATTTAGACCACAGGAAACAAGAAGTTCAGAAAAGATAAGCGCTTCTACTTTATTACACGTCAAGGTTTCAGAAGATACCATTCTTCTAAATAGGGGGTGGGGAGGGGTTTACACAGCCCTCTCCTTACTGCTGGTCATTCATTGAAAACAAACATTTGTTTACATGTGCATACATCCATTCATCTGTACATACACTCATATCGTTTACATATTTCAATTCATTCATTCTTTCAAGAGGACCAATTATTTGCTTGCTTTGAGCATCCATAAAACCAAACATCCCTGGTCAGTCCAATATCCACCAATCATCGGTTTTCATTTATACAATACATTATTTACAAAGGAGAACAAGTTTGGTTGAGATGTTAAAGGTTTGGCCACATAATGGTGGGAAGAGTGATGCCCCACACCCTGTATCATAACACAACCGCAGGGTGCTAAATCGACAACTGCAACTTATCGAATGACAGGCAACCTTTAGAACAGCCTATCAGGTTTCAGGAACACCACCGTCAAGGCCAATCAGAGCTCAGTGAAACGCAAGTGTAACAGGTTTCCAAAAGCGATTCCAACCGGAGTTGGTGGGGGGAGAAAGGGAAGTCCCTGATGTGCATGTTACATTAATAAGCATCTTTTACAAAATTAAGGAAACTCTATAGAACCGTACCATTCTCTCGAAAAGGTTGGATTACATTTTTTACTATAAAAGCAAATATTCCCCACAAAAAGATTGAACTTAAGAACAGTGGACACATTTTAAAAATGCGCAGAGATTCTAAAGGCAAAAAAAAAAAAAATGAAACACCAACCATGAAATGTTAAATACTTTAACTCTTAAAAGAGAACCAAGAACATTTCTATATATTCAATAATTTACAGATTGTTCATTGATTGTTTCATTTCAGCAGCAAACATGAGACGTTGAGTTTTTTTTTCTTGTTTTAAACCTGTTGCTGAGAGCTTACCATTGCCCCAGCAAGTGTTATTTTAGGCAAAAATAAACCATATGAAATCAAAGATACAACTGTAACGAAATAAAACAGCCTAAAAAAAAAAGTTGCAAACAACTTTGACTGGCTTCCAAGGCTTAACAGCAGGATGCTCCAAATGAAAAAACAAAAAAAAAACAGTACTGCTGCCTGTAAAATCGACTTGCACTACAAGGTTTAGAGAAGGTATTATACTAAACTGTATGTAATTGAAGTTTTTTCTTTGTTGTTCAGTTTGACCAACTACTGGTGATACAATCTGATCAGAAACTTTAGTTCAGTCATGGGATTTACACACCCGTGAATGTGATAGCTTGAATAAGCTCTTTATTGAGCCCAGCCAGGGCTGTAAGGCCTCTATTCATTTGTGATGACAGTAAAAGAAAAGTCCGCCCCTCATCATTCACAAAATTCTCAGCTGTATTGTTCATCAGGTAATGATGTGAAATTAAATTTACTGTAACCAAACCTGTGCATATAATAATAATAATAATAATAATAATAATAAAAATAGTACCAAAATAATTCATAGTTCTGTTTGGAAGCCATATATACTCTATATGAGATGTACACTAATTATTAAAATTGTTTCTTGATTTTCAAGCTAACAATAATAAAAACTGGATTTAATAATAATAATAAAAAAAAATAAGTGGAGTTGTGTTACGAGGCCAATATAAACTTCACAATATACATGCTTATTATTACAATTCCAAGCATGAAATGAAACACGGGTTTGACAGACATCACAGTGTGTGTTTGGCAGCATGAGGTCAGTCATGGCTCACAGTGCTGAAACACAGTGTGTGTGTAAACTCTTTTATAAAATCCTGAGGTGAGGTCGGGGTGTTTGAGGTTGTCCGTACTGGGTGTATAATATAAGTGTCTAATTGAGAGCGGCATCACAATATGTAATCCCATATGTGATATCTGGCAGTACTGAAGCAAACGGGAACAATCAACGCTGTTAGGGACAGTCGTACAAACACAACACAATATGGCTGCTTCTTAAAGCATCCCTGTACCAAACAAACTGTCGTACGTTGGGTACTAGTGAAGTACCACCATTTACATAAATATTATTAAAGTAACTTGAGAAACTACAACTACTACTGCAGTACCATTGCCCTTTACCTCAAAAGGTGCCGTTTTACCACGTTAGACGGTAGAAGTTGGTTTGTACCGGGTGTAACAGTAACGTCTGGTAATGTCTGAAAAGGTGCGCACAATGAACGTCCGGTTGTGAGAGATTTATGGTTGGTGGAATCCAGCATTTGTGAGGTCCGGATATGTGATGTTATGAGGTCTGTTTTGTCCATATGGTTTTAGTAGCGTCCGGGTGATAATGTGGTTCTGGAAAATGAGGTTAGTGAGTTTATTGAGGTCCAGTTTTCTGAGGTCCGGTTTGTGGCGAGCGGGGAGAGATTCGGAGACTTGATGGTGAAGAAACGGCGGCTTTCTACTCTTCATTCTGGTGGGAAAAAAAAAGGAGAAGCGAACGTTACTCAGATGATCAAACGGCCGCAGACAACACAAAATAAAAGCACTATTTAGAGTAGAAACACGCTGGCAATCTGCTTTTTTTTTAGGAACACGCTGGTCTATAGCACCCTCTCATACACAAAAACAAACAAATCCTCCCTTTCTTCGTTTATTTGAAAACACCTCTATCTTGGATCCTTCCTTCGGCCTTCGGAGTAACTGACCTTGCCAACAGTTGATAAACAAGCATCATTGTTTCCCTGGAAACGTTCAACAGCCTAAGAGCCAACAGCTTTATGACATCATCGTTCGGCACAAACACAGAGAGAGTGTGCGAGACCTGATGCAGACAATCCGCTCTCTTTCTGTTTGTCTCCCTTTATCCATTCACAAGTGTATGTGAGCCTCATCCGAAAGTGGCGCTCCTGACTCCTGCCCCGTTCAATCGCCCGTCTAATCCACTCAGACGCACACAAACAACTACGAGCTGCTTTCATTATATAACACTCTCACTGACTGTGATTAAAAGATCAGAACGTAGACAGTCAGCATTAGCGCGAGCGCGCACACCTCTTCAACATCAATTCTGGAGAAAACAAAAACGGTGACGGCATTGAGACGTCACTCATATGTGCTATAATTCTAGGCTTGCGATTGGTCACGACTTCAGACACGGGGTTTAAAGTAGACATGAAAGGACATGCGCATTTCTATAATGTGATACTGGATATTTGATAGTAAAAAAAGACATTTACTCGTTCTTGTGTTTAAAACCTGTAGTACGTCTGTGTTAAGGTGTGGTCACTTTAACTGTTCCTCTGTGAAATTTTGCAGGCGTAATTCAGTCACAAATCCACACAACTGGGAGTTTAACGTCAAAAGGTTTTAATCATGTTTAAATTGGTCGCGCAAATTCATGTTGACCAACAAACTAACAATAAATAAGGACTGGCAGGGTTCAAGAGAGACATCACAATATTATGTTACTCCCTTACCTATGTTACTCTTTTGGAAAGTAATGCATTATGTTGGACTGGGCTTGCTTGTTTTTAATATAACAAAATTGCAATTGCGACAAATTGCATGAAAAACATGACGGAGGAGAAGAACGTTCAATACTACTCGGAAATATCAAAAATGAAACACGAATGCGTAATTTTTGACTTGCATGGTTGAATTGGATCGTCGAAGGTCAGTAGCAAACAATGGTTTATAATATTTTTTTCTTAGTAGTTTTTATTTATTTTGAGGAATAGCTACTGAATCTTACTTCTGATTTCTTTCAACATGGCAACATGAGAGCTGTCAGTCAAGACATGGGAAGTAAAGTAAAGGTCATTGCACGGATTATAAATATGACCTTTAAGTCAATCGAATTTACACACTGCCTACGAACTTTTCAACATCATAAAAAAAATTCAGCACGGGTTCGATGTATTGTACTTTCGCATCCATGCATTTTGATAGGAAAGATGGCGAATACGAAAAAATGCATGCAAAAAAAATTCTAATTCGCTGTGCAAGGACCTTAACATGCACTATTTAACAAAGGAACTCATATATTTCCTTCTACAGTACATTAAAAAAAATAATGCATTACTATACTAGTTACTTGCAAAGAAATATGTTCATGCAGCTCACATTATGATGCGTTACCCACAACATTATAAGTATCATAAAAATAGTCCATTTGTGTTAGGAACAGACTAAAAGTACATATATTCTCTAATAATTTCCCCTCCAGCGAGCTGTTAAAATCAATTTACAGCATCTGTAAAGACTACTTTGGTGTTAAATTTGCATCTTGAATGCTCTACTCCCACATCTTCCAGAAAGTAAATGAGGTCAACTCTGACATTGACTTTTGCTAAGTTTACAAGTGTTTGTATCTGTGCACATATTCCTGTACAAACCGCTGCCCTCTTACCATCCAGCTGACATTATTCTGACACCAGCTCTGCCCTGGAATACACAACCTCGCCTGTATCGGAGTGAGCTTATTTGTTTAGACTGGTCTGATTTTGTTCCCAAACCTTTTACCTGAAGCGGTCGCTGCTTTGGACACAGTCGTCATGATGTCATACATGAAAGAGAACTAGCCATTACAACACGGAACGGCTGACCTGATTTGTTATTTACATTCAAAACAAATACAGCTTAAATTCCTCACTTAACCTCTGAAACCAATCCTGTGATACTTTTCCATTACTTACTTTAATTGCACACAGAAAACATGACATTAGGCCCTGTGATGGAGCTGAGGAGAGGTAGGTCCGAGCACGGAGCTCCATGGTTCCGATTAGGCCTTGGTTTAAATCTACGGGAAGAACCAGGCCTGAGCTCAGAGCTGAAGAGGCAGTGGCTTGAGACAAACCTCAGCTATAAATACAGCGCTGTGTAGCAGCGGAGCAGAGAGCCACAGGTCTAATAGTGCAGTGCTGAGAACATGAAAGCCCCCTCACATCTCCGCAGCAACCCCGACGTCAAGGGCTTTTATAGTGTGGACATTTTTAGGGCCTCTTTCCTCTTTACTTAGAAAACCAGAGAGATGGAGAAAATTGCAGAGGGTGAAATTATAAGCTGCCGGACTGTGCAAACACGTAGCGTGGGAAAAAAAAAAAAAGAAAACGAGAGGGAGCTCAAAAATGCCGCTCCCGGAAGTCACAGCATCCCGGAATAAGGGGGAGGAGCTACTGGTAATATTTAGCATTTCCAAAATTCAGATTCTAAAATTCTGTTCCTGGAATTTGTTAATCACACAATCATCTTTAGAATGTCTAAAAACATAAACGATTCCAGTGTGTTGCATCACAAATACAGATTTATTTGTTTTATTATTTACATTTTATAGAAATTGCTACAGACTATTTCCTTTTGTGTTGCCAGACATTTGACATATATGTAAATTAACTAAAATGCAAAAGTAATAACATGCCTAATATGTTTTATGAAAATTTTTTTAAAAATTACTCTATTTAGAACTGAAAACCAATATTAAAAATTAACATTTCCATAAAATAGAAAATATACTGGGTAGTATATTTACAAAATGTAGTCCAAATGTAATCAAGGTTATACATTTCAGGTATTAGATTACCTTTTTCCTTAAACATTAATATAAAAAAAAAATAAAAGAGAAAGCAAATATTTTACTTTAAATATTATTATTATTTTCATATCAACATCATAAAATGTAATAAACAATACAATAAACCAGGGTTTTCCAAACTGGGTCTAATGTAAGAAGTGCAATGGGCTTATGAATTCCTAAAAAAAATCTAATAATTACAAAAAACATGTAAATGGAACACAAAAATGATTTACATGACCACTCTATAATTTGAATATAGTCTTTAGAAAGGACAATTTAAGAGAAAAGGAATTAGGGCTAATCAACAAATTATGAATGATTAAAATTCTGCTATAATCTCATCATAAGCATTATAAAACATAATATAATCTAATTAAGAGTACCTGATTTTGGAATTTGATTATATAGTGCAGATTATATGTACTGAGATACTACCCAGATCTGCTATACTGTTCAAAAGTGTGGGGTCAGTACTTTTTAAAAATACTTTTATTCACAAAGCACACATTAAATTGATGAAAAGTGACTGTAAAGAAGTGTTATGTTACAAAAGATGTCTACGGTAGTGTTTAATTTTTGCACCAGGAGTGTCACAAAAGGACAAAATGTTTCCAAACTGGTAGTCCCATAACAACATTTACACCGTTTGCAGAGTTCATTTTGTATCTGGCTTAACCGGGCTACTAAAACATACTACAACTCATTTGGTATTGACGCAGATCTCTCACACTTCACATTCAACAACCCCTTACACTTCAAGGTTTTCTATGATCGGGACTGTGGGAATATTCAGGTCTCTTTACAGCACTGATAATAATATCAACAGCTTGACTTTTGTGCCTCTTCCATGCCTCTGACATATTACATGCATCACATGCATGTGTTAAAATAAGCACATGTAATAGAAGCCAGCATTACAGCGTACTGTAACGTCACACACACTCCCACACTACAGTAAGTTATCTGCACACTCATACAGCGTCTGCAGAGGTGGGATTTGGAGCTTTACTTTGCAGAGAACCTTATAAGGCAGCGAGTGACGGGTGGTGCTCATCTACCGTCAACTCAATGAACTAACGTCATTCAGCCGTGTAACACACACTCACACACATAGGCATGCTGTGCCAGGACCCAGGAGAGTGGGAACATTTTTAGCCCACTGAAACTTCCACACACATCTATCCCCACGCGCTGTGAAGGATATGGTTACAGATGTGTGCCGCAGTGAGTGCTGTGATTCGGCACGACTGACGTCAGTACACAGGTCGTATTCGCTGAGAGAGAACATTTAACGCTGATGCCAACACACACACACACACTATAGGCTCGTGATGAATTCCATGCCAGTATGAAGTGCGAACTGCTTACTTAAAGGGATAGTTCTCCCAAAAATGCTAAATGTCATCAATTACTCACCATCATGTCATTCCAAACTCATAAAGCTTTGGTTAATCTTTGAAATATTTTTAATAAAAACAAAATGTAAACCAAAACATAAAATATGCAAAAAGGTTATAAATAGGGATGAACCAATATGTCGGCAGATTATCGGTATCGGTCGAATTAACTGAGAAATTGCTACGAAATTAACCTTAAAATAACGTTTTTTGAATGAAACCCAGGTAACCAAAAAATACAAGATCCAAAAAGCTTACAAAATAGGGATGCACTGATATATGTATTGGTCAAAAAAAGCAATCAAATGCAATATCGGTAATTTGTTAAGTGTTTATAAAGGCAGATTTTAGGGCCAATTATACCGTCAATATAAAGGGGATGGAAAAAACAAGTCTAAATGCAACTTATATGTTAATAAAATGCCCCTTAGATAAATGTATGGCTGTTGAACTTAATGCAATGATAACGCAATCTCTTTTTAAAAAATAGCTCAGTTCTATTTGACTGTAAATCTCATAGTTCAAGCCAAGGTTGCCAGGTCCATGGTTCTTCTCTTCACCTAACATCATTTATGACGTGCCTCCCATGCACAAAGAGCTATGTGTTTGTTATACTGATAAAAAAAACAAAGTTTGGGCTCTAAAATTGTTAATTTTATCCCAAATTCAAACAATAAATGCCATTTTCATGCTCTTAGATGTGTGGGACAGATCGCTGTAGCAATCCAAGATGTCACTTTTCTATCCAATGAGGCCACAGGAGAGGATATAGTGATTGACAAGTCAGACAGGTAGGTCACATGACAATAACATGGTGAACTGGATTAAATTATATAATGCTACATAGAACATACATTTTTAGTAATTCCTTTTTAATAAGAAAACTCAAAGAGTATGTGGTTTTGGATGCAGCCCATATGTATGTGTCAATCATTGTGTAGATGTAAATAAAAGCCTCGATGTAATATTGAATCATAATGAAATCTGTTTACAATACTTGGATTAAAACGCTCAAAACATATGGATTCATTTTACAATACATGTATAACCTTTTTGAAGTTTTGTTTACCTGCATTTTCAATGGAGGATAGTTAAATTGAATTAATTAAAAATATCTTTTTTTTTGTTTTGAAGATTAACCAAAGTCATATGGGTTTGGACCAACATGAGGGTGAGTAAAGGACAGAATTGTC
Source organism: Enteromius trimaculatus (assembly GCA_032361065.1). NCBI lineage: Eukaryota > Metazoa > Chordata > Actinopteri > Cypriniformes > Cyprinidae > Enteromius > Enteromius trimaculatus. The sequence goes on from JAUMHP010000068.1 coordinate 14,148,668, forward strand.
AATTTTGGGTGAACTGTGTCTTTAACACACTGACAAACCTCCACTCATACGGTCACAAAACGATTACTAGGAACTTCCCGACTACCTCACATTCAGAGAACTTCACGTTCTCACATCACTGAGGGAGAAACCACACGCAAGACCACATCAGAGGTCTCCACAACACACCCTGAAGTAACACACCAATGCAGAATTCAGATGCAGTTCGACTACTGGAGGAAAAAACAAACATAAGGAATAAATCGAAGGTTTGAACAGATCCCGAAACAAAACGGGGATTAAATGTTGGTGTTTGTGACAAGCGAACACAATGGTGTGGAACGTTTTGGGGGCCAGAGAAAAACAAAGCGGCTGTATCAGCTCTGTGTGTGTGTGTGATGTGGAAGAGACAGTGTGTGCCAAATACCATTCCCTTTAGCAAAGGAAAAACTTCCATCTCCCACACACACACCAGATGTTTTGCCTACTTCAGCAAGTTGAGACACACATACACACTCTCGGTTTCTCCTCCCCTCGCCGCTGCACTCATCCTAGGAGCTGTAAACTAAAAGACTCAAAGCAGATTTTCCCTCTACCCAAGATGGCTGTCGACCGCTGGCCTCTCTTGATACGGACGTGAGGTAAAAGTGGCTGCTGCTGTTCGTCGTCTGACTCCTCGCATTTAACCAGACGTGAGAAACGGCAGATCTTCAAAGAACTTATCAGAGGAGGCTTATGGAGACCCACTTCACACGGCTCACAAAAGCTCTCGTGTTCGGTCACACTTTGAACACGTTTACATGTCTTGATAAAAGTCTTTTTGAGGGGTAAAAAGGATGACGACTTATGACCTTCACAAACATACTATGGTAAAATAAAGTTTTTTTGAACATGGCATACAGAATCCTGCTGTATTACCATGATACCATGTCCAAAAACATGTAAATACTATAGTACTTGCACTTTACGTATCACATAAATATCTGTATGATTAATGACAAATGACAAACCCGTATGAATTTCCTTGTTCTGCCGAACATGAAGGGAGATATTTTGAAGAAGGTTTGTAACCAGGTTGTTTTGATCACCATTGACTTCTATAGTTGGAAAAAAAAAATACTATGTTCTAAGTCAATGGTGACCAAAACAGCCTGGTAACAAAATTTCTTAAAAATGTCTTCTTTTGTGTTCGGCAGAACAAAGAAATTCAAGTTTGGAACTACTCAAGGTTGAGTTAAGGATGACAGAATTAATTTTGGGGTGAACTATTCCTTTAAATCCAGCAAATAGATAGTAAAATTACTAAGTTTTATCAAAATAAAAAGCTATCATCACACCACTTAACTATGGTACCTGCCACTGCACTTTTTCTGTAAGTAAAAATTCTAAAAACTTGTTCTTAACCATTATTTATTTAGTATTTTCATGTTTTTGGACATGGTTATACAATGCATTTAACATGATGAAATAACTACAGTATATATATTAACATTCTACAGCATTTATTTATATTAATTAATGCTAATTTTAGCATTTACCAATGCATTATTGAAATCACAATTTGTTTGTTAACATTATTCAATGCAATGTGAGCCGACATGAACTAACAATGAACTATTAAGATAAATAAATACTGTAATAAATGTATTGTTCATTGTTTGTTTTTGTTAGTTAATACATTAAACAATGTTAACAAACGACACCTTATTGTAAAGCATTACCACTGTTTTTACTGATTAACTAATATGTTCTTTAACAAACTTTAAATAATTATAACAATATATAAAATTACAAGAAAAGAACGATGAACATGGCAACATTGAACAATGACATGGCAATACCAAAAAAGTGTGGGACAAGCAATACCACGGTATCTTTAGGATAGTAAAATGGTTCATTACTGCATTAAACAAACAATATCTAAGAACTACGGGAAGACTTGAAGTCTTTTTGTGAAGACAGATAGGGTGAGAGCGCGAGAAAAGGACCAAAATGAACAAGAGGAGCGAACTTCACCTGACAGGAGCTGACTTTTAATCCATGACCTTTCATTAGAAAACTCAGTGTCCCTGATAAGAGTAGCATGACTCACTCACACACTTACACGTGATGTGCCCTGAAACAAAAGGCGACTGACAACAAAGAGCTGGAACACACAACTAAAAAAAATAAAAACCAAAACTGTGTAACGCGGAAAAAGGGGGCGAAAAAAAGAGAGAAAGAAGAAAATAAAAGGCAGCCCGCTTGAGGCGCAGGCATGCCTGAGCGGACTCACTTGAGAAACTTTCCACTGACGCTCTGACCTCAGCGACAAGGGCACACACAAAGAGAGAAAAAGACTTCACAACAAATCCAGAACTGACAGAGACGACCTATAAGCGCTCACGCAGTACGTGAGCCTCTCTGTGAAACACATCCCAGAGCGTCTTTCGGCTTCACGCCAAGGTTGTATTTATCGCCAGAAAGGCAAACACAAACAAAAACAAATGTCAGTCAGTGAGTTTGCCACAGCTTCATTTGGATGGCGTCTACTATGTTGTTGTGGGGAGAACTGAAAAGAGAAATGATTTACTGCCCTCCTCTAAAAGCAAATATAACGTCGTAAAGAAGAATTCGGAGTCGTAAATATCACACATCACCTAAAACAAGCGCTCTCGCTCACACACACACACGATGACATCTTTTCCTGTCATATCTTTATGAACTCTCTGTTCTTGCATTGGCCTTGCCCCAACCCTGACCAGAGAGAGAGAGAGAGAAAGAAAAAGAGGGAGAGAAGGAGTGTGTGTGGCTGGGGTGAAGTGAGGACATGAAGCTGACGGATCCAACTGGGCCATGAGGAACTCGTCCAGACCAACGGAGCTGGGCGGAGTGGAAGAACAGTACTGCTTCTCTCTCAAACACACACATGGGCTAAAAGACTGATCCAACGTACAAACAAAGACTCAGCACTTTTGCTCAACAGAGCTAAACATAAATATAAAAGACGTACTACGGTCATGATACTAAAATGTCAGTAATCAATGCAACCGCGAAAAATATTACGCTATAAACAACCATTAACCTTCACGAACAAGCTTTTATTTTTCAAATTAAAGATTATTTCCCGGTTTCTGATGTTGGATCACCTCTCTTCGACTCACTTAAATGTAGGCTAAACTTTTAAAACACTAAGAATTCAACTTGTAAAGTGTAGTAGGTGTCCAATATAATTCTTACTGTACATTATAATGCAATAATAATTTGAAATGAGTGTTTTTTGTGTTTTAATAATCAAAATGGTAAGTAAATGTAATATTAATTGGGTATCTGAAAATAGCATCAAAACCATAACTTATCTAATAATAATTAAAAATAAATAAATAAATCATTTGACATATTAAAAAAACATTAAACTTGTTTACAGTTTAAAATAATTATTTTCTATTTTATTACATTTTAAAATGCAAAAATGTATTGATGGGATGGCAAGGTTGAGTGTCTTCAGTGTCACATGATCGTTCAGAAATCATTCCAATACGTTCGTTTGGTACTAAAAAAAACATTTATGATTATTATTGAAAACCAGTGATGGGGTACTTAATATTTTTGTAGAAGCCCAAATCTTTTGTAACGTAAGAAGTGTCACTTTTGATCATTTTTAATACATTTAATTGCTTCCAAACTTTTGAACAGCTTTGCACATATAAGTATCAGTATTAGAAAGTTAGAAACTGTAATATCTGTTTTTTTTTAATTAATTAATGCACTGAAACATCCTAATGTGTCTTTATGGCATCTTTGGAGCGAGCACATCTAGCGCTGTCAAAGAACAAAGCCTGCTCTATTAATGCTATTGTTAGAACAGGTTCCACTTTTGCCTCGTCAGTCCAGAGACATTGTGATCTCCTTAAAACAGACCCCTATGTCCCGTCCAAGAGACCATACCATTCCAGCTCATGGTCGGCACCTACAAGTGCCTGACAATGCAAAACGCTCTGCTTTCATTCACCCATCTGTCTGGCCGTACAGTCGGTTCAAACGCCTGTCAAGCATTGGTGGGATAGCGGCACAGATCATTCCCTTGCAAACTCATGGCTCACGTCCACTTGTTTGATGCCAAGTCTCATAGTGGGAGCAGGAACACTCTGATACCTGGCCAAGCTCACCACATCCTTCCGTTCCGACCCTCACCCTAAATAGTCAGCAGCACATTAGCAGAGTGAGTACTCTGTGTGAAATTTCTGACAAACTTAGAATGACTTTGAAGAACAAAACGGGATGTGGGAGTTCATGTGGTTCTATCTTTGGTGGATAAAGCTAAATGCAAAGCTCTGATGTGGAAATGATACAATAACCACATAATATTCAACATTAATGAGATAAGCGAGAAATAAATCGCATGCATATTTCACTTCACAACTGAGACATTTTAGAGCTTTTATCAGCATTTCTAAAAAGCCCAAAACTTCCTGTTCTCGTTTTGCATCAGTTGAAATACATAATTTACTTAAAATCACAATCTTATTACTTTCTCACCAAAAACGTATACAATGTTTTTTCTGGTGAGTACAAAAAAATCTCTACAAGCTCTTTTTTTTCAAAGTGAATGGGAGTTTGAGAACAAGTGCTGTCAAGCTCCAAAAAGGACATAAATACATAAGACTATTCCAAATAAAACGCAGTGTATCCCCTTTATTAGCCCTGCATCTGTATCGCACACAGCGCAGTTCCGCCCAAATGCGCGCACACACAAAAGTGAGCATACCCCAGACAGTATTTGCCAATATTAAACCGCAAACGATATGAATTCTGCGTGTCTGTGTTATTAAATTGCGTAGACGCGCAGTTTTGTTTACTACTCATACTAAAGAGCGCGTGACAATTCCGGTTATACAAGCGTCTGGCGTCTATCTAAATAAGGACATAAAAACAGTACATGAGTAACATCTCCAGAACTGCTCCGGGAATTACTTCAAGAGCATACGACCGTTTAATTCGAGTAAATCCCCATATCCTCAAACCATGTACACACAAAACTCACGACAACCCGTCAAAATAAAAGTTTGGTTTAACTTGACATTGCGGCAGAAATATATCATTATTGTTCAGTAGAATGTACATAATAGGCTACTACAAAAAGTATTTCAACTTTATTTTTTAGGAATAATTATACAATATATCTTCAATGTTTTAACTGTAATATTAAACATTTTCTTTTCCAAAAATAAAATGAAATCATTAACTAAAAGTCCAATTTTAAGGCTTAAAATTTTTTATTTTGAGCGAAATGAGGTCTGTGGCAAATTTTGTGTAACAATCTACACGCACACACACTCCAAATGTTTGTTTACACACACATATATACACACACACACACACATACATACACATACATATATATATATATATACACACANNNNATACATAAATACATACATACACACATACATACATACATAATATATATATATATATATATATATATATATATATATATATACACAGGCATTTATTAAAAAACATCCATTTACATGTACATATGTGTATATGTACACACACACTGTTTTCAGTATGGATGTGTGTAATTTGCATTCTATAGCAATACCGAAGTATCAATTTATTTACCATATAAATTGGCCATACACACATTTACCATACAATTTAAAACAAAAAAAGGAAAACCCTTAAGGGAACTCATAATTTTGTTACCAGAATTGTATGCCCGATTTCTTTTTAAACATGCATTGCTTAATTTCTTCTTTTGTCTAGATGTCATATTTGTTTGGATCGTAAAGGTTTAAGAACATAAAATTACATGCAATATAAAATACAAAAGTAGACGTATCAAACTAGACAGAATTTGGATGAAATTCTTCAAATATTACAGATAGATAACAGAGGAATCCTAGCATTTCACATTAGCTAAATATTTGTTATTACTGTTGTCATGTGTGCTCTGAGCATCTGCTAATATTTGGCCTTGGGTACTAATAACACAATTTGTATGAACACACATGAGAGCGTTTACTCTATGTTTTTAATTCTGAGAGGGATAGGTTACCCATATTAAACAAACATGTTACTTGCTGCCTTAACACTTCAAAGCAAAACCAAATCCTAGGTGCTGTATGGATATAAATGTCAGGGTCGTTCTACATGAAACACTGATTGGAGAATTTCTGGTTCCCCTTATGTACGGCCTTGATCAGTTAATCTCTTAAACCCTCCTTATTTCTCTCTCCTTCTCCTGCTGTGTGCCCCTTCATACCTCTCTCTTTACTTCCTCTCCATCCCTCCATATCTCTGCCTGTGTCTACTTTAACAAGCGGCTCTGTAAAACAGGCACAAAAGCTGCTGTTACATTCCAACCCTGGAGCTACACACACACACACACACACACCCCTCTCATTTCCCCGTTCACACGAATTCCAAGGATCTCATCAAAGAACAAAACCAGACCTGCCAACCCCATCCCACTACTGATGACCTTGACAGTGATCTCTAATTTAGCCATTTTTATGAACCTGCTTCCTGCCTGATCTATCTTCACTCATGCATCAACTAGAGATTTTCATGAATTTCCATATCCAGTTGTAATTTAAACTGATGACCTATTAAGTTAGCATTAATACAGAATGCATTGTTAAGATTGTAAAAAAAATACTGCATAACTTGTACTACAAGTATGAATAAAACAGCTCAAGTGTTTATTGAATAAAATTATTTATTGAGGAGAGGTGTGCGTTTACTTTATTTATACACTCAGAAATAATATTTTTACCTGGTGAAGAATAAAACAGATAATAAATTCCTCAGAATGTATCTCCAACATCTAAAGATTGTAAATTATATTTTAATAAATGTTCTTAAACTTAAGTTAAGAAATGGGAATATTGGCCTTTTCTCTGATAATTTGACTCTCATTCCATTTAAAAGTTTTGGACCAGCAAGTTTTTATTGTTTGTTTTTTGTTTTTTTTTAAGAAATTGTTACTTCTATATTATTTGTTATCCAATTTTTTTAATTAAGCATGCATTAACATTTACAGTAAATGTGTTTAAACATATTACCTATATTTTTACTATGAATCAAATTAATGATTAGCATAAGAAACTTTTATATAAATAAATAAATAAATAAATAAATAAATAATGTATACAAATTATACAGTACAGATATTAAAAAAATTATAATAATAAAATAAAATTTATATATATATATATATATATATATATAGATACACACACACACACACACACACACACACACATAAAAATATATATATATATATATATATATATATACACTGTATAATTTGTATACATGTAAAAACATTAACATAAAAATAGCATTAATGTGGATTACTGGGGTACAAGTGAATAAATCAACTATTCATTGGCTTCCAATTAATCAATGCCAATTAAACAATAGCCTAAATTCAACTGAATACCCGTGATTCCTCTCTGATCTGATCCCAGAGCTCCGCCCCCAACCGATCATGCTGCTGCACAATACTTGGCACTTCAAACCTTCTAAAGGATGCAAGAAAGGGAGGGAAAGACAACAAAGAGGAAAACGTGGTTGAAATGGAGCAAGAGGGAGAAGGGGACAAGAAGCCACTCTGCAGGGTGACCCCATCACGGTGGCCCGAGGTGGGCTGGGCTTCTAATCGTCTCACTCTGACCAAACCCACTTAAGAACTCTGTCACCCCGCCCCACCCCACCACTGCCCAATGGTAATGCGGCTCACTGAATACCCCGGCATCTCAGTCTGTGGCCCCTTAATCCACTGTGACATGGGGAAAAAAAAGAGCTGTGGCCACAGCGTTACCATAGAGATGGGTGGCATTGGCGCGGAGCCACACAGGAGCATGCCATGGGCAGAACATGCGCCAGAGGAGGCAGATGAAATTGGGAACTGGAGCTTTAGGCAGACATCCTGCAAAAACTGTGACAACAACACATGCAATAAATGCATCAATAATAACACACACACCAAGAACTAAAACGCAAATGTACAAGTGACAATAAGCACAAAGAGTAAGAGGAGGTGTTTCCGCTTCCTGCGGATGATGTCCACATCACATCTCTTGTCTCCAAAGGAACACAGGGAGTATTACTAAGGCACAAACACACACACAGGGCTTTCCAGAGTCAAAAAACATTGGTTACGCAACACTAAAGCCCCTGTGCTCTCTCTCACCCCCCTAAATATGCCAAGAAAAACTCAAAACACACACACACACAAAGCAACCAATCCAAGTCAAGAAAGCATATGAGTGCTGGTTCTTACCCCATCAAAACAAATGCTTCCTTAGAACATACTAGGGGAAAATCACTAAACGGTTGCGCAAAAACAATCTGACAGAAATGGTAAATCTGTCATCGCTTACTTATCCTCGTGTCACTCCAAACATGTATGACTTTCTATCTTCTTGTGAAACAAAGAAGGTATTCTTAAAATGTGTTTTTAGACCCCATTGACACTATATGAACAAAAACATTTCTACATTTTTCAAAACACCTTTTGTTTATCTTCGCAAAAATCATACATGTTTGGAAATCCCACAATTCTCAACATTCTTTTTTTTTAGTGAAAACATAAAAATAATTGGATAATAAATAAATTTGCACTTTAATATCCACCTAGTTTTATGCCGTACTGAACACATTTGTGCTGAAACGGATTACGTCAAAAACAACAATTACACTGATCACCAAATCATTAATACTCCTAGACTGATTCCCTGAATCTATCCTGAACAGACGTTTAAAAGTAAACACAAGTTAATAGAAAAGTACTATCAATAGTAGTAGCATTGGCATCACTTGTGCATGAAGTTTAAATGGGAAACCCACACTGCTCTGCTCAAACTTGATATGCAATCATTATGATCCATAAACAAGCATTTCACATTGGGGCGCGGGGGGGTAAAGGAAGCCCAAGAGGGTGGAAAACCCTTCACTCGCTGAAGGGCAAGTAAATAAACTAAAACAACAATGATACAGAGTCAGCCAGGCATGACACACAAACCCTTGGGCGAAGTGGAGAATGCACAGTAGTGGCAGCTCTGTAGACTTCTCACAGCGCTTGATTAATATCTAAGACAACTCTGAAGAGTTGACTCACACTCTAAGTAAACTTCCATTCAGGAAAAAGACATCCTATAAGCTGCTTAGTGACTCACAAATGCATATATGTGCCGTTTTTTTCCTTTTGTCGCATCAGGAACAAGCGTAGACATGCTAACCCTTTCTTCCTCCATTCACAAATATGTCCATTTATCAGCCTGAAGAGGCCCAGTCATCAGTGGGAGGGAATCTAAACCCCCTTAGCTCTCTCCTAAGATTTCAGAACGGGATTTTCCACCAAAGACTCAAACTACACACATAAATGGGGGCTGATTTTATAAATAATAACATGATATGCATATTACCTATTAAATGTTCTAGACAGGCATGATAACACAAAGACTCTTAAGAAATTTATAGCTTGCACATGCCAGTATTCAAGTGCACAGCATACTCAGATGCTCTTTTGATAACCATTCTTAAACAAACACTTGGCCTTACCTTCTCTGCTTGTGAGATTCCCTCTGGTCTCATCTGATTTCTGGAAGTTTATACTGGCGTAGGCACTGAGCTCTTCTATACCTTCCACAGCTCCCAGCTCCACTGGCCGAGATTGGAACGCATTCCAGTCTGGAACATGCTGCTCTCCATTCTGCACCAGATCCAGATCGATGTAATTCAGGCCGTTCTGGTCATGGTTTGTTAATGTGGGAATTGGGCCTGAAGAGTTTTCCCTTCGTCCGTTGGTTACTGTAGATGCAGGTGGAGCTGCAGGCGCAGCAGAGGCCTCGACGGGTCTTAACCACACATTCTCGAAAGAGGCGGAGCTGTGGCGCTTCACTTCACCTGACTGACAGGTGGCCGAAGTGTCGACTGACCCTCTGGTCGTTGTGGAAGCAAAGGTTTCTGAACTGTGTCGTCGTCGACCCTGCGGGTCAGCCCGGATTACTTTAGCCCCTTGGTTCCGACCAGAAATGGAGTTTACCCGTGTGAATGCACTAAGGCCTGACAAAGGGCCAATCAGAGCAGGTCTTCCGGGAGCACCGGTTAATGGTGTCACATCATGATTGGTTGATACAGAACAAGCAGGGGCATCGTCTGCATCCGGCAAGGCCTCGGTCATCAGCATCATTTGAGTATCAGGAAAGCTAGTGCAGGAGGCTAACTGCATGCTGATGTAGTCACGGTCGCATATGCTCTCGCAGGGCAGTGGAGGGGAGGATACGGAGTTTGATGGAGTGATTATGGCATAGTCTGAACAGGAAGTGGAAATTTTCATTTCTGGGCACAAACCAGGCTGTGAACCTAGTTGCATGTTCATGTACTCAGATGATGAAAGTTCCGATGGGGCCTCAGCATCACTTCCGGAAAACACAGGCGGGAACAGCGATGCCAAGCTCACTGAAAACGCCTTGTCATTGAATTCAATGTTGACATACTCGCCAGGGCTTTTGGGCTCTGTGGGGAAGGGACTCTCACGTGTTCGTGGAAGAGTACTTGCTTTGCTAGCATCTAGTGATAGCCTCGTTGGACGTGTCAGCCTCCCGTTGCCCTCTGACCTTTTAGGTTTGACAGCAGACTGCTGCGAGTTGCCTTGACCACCCAAGCTGTCGCTGCTCGCTGAAGATGAGGATGAGTCTGTGTATGCCAATCGACTCGAGCCCAGTGATATCCGAAGAGGGCTCTGGTCCTGCTTCCTGTTGGCGTGTTTGAATGAGCGGGGCAAAGAGAAGTATGCATACATCGGCCTGGGAGGATCTTCGACAGGGTTGAAAAAGCAGTCCGGAGGCGTGCTGGTCGTTGAACAACTAGCTGGGGACATGTTCATGTAGTCTCCACAAGATGACACTTTACCTTCCATGCTCTCTATGGAGAGCTTAGGGTTGATGCCGTTAGTCCAGATCTTGCCATAGTTTGTTGTGCCATCTGGAGAGCAGCTGCCATTTGGTGACATCATCATGTAACCATTGGAGTCAACATGCGAGTGTTGCCGGGGGTTGATAATTTGCTGTGGTGCAGATACACTTTTTGGACTCATGGGCATGTAGTCACCGCTTTTCGCAGTTGGGGTCGCAGCCACAACTCCTGGGAGCATAGGCATGTAGCCGTCATCTTTGTGATCTGGTCTACTGTGGTCTTTCGCTTGTGAAGCGTCTATACCTTCCTCTGGGTATGAATGCGTTGGCATGAAGGAATGCCTGTATGTTGACGATGATGACGATGCAGAGCGGCTTCTTGGGTATGTGGGCATCATTACAGTGTATTCCTCCAGCGAAGTTGCGGACGATTGCGAGGGAGTTTTTTGATGGCACGGAGTTGGCGGCGAAGCACCAGAAGAATGCGTTCGCTTCCGGAAACATTTCTCCAGCTCTGGCTCTTCCAGCCTCGATGGTGTTCCCCTAGATTGGCTTCGCGATTGGCCCCCGGAACCAGGAAGTGAACCGGGTTTGGCCATGCAGATGTAGCTGTTTATCTCCTCTTCCCTGGCAGGTGGCGTGTGGCCAAGCGAGTCTGGAGTCACGCTACGGAAGGAGCTCCGAAAGTCACAGGGGCTGGATCCGTATTCATCCGAAGAGATGAATCCGCCATCACTGGGCGATCCAGATATGGAGGCGCTAGAGCGGCGTGGAAAGAGGCAGTCTGATGTGGATCCGTGGCCACTGGTGCTGCTGGAGGATAGGCTTACGGGGCTGATGGCAGAGGGGGAGCACCGTGAGGTGGGCGTGGGGATTGATCTGCTGTGATTGAGTGGCGGGTGAAGTCTAGATCCACCCCTGTGTCGCTGCGATTGAGGTCGGGCTGTGCTCGGACTGCCATCCACAGACGCCGGCCTGTACATAGTGCCCTCCCCATCACTGGATGCTCTAACTCTAAACGAATGGCTGTGTTTGCCAGGTCTAACAGGAGAAATAGCCGTCACACTCTCTGCCCGAGAGTGCCTGCCTAAGCCAACCTGACTGGGGGGAGGATTGTTATGATGATGCCTCCTGACAGGCACTGAGATGGGGTTTGAGCAGTTAGAAGATGACTGACTTTTGCTGCGGGGTCTGAACTCTTCACTCATGGCTTTCATGGCTTCTAATATAGTTTCATGCATGTTCTGAGCCACGACTGAGTCATCCACTTGCATCCAAAACTCCCCAGGCCCCGTCACAGCAGATCTCCCAACTTCAATGAAAAAGAAATTTTCAGAGTGGCCACATCTCCTAATGTTCATTAACTGCAGGACCACAGCAGCTGCATCAGAATTAAGTTTCACAAAACTGATAGTCTTATTGGTGAGGCATAATCTGTAAACACCAATTAAGTTTTTTGTGTGACCCAGACCCTTAGGTTTCAAAATTACCTGCCAAACCTCTTTGAAGGCAGGTCCCGGCGTGGCTTCGCCGTAATTATCCTCGCCAACTCCACGGCCCGCAGCAGTTTCGTGGACCTTACCTCTGTTATGAAGATCAACCAGGGCTTGGTACCACGACTCCTGCTCTAGCTCGCTGTCAGCAGCGATGGCGAAGTACTCATCCTTGGTATAAAGCGCGACAAGATGTTTGTTTTTAGAATCTGCTCTTTTGTTGATGTTAAAGCAGCTCTCCAGCGGAATGGACCTTTTCGGCGCTCCAGACTTGTGCCTCCACTTCTTCTCGTTTTCATAGTACTCCAGTCGGGATGGTCCGGAGGTGCTCGCTGCCCTCAGTACAAAAAACCTTTTGTGCATGCTTTTGGGTTTCCTCAAATAACCCACCTTCTTCACGTCCGAAAAACATCCTTGCTCCGTGGTGGGGCTTGCCATGGTATAAAAAAAAAATAATTTATAGAGAAACCGCAGGATCGAAAGTCAAAGCTTTATGCATGTAATATTCGCCAAATGTGAGCACTGAGACAAAAACGGTTCCATTGAGTAAAAATAGCACTTAAACAGCTCACTTTTGTGCGCTCCGTCAAGAGCTTCAGTTATAACAGTTCATCGGCACCGTAGTACACTTTGATTTTTTTTTTCAGCAGCATTACATTGTTACAACTAAGTTTAAATAATCCATCGGACATCCTCAAAAATATTTCAAGTACCGGAAAGCACCAAGTTTATGATGTAGAAAAACACAAAACAGCAAAAATTACAAAATAGTGTCCTTTTCAGTCGGGAGATCCGAATGCATTAGCAAAACAAGCGCAGTCAGCAGCGCACGACCCCATTTACCCCGGAGATTAACGCGCTGTCTGCAAAAATCCCAAAAGTGCAATTACACAAAGCACCGACGCAAAGTATACATCTCACCGTTATTTACAACGGAAACGTACCAAGTCCGTTTGAACCGCTGCACAAGTTCCTCCAAAACTCGCTGAGTTTTCTTTTTTTGCGACGCCGTTACAGACCAAAACAAGGCACCGCTCGTGTGTTTGTATGGAGGAGTTGAGACTGGGGGGTTGCAGCCTAGCTTGTTACGATACAACTACGAACCCCGCCCCTTTTGGAACCGTCCTCGTTTGATTGGAGAGATCGAATGCCAATCATCACAGGGGGCTGTGAGGGACGTGTGATTCAAACATATTGGTGGGGTTTTTGATTCTTCCCAGTGATTCGAATCTTTTGAATTACTTCACTAAAAAGATTCATTTTCACTGATTGTTTCGTCGCGAAGCCACTCAGAGAGGGATTCGTTTATTTAAAAGATCTACTCAAATGATTCATCCGTGAGTTATACCACTATAAAGTTTTATTTAGAGGCGGTGATGAAAAGACGCTATGTAACTATGCGCTGCCGTTATTTATAAACACACAATTGTAAAATAGAAAGTCGGTCATACCTTACAGTGTTCATGTTACTGTCTATTTACATAGATAAATATAGTGACTAATGAACGATATGTACTGCAGGTATCATTTCATTGCGGTGGTACTTTGAAGTTGTTATTATTACTATGGGGATTAATTATAGTCATACATAATGTGTGTAACACATACTTTATTTTCAGCAGGCGGAGAACTGAACTGGAAAACAAGAAAGTGTAACATTAACATTAATAATCATTTAAAACGAATTCAACACTGTAAAATGTGGTAACATGCAATTGTTACCTTAAGGGTTTATATCTAATTGAATAATTACAAAGAAGAATATAAATATAAATATGTTCATAGGAGATTCCCCTTATAGGCACGTTCTGATTTTGCCAAGTTCTATGTGTCCCTAGGTCAACATATTTTGTTTGACCCTGGAACAAGATTTTAATGCAAAAATATAGTCTTGAGCATATCTCTACACCTTACCCATGAGTAATGTCTAAAATCAAATGTAATGATATATGACTGACACTGATGTACAAGCACCAAACACTGATTATAAGCCTAAACTTCACAAAAACTGTAAACTCTTTCTTCTGATTGGTTAATCACAATGTTGTCCCAGGGACATGTTGAACTTGGTAAAATCAGTTTAGCACACATATAGGTTAAATAAGCATTTCCTAAACAGTAGAATTTACCTTTATTTTAAATCCAATAATAGAACTGTACATATTCCTTATGTTTTATTCCCTATGATATCTCTGGCAATAATATTACATCTATGAAAATTGATTTAGTAAAACCGGTAGGGGTTAAAGATGTTATAAAATGAGCATTTGTTATTAGTTCACATATATTAAGTAAACAGCAGTCACTTTGCTTCATGAACAATAAAATCCGATTAAACACACGTTCACGTCTTACTGAAAGTATTATAAATATACAAATGCACAAGTCTGTCTGATATCCCTATCTCTCTATTCATTGAGCAATACTGCCATCTGCAGGCAAAATACGTTTCATCGCATGAAAACAGCTAACGATACGCTTTTTATTGATTATTTGATTATGTACTTTACTTTCTGGTAAAAAAAAAAAAATGCTGCATTCAATAGCCTACTGCTTGATTTCAGTTGTAATAATCATAACTGAAATGTAATAGTCAATTTCTGTGAATACGCTACAACTACGGTAGTGTTTATTGATTTATATCAATAGCTAAAACATTATTGTTATTGTTTTCCTTGCCATACATAGACTTAGAATATGCCGCTGGTGTGTTAAGATTAATTACAATTAGAAAAGTAATTTTAAGAAGTAAATAAAACTAATTTGATATTAAATAATAGTTTATCAAGCATTTCTAATAGGTTTCACAACGAAACACGGGATTTGTCTTTTTTATGCATACGTCACGAACGTTAACGTCTTCGTGTAATAAACACTGATCTATATATAATCTCTATATAGATCAGTGGTAATAAACCAGTAACAAAGGCCAGTTTACTTCTAGAAAAAACTACAAGCGTCAGGAGCGATGACATCACGCGACCAGAAGCCCTCGTTGCATCACTTCCGTGTTTATCATCTGATGAAACATGGGTGAAATGAAAGTAAAATCTGACGTGTTTTACTGTTAGATTAGCTCATATTAGGACTCGGAATCGCTGCTTTTACTCACAACACACCAAAACCAAGCGTAAACAGAAGCTGTCGTTCAGATATTATGGTAAGTGATATAATCCTATATCCTGTTTTTGTAGTATTTACTAGGAACTTACATTTACACTTCAGAGTAATAATATAGCTTTTATGAAATATAGAGTGAGTGCATTATATTACAAGAGTGTTCTCTTAAGCTTTCAAGAATTCTAAACACACTATACATAAACACTTGCTCCGTTTGTTTGGGGATGTGGTTAATACTCTGCTATATGCTATATGTCTTTCAGATGCGTAATAGACAAAGGGGATTCAATCTCGGCCTGCTCTTGCTGGCCTCTCAGGTTTTCCAGCTGGGAATCGACAACATCCCACCTGTCACTCTTGCAACGCTAGGCCTGAATGTCTATTTGTTCCTGTTTCCTTTCAAACCTCTCCTAAAGGTATGCTACCTTAAACACTAAAGGCCAGTCGTCAATCAATGAAAAAGAAAGAAAAAAGAAAATTTGCTTGCCACTAAACTGTATTTTGCAATATTTTATTGTAAAAAATACTGAAAATAGTTGCACGTTACAATAGAGGCAAGTTTAATGTTATTATGATATGTTTCTGTTTCGCAGACGTGTTTGAGCGTTCAAGAGGCGTACGCGTACAGAGACTGGAGTCGTCTACTGCTGTCACCGTTTCACCATGTCGATGACATGCACTTGTACTTCAACATGGTCTCGCTTCTTTGGAAGGGCATCAAACTGGAGAGGAAACTGGGAGGGGCCTGGTTTGCGTACCTGCTCTCTGTCTTCTCTCTGCTCACCGGATTGGTCTACTTGCTTCTGGAGACAGGACTGACACACATGACAGAAGACTATTCATATAGTTTACAGTGTGCAGTGGGCTTCTCAGGTGTGTTGGGTCTGGATATGCATATGGTTTAAAATAATTATTCCTATTCCTATTTTTATTTTGAAATGTAATTTATTCCTGTGAAAGCAAAGATGATTTTCACGTGAGTGTCACATGATTATTTTGATACGATCATGTTGTTGACATTATTTGTAATATTATAAATGTCTTTACGGTCACTTTTTAATACATCCTTTTTCAAAAAACAAATCTTATTTTTAAATGGCTTACTAAACATTAATGCCGTACAGTACATACAGATGGTTGAAAGAATAAAAGGAGTAGACAACAGAAGTCATATATTATTGTTATATTTTTCTACTGAGAAATAAGCTGTTTGTCTTTTGTTTCAGGTGTTCTGTTTGGGCTGAAGGTGGTGAATAATTATTATCATCCTGGAGGGGCCACATACATCATGGGGATGCCCATAGCTAACCGCTATGCCTGCTGGGTAGAGTTGGTCCTCATCCATGTCATGAACCCTGGGTAGGAGTTTTGGTTTGTTGTAGCCCTAGGATCAGACTAACAGCTTGTATTAACACACATTCACACACACATCTCCTGCAGGACGTCGTTTGTCGGGCATCTGGCTGGGATCCTGGTCGGTCTGCTCTACACAACTGGACCACTAAAGAGCCTCATGAAAACCTGTGCAGGTACACATAGATTTTCTATGTTTTTTTAAGTGTGTGTGACCTCTTTTTTAACGTCACTATATCAACTAAATTATTTATTTTGCATGGATGCATTAAAAAGTAAAAATATTTATAATTTTACAAAAGATTTCCATCTCAAATATTTTTAAGCAATATTTATTGAGCAGCAAAGGATTCAATTACACTTTACATTCAAATAAAAGCATAAGACAAAAATATGAAAGACAAGGTGCAGTATGTAAGATTGACAGCTAGTGGTTGAAATGGGCACTGCATAAATAAAGGCACAGAAACAGCTATGCAAACTATCTACATATGATGGTATTTTTTGGCTATAAAAGAGTTTAATTCACCTCTAATTCAGCAATTAATGCATACAGCCATGATTGTGTCATTTCAGGCTTCGTGACATCGAATGGGCAATATGGAGGGCGACAAACATATTACAATTCATCAGGTAAAAGCTCTTTTTGTTTGATAGGGAAATGTTATAAAGACTGTAGTCTGATTTGAATCACTACAATTCTAGAAATGAATTGTGAATAAATAAAGATGAAATGATTCAAGGAGTGTTTACTAGACCATTGCTCTGTCTTCAGGATCCATTATTTGTATGTCTCTGTTCACAGGATACAGTGGATATGGCATGCCGAATCCTCCAAACTCTCAGTATGGACAGCAGTCGTTTAATTCCAGGCACTATGGCTCCCCCTACAGGCAGCAGTATGACACACGCATGCCCACTGCACCGCCCCAGCATCCCTATACAGGAGGACTGTCAGAAGATGAGCAGTATCAGGCAGCTGTCAGGGCCAGCCTGAACGAGAGAGGTTAATCCTTTTAAAAATGCTTTGTTATATATATATATATCTACAACAAAACAGCAACAAATATGAGCATTGTTTTATGACATACGGATTATTGGAAATGAAGTTGCTGACCACATGCCAACATTAATTTATTCCCAGATTTTTATTGACACTAAACCTGCAGAAGCAGTGATTTAAGCAAATAGTTACACCCCCCCAAAAAAGTTTGCATCCTCAGGCTATCAAATATGTACAGATTTGAAGAAAGCATTATTTATTAGGATTAAATCACTTGCTTTTTAACAGATCCTCTACACTGAATGGGTGCCATCAGAATAAAAGTTCAAACAGCTGATAAAAACATGATAATTCCACTTGTGTGGGTTACTTGTGCATCTTTGCGATGTTTCTATTAGCCGCTTGTACTGTCATTCTGACGGCACCCATTCACTGCAGAGGATCCACTAGTAAGCAAGTGATGTAATGCTACATTTCTCCAAATCAAAACTGATCTAAATCCTATATGGCCTGAGAGCGAGTATATCTTCTTGGGTGACCTATTCTTTAACTCTTTAGTAGTTAGTTACAGTGTGTAACATTGTTATTTGGTTTTGTAGGTGGTTCTACACAGACTAGATCATCACATGGCACTTACGCCCACTCAAACCCAACTACTGAAGAGATGCGCTTGCGACGACTTCAGAGGTTTAACAGCTGAACGATTGGAGAATGTGACACATAATGATAATATGACTAGATTGTTTACATTAAAGACAACACTAACAACCGCTCAGTGCTAGGGGATAAGATTTCTCCACCGCCAGCTGGTTGTCACTGAATAGCTTTGATGATGTTATCAGCAGGAGTTTTCAAAGTGTTCCTAACTGCGAAGAGTTTGTATGCACATTTGTTTTGGCTCGAAACGCTGATCTCTTTGTATGAACGTTAATGAAATGAACATTCATGACACATGGTTGTGGATGACAGTGCCTTTTGCAGTACGCTGAATGTGTAGTAAGATGATTTTGTCAGTGTGCCAATAAGTCTTACTAAGTGTATGTAAAGTCTCTCAAGCTTACAGCACTTGTTGTTTCCCAAACATTCATTCCTAAAGTATATTTTTTTGTAAATGAACAATAAATCTTTCTTATTCTGGTATGTTGTGGTTGGTTCCAAGACACATTCTGTTCGTATGGTAAAGTATATCATTATTTGGATTCTTGGATGCCTCAAGTGCCCTTTTCTTGTTTTATTTTTTTTTAATGTGTATGTGTGTATGGAGCCCTGTCTTTGCCCAGCAACAATAAAATGTAACTATTAATCTTAATGTTAACGGATAACAGGATCTGGCTCACATCAGTCACATGACTGCCATTAACCAATGCTCCCTCGTGAGGGCAGAGCGTGCTCAGAGCCAGTACGGACTTCTGCACCCGGTGCATCATGGGTATTTCGTTAGAGTTTACTTATTTTTGTGTCATTTAAGCA
>JAUMHP010000068.1:14168095-14188173 GCA_032361065.1 Enteromius trimaculatus
TTCTTTATCAACATGGATATTAAAATCACCAACAATTAAGACTTTATCTGCAGCCAGTACTAACTCAGTTAGAAAATTACAATAAGTTTCATTAGTTAACGACTTGTGTCAACATGAACTAAGAATGAACAACACTTATACAGCAATTATTAATCTTATTTAATGCTAATTTCAGCATTTAGTAATGCATTATTAAAAACAAGCTGTTTTTGTTAACAGTTATTGCACTGTGAGCTAACGAACTAACAATGAATGGTTGTATTTTTATTAAGTAATGTTAACAAATACAAATACTGTAATTAATGCCCTGTTCATTGTTTGTTCATGATAGTGTGATCTTTGGCGCTAGAGAATACGACAAAACACGGAGATGAAGTGAACACAAAACCCCGGAGGGTGGATTTATTAAGTGAAACAGCTAAGTAGTCACTGTGGTGATGGTGGTGGTGAAAGTGCTCGATGTGCTCCGTGAATCCCTTTTTCCCTTCTTCAGACGGCGGTGGTGGGTGCTCCAAGTGCTTCCAGTGAAGATCCGGGCTTCCTCGCTCACGGCGTATCGTCTGCGGGTAAAGAGATAACAGGTAAGTCATACGTCAAGCAGTATGGAGTCGTAGCTCACTAGTTCCTTGTTTTGGTGTCTCTTTTATATGTGTCCGTCCGTGAGCGATTGGCCCGGATTGATGGGTTCCAGCTGTGAATCCTTAGTTTCCAGGACGACACTGATCGGCGCCCGTCACAATAGGTAATACATTAATGTTAACAAATGATGCCTTATTGAAAAAAAATCCTACTAATTCAGATTTTTAGTTACGTATATAAAATTAATTTTAGTTTACATGTGTAATTGAAATACTTCCTGCATTTAGATTCGTAACTGCTTTTGCACAATACATATATAAAATACACTACTATACAATAAAAATACTTTTATTTAGCAAGAATGCATTAAATTGAGCGAAATTGACAGTACAGGTAATTAAAATGCTACAAAATATTTATATTCCAAATATTCCGGTATTTTGTACTTTTTATCCAACATAAGATCAATATCCAAGAATCCAAAAAAAATATCAGTTCAACAACAAAAAAAGCAGCTCAAGTGATATCAGCAAAATATAAAAATAAAAGAAATAAAATAATCTTAACCCAAATGTTTTATTTATTGTCTTGCATTTATTATATTAAATGTCGCCCCCCCCCCCAAAAAAAAAAAAAAATATATATATATATATATATATGGAATCCTGATGTTCCCCCTCTCTCTCTCTCTCTCTCTCTCTCTCTCTCTAAAAAAAAAACATAAATATATAGGTATTTTATTAATTGAAAGAGTGCACCTATATTGAGTGTGCCCGGTACAGAATGTGTTCTAAAACACAGAGAAGTGCAAAAACAAATGATACAGTGATTTGCAACTTCATTAAACATTTCAGTTTGGTGAGTGTATATATATTCTTTTAGGTATTATTGCATGTTATATAAATATCACAATTGATTAGAGGTTTAATACACAGTAAGGGTTGGACCTGATTGTTAATTATAAAATGCATGTGACACTAAACAAGATCAAACTTCTTGGGCACAATTTGTGTACGTTCCATGCTCAAGTGTAACAGTACAGTACTCAAGACATCAAAATGTCCCCAAACAAACATATCTCATTGCACCTCTAACCACAAAATCAGACAAAAATAATCATCACTTCTTTTAAAATGGGAACACAATTTTCATTCACTGTTAAGTTTTTCATTTCCATCCAAAATAGCACCAAAATATCTCTAGCTAAATAAATAAGTTTTGACATTTAGTAAAAATATAAAGCAAAGCTGTTTTGTCAACAGTGCACTCATATGTACAATCAGAAGAATATATCATGTTCAAAACAAGTAAGGCCTTATGTGGACTGTAAAATACAGAAAGGGTTAGTTTTATTTAATGGCTTGTGTTAGTGGGAAGTTCAATGGCAACAGAACACAAACACCCTTACTTGTTTATTGTATCGCTTTTATATGTATAATTGTATTTATTTACATTGTTACTTGTATTTTTTAAACTCTTTTTGTATTTATTCTATTTGTATAGACTTTTGACTTTGAGAAGACTAAATTTAGTTTTTTAATATATTGAACAGTACTTTAAAATGGTGCCTTGTGGTCAGAAGACTATATTAGAAACTGTGTAGAAAACAATGAAATGAGGGGTTATTTTAACATCTACTACTGACTTCAAAACTCTTGTCTCCTCCTGCCTTTCATATTTACAGCCATATTCACTTGCTACTGCTAGTTTTAGGGAAACTGAGATACATTACCTCTGGAAACCCACGTTGGTTCGAGTTGTAGAATTTTCAGATAAATGAAATTTAGTTTTATAAGCTAGTTGACTAAAAACAGCTATAGGGATCCAGTTATTGTAATTCAACAGGCAGAGCATAACATTAGCAAGGCTTACATTGTCCTTACGTAAATTAACTGTGGTTTTATTATAGTAGAATTGTAGTAACCGTCTTTCCCCCTATGGTTAAACTATGGTTAGTATAGCAAAACAGCGGTTGATCTGTGGTGACCATGGTTTACATAACGGAAACGTAACTGTGGGAACTTTTTTTGCTAGGCGCTAAATATGTACCAATAAGTACATAAAACTGCAGTTTCCAACAGAAATAAACACTAGAGGCGTTATGATTACAGGTCCACACTGTATGTTTTACTTTCCAGGCTTGCTCGGTCACGCATCCCGTGATGAAAGAGCTCATAGATGTCTTATCGAAAAACAACCTAAAACGGCATGCTTGATATCACATTCGCATTTGTTCATCGGGTAGGGTAGGTTAGGTTAGGAGTAGTGCATATTTGTACAGAATTTTAAAACGCTATTTTAAAACATTACACTCAACAAACATTTCAAGACAGAATTGTAGTAACATGTATAAAACCAACGTCATATAAAACATATCATATTTATGTTCAACAGTTTCAGGGGGGAAAAAACCCTGAACAATCTCCTAGCGCCAATAATAGACATTTCACATGGAAAGCGTCACAAAATGTACATGGCTCTAGATATTTTGCATCTTGCAAAAAAGTTTCCACAGGTACGTTTTCTTAATGAGATCACCATTTTTCCATATTCCACTTTGGTCTTCCCTCTACTTAGATAAGCACCTTTCCTGTCATTTTGCCGAGTAAGTCCTGGATCAACATTACTGCCCAAAAATGTAGACTTATCCTAACCCCTACCCAAAAATTATGCCTATAATCAGTGAGAAATTATTAACAAGGGCGTAAAAGCATCTAACTCTGATCATAAGCAATATTCTGCCTCAATTCTGATTGGTTGATTAGAATGTTGATCCAGGAACATCTTGTACTTAGTGAAATCATGCTCAACCCTGTTACACAATTCTTAATTCTGCACAATGCTTGGGTTTAAATTGAAGTTTGGAAAAACCTGTAAAAAACTATACAGTACCTACCTGCCACAGCAATAGCCTTTTAGCTATCTGCTGCTACCAGACATTTCTATTTGATTTCAATTGAATATGAGTTTTGTTCTTAAGGTTCAGTATTCATGGTTAAAAATGGCATACTAATAATTGTAATACCAATATAATATTACGTTGATTATGTTTTGATATGCACAAACATAATACTTGCTAAAACTCAGACGTAAATAAACAATGGTATATAGGCATTTGTGCAAACGGTTTTGGTTTTTGCTTGCACCAAAATGTAATACAAACGAGAAGACAGAAAGGAAGTCAAGTTAGACTGAATGTGGGAACGAATTCAGTGAAGTAAAAAGTTCACAGCCTGCAGTGAAAAGTCATTTTTATCTTCTCCGAAAAAAGTGACCAAAAGCATCTCAATCACTTCCACTCCGGTGACCTATCGATGTGCATTCACAGTGCAGTTTCGTTTTAAGAAAACTACAGTGACGTGTGTCAGATGTTCTTCATGCAGACGCTGCATGAGCTGACACGGTCCTGTATTCCGTTTCCATTTCCGTTGTTAAGACCATTCAATCTAGCCAGCCAGAAACCGAGGGGGGAGGGGGAATGCCGGCACGTGCCTTTTGAACCATGGCACTCCACAAACGGCTGACTGCTTAAGTTCTGCAAACAGCTTCCTGTCGAGGACAGTGACTGTCCTCCTCCCGCGTCCCCTGATCCTGTGCGCTGGAAAAAAGAAATGAAGACGCATTATGTGATTGGTTCAAGATGTTAAAACAAGTCTGACCATGGCACATTTGATCAAAGATATCAATTACAATTAAAAAATACTTTTTTACAAAAACAAAAAAAAGGTATTTTTGTGTGTGTATGTATATATATATATATAAAAATGTATAATATATGTAATTTCTGTGATTCAAAGCTCAAAATTTTCATGCATCATTACTCCAATCTATAGGAGCCATGAAAATGTTTATGTGTGATGATAAAATAAAAACTAATTTAAAATATTAAAAACAATAATAAAATAAATAAACATGAACTAAAAGGAAATAAATGTCCACTAGTTGATTTCACTAGTTAAAATATAGCCAAATAAACATTACTCATTTTTATTTAACTTCTGATACTAGGGTTCGGAAAATATTTTGTTTTTCTTACCATAACGAATGAAAATCCTATCCAGAGACTTTTCCAATTGGATGGACACCGTGGTGCAGGCCCGTCTTGACTGTGTAATGTAATGGTTGGTGATGACGCCTCACACACCACACATCTGCTGATGTGCTGTTGAATTTCCATCCCGCTCAGAATGGAACTGGTGGGAATTGGGGCAGTTGTAGACAGCCAATAGGATGTGTCATTGCGACTGGCACAATCACAGGAGCCCATATTACAGCAGGAGAACGGCATGGTGCTGAATATACGCAAACATGAACCTGCCTGGCCTGGTCAAAACACACAATAATACAATTAACAAAATAACAGTATGTCACCAACGGTCGTTATTTAAAATATAATGCTAATACAATACTAATAAAATAAAATGACAAATCAAAAACATATTTTACTTCAGATCAATGCTGCAAACGCATAATTTTTCATTTAATTTAGTTTTAAACTAACTTATAATGAAATATGTTATAAAATACAATGCAAAATATTTAATTTTATTTATAATAATTTAAAAACAAATAAAAATGAGTAAAGCTCACAACAAAATAACAATAATTTCAACCAAAAATAAATAAATAAAATAAAAATACAAAATTAATCTAAAAAATAAATAAATAAATAAACATACAAAAATTAATTGATTGAAAACGTTAACTGAACAAATAAAGAAAACTATACAGGTGTTTTTCTAGTTTCCAAAGTAACATTTATTAATATATAGTTTAACTTAATGCACATAAATGACTAAATTGAAAAACTTAACATAAATAGCAACTACACTATTAAAGACAACAACAACAAAATGATTTCAAAGGAGTTAAATATCTATAGTATTTCAATGATACTAAAATAACACTGGTTGTTACATCATCTGTTCCAATCAGCTTTATACCAAGTCAGCATTTTATGGAATCACAGGTGCTTTTGAGAGTGAATATACCCAGGTCTTGTGTGTGCACTTTCTTTTGCCCCTCCAAATATAGCAGGCTGTAGCCGTTCCATAACTCTGTTAAGCCCTCAGGACAAGTGGGCACATCCATGGACTGGCTGTGCTTCACCAAAAGGAAGCCAGAGGAAAACGGTCCTGAAGGACCATGATCACCAACTGGTCCTGGGGGTCCTGAGATGGAGAAAAATAATTGTGTGGAAAAATGGATGGATTGAATGTAAATGTACTGGATAAACGATGGGAAGAGGAAAAAATACATATCAATAATTACTGGAAGCTGTTAACGATACACAGAAAAACATACCTCGAGAGCCCCTGTCTCCTTTCTCCCCCTCCTCTCCAGGGTTTCCAATCGGTCCGACTGGTCCTTCTGTCCCAAAATGTCCACCCTTTCCATGATCTCCTTTTTGTCCCTTTATACCTGAGCAAAAATAGGCAGTTCATCCAAACACAAACAATTCTGATTATTTACCATCATTTCCAAGAATTTGACATTAACATGAGAAAAAGAAAATCTTTCCGTTGCAACATGGAACCACCAATGCGGTCCATAATTGTGCCACAGTGAGATTACAGTCTTTGAATAAAGTTGTTATTTTTGTTTTCCTTCCATATGAAAAGTATTCTTGTTGCTTTATAATATAACGGTTGAACCACTGATGGCAGATGGAACATTTAGATGATGTCTTTCATATTTTTCTGGACAGTCACAAACTTTTCATTCAAAATATCTTATATTGTGTTCCGAGGAAGAACGAAGCTTTGATGCATTTGGAATGCCGTGGGGGGAAAGTGATTAATGACAACATTTTAATATTGGGGTGGATTAACCCTTTAGTATGATATATCTGAATGTTTTGAAATCAAGAAAAACTATAGTTTTGACTACTTCCAATAAACAATAAAGAGTGCTTTGTGCAAATATAAAGTTAGATTTATTTTATTTATTCATTCTTTATATAGGGCTTGATATTTAGGGATATATATTTTTATAATGTGTGTGTGCATATACAGTATATATGCTCTTTGAATAATGTTTCTTTTGTTTATATATATATACTCTTTATATAATTATAATTATATATTTTATATAATTAATTATAATTATTTAATGTAATTTGAGTAATTCTGCTATTTGCTTAGGTTATTTTAATAATAATAATAATAATTATTATTATTATAAAAAGTATTATACATAAATAAATAAATAATTTATTTACACTGGAACAAATTTGAGGTGGGAAAAAAAAATAAAAAAAAATTAACATTTACTAATTAACAATTCTTGTAAGAATTGCTTCAATAATCTTCAAAATGAATTTTAAGGGTGTTTTTCATCTTACAAGGTCTTCTTTCAATTTTTATATTTTATTTTAATTAAGTTTAATTACCAAAAATTATTTAGAATTTAGTTAACATTAACAACTGGTAGGGATAGGAGAGGTTTCATGATCTTATAAAAATAACCAACCTGCTGTTAAATTGAGTTATACCTTTTATGCCCTCACGGCCATTAGGTCCATGATTACCAGTGTCACCACCTGCACCAGGTTCACCAGGTGCACCACGAACACCAGTAAAACCCAGAGGAAGTTGACAAGCAGCACCAGAACATTTGACAGCCCCAGGCTCTCCTTTTGGCCCTACAAAAAACAAAGGGGGGAAAAAAATTTAAATGAGGGTATAGATCTTTATAAACTTTACTGATTCATAAGATGGTCAGTTTGATGATCTGAAAGCTCCAATGACCTGAGTCCCCTTTGTCTCCTTTTGCACCACAAGGTCCTGTGGGTCCACAACCACCTGCAGCGCCAGAGGGTCCGGGAAGGCCCATATGTCCACTCTGTCCTCTTTCACCTGTGCAAAACAATAATAGAACAACCTGACTGACACTACTGTGAATGTAAAGAGGCCTCAAAACCTTTGGAACTCATAAGCTTTAAGCTTTAAATTAAAGCTATTTATTTTACCTTTTGGACCTTCTATGCCGTCAGACCCTGGAAAGCCATTGGGCCCAGGGGGTCCTTTTCGTCCTTTATACCCTCGTGACCCAGGACGACCTGGGTCACCACAATCACCACTCACTGTGAACACACGGCCTGCCTCTCCTTCATCTCCCTTGGGCCCTGGAACAGCAAAATGTACACCATGCATAATACATAATTCAATGCATAAACATTAAAATTTGCAGCAGTGCTATTCAACGTAGACAAATGACCACACACACCTGGAGGTCCATCTGGCCCAGTGCGACCCCGTTCTCCGCAAGGTCCAGGTTTAGGAGTCTTACATTCATCGCCACGAAAGCCTGCAGGACCCATTGGACCAGGGTCTCCTATTAAACAAAAATAAAAAAAAGAGAAAAACAAAAAAGAAGAGAAAATGATGGCATGGATTAAAGTAGATCATGAACAGTGTGATTATGATGCCAGATATTGTTTACAATTCGGCTTTTTAAAATATTGAAATTAGCCAACAGTAATATACTGTATAAACTAAGTGCACTACCTCCACATCTTTGCATTCAGTTTTTATTCACAATTTGTATAGTGTCTCAACTTTTTTGGAATCCAGTTTGTATTATTATATTACATTATTATGTAAAATATATTTTATTTACAATTTAATTTATTTCTGGGATGCAAAACTGCATTTTCAACAGTCATTACTCCAGTCTTCAGTGTCACACGCTCCTTTAGAAATCATACTAATATGCTGATTTGCTGCTGAATAAATATTTCATAACATTATTTTTGTTTACTGTTAGTTTTGCTGCTTAATATGAACTGAAATCTTCAGTAAATGTCTTTAGCGTCACAAGACATTTAGCAGTGTATCTTTTCTGAATAAAATAGATTTCTTAAGAAATAATAAACTGTTGAATGCCATTTTTATAAAACCTTAAATGAAGCCTCCTGTACAATCATATAGCAACTGTCACTATGAAAAGTTATGAATAAATTGAATAGAATTATGAGTTATGTACCTTGGTGTCCACACTGTCCTTTTGGACCTTGAACACCTTTTTGTGATCGGCCTTGTAACCCTGGGTCTCCCAGTGTCCCCTTGTCTCCAGTTGGTCCTATACACCCCCTATCACCCCTTAAATCCTCTCCTGAAGGAATACGAAAGAATAAGGGAATGAACGGGGGATGTTTTTAATCTGGTAGTATTGAAACCTCTGACAGCACGAACAACCTCGATATCTCACCTCTATATCCAATTTCACCCTTGTTCCCCTTCAGACCGTCAAGTCCATGGAGCCCAGGGGGCCCTGGAGGTCCTAAAAGTAAAAAAATATTTGATTGTACTAGTTTTAAAATCAGTGGCAGTTTGTATGTACCCAGCATAAGTAGTCTAACCTCTAAGGCCACCGCATCCTTGGTTTCCTTTAGGGCCCGGTTTACCCGGAGGCCCCGGAAGACCTTCTGCACCATGTCTTCCACATGGACCTGGGGGCCCAACCACCCCTGAATAGCAGAAGGCGCATTAATATGTATTTCAGAAGAGGTGCAGTCACAGATGTGTGTATTAAAGCTAATTTAGAGCCTGATCTATTTTACCTGGAAGTCCAGTCAGGCCATTGTTCCCAGGTGGTCCAGGTGGACCACAGATTCCCCTTGGCCCTTGTAGGCCAGGGTCTCCGCAGTCTCCTTTGTCACCAGGGTAAGCTATTGGGGATAAAGAAAATGTTTTTACTATCTATATAATTTTTTTCAACACATTTCTGTACTATAGAAATACATCTTACAGAACAAGAATGAAGGAGGACAGTAACATTACCTGACACGCCTCTGTCTCCATGTGGTCCTCTCTCACCATTTGGTCCTGGCCCACCAATAGATTCACCTTTGTCACCTATACAAGATGGTACAAGGAGGTTTTGCAATTAATACAACTTCAAAAGAGAATTAAATGTGCAGATTAAATATAATGTGATTGTGTAGTTGTTGTATGGGTCATAGGTTTCAATATGTACACATACACCTTCAAAAGTTTGGAGTCTAGAACTTTTTTGAACCTGCTGTTACAAAAGATTATATTTCAAATAAATTCTATTCTTTTAAACTTTCTTTTCATTGAAGAATCCTGAAAACTGAGAAAATACTAAACACAACGTTTTTCAACATTATTAATAAGAAATGTTTCTGGTGCATATTAGAATAAATTATTAAGTAATGATGCTGAAAATTCAGCATTGCCATTAAAGAAATAACATTTTTAATTATATTAGAAATCTAAAAATAATAATATTTAACAATATTAGCATTTATTTTCGATCAAATAAAAGCACTTGATGAGCATAAAAGACTTATTTCAAAAACATACCGATTTCAACATTTTGAAGGGTTGTGATGTTTGAGTATGCATGGTTTCAAGGATTGTATTTTACCTTTAGGACCATCAAACCCAGGGAAACCAGGGGTTCCTGACAGACCAGTCATTCCAGGATCACCCTACAAAGAAACAAGTGTTTACATTAGTCCTGCTTATGTACATATATATATCTGTCAGGACAATCAAACCAACAACAAAATTAAAAATAAAATTAAAAATAATTTGGCAAAAATTAAATATTAAGATTCATATTCATGAAAGAGACCTTCCACTTACTGGATCACCATTATACCCTGGGAACCCTACAATTCCCTTTGGCCCACGCTGCCCACGTGAACCAGGCTCGCCAGACAGTCCAGGAAAACCGGGTGGTCCACGCTGGCCACATTCAAACCCTTGAGGTCCTTTATGTCCGGGATACCCTGGTTGCCCAGGCGGCCCTGGGATACCTTTATTACCTTCAAATAAACCACATGATGCAGTGAATTTATTTATTTATTTTTTAAGGTTAAAGCCAATGCAGGATTTGAGTATTTGTTACAGATTTACCCCTTTCTCCACAGACCCCATTCTCCCCATTAGGTCCAGGTGGCCCTATCTGGCCTTTCACTGGCACTGAAATCATGTCTCCTGGTGGTCCTGGAGGCCCAGTGCATCCTGTTAAAGGAAACATCAGAACATGTGTATTTGAGACATTTCACTACCATCATAACATAAGACCTGACCTAAAGCCTGACAAGATGAAATTTTACAGTGTTTTAAAGTACCTTTCTGACCCTTAGCTCCGTTTACCCCTGGGCAACCTGGATGTCCATTGAGACCCCTACAGCCTTTCAGTCCAGGAGACCCTAAAGGGCCAGTCTTCCCAATGTTGCCAGGATAGCCATCTTGACCAGGAAATCCAGGCAAACCTGAGTTGCAATTCCACATGACACTCAAAATCTGACAGCCTCTGTATTTTTCTCTAAATATCTATACTATACTATACTATACTATACTATACTATATATATATATATATATATATATATATATGGAAATTTTGTATAACACACTGAAATACATTTCAGTGTTAAGGCTAATAAGGCTAAGGCTAATGTTTATATTAATTTTTTTTGTTATGGATTTTTAAAAATGACCTTTCATGCAGTGTGTAACACAGCTTTAAGTGAATGAAAACATCCTGCAAAGTTTTAAATCTGAAAGTGCATTGTGTATAAAGTTATTGTCTCCCAATAGAAAGAGTCGACTCTGAGTCCCAAGCTGTTTCATACTGACATCATCGTGAAACATTAGGATATTGCCGGCCCACTTGTTGATCTTTTTTTGGTTTGGTCTGAATGAAAATGCAAATACATTCTTTGCCCCTAGGTGCCTTATTATGGATTTGTTTAAATGTCACATCACACTCTTTACCCTTTGGTCCAGGGCCTCCAGAGTTCCCACTTTCCCCTTTGGATCCTGAAGGTCCCTGAAGGCCTGCATGTCCCTGACAGCCTGGGATACCAGGCATACCACGTTCTCCTTTGGCTCCAATGCCTGCAGATCCAGCCCCCCCAGGTGGTCCTTTCTCTCCAGGGCAGCCTAACACAGAAACGTGACATTATTATGAGAACAATCTCAACAAACCGTCCATACGGTGGTCTCTACTTGCCTCTCTGTCCAATAAAGCCTGTGGGTCCTGGTTTACCAGGTGTACCAGCTTTTCCTTTGTCACATAACTCTGGTACCCCGCCTCGGCAACCAGGTGCTCCCGGTGCACCATCCACTCCTTTTTCCCCTTTTCTACCAGGAAGTCCAGGAACTCCACATGCACCTGCAGAAAAAGTCAATTAATACTAATAGACTTCATTGGATATTTTCAGATCCTAAAACCTTTATTTAATAACCATTAAATACTATTTTCATTATATTCTACTGCTGTTTGTCAGATAATTTCAACTTTCAATGTCTCAATGTACTACCTTGCAATCCAATTGGTCCAGGAGGTCCAGGGACACCTTTAGGGCCCTGACATCCCTGAATCCCACTGAGCCCCATCGGTCCTGGGGCCCCTGTAGTAGAGTCTCCACAAGACCCTTTCAGACCCTGGGGTCCACGATTACCAGGTGTGCCAGGTGAGCCATCAATACTGGTGCCATCTGGGCCAGTGTCACCTGAATCTCCTGAATATCCAACTGGACCTGTGGAAGAGATTTCAGAGATATTACATTTTTGTAATACTTTTAAAATTGACGTGCTCTATTTGAGTTGATACTGTGGGTATATTATGTGGATACAGAGTAAGTGGTAAATGCATGTTTGTTTATTCAAAAATGTAGAAACATTTATAAAGTTGAACAGAAATGTTTTAAACACACCAAAACCTCAAATTAAATTATCTACCTTGACATCCTGGTAACCCACAACTGCCAGGGTCTCCACACTCTCCCTTGGGACCAGTTGGTCCAATTTGTCCTCGGAATCCTGGATTTCCAAGCCTACCTATCACACCTGCAAGAAAACATAAATGTTTTGATCATAAAGTGTATCTGATAACAGTCATCTCTGCTGTGATATTTCTACTTAAAGAACTGGTTCATACATTTTTATTTTAAGATAAATATTTTTTAAAGAAATTTAAGAGTCTAAAACAGGCTTTTTTAGTTCAATGCAAACCATGTAACCAAACATCAACTAAGTATGACAAAGTATTCCATGCATGTTCTTGAAAAGTAGAATACATGTGAAATTAGGATCAAATATATTTCAGATTTACAATTATTTCACTAAACTAAGCTACATTCTGTCAAAGGTGTCAAAAGTGCACTAATCCAAAACTACCATTTAGAGAATGATTATATATTGACTGTCACATCTAGAATTTGCACTCAATTATGAGCAGAAGTATATAAGAAACTTTTTTCCAGGTACAATACTCTTATTTAATATTAAATACTCTTTTACAATTCTGAGTTCCTCTTATTTCTCTATAAAACTCTCATTCTTTCAGTCGTATCATTTCTTTTTTCAACCAAACTGAGAGAAAGCTCAGTTTTTAATTCAGAAACTATTACTATATATACCTTTAAAA
Source organism: Enteromius trimaculatus (assembly GCA_032361065.1). Lineage (NCBI taxonomy): Eukaryota > Metazoa > Chordata > Actinopteri > Cypriniformes > Cyprinidae > Enteromius > Enteromius trimaculatus. Next base: position 14,181,085 of record JAUMHP010000068.1, read on the forward strand.
CCAGGCATTCCTTTACAACCCGCAGCTCCAGGTATGCCAGGTCCACAGGGAAGGGTATCACCTATTAAAAAAAAAAAAACTTACATCTAACATTTGAACAGTAGTGTACATTACTCATCATTAACAGATTTTAACATCCTCCATTCTGACATTTGTTTTCAACAAATTGTTTTAGTAAACCTTACTTAGCTTACTAAACGCCTTGCTTACCTTGAATGCCTTTAGGACCAGAGTATCCCGTTTGGCCTTGGGGTCCTGGTTCCCCTGGTTCCCCCCGTCGCCCAACTGACCCCATCATAGTAGGGCCAGGAGGACCAGTTGGACCTCTGGGGCCTTTTACACCAGCAGCTCCCGGACACCCCCTCTCACCTGGCAGACCACCAATACTGTCTCCCTGGAAAGTTTTATTTACATTTTTTTAAGAAATGAATTTAGAAATTAAACAACAATTGTATAAATAAATGCTGCTGCATAAATAAATAATCCTATATTATATATATACACACATTTTTTGCTGTCACATCATAAGACACATTGATACGTCAACTATATCTATAAATCTATCTGTTTGTCTATCTATCTATAATTTAATTGAAAGTGTTTTATGGTATAATTTAACGGCTTGGTTTGAACAAATAATGTCAGTAAAAAAAAATCGATTGATCAGCTGAATGAAATGGCAGTAAGGAGGAAAGCTTTGGCTATAAGTGGAGAAACAACATACTTTCATGAACTTCAGAAATCATTACACAGTACTGCACAACTATCTTGTGTAATTTTATAATTGTGTACATTTCTTACCGGAGATCCAGGATCTCCAAGATTACCCATCTGCCCATCAGCCCCTTTCCTCCCATCACACCCTGGTTTTCCAAATGGTCCAGCAGGTCCCGTGTCACCTTTATCCCCTTTTTTATATCATGCAAAGAGTTCTGATCAGTGCATGTTAGCTTGTATTTGAAATTAATATGACAGATTTGATGAATAATTTAAAAAATCTGAAGAAATGTAAAGCTTTAAATCACAGTCCTGACATAATGCTCGGGGATAAAGATATTTCTATTTTAAATATTTTTATTATCAGGCATCTAATATCATAGTTCATGCTGTATTATAACATAGTGTAACATTGGAGAAATATGCATGCAGTTGACACAGAGAACCAATCCTTAAATGTTATACAATTTTTGCATGAGTCTTGGAAAAAAAAACTGAATATATGCTTCACCCTTTTCGCAGACCATCATAACCTCTCCTTTCTCTCCTTTACACCCTTTGACACCCACGAAGCCTCTGGGACCCTTGGAAACAACAAGAGACACAAACAAAATGATTAATTAGACACACAAGCACAATACAAATAAATTGAATTTCGACCAGGTTTACGTACAGTTACGCCTCTCCCACCCATCTCTCCTCTGGGTCCTATATCACCAGGGGGACCGTGGAACCCTCTTGGCCCTGGATCGCCTTGTGCACCCGGAGGGCCTGGGGGGCCAGGATCACCAGGTAGATCACCAAGGGGGTCACATGCACATCCCCCATCAGGACCTGACAAGAAACACACAAGCCTATGTGCTCATACTTGGGTTAGAAAATATGCACTCTTTGCTGCCTACTAAATGGACACCGATGCAGAGTACAAATAACTTTACAGCTTGGATAAAAGAACTAAAATCAATCAGCACCACGGACAGCACCAGAAAAAGAAACCAAAATGTACTTGGACAATAAAGTCTCATCTAAAATCTAAATTGCATTACAAAAAATTTCAAAAGAGCACATATTTTAATGCAATGTTTGACAACTTAAATAGACTCTCAGACAGCATTATGTAAATGTATAAGCTCACCTTTTCTCCCCTGAACACCTCTTAATCCAGGAACTCCTCTATTTCCAAACTGTCCGGGTTCTCCACGGCCACCAGGCACACAGTAGTAACCTGTTCCACAGATACTCTTATTACAGTGCATTAGCCGTATTTCTTAAGCTCTTAAAGCTAATGCCTTATGTATCTAAGTATTATGTAACATGTATAAAGATGCTGGATAAATGCATGTAGCATGTGACAGTCAAAACATTGTGCTCACCGCAAACTGTTCACTCGAAACACATGACGAGACAAATGTTGACACCGTAACAGGATGGACAAACACACAAAAGACAACATGCAAGCAGGCAAACACAGAAGAATGACATGCTTTGAAGAACAAACAATAACATCAGTGACGATGAACATACATCGACATTATCAATAATGTCAGCAGAATGAGACATAGGTTAGTGCGTCTACACTAAACATGCAAAAGGTTTTATAAAAATAAATAACAAATAAAATTAAAAGATTAAAAAAATGCCAAAAGGCATCTCAATGACAATATGCAGTTATGAAAAACTGCACTTTAAATCAATAAACAAAAGCATTACTGCAACCAAGTAGACACTTACATGCTGTCAAATTTCTAATTATAAAGACTTATGGTTTTCATTTCTTGCCTCTCCCTAACATGCATTACAAGTATGTACAGATCAATCACATCAAATTGTCAGGGCTGGTTAGGACAAAATCCACATCCACCCACCAGGATTGCCAGGACTTCCTTTTTGACCTTTTGGTCCAGGATGGCCACGTTTTCCAGGTTCCCCTAAGGAAGAGCGATTATATGTTACTAAACTCTATACCAAAGCCATAAAAAAATCAATTTTTCTCTCCTCGTTTTTGACATTAAAATTGAAAGAGTGAGAAAACAGTACACTACAGTACAAATCATTTTCATTATAAGGCATTTAATATCCTATTAGTTCATGCTGTATTATAACATAGTGTAACATTGGAGACATAGGCATGCAGTTGACAGTACAAATCATTGGCGTCAGAAGTTTTTTTTAGTTGTAGTTTTAATTATTCTTTTTTATTTATAAGAAAGGATTTATAACGTGGATTAATAGACATTTCTACTCAAATTTTTAAATAAATGCTGCTCTCTGAACTTTTTATTCATTAAAGAATCCTAGAATAAATGTTGCTTTATTGAGCAGAAAATCAGCACACAAGACCAATTATATATTTAACTATATATGAACCAATACATAAATAGAACAATGTATGCCACAAACACAAACAATACAATAATGCTTTCAAATCATTATAATGTCTAAGAAAAAACATACTAATACTATTTTGAGACTTATTTATTTATTTTAAAAAGAAAGACAGAAAATGTAAAATATTACCATAGTTTGTGTTTATGTATATTCTTCCTGGGTCACCTTTTTCACCCGTGAGTCCATTAAGACCCGGCAAACCAGATTCACCCACTGAACCTAAAAGCAGAGCAGAGTTAGAAAGAAAATCAAGAACAGAAAGAAAAACACACATGGGGACATCTAATTATATAAATACCTTACAAATATGACATTTAAAATAATTCAGACCTCTTATAGATGGTCCTGGATTACCAAGGGGTCCAGGTATACCCACTGGCCCTCTATCTCCAGGAGGTCCAGCAACACCAGGAGCCCCACTATCTCCAGGTTGTCCTACAACACACACACACAAAAATCATAAGACTGTATAATGCACAATATCAAAATCTTTTTAAACAAAATATCACATTTACTTTTTGCTTTAATTGTATATTATACACTTGATATATTAAAACAATGATACACTCTCAAAACTCTCAAAACAGATCCACCTCATCTGAAACCCTCAATATGAAGAACTGTAGCTTGCTAAAGGGTTACTTCACTCCAAAATTAAAATTTAGTCATTAATCACTTAATTATATCAAAACCCCCATCTAGTTTGAAACCCATTAAAGCTAATATTATGGCGCTACAGTGACGTTGCGGTGCCAAATCATTAAATAAAATCATTCTTTTTGTTTTCACATAGCTTCATAATATTACGGTTGAACCACTGAAGACAGATTCAAGTGACGTCTTACATGCTTATCTGCACATTGTTCCGAAGATAAACAAAGCTTTTATGGATTTGGACGACATGAGGGTAAGTGCTTAATGACAAATGTTTTATTTTGGGGTGGAGTAATCCTTTAAGAAATAAAGTGACGCAAGCTTCATGGTAAATACTGTACCTCACCACAGACAGTAAATGTCTTTGTGTTTGATCTAGTGTTAACTCCATTACCTATCATTTTGTTGTAATGGAGCTTATCTTCTCCTTGGGGTCCACACTCTCCTGGGGATCCCTGTTACACGTTCACAGCAGCGTCAGCAAACAAATGACAATATGCCATAAGCAGTTAACTGCCAGTAACTAAATCAATCGCTTTTATACAATATCTAATCAGAATGCGCGTCTGACCTTTGGCCCTGGGTTGCCATATAAACCAGGGAGACCATTATCTCCAAGAGCGCCCTGTATATGTAAAATAACATCAGAAGTGACAACCAGCATAATTCAACAAACCTATCATTTCAAAATAAATAAATCATTATTAATAGTAAATTATGAATGATTAATAAGTGTACCTTAAGTCCTGGAAAGCCATTTTTTCCTGGATATCCAGGGAAGCCCTATTGTAAAAATTCAACAACATATATAACTGAAAAAGTGAAGAGTTTGTGAAGGTGAAGAGTTTTGGTTACTAAATAGCTTTTCTAGCACAACCTAAGGATTTAAAAAAGATTTGATGCTTAATCCTGATACTTTAATCGGTTAGCCTGGAATGTTTTGATTGGTTGGTTTGATGTGTTGTGTTCGGCTAGATTGGTTTATATTGGATTAACTGATATAGATACTAGTGAATAGTCTTACTCTTGGACCAGGTAAACCGATTATGCCTTTCTCTCCTTTTTCAGTTGGAGGCCCTTGAAGTCCCTGAGAAACACAAAAATGAATGTGAAACCACATTAACAAGCTTCAGCTAACACAGGCCATACATTAGGACTTGCTATGTTACTTTAGAAGTAATTAGAATTAGGGATTGCATGATCATGATTTTTCATGGCTGATATGGCCAATATCCATTTTTTACAAGCAAAGATTCAGATTCTGGGAGATTTAAGAAACAAAAAGAATAAAGTATACTTATAAACTTGAATGTGTATGCATAAACAAGCAATTAAAAACAATAACTGTAGCCATCTGCAATTAATGTAAATAAAAATGCAGCCATACTCACATCTGGGCCACGGGGTCCACAAAATCCTTTCTGACCTTTCCTCCCCTACAAAAACAAGGGATGAAATTCCACCATCATTTTCTCCTGGGAAGCCTCAACAACTGAAAACTTGTTTCATATATGGACGTTTTACCTTTTCACCTTTTACATAATCTTCTGGGTTGGGTTCCACGTATTCAAAAGGACCTGGTTCCCCCTGTACCCCCTGTTCCCCCTGTAAGAGAATCAAGATGATGTTAAACACAAATTCGAGTATAATACAAAGCCAGCACTGCCATGTGTGTTATTTACCTCATCTCCTTTTGGTCCAGGCAGTGATCTTCCTGAGTCTCCCTATGGATAAACAGAACAAAATATCATTCGTTTAAAATAACCAAATCAACTTCATATTATGCAAATACAACAGAAGAACAAGAGGAAGTGAATGCTAAATGAAAGATGTAAGAAGTCTAGGGCTGCTGCCCTCAAAACAAAGATTTTCAAGTTTTCGAATCTGAGCTAATAAAGTGAATCTTCAGTTTCATAGGAATGCACTCGCATTACTCACCGGCAGGCCTCTCTGACCTGGTAATCCTTGAAAGCCCTAGAATAATACAATTTTAAAAAGGTAATTGTGCAAAAAAAAAAAAAAAAAAAACAAAATAAAAAATACATAATAATAGTATGGATGAAACAAAAATGGTGCTGTTTGAGGAGTAAGATGCTTTTCTCACCGTATAGCCATCTGATCCCCTTGGTCCTGGTGGACCTTGTGGGCCGCAGAGCCCTTTTAGCCCCTTTGTGCACACGCAAGCAGACACACACAAACAAAACAAACCTAACTTATAAATAAAATAGCAAACCAATACATTATAGCTTATACGAGGACAGTTTCTCCTGCACTTAGTACATACTTCTGGTCCAGGTAGTCCAGGTTGTCCATCGACACCCTGTGAATGAGAATAACAGAAATAAAAAATAACTGTTTAAGAAATCAGCTTTATTTGCTTTTTGTGTGACACAACACTACTTAACCTCTGTACTGTACGCTGTCAGGAGTAATAAAATATAAGGACATAAATAGAAAGTTTGGAATTATGCATACTCTTGTTCCAGGTAGGAACATTATCCTTGTGGATGGGTCTCCTTTTTCTCCTTTTAACCCTGGTAGTCCCTGAAACAAGAAAAAAAAAAGAGAAAAGAATCATGGTCGTGAATCATGGGTTTACTGCGGGAATGAACACACTCCGTTAACACAGTCAACATGAAAAATACATTACAAATGCTACAAAAAACAAAGGGATATGTGGATTCATTGTGTTCCAAAAAAAAAAAAAAAAAAAAAAATGCTTGTAACATCTCTCATACCATGGGTCCTGGGAAGCCAGGTCGTCCCATCTCACCATTCAGCCCACTCTGCCCTCTGGTTCCATTACAGCCATCCTTTCCTGGAAGCCCAGGAAGACCACCAGGTCCTGGATGACCCTGGAACATGAATATAATATAATAATTCACACATGCTGTCTAGTATACAGATTCATTGTTACATTGCATTTGTATGGTTGAATATTTCAAACTGAAGATTGTCACTTACAGGCACTCCTTCTAATCCGGTATAGCCATCATTTCCTTGAGAGCCCTAAAAAAAAAAAGCAAACGAATAAAAGCCCTTGTATTCAGCTTTCTAAAATTGTGTGTGGGTGAGTGTGTATTTCTATGTACTTCGTCTCCTCTCGGGCCAGAGATCCCAGGCAATCCTATGGGTCCACGTTGACCCTTTTCGCCTTGAAGTCCATAAGGGCCAGGCAAACCTGGAAGCCCCTGCTGGCCCTTCCGACCCAACTCACCAGGATTCCCCTAGGAAAAAAAAAGAGCAGCAAAATATTAATATAATATTATGGTAACACTCCCTGCAAATCTACATACTCAAGAGTAGATTCAAAGTGGTCATTTTACCCAT
>JAUMHP010000068.1:14205982-14248756 GCA_032361065.1 Enteromius trimaculatus
ATCTTTAAAAACCATTAAATATCTTACTGTTCTAAAACTTTTGAATAGTAGTGTATACACACACACACACACACACACACACGCACACACACATATATATATATATATATATATATATAAATAAAAGTAAATAGACCTAAGAAAATAGCCAATCAAAAGATGTTATTTGTTCTTTGCCAATTCTTTACTTATTTTTGTACAGAGGGGGTGCCAACATACAAAACTGACGGCATAATAACACTGCTGAAAACTAAGTGCACACCTGACACACACACACACAAATAAAAAACAGACACACAAGGTATACACCCAGTAACATTCCATTGTAAATCTATGCTTAATCGAAGTGAAGCATTCGTGCCTCTGAAATACTCATTAACACCATTTAAACTTTTTTTCCTCTTCTAAGAACACGCCAAGAACTGCATTATGCCAACACCTGGATGGAGCTGCTCAGGTACAAACATGAACAGGCATGAAACTGGGTCAGTGTGCCAGTGCAAGTGTGAGTGAACATCAACTAAATGTTGAGCCAAAACAAAATAAATATGATAACAGTGAGCCTTAGTTCATGAAATTAAGGCCCAATCCCAATTCTACCCCTTACCCCTACTGTTCCGTTTGGCGCATTCACGTGTAGGGGTAGGGGTGTCTCAATTCTCTTTTGATTGGAGGGGTAGGGAGAAGTGGAAGGGCTAGATAGCCCTCGAAACTAAGATTTTTCGGTGCCTCACTTCAAATGACATGGCTGCTCACTCGAGCAAGCAGACCGATAAATGTAAGTAATATTTGTCATTAATAAGGTGATTTTTATGACAAATTTTCTGTGTATTACCATCAGTCTTGTGTTTGTGTTTACAGTGATGCTCTTGCTTGCAAAAAAAATCGCTAAAGTTTGCTAGCGGATAGCACCGATTTCACAATATTAGCAAATATATATTTTTGTCATATACCCGGTAACGCATTGTTTTGTTTCGCTTACGGCCATATGTGTAAATGTAAATGAACGGTGCTTACATTGGCGCATGTCCTCTGACGTAAAGTTAGGAGCTAGTGACAATGGATGGTGACGTATAACAGTGTAGTAGTGGTGTCCCATTTCTTATATGCAATATGTAACCCTTCCCACTTTATTTCAAGGGGCAAGGAGTAGGCAAAGGGGTAGAAAATAGAATTGGGATGGGGCCTAAGAGCTCTGCAACAGCTAGAGGACTTCTCATTTCACCACACACCATGTGTCTCAAAACCCAGCCTTCCGGGATAAGCTAGACTAGTGTAAAGGGCAGTTGTTGCCATGACTTATCGTGAAAGGGCAAATGCTTACATTTTAGCCGCATAAAGTTGGTTAACGGAAATGCCGTTATATTGCAATACTTTTTTATCAACCTTTAATAAATATTGACAAAGTTTTGCGCGAATCTGTAATGGAAACGCGACTAATGATATCGTTAAAAGTTAAAATGATGTAATGGACTTACCCTCTCTCCTTTGGGGGGGAAACACTGGCAGATGGTGCAGTCTCGACCATCACATCTTTCTGTCTTGTCTCCCTAAAACAAAGAAATATAGTTCCATTAATGGAGTGAAACACACGTACACAAGCTTTTTATTGCTGCACAGTTTGTTAGGATAGGATAATATTTGGCTAAGATAAAACTATTTGAAAATCTGGAATCTGTTTAAACTTTAAAGTTGTCCAAATGAAGTTCTTAGCAATGCATATTAGTAAGCAGAAATTAGGTTTTGATACATTTATGGTAGGAAATATGCTAAATATCTTCATGGAACATGATTATTATTTAATATTTTGGCAAAAAAGAAAAGAATCGATCATTTTGACTCATACAATGTATTTTTGACTATATACCCATATATAATACTTAAGATGTGGCCCAGGGTCACATATATAAAAAAAAACAAAAAAAAAAACACTAAATTATATTTTTTAATTATTTCACGAGTATGGGTCATTTTGCTTAAAAAGGATTATTATATTTAACATAAATAACAAAGTTTCATACAATGAAAAATAAAATTTTTATTTCAGCTACAATAGGTCAGGATCAGTGTCAGGATTACAGTACATGACTTTTTCATGCATACATGCATCGTTTTAAATTGTAATGTTTTTGATCGGTATCAGTACATGTGACGCTTATCTCGTGTACACCAGGGTTTTTGACAATACACTCCGATTCTTTACACAGTCTATGGCAAACTAGACTAGATGTTTGATATTGAGGCCACGAGAGATCCACAGACATGCACGTGACCTAACAACAACAATAGCAGGAATGTCAACACAAAGATAATGAGAGAGATAGAGAAAGAGACACAAAGACAAGAAAGGCAGATAGGAGGCACAGACTGAAATATGTGATCGCATTAAGTACAAGTGGGAGAGAGGAAGTTTAGGTCAGATGTGTTTAGTCTGTTTGGAAGTAGTCAACCACGTAAAGAGAGGAAGAGAGAGAGAGTGATAAACCGCACTTGCAATCAGACGCCATTCTTTCACCTATCGCACACGCATGTGCATTGTCTGCACATAGACGCACATCTCAAATGAACATGTGATGAACTTTTACATTCACTGTGCCCCTATGGTTGAATGATCTTTCCAATGTACAGCTCAGTCCCTTGCTTCATGCAACAATGCATCTCTTCCATGAGTTCTTCCTTGTAGCAGTTCATTACTTTAGTTTTCTTTGCACACAAAATGCATTCTTATAGCTTCAAAAATGCTTGAACTACGGTTGTCACATGGACTATTTTAATCATAATTTGGAAGAATTGACTAAATATTTGTTAATTAATTAATGTTTTAACTAAAAAATAAACATGCACATATGGTAGTTACTTAAATATAGTACTGTTATTTATTGTAAATAAATTAATAAATACAATTTCTTCCTAATGGCTTTTCATCTTATTTGCTCAAGAAGTTGTTGTGTGACGAATCTGCATTTTGGCCGGTATTAACTTATTATTACTGCTTGCCTATTGCATGACATGCCCCTGATCCGCCACCGGCAGCCCTTGATCCACCACAGCCACAGGTAGCTCCTGATCCGCCATGGCCCGCTACGGCTCCTGATCCGCCATGGCCTGTGGGGACTCGAGATCTGCCATGGCCCGCTAAGGCTCCTGATCCGTGACGGCCCGTTAGAGCTACGATACCGCCCTGGAGGCGACTAGTGACTCTGCCCATTGCAGCCTCTAGGGCGCACAACCATCACCCATCCCTTGCTCCGATCCCCAGCTGATATTTCCTTGAATTGTGTTTCAATAAACCTTTGTTACTTTACTTCAACCCTGACTCCTGTGTCCCTTGCCTGAGCGTTACAGACAGCCTCATAAGGTGATCCACAAGACACACCGTTAGCTCAGTATTTTACATTTATTACTAGCACAGCAGAAAAAAAGAGCAGCCTTTACAAGTAATTTGTGAGCAATGTGTCCGGTTGCAGTGGCAACCTCACATTTCTAGGGATTTGGACAACCGACTTATTGGGCGTATTGGGTAATGGAAAGGTTGCTTCTTCTATACTTTCAGAATTTCTTAAACCCATGCCGGTACTCACTTGTCCTATTCTACAAAATGTTTGAAACTTTTTACTGTCAGTACTTTTTTTGCTATTGCTTCGTTGAAAATCGCTTTATTATGTTTTCATTAATCTGTGCTTTGAACAAAACAAATGGCAAGTCACAGTTAAAATATTTCCTTCTGGATGCCTTTCAATTCAGAGCTCCTGGAAAAAACGGCACATTTTAACCAGGCTCAACAACAAACAACTCTTTCACATTTTGGCAAGGACACAGAGCATGTTAAAATGTACCAGAAGTAACATCATTTAAAAGGGTAAAAGGGCAATCTCTGACTGCACAGACAAATGGAAGCCTGAAGGGCACACGGTGATTATGAATGCCGCAAATTCATGCACACTTGTGCAAAGGTATATAATATTTTACAAAGTAATTCTATTCTTAAACTGTGCCAAAAAAAAGTTAATGGAAATAGTTAACCCAAAAACCCCAATCATCCTTTACTCACCCTCGAGTAGTTCCAACCCTGAATTTCTTTGTTCTGCCGAACACAAAGGAAGTCATTTTGAAAAAAGTATGTAACCAAATTTGGGTCACCACTGACTTCCATAGTATTTTTTTCCCTACTATGGAAGTCAATAGCTGTCACTATTGGGCCGAATGGTTCTAACTGTCAGGTACGGTTCCAGTTGTGTTCCCCCGTGAGCCTGGTATGGTGCGGCACAATTATAAACCACTCTCAGCCCTGGAATTGTTAGCATTTTTTTTCAAAACATCTTCATTTGTGTTTGACAGAACAAAGAAATTCATACAGGTTTGGAACTACTTGAGGGTATGATGACACTATTTTCGGTTTTGGGTGAACTATTCATTTAATAGTGATTCAGAAACCAAAAAAACAACAACACAAATGACCCTGGTCATATGGGATAAGGGTACATTTGTTTACAAGTGATTTCTAAACCATCTGAAAGCTGAATAACTAAAATGTTTACTATTTGCAAATCCGAGGGTGCAAAAAAGTATATTGAGAAAAGAAAAGCCTTTGAAGTTGTCCAAATTAGCAAAGCATCACTAATCAAAAATTAAGCTCTAATATTTTTACGGTACGACACCAAAACTTTGGATGGTTACTTACATACAATGTATGCATATGCAACACATTTTTAATAGCATATGTTTTTAAGGGGTTGTGACCTACACATACGTTAATGGTTTTAAGTGCAGGGTGATGACATCAGGGACTGAGATAAAGTGTGCTCACTGGCTGATGAGCATAACTGCACGCTTCACTCACTCCAAGTCAGTCAGATGTACAAGAGAACTGGCTCGATGGTTGTTGCATGACTGAGAGACACGCTTCCCCTATTCCCTCACTTTTTCTGTCTTGCTCCATCTTTTCCCATCACTCTTTCCCTCATGTTAGCTGTACTGTGCATTAGCCCATCACCACCAAAAACATACATTAGTTGAGACTGTGTTACGCTTGAACCAGGCTAAATTCCACTTAATGATGTTATGATGTAAAGCATCAAGCTATCTAAGTCTTGGTCTTCAACATTAAACTGTGCAACAATGTAACAATACCATTTAAGAAACAAATCAGCATAATATTTTAGGAAGTAATCTTAGGATTTTAAGCGCTGGTTTTGCATACATGACAAGCCACATCAAAGCCACTTCCAAAAACCTGCACTTATCAGCAAATTTTGCCATAAATAAATAACAATACTGATTTTAATAATATAATACAGTTCAAAAGTTAGGGGTCAATAAAGCTTACTTCCTGAGCACAAAATCAGCTCAACTTCAATTATAGTTCACAACATTACATTTTTACTGCTTTTTTAAATCACATAAATGCAGCCTTGGTGAGCATAAAAAAACTTTACAAATTCTTACAAAACTCAAACTGGTCCAAATCGCAACACCTGGTCCAGCTGATCATGGTCTTCAGAGTCTAAAGTTGACTAAAGAAGCCAGGTTTATTTCAGTTAGCCTGACTTATTGGCAGTTGATTTGTTTTAAAATAAGTCACACAAACTGCAATAAGCCTGGCTTATGTAAACTTATTTCATGAAACAGGCAACATCCAAGCAGGTGTGAGTCAAAGCTGGTTGGAGATAAACTCTGCAGAGCTGTGGCTCTCCAAGAGTCGAGTTTGACACCACTGTTTTAAACAGTATTTTGGAACTGAGCAAAGCCATAAAAAAATAATATACAACCTATACATTTCAAGGTCTCACAAATCTAACAGTACAGATTTACAAGAAGTTATGTACTGAGACATTTGGATGTGATAAAATATCTTTCTGTATCTTCCCCCATCCATCTGCTCTTCCCTACCTGTACGCCCGCTTTACTCTGACAGGATGTTGACCAGACAGCCATTCAGAGACAGTACAGTAGATACTAAATCATCTCTAAATTAGCTAAATGAGTAATTTTGGCCTATGCATTGGACAGAGCAAACTAATTATGCCATAATTTGTGAACACATTGCAACCCAGGAGCTGCATCCAGACAAAAGCCATCCAAACTAGGAAATTTTATTTATTTAAAACAATTTATATTTGTATGCTCCAATTCCAAGCATTTAAGTTTTTAAATCATAAGGTTTGAAAGCTCACATGAAACAAACTGTACTGTACTGTACTGTAACTCGCGATGTTAAAAGTTGCTCCTTCATGCAGTGAAGGTGTATGCATCTACAATAAATGAGGGACAGGATGTGTCTTTGTGTGTGTATGTGTGTGTTCGTGTGTATGTCTGCGTGTGTGTGAGGAAGCACCTGCTTTGTGACACCTGGTCATTTGTTCAGGTTTACAACTTAGCCCTGACCCCCTTCACACAGAATCAGACAAAATGCCTTAGGCAAAATCTGTGCAGGAACATGCATCAGTGCCATCAGTACTCTCACTTTTCTGAAATTCCTTAACTTCCTAAAAATGCTGGCATTATTGACCCACCCTCATGCCATTCTAAACCTGCATGGCTTTCTTTCTTTCTTGAACAGAAGAAAAAAAGATGAATATCCTGGTGGCTCTTTTCAGTAAAATCAAAGTGGACCACACAACTCTATATTCCAAAGTCTATACTCTACCTTCAGAATACATTCAATAGCTTTTTTTCTGAGAAAAAGACTGAAATTTAGATTGCTATTCAGTAAAGAGACATTTTCAGGGAGTCTTTTATTACTATTAGTTAATTTGAGAAGTAGTGATGTCTGATTCAAGAATAGAAAGATTCTGAGTCACATCATATCAGTGCATCTTAATTAGAGTTCACTCGGGAGGGTGTAATGTTCGATTCAACAATCAATAGCTGAATGATTTTTTAAAAATATCTTTTTAGTGAATCTTTCATGAGAGCTCGTTGGAGAAGTAGTGATGGCTGACTGAAGGAATTAAACCGGGTCAGATCTTTTCAGTGAATCTTTTATGAAGATTAATTGAAGAATTAGTGATGTCACTAAATAATACATTTTTCAGTAAATCTTTCATTAGAGAATTAGTGACATTTGATTTAACAATAGCTGAGTCTGATCTTTTCAGTGAATCTTTCATGAGAGCTCATTAGAGAATGTTTGATTTAACAATCAATAGATCCTTTCAGCGTATCTTTTTTTATGAGAGTTCACTGGAGAAGTAGAAGCTAGATTCAAGAATCAGTGGTTGTTTTCACTCAGTGACCTGGTCTAAGCAGTCACCAGCTCAACAGAAATAAAGATTATTAGGAAACTGATTATTCAGGTAATTCACAAAAGAGCTATTGTGTGAATATGCTGCTTTCACATCCTTTTCGAAGCTTAAAGACTTTGCAAATCCATGCCCAAACCCAACTTTATTCAAAGCCTCTCCTTTTCTATTTTATGGAAGAAAAACGTGTTCGGAGCAGCACAAAAGTAAATAATTGATGACAGAATTTTGCACGGCTCATTTACAGTAGTTGGGATTGTTTGCATTAGAAATATGTCGGCATTCCTCTTCTCTTACGTCAAGTATGGGCATTGATCTAGATGAGGTTTTCTTATCTTCTCAGTGATTGTACCTCACTACCTATCTTTTTGGCTCTCATTCCCTCTTCATTCTTCCTCAGTTCAGCGTTAGCGAAAGTATGACGGCAATCTCCATCCATCTGCCCTCATAAGTAATGTTCTGTATACATCTGTGCTTGTGCATTCTATCAGCCATGCCCAGCTCAGAGACAGAGGCCTTATGGACAGACGAGGGGAACTACAATACACACTCATCAATAACCTGGCAGGAAAGCAAACACAAACGATAACAGAATCCATTTATGCTAACTAATCACTCTCATTTAAACATCTATCAATCAAATACTCTACCACTGTTCACCAGAAACACATGTTTCTTCATGGGTGGCTGGGGATGAAAGATTTATTTTTCAACCTTTAAAACCTTTAACCCTTTTCAAAGATGTCTGTATCCCTTATGCCATCATAGCCCCTTTGGATCATATGACACTTGACTTCAAAGGTTGTTCTATGCGAGTGAAATCAGAAGATGAGTGGATTTAAAACATTGCTTAACCTGTTAAGATAACTTGTTCCGCATCAGCACAGGACCTCTTCATCAATTCTTCCATCTCACAATCAAACTAAAGTGGTGGTCACTTCAGAAATGAGGCCAGACTTAAAGAAGTGCCTCAGTTCCTACACAAACAGCTGCTTTACTGTACCATTGCTTCGTAAAATCTAGTCATCTAGTCAAAACACCATCCCCAGAAAGAACATGGTGATTGTTATATAATAAGATAGGAGGAAAGGTATTTCATTGTGTTGTCTTACAAAACTACGGTGCTCCCCAAGGTCCTTTTGCTCTTATTCATAAAAATACTGCATTCCGCTGAGAAACTGAGCTTGCTAGCAAAACTTTTGCTTTCCCCTGACAGACTTTGCACTTTTGTGACAGAAATAATATGAGGTGGGAGGAAAAACTACATTTCAGTGTTTTTGTCAGCAAATGCAACTTTTCTCAAGGTAAGCTTATACCTTTGTGAGAAAATGCAAAGATTTTAAGAGGATGCAATCATTTTTTTGAGAGAACTCAATTGTTTTTGCAAAGAACATAACAATAACGATCCTTGAGAAATGCAATATGTTTCTTAGAGAAGCACTGAAACATATTTTTCCATGATCATTAGGGGCTTCGTATTCCAATAAAAATCCCGTTTGGTAGTTTCTAGTGAAAGCGAAAATTCACATATGCAGATTTTGCTCATGTGAAAGTTGGTCACACAATTCAATGTTGACCAACAAAAGGTTGCTTGGTTTCAAAGCTTGGTTTGAGCAGTTCTTTATGTCATTGCACTATTGTCAGTGAACTTAAGCTCTACATAGAGCTTTTGATCTCAATAGACATTCACAGTCACCGCTGTTATATCTGGTGCAGGTTGTTGCTTTTGAAATTTATTTTGGCTCCCCTCAGCTGACCTGACTCATAATTGTCACCACCTTTCTCACCCCTACAGGCTAGTTCACCTGAAAGCTCGGCCATCGTTTACTGACCCTCACATAAATGAAAACCTGTATAATTTTATTTCTTCTCCAAAACAATATTGGCATCCAAATACTTTTAGTGACCACTGACTTCCGTTGAGGAAAAAAACAACACTGAAACATTACACTGTTTAATGTTCCGCAAAATAAATGATGCAATACTCTAAAAAACATAAAATGTCCAGTATATACAAACTCAGACTCGGCCAGCAATCTCATCTCATTGTAAATATCATTAAGACAGATTTATGAAGATAATACAAGATAATACTCACCCCCAAAGCTGTGTGTATCATCATAAGTGCCAATAAAAGCCTCCTGCTGGAAAAATAAATGATTGAGACATAATGTTAGTAACTATAAAGAAGTTAGTTGACTTTTTCAGGAACATAAACAGTACCAAATGTGTGGGGTGGGTAAGATCCTTTAATATTTTTTTAAAGAAAAAGTCTCTTGGGCTGCATTTATGTGATCAAAAATACAGTAAAGATGGTAGTATTGTGATTTTTTTTAACAATTCTTAAAAGCTTTTTCCTATTTGAATATATTTCCAAATTATATTTTAATTCCATAATGGCAAAAATATATTTTTTAGCATTATCACCACAGTCTTCAAGGGATACTGTAGTTCACCCAAAAATGAAAATATTGTCATTAATTACTCACTGTCGTTTCAAATCCATAAGACAAGTTAATTCACAAATTAAGATATTTTTGATAATATCAGAAAGCCATCTGACCCTCCACAGACAGCAATGCAACTGAAATGAACCTAGATCCAGAAGCATTAGTAAAACTGTCCATGTGACATCAGTGGATCAACTTCACTGCGATGCTAGGAGAGTACTTTTTTTTTTTTTTTATTTAAAACAGAAACCTTTTATAGAACTAAAAATGTATTTACTGATACTTTTGATCAACACAATGCATCTTTGCTGAATACAAGTATTATTATTAATACTTGTTGTTTAATCTTTTAAATAATAGTTTAATAGCAGTATAGCAGTTTTCTAAGTGACCTCCTCACAAAAGCAACGTTACCTATGCCAGTGTTTAAGATAAGATGTTTTGATGACAGTTGTGTTATTAGATGCAGGGATTTAATCCGCGGATTAGGATTCGTTTGATTTAATTGAATTATGATCAATTTATTAAGACAATAGGGACTCTTACCAGAGAAAAAGGCTGCTCGAGGTCATCCGGCGGGGGCGTGTCATCTCAGCCACCACTCAGGGCATGTGCTACCTGTTGATATTTATATCCACTGCCTTAGAATGGTGTGGTCAGTGATGTAGGCCTAGCTATGGCTCCTGAAGTCCCCACGGACAACTCATCCACCTGAGAGAAAAAAAATGAAGAGATGAATGCACAGGAAATTCACAAATGGTGTAACTGACAGGTTAAGGCAGACAGATATACAAATATATGTTACAGATAATATCTCTTTTGGCTGACAATACAGTGGATGTGGTGAGAAAAGGGGGTGAGAATGAAAGAGACCGGCTAAATCAATACAATAGATGGAGCTGGGACAAAGTTGATCTTTCCGGATGGCTTCTTTTTCATGGCACACAAGTCAAGAACTCAGTGACATGGACAATGGCCACACAAACTAGACAGACAGGTGCATATCCAGGAAAATATAATGACATTAAAATCATTAGAAGGATAAGGGCTTTAACATGGCTGAATTTACCAGACATCAGCTGCACACCCAAGCCATAACATTTCTCATACTTCTTTCTGACCTGATTTGACGATAAATGTTATTATTAATAACAAGCCGTTATCACACTGGTCAATATAATTTTTTAACATTTGTTGATAGCGGCAAGTACAAAGAGCGCTGCTGCAAAATTAAACGAAATGCTCAATTTTCTTAATGCATAATTTTAATAAATAAATGCATAGAACATAGGCAAAAAAACTACAACAAAAAAACAATGTTTGTGCCAACTGTAGCAAATGTGGCCTATGTACTCTCCAATTTTGTGCAATCTTGCAATACTTTTGTCATTCAAACAAGTAACTTACTTTTGTGAGCGGTTATACATCAAATGCAATCTATTAGTATTTTCACCCAGAGACGAACAAATTCTGTCACATCAGAAAGATGATGGTCAAGGAAGACCACATACAGTGATTTTAACCTGTAGCCTGTTTAATTTCTAACTGCTGAAACTGCTGCTACGTATTTGATCATACGCTACTGACAACAGGGTACTTGACGGATAGGTTTATTAAACAAAACACGCCGTTGGGCACCATTGAAACGACATTCACAAGTGCAAGACATTTAATCAAACACCCAGATACAACAACATGCAGACATAAACAAAGTAAAACTCCTCACCTGCTCCCGTAGTTCCCTGCGCCACCGCGGCTTTACATTAACGCGTAAAATAACATATAAAGTAGGTGCACGCCGAAAACGTTCACAGAAACGGGCAAAAGAGTCGGCCAAAGTGATCCGGTAACGTTAGCCGCCGCGGCTCTTCGTTTCAGCATGACGTCATGAGCTGTCTAAAGACAAACGCAGGTACGACAGAATCTGACAAACACACTTCCTCGAACCCCCAGAGATTTGATATTCTTGAGGATTCACAGACAGCAGGAAAAAGTTTTATTTCTGAGATGGTTGCAGTCCTGCAGGTGATACCGGAGGTAGATTCGGAGATCTTGGTTTGAGATAGTTTCCGATTGGACCGGTGGGAATTGCGCGCGGGTCCGGTGCGGATGAGAGAAGATGGATTCTTGCCTAAAATTGCGAGCGACCCTTTACGGAATGATATTGCTGGGACTTCTTGCTCCTGCACACACTAAATCGGTGAGTTTCATAAAAGATTACGTCTACTTTAAAGTTCACCAGCTATTTTTGAGTACGGATCATTTTAACGATGAAAAGAAAAAGTCGTTTAAGAAAGTGGAGAAATGTCTGAATTATTTCATATATCTCAGCTAGCTCTAGATTTTAATTAGCCTGGTTCATGACAAGAAGATGTCAGAATTATTATGAAAAATACAATATCTTAAACGTATTTGTTTTGGAATGATTTGGGAATAACCGCAGATATTATAAATAACTTTCGCGTAACTGTTCTCTGAGAAGTTGCGGTTACCATAGCAACAGAAAATGGTTTGAGGGCTTTCTGTCGTGATACATATCATAAATATCAGTATCTTACTGTTCATTATTATATTACACCTTTATTTATCTGAATTGTATGACAAACGCTTTGTTTAGAAGTGTCTTTTAAATTTGTCTGTTGCGTCAAAAGACACGCGTTAGACGAACTTAAACAAATAATGCCTCAGATAGAAGTTCCCTTGAAATAAGACTTAACTGTGAAATCATTACCTACACCTTCAGACTCCAGCAGGGGCGCTCAATAGTGACGTCAAAACAAAACAAGTTCAACCTGAGCGATATAACGTTATTTTGAGAAACAATATATTAATGTCTGTTTTCTCTGCGATCTAATTGTTTTGCTTGCAAAAATATTTTATTCACAAATGTAAAACTTTGAAAGATATCCCCAATTTCATTTTCAGTTTCATTTTCAAGAAGGTTTATATAAAATCTTTGTCTACCTCTTGTAACAAAAAGCCTATCAAAACTCAAAATGTATGTTCCCTTTGAGTGTTTTTGTATAAATATAATGTTTATTATTTGTATATTTGATTTTTATTTATTTATTTATTCTTGTTTTCTTTCTATCTATTTATCTTTGTATTTTTATTATTTGATTTTTGAACTCAAATATTATGCAGTACTTGGTCATCCATGAAACCCTGGCATTCTGGTTTATGTTGACTTCCTTATTCCTATATTATGTATGCATTTGTTTGAAATAAAAAAAAAAAGTTTTTTTTTTTTTTTTATTTTTACTTTGACCACTAAAGTTTCAATACTTTCTTTGTTTCTTTACCTGCACGTTTGTGTGCATGAGAATGAGTGTGGGGTCAGTATTATTCTACAGTATGTATACCATCTCTCTGTCGTTATCTAAAGCAGACATTTTTATGCAGGCTGTGTCTTGTCTTTGCTGTCCCTCATCCAGACCCAGGTCTCTCACACCTCTGTCTCTCTCTCACGCCCTCTGCCTATCTCCTCCATCTCCATCTCACCACAGATATGCCACATTTGAACAGTAAGCTTTGAATTCAAGTAGTGAAGGTGAGCATTTTTAGTTAAGTCTGTTATTCGTACTGTGTTTTGCTAGAGATTTAGGGCACATGATTTGGGATTTCCATGTTGTGTCAATTACGTTGTCTTGCAGAAGAGAGTTTGTCAAAACATGACTCCAGCTAGCAGAGTGTTTATGTTCAAAGAAAGTCAGAGAGGTTTTTCTGTGGTGGGGTGGAAATGCAGGGAATAAACCGGGAAATGCCAGGAATGTTATGAAGTCAATAACTTCTGCATCAGCCCTGAGGGTGAAGATATCATGGAGGAGAGAAATAATAGCAGAGGCAAACACAAGAAGCTTGTCTTTTCTCTCTTCTTGTCTCTTCTCCACTGCTAAAACCTAATCCTATATCCCGACTGTGACCTGTGTGTTTTTAGTCCCTGGATTGAGTGCATTGTCCAGCCTGTCTGTTGATTCAGAGTCCCTCTATTCATATAAAGCCAGTAGGACTCATCGTCGCCCACTGAGGGATTTACAGATGCAGCATTGACCCCGCCATGTTTATTTTTCTGCATGTTTGACCAATCAGAAGGCCTGACTGAGCTCAGCCATTCCAAGCAGCAGGAAGTCAGAGTGGTGGTGATGTGTGTGTTCGATGGATGTTGGGAAGATGGTGTCGATCGGACAATTTTGCCTGGAGCAGAATAAAACAGGGGACATCCTACAGGTGTCTTTTGACTTTAGCCTGTAAGAAACCACCTAGCAATCATAAATCTCCATATTCATGCTATATGTCAACCAGATACCATAACAAAAGTTTATTCTCACCAAAGGCTGCATTTAATGCATTATATTATATAGAAATGCAGTACAAACAGTAATATTGTTTTTTCAGCAGCCGTTAATTAAGTGTCCTTTCAAAGCATTTTAAAAGTGCAGCCACATTAGCAAAATTCAAACTTTCTATTGGTCTGCAAAAAAGAATTGAGTGAGAAACTTATAGTATAATATGCTATGGGTTAGGGCTGTGCAATTAATCGCAATCGCAAAAAAAAAACAACAACGCACGTTTAAGCACATGCAATTTCTAAATTGCATAAGGCTGCAATTTTATCTATTCATTTATTTTGATTTTTATTCAGAATTTTTTTTTTATTCAGAAACGGCACAAAGAAATTACCGACACGATTACCTTTCATATGCGCACAGATATGATGCATGCGCAAATTGCCAGTAAATTATATTTCATTCATTGTGAAATGTTTTGTTATGCACTGAATACATTTAGAATGTATGTATGAAGCTTGTTTAAAAAAAGCAAAAACAGTTGCCCAAATCGCAAATAAAATCGCAATATTTGTTCAAAAAAAACGCAATATTATTACTTTGTCCATATTGCACAGCCCTACTTTGGATTACTGTTTACTGGGAAATTTCGCCAAGCGAAAAGTGACTGTGACTGCAACTTAATATGCTAATTGATACAGCATTCGATGCTGTCTTGAGTAGTATTTTGTTGAGTCTATTGGAATCATGGGCACTACCCTGACTTGGTTTCAGTCTTCTCTAATGAGTCATACTCAGTTTGTACAGCTGAAGCAGCTTACATCAAAGCCTGCATGTGTTACTAGAGGGGTTCCCCAGGACTCAGTTTTGGGTCCTCTCTTATTTATCTTCTACCTCTCTGTAATATTTTGGTATTCAGTTTCACTGCTATGCTGATGACACCCAAATTTACCTGTCTTTCAAACCCACCTGTTTTTCCTCAGTCTGTCTTCTCAGATTGCGTAGCTGAGATTAAAGACAGATTCACATAAAAACTGTTATTTACAGAACTATAATATAACTCCTGTATTGCATTGGCTCCTGGTTGAATTGAAAATACTAAGGCACTCAGTTGCTCCTTTATGCTGTACCTATCTGACTTTCTTCATATTTACACTTCTACTCATGCTCTAAGATCATCTTCTGTACTCACTATTGCTTCTCCTCCAATTTCAACTTCTATGGGGTTTCAAGCCTTTGTTTATGCTGGACCACAAAACCAGTCATGAGGGTCCATTTTTTAAAATTGAGATTAAAAATAATCTGAAATCTGAATAAATAAGCTTTTTTAATTGATAGGGTTTGTTAGGACATGGGATATGGAATCTGAGGGTGCAGATAAAAGAGATAATCGATATTTCTGAAAACAAAAGACTTATTGACCCCAAACTTTAGTGTATCTCGTTCATATTTTAGCAGGAAACTCCAGTAGAATGGGTGTTTACCAAGAGACATTCAGTGCCTTGTGTCTCATTTTACACCTGGTATGCATCATGACAGCATTTCCTGGTGGGTTTCCATTGTGTTGTGTTCAGTGTAAATGTTTTTGTCTTACTGTCAGTCAGCTTCCAAGGGCATGTTAATACACAGTAGTGTTACTGACAGACCGTGAGTTAACTAATTTTCTGTTGATACGAGAAGACATCTGGATGATGACTACAGGCTCTTCACAAGCAGAAGAACATTAGCTTGATTATTTCAGACAGGTATCAGATAGATGCCAGATCCCATGCATATTGGCACACAAGACTTACAGTGTCTGTATGCTGTCAGCCTGAGCCTGTCTGTGTGTTCTGAGAGACTAGAAGTGCGTTTATGAATATTTCATCGCTACACCGCTCTTACTTTGGGCTTGGTTCAACTATTTTAAAACTAACACAAGCGGTTTGCTATGCTCACATTTTATACTTTTTTGTGGTCTAATTTTCTCTTCTGTATCTAGTCACTTTTCTTATCCTTTTTCCAGTGGTCTCATCAAGTCTCATCTCGCCTCATCTCTAATGCATATGAAATCATATTGGTGGGACTTTTTTTTTTAAACCACAAAATGATTTTATAAATGATTGATGAGTGACATTTCAATGTGAGACATGCTTTGTACAAATATTTTGAGCATGTTGGTGTGTGTGCTTGGTGTTTACCTGTCAGAACGTGACCGGACCTGAGCACACCTGCATAGAGGCTGTGCATCTGTAAGCAAAAATAAACTCATTCTGCAGGGCCCTTTGAAGCTTCTTGAAGTCCCCAGCACATCTGCATCTGGACTTCTCAATCATCTTTAGATCTCTCAGTAGGCCACATATTTCATTGCGCATGCCTCTGTGTATATTAAAGTATGTGTCATGTCATACCTTATCTGCATTATCAGCAGAGCTTATGCTCATGAATCCAGATAGGCAACAAACTTTGGTAAATGTGATATTTGTTATATGTATTGTGGTTTAGTTTTAGTGTAGGTTTTAATAAAAGTTGCATGCTTTTTAGACATTGTGCTAGTGTTATGGCAACAGGAGAAAGACAAAAACAGTTTATTTGTGATATAAACTGTGATCAATGCTGATTCAAGCAAGGATTAAAAACAAAAAAATATAGGGATACTCTAGGGATTCAGGGTTTGGCTGTGAGGTCAGAGAAAAGGGGTGTGAGGGGATCTTTTCACCTAAAAATTGCCACTCTGTCTTCATTCTGACGGCCAAACAATTGCTGAAAGAAATAGTATGGAAGTCAATGGCACCCAGGAACCCACATTCTTAATCTTAATTATATACTTAATAATAGGTGAACTGTCCCTTTAAGTGTTTCATAAGGCTAACACAGAGATAATTTAAATAGACCTTTTAAGCAATGTTACCGTAACCACAAAAGTAAAAAGTTAGACTAAGTATTTTTGCTTTGAGTTAAATATATACACTCAAACATCTCAAGATCATCTCAGATTTAGGAATGTCATTTTAATCGTTTGCATATTGCTAGTAGTGGCACTTGGTTGAAATGGATGAAAATCCTTTCTGTTTTTCCACCTTGTCCACTTTCATCTCCATCTCTCTCTCTTTCCTCAGGCAAATGCAGGTCTGTATCTGATTATGGTCTGTTGTGATGGTATCTGTTCAATGTCAGCTAGTTCAGAAGTTTCACAGAACAGTGACTATAGATCTATCATGACTGATAACACACACACAGACACTCCCATATGGGCCTATGCATGCACCCATGCAAACAAAACACATATAATTGCACATCACATGTACAATTAAACTGAAATGAATTCCAAATTGTTAAATATTCCTGAAGTGCTCCATTGAAGTCCCACATGCCTGTTTACAGTGTTCCTCCCATCAGACATGTTAATGTGTGTGCATTTTAGCATGGGTGAGTCTCTATCTCTTCTCTTAGTGTTACATGCAGGGTAAAACCCAAACAACCTGAACCCAAACAGATTGTCTATCAAAGCCCATCTGATCATGGTTTGTCTGTATACAGACTCTTTTATCCATCAGAACTGCACATAGACGACACTCACAATACTAGACAAGTAGATTCAGTTACACTGCCCCATTGACAATAGTCTCACTCATCTGAGAACATCAGGAGACATGTTTTGTCTTAGTGTGTTCAAGTGTACGCAGGTCCACCCTGTGTATCTGAACTTTGATAACAAATCAACAGTTTGGTCCTGTAGACGTCTGAAACGCTCTCACAACATTTGTCTCCTAAAATGTCCAAGTGGAGATGCATGGGTTATTAGGCAATTCTGTAATTGAAAATAAATGATTTAAGATTAAAATTCTGGGACATGGATAAAAAAAAATACAATTTGTACACTACTGGACAAAATTTAAGAATGAATAAGATTTTTAAAAGTCCTTTATGTTTACCAAGACTGCATCACCTGTAAAAACAGTGATATTGTGATGTATAACTACAAGTTTTCTATTGTCATATATTTTAAAATATACACAATTCATGTGATCAAAAAGATAAAAAAAAAACAACTTCTGAATCTTTATAAGGATTTCTAAAGAACCATGTGACACTGAAGTCTAAAATTCCATTTTGCCATCACAGGAATAAATACAATTTTTAATATAACAATAGAAAATAGTTATTTTAAGTAATAAAAATATTTAATAATATTTATTTTGATCAACACAACAAAACCAATTATATATATATATATATTAATTCTAAACTTTTGAATGGTAGTGTACAATGGTAGTGTTTAAAAGGTTCTTCCAAGCAGTGCAATGCCATAAAAGTTCAATTTTGGTTCCTCAAAGAACCATTCATCTCTTTTCTTACCTTTTAATAATCTGAAGAACCTTTTGTGAAACAGAAAGGTTCTTCATATGTTAAAGGTGTATATGAAACATTTCTAATGTTACTGTTATGCATAACTTTGCTATTCCAAAGACATAACTCATAATTCTGTGATCTCAAATAGTGAGATGTGAGGCCATGAACCCATGCGTGTTGCTGTCAAATCTTTTAATTTTAGAGTTCATCCGGAACAATGCAAGTTCATGCAGAGAGCCAGAGAAACTCCTGGTATTCCTTTAAGCAATGCATTTTTATGCATTTCATGATTGGTTGATTTCATTTTAATTTTGGGTGTTTGATTGGACACATCTCGTGCCTACAGTCAATTTTATGGTGCTACTTCATCTGTAAATGCATTTTTGCAGTTATGGTGTTATTTTGCTTGTGTTTTCTTCACAGGGCTGTTTTTGCAGTGAAAAATCAGGGTGCAACTGTCAAGGAATTAAAGGTCAAAAGGTAACAGAACATGCAAACAAACATATACTGTACATATGCTTATATTTACACACAAATGACACATTTCACAAACATATATTATACTACCATTATCTTTACAGTGTATTCAGGACATCAGTGGAGCTAGTGTGAAAATATCTAGAGCTCCTAAAGTTAAACGTGCAGGGACATTCACATTTAAATCAAATAAATGCTGCCCCCGTCTGGTGAACGATTCTGGTGCAGAAGGTTTCACAGTTGCTACACAATAGTGGAATGATTTCAGATTTATTCTTATAGTGCTTTTTACACAACACACTTTTTTTCAGATTTTATCATGATTCCTGGTCATTGATTTTACAAGTTGTAAGTTGTCTGAGAAGTACAGTATAGACAAACTAATTTGCCTTTTTATATAAACAATGCCTTTCAAGGTAACAAAGTATACAATAAAAAAGAAGGGCGGATATTTAGGCCAAAATGAGCGAAGATAAAACACACTGGCATTATTTTATCTTTGTTAATTGAATAGATACACATTACAAATAAACATAATACGAATAAAACAAACAGTGCTTTTATTTTATATGAAGAGTAGGTGTATTCAGCAGTATTGAATTAACATATATTAAAAGTGAAACACTATACTAGACTATACACTACATACATCATTTACTCACTCTCTCGTTTGAAACGTGTAAGAGTTTCTTTTTTTTCTGTTGAACATTTTATTTCACTAGTTCCCACTTCCTCGGCGATAAAATAGCTAGTAGTAGGCGAACTGTCCGGGGGACAGGCAGGGAGCCCGGCAGCCTCCGAGCCCTAGGAGGGTTAACAGATGCTCGGAGCCCAGCCTGGTCCCCGCGTGCCCCCCGGAGGAAGTGGAGAACTTGGCCAAACGAGGGACCCTTCGCGAGGATTGGCTTCGGCTCGGATGGCGGAAGGGGAGGTGGAGGAAGACAAAAAATGCAGAAGCCAAGGATAGGGAGTGAGCTCTATTTAAGGCGGAGGAGAGGAGATACGCGGGGTTATCAGTAATAGGGAGATTGGTGGCAGCTGCGATCGTTCATGCGCACTCCTCCTGAAATTCCATTAATTGCTTAATTGTCATAAAACAAGAACTGAGCTGCGCTGCACTGACGGCTGCTCTCTCTCTGTGGCGGGACAATACTTAAAATTAATAAAATAAATAATAAATAAAATTGTTAGCTGCGGAGCGCGGTCTCGTGTTGTATTCACCGGCGCTGCATGGCAATCTTTCAATCATTAATTGACGGATGTCTAAAATATAAAAAATAAGGAGAAGCTTAAAACAGGCCAGAGGCCCGGCCCGAGTGGTGTAAAAAAGTCGGGCCTGGGCCTAAATGCAGGGCTCTACTTCAGATGCACTGGAAAAGCGCGTCAGATCAGCACACAAATATAATGTTTAATCAGCAAATAATCTAATTTTGTGGTTGCGAATAAGTTATTATTATTATTATTATTATTATAAGTTATAATTTATACAATTTATTGGTTTTGCTGTATTGCATTATTACAAAACACAAATATCAGTTATTGGTTGTGGTTGTCTCTACCTCAGGAATTCTGAAGCTTGGTCCAAAATTGAAAAAAAAAAAAAAGGTGGTGGGTACTTTGTGGTGGTGGGTGGCCTCATAACTATTTCTAGGTAACGTCATAGATGTATTGGCCACCCAGGTGTCCGTATCACCCTATCACTGTATCCCTAGCTACACTATTGATGCCCAAAGCTACAGAACACTTATCAGCAATACAAGTCATGCACCTGTTCCTCTGTATGTGTCCACCTGTGCAGAAAAGTCTGTGTTCTTCTTTCTATACACATATGTTTGGCATACCTGTCATGGGATGTTCACTGCAATAAAGGCTAGGGTTGTACATCGAATTAGATAAAGTCCATGGAGTTTTTCAGTCTCTGTGATGTTGAGGATATTTTAAAATAATCTTGAAAAATCTGTGTCAAAGCTCATGCTAACAATTCACATTCAGCTTTGATGAAGTTCTCTCTGGTTGCCCAGTGTAAAAATATTCCACCATGAATTACCCGTTTTTAGGCCAGGGCCATCATGCACATTTTTAATGTAAAGCCTACTGTATCAGAATTAATGCACAGAGTTAAAGACCTTTAAATTATCAACATGATCAAACGTTTGCAAAAAAAATCAGTTTTATAAATCTCTAATTGCCTTCTGTCATCTGATTGATGCTTTTTATTTAAAAAAAAAAAGACTTTTAGTATGATTTAAAAAAAACTCTTTTAGTGGTACATGTATGGAAGCCGTTTCCATGCAAGTTATAGGTTACTGTAACTCTTTTATCTTACAATTCTGACATTTTTTTTCTCCGTATTGCATGATACAAACATTATAACAGTAGCTCATAATTTCAAGTTTATATCTCAAAATTAAAAGAATGTCAGAATTGTGAGATTTAAACTTGCAGTTATGAGCTATAGAGTAAACTTGCAATTCTGAGAACAAAATTGGACTTTATATCTCACAATTCAGAGAAAAAAGGTCAGAATTGAGACATTGTTTCTCACAATGGTACGTTATGAAGTCAGAATTCCAAGATATATACTCGCATCTCTGCCTTTTCTACTCTTATGTCTCGCAATTCTGGCTTTTTTTCTTATAATTGCAACTTTATATTGCAATTCTGCCATTATAGCTCATAATTGTGTCATGCAATTTTGAGAACCATGAGATAAAAACTCGCAATAACCTTTTTTTTTTTTTTTTAGTGGCGGAAAAGAGCTTCCATAATGTGTCTTTTTGCAGTAAATTCTTTACTGATTTTTATACAATACACTTAAGAATACCTTTTATATTGTTAGTAATATTTGAATATGATCTCGGACTGTGAAGCAATTTTTACATTTTGTTTTACTCCAACCATTTGCCCACAGAAAATCAAGCAACTTAATCAATAAAGTTTCTAATATTGCTAATAAACCAATATAGCTGATAAAACAACATACTCTCATAACATTTTATAACTATTTTGTGTTTATTTGTCTTTCTCTTAGGGTGAGAGGGGTTTTCGTGGTCCGCCTGGTGTACAAGGACTTCTGGGGCATCAAGGAAAAGAAGGCCCTTCTGGACCTCCCGGTGACAATGTATGTTGCACACGGCTGCTTAAGCGCACAATTTGAGAGTATATCAGAATAAAAAAATGCAATATATTCTAAATTGAACATATGCTCTTAGAAAAACACTATAGAGTGTACCAGTATTTCCTCTCCAGTAACACCTTAAAGATTTAAAATGTTTTTTTTTTTACTTAAACAATACTTTACTTGAAATTTACTCTTTACTTGAAGGACCGAATTTGAAACATTATTACTTTAAGATTTTTTTGTTGTATAGCCTCTTTAGTAGAACAGTTGATTAATGTTGGTAACATTTTTTTTTTATGTATTTATTACACAGGGAAATATAGGATTTCCAGGCATACCCGGACTTAAAGGTTCTAGGGTACGGAGTGTGTGAGTGTGTTAATATATTTCCTGTGACAGTTGCTGTATAACTGAATACTAGCCAATCTGTCTCTTATTCTCATTCTCTCAATAAGGGAGTTTCAGGGGCACCTGGATACTTTGGCACACCGGGACTCCCGGTAAGTTTTATTTTAGAGAAAATCTTTGTTATTTTGTTTTTAATAAGTTGCAATGGAGTTTATCAGTGTTATCACTGAACTTAAAACCATAAAAAATCTAACTTCTCAAAAAACATTTCTCGTTTTCATGTGGTTTATATATTCAATATGTATATATTTATATATTGGCTATGTATAATGAAATTATTTTTTGTTTTAAGTACAGTATATATATATATATCTTTATAAAAACTGGTATTTATAAAAATAGACTATTTTCACAGTAAAATCAAAATTTTGCAACTCCTACCAATAGTCGACTGATAGTCGAATAATATGTTTGGGGCCGGGGCAGAATAAGAGGCAAGTCTTTCAACAGTCATAAATTTTAAAAAAATTAACACACACAGAAAATGAGTAACAGATGCCGCAAAGATACAAACGGGGTAATGTTTCCATTAAAATATAGATAATATAAAACTAATCGAAACCCTAAGAAATCACTTTTTTTCATTATAGTTAAGGTTAAGGTTAAGGTTCTGTGTTTCAGTTTTGAGCTACGCTGAAACATGATAACAGGATTTTAGTCAGTGAGATTTCATTTATCTTATATAGAATAGTCACAATATAAACCAGCTCAAATACCTGATCGAAAAAAATCCAGTCCTTCACTCTGCCTCAATTTGAGGCTCGTTAAAGATTGAAATCCCTGCCGCCAACATGCACCTCTGTTGGTCACGGATTACGGAAAATGAAACTAGTTACATCTATAGGGGTGGCTGGATTTATTCACGTAGGTTAAAATATTTGTTTAAAGCTTCTTTCTTTTCAGATTCTTATTTACAACATTATTTTAATAAGATGTATATTAACTTATTGGGAGAAAACCGGTAGTTATATGTGAAATCAGACTGAAAATACGACTACACAACCCCATGCCTAAATCTATCCGTTACAAAAAATGATCTAAAAACATGACTCAGTGGGTTTTATGAGCACATGCATTCTGTGAGTTTGAACCAATGTTAATTTTGCCAATTAATTATTGACAGTTACCCTTATTAATGAATGTTCTTATTAATGTTCGATTTCCAGTAGATGGCAGCTATAGCCCTAAACTATAGCCCTTTCTAACGTCATCACCACAAATTAAACTGAGAAATGCGTATCTTTAAAGCCCAAATACTACACAACTTGTTAAAATATTATAAAAATTTGTTATGTTACACAAAAAAATCACATGATTTAAAAATCGTAAATCTCTGGAACATAAAGTTCGTTCCAAATTTTTACCTCATCTAGTTTAATATTATGATCATCCTCTGTCCTGTTTTTCTTATTCTTCTTCTCCTCTTTTTTTTTCTTCCCCTTTTGTTGTTCACTGATAAAATGTAAATCAGGTAACTGATGCATGTGAAAGTGGCTGCACAAGGAAAGATAGATCATGCGTTGAATTGGGAGAGCAATAAAATAGTTATTTTTTTGTGGGACAATCTCTCTCTCTCTTTGTAACTAAAATTTAATTGTGAGAAGAAAAAAAACTCGTTGGGCGGCGCCCTTAGCATTTGCCTATTCCGCCTATGCCCAGAGATGCTCTTGTGAATATCATGTTTTCCTCTTTCAGGGGTTCCCTGGAAAAGAGGGCCCGAGAGGGCCTCATGGTCTCCCAGGATGCAACGGAACAAAGGTTATACGCAAGTTGTATTGTGAATAAATTGTAATTCATTATTCAACCATATGAACGTTCAATGTAAACAATGATTTTTTCTTTCAGGGTGAGCCTGGTCCCCCAGGCTTTATAGGGCCGATGGGAGCTCCTGGGTGGCAGGTGAGTTAAGTAAGCATATATAGTGTGAATTATATACAGTATATATATATATATCTATATGTGTGCGTGTGTATGCAACAAACAGATTGCTGTCAATATGAAAACTTCACATCTAAACTAAACATCATAGCTCAACATAAGTGGTAAACGAAGACATATATCTCATAAAATGCCATGGAATGATCTCTAACATGCCATAGACATTCTATATTCATATTTTCATTCAGTAAAGGTTAAAAATGTGGGCATTGTGAGAAATAAAAACAGCCGCTGTCAATTTAAACAGCACACTTTTTGTTTTTGTTGTTTTCAGGGGAGGCCAGGAATGAAAGGACTTAAGGTGTGTTTTATTTGATCAACTTGTGTCCTTTATGTTAATAAGCTTAAATACATATTTTTTTTTAAAAATGCAATCATGTCAATGATAAAATGATGACCATAAAGAATTGTTATTTTTAAGGGAGATAGCTATTACTTGCCACCCTCTGGACAATTGAAAGGACTCCGTGGTTTTCCAGGCAGAGATGGAGATAAAGTAAGAGAATTCAATATGAAAATAAAGTTAAAAATGTGCATTGAACCAGCTCGTTATGGCTTCTATTATGTATTTGGTTAAAGTGAGCTTTTTTAAATGTTTATGGATCTGCAGGGGTCACTTGGGTTGCCAGGGTTACCAGGATCATTTGGACCAGAAGGACCTAGAGGTTCTTCAGTAAGTCAATGTTTTTATATCTCATTTGTGATTAAGATTTTGATTATGTTATTGCCATATTGATTTAAATGTTTAATGCTTCTAGGGAAAAATCGGCATGCCTGGACCACAAGGAGAGAAGGTTTTTGTTGATTTGCTAATGGTAACATGTCAGGTCAGTGTAATGTGTAAATATAACATTGTTTATTACATATAGGGTCTAGAGGGTCGAAGCATGGTTGTGCCTGGACCCATAGGTCAAAAGGTCAGTATTAGCAACTTTTGAGTTTTTGCTTTCTCTTACAAAACATTTATATGACCTACAGAAAATTAATGCACAAAGTAATCTTCCAATGTCTCTTTAAACTGATTTTATGAACATTACTGGGACTCGGCTATAGGGGGAGAAGGGACCACCTGGTATACCTGGACAAAAAGGTGTGAAGTTATTTGCATCAGGACCGAAGGAGCCCAAGGTAACATGCTCCTTACTTAAAAGTCATGCATTGCCATTTGATGTGTTTTTGACTAGTATATACTGTTGTACACTGTAATCCAAATCCAAAAAGTCACCCTCTTTCTGGTTTCAGGGTGACACTGGAGATCCTGGAGACTTTGGATGTCCTGGTCCACCTGTTAGTTGACAAACCCAATAGTTTTGGTGTTGTTGTTGTTACTGTTGTTTAAACTGTTTAATTGGGATTGCTTTAAATGATGTGCAACTGCTCTATTCTGCAGGGTTTTCGTGGTCGTCCTGGTCTTAAGGGGAAGAAAGGGGAAACTGGGGAGCCTGGGGGTCTGGTAAATAATTAAATAAAGAAAAATACAGAAAAAGAGAGAGAGAAAAAGAGAACAACTCAAGTTCTTCCTATTTGTACTTAAATCTATTTACATTAAGTTCTAATGTTTAGCATAAAAACATTTACATCTTATCTTTCTATTTGAATGATTGCTTACAAATATTTTGTAATGTTGTTTTAAAAACTGTGTATGTACAGTATGTGTGTGTGTGTTTGTATATATATATATATATATCAGTATATGGGTTTTTAGTATTATTATTTATTTATTTTAATTAATGATTTTCAGGGTAAACCCGGAAAGGAAGGGCTGACAGGAGAGTATGGCCCTCAGGTGAGCAAAAAAACTATATTTAACCATCATGCTCTTTAAATGCTATAATAAAGGTGAAGGGTAAAAGGGTATTTAGCTGGAATGCAAATTTAATGACATCGAGGTGTTTTGTTCTCCCAGGGAATACCTGGAGAGCGAGGAAATCGAGGAGCTACTGGAATAGCAGGAAAAGAGGTATCTCTCTGTCCATCTGTTCAGTCCTGGGCTATATGTACAGCGCTGTCTCACTTTGCCTAAAAGTTTTGCCTTTTTATGTGCAATTGGATAGCACCCTCTTGTGGATGCTTTTTTCGAACGCAATCACAATATTCATATATCAGTTGATATACTACTATACTTGAATTCATTTATCTGTTTCTTTGTGTGTGTATCTTCAGGGTCCAAAGGGTGACCGTGGTCCTGCTGGTAAACCTGGAACGGTAGCGATACATTCACTTATTAAAGTCATACAATCTCCAAATGTTTAATCTCACTTCAATCACACAGCCCAAAGGCTACACTTTTTATTCTATTCATTAGCTGACGAAGTAATAACAAAATATGGCTATATATTTTTAAAGGTGAATGTATATTTTTGTAAATTACTGATGAAGTGTTATTAAAATTTGTTCTGTATTTTAGTTCACTGTAAAGGATATTGAGATCAAAGGTCAAAAAGGTTTTTGTGGGCCTCCTGGACTTCCTGGTCTACGAGGTAGCGAAGGTAGTGAAAACTCCTGGCTGTACAATATTCACTCAGAAACCATGGTCTTTTGCCTTGGTTGTTATACACTAGCATTTAGCATTTATGTAGTGAAGAGTCACAGTAATGACATGTACAGTATGTTACTAAATGAATGCCACAAAAGATAACTATTGCAAAAAAATGCTGTTCTTTTGAACAGTCGCTTCATTGAAGAATCCTGATCAAATGTATCACAGTTTCTACAAAAATATTAAGCGGTCCTACTGTTTTGAACACTGATAATAATAAGAACTGTTTCCTTTACAAATGTTGTATTTATATACACACATAGTAAATACTGTAAACACAGTACACATACATATATGAAATAATTGCTGTTGAACAATTAACTGCATCCAAAATATACGTTTTTGTTTAGATCTATTACAATTAAAAAGTGGTACTTTAAATGCTAATCATTTTTCACAATATTTTTGATTTACCATTGTGTTTAATCATATAAATTCAGCCTTGTAAAATAATAAATAATAAATAATTGTTATCGTTGATTTCTCTTTTCTAAAGGTTTCATTGGAAATCCTGGATATTTAGGTCCTCCAGGTAAATTCTGTATCTGAGTTTATTCTTCTATTTTGTTGCATGCATGCAAATACATACATAAACAGAAAAACAAATACTCACTCTTCACTCAAATATGTCAGGGGCCAGCATACCAGGACCTACTGGTAAACCAGGTCCCCCAGGGGGTAGAGGTGTGAAAGGGGAAAGAGGAGATCCTGCTCCTTACACCACAGGACCCAAAGGACAAGATGGCCCACCAGGGGAACAAGGACCCCCTGGAGACCCTGGACCTCCAGGAATTCAAAGTAACTCCCCTTTGTTAAAGTTTTTTGCACATTTCAGTAAACAAGCAGGATAAGCACATGAAAAGGTACAGAAAGTCACCTTAGTATAGCTGTTATGTGGATGATATGACTGTTTGGGCCTCTCCTGCATCCACAGAAGTCAGCGCCCGTCAGGGACCAAAAGGGTTACAGGGTGACAGAGGCTTAACAGGCACTCGGGGTCTGCATGGAGATCCTGGCACGCAAGGTATGTTTCGCCTATGTCATGGCGTATGTTAATGTTCCAGGTTAAATGAAGCTCTAGTTAAGCTTTATATATTACCATTCAAATATTTTGATTAATCTTTTGATTATTCTTTTCCTATAGAGTTTATTTTGCTATGGCAATCAGCACCATGCCACAAATCTTACCCATATAGCGGGATCCAGATCATCCCCCTAAATAAAGTCTTTATTACCTAAATGCAAACAACAAAAAAACATGCTACACACACTTAATACTGTTTCTGACATTTTGATATAGGCGAGCAAGGAGAACTTTGCAAGCTGTGTGCTTCTACTTTTTCTGAACCTGGACCTCCAGGACGTTGTGGAAATTCAGGCAACCCCGGAGTGCCAGGTGACCTCATTATTAGTATGGCCAGAACACCTTAGCAACTGAACAGATTTTAAAATGCTAGGCATCATACACTTGCTGATTTTGTATAGTTGCAGAGAAAAAACAACTAAATGACTGATGCTCACACACTATTTTCAATAACAGACAAAAACAAATTCAAATTCATTGTGCAGGTATTGAAGGACGTCCAGGCAGTAAAGGAAGCCATGGATTCAAAGGTCTAGATGGTCCACCTGGTCCTCCGGTCAGTTTACCTGCACACTGTCCACTCCAATTATGCAGTTGGTATTTTAAAAAAATGCCTTCACATTCTCAAGAACAGATGAATATTATGAGAATTAACGTGTTTTCACAGGGTTACTTAGGTCTTCCAGGGCATCCAGGGCCACCAGGTCCCAAAGGAGACCAGGAGATGATGCATGTGCTTGGGGAGAAAGGACAGAGAGGAAACTGTGGTGCAGAAGGACCACTGGGTATAAAAGGGCAAGATGGCAGGCCAGGCTCTCCTGGCTTCAAAGGACCACCAGGAGCAAAAGGAAATCCAGTTAGTACTTAGTGACCACAACCTTTGAGAAAACTTCAAGAAAGCTTAAATTTGTGTAGCCAACTTCAAAGCAGCAAGTTTTGATGTTGACAGAATTAGAAACTGATTTCATGACTTTCATGACTTTCATGATTCCAGAGTCCTCTAGGTCCTAAGGGCAACCAAGGAACCGAAGGAATTTGTGGGGAGCCTGGCTGCCGAGGTCCAATGGGTAGCCAAGGGTCAATGGGTGTTGGACGACCAGGGGCACCTGGAGAGAAAGGATGTATGGGAATAGCTGGCCGGCAAGGAAATCCTGGAGAAAGAGGTATGAAAGAAAAATATAAGGTGTTATACCAGATTTTAACTGTAGAAATTAAGAATAGAGTGTTCGACAGTCTAAAGCTGATAGCAAGCTTCATCTAAATGTCATCTAACTAGAAAAGGAAATGCAGGCTCTGACAGTTGTATCCCACAGGTGAGAAAGGATCTCCAGGGCCAGTGCAAAGGACACCAGGAGACCCAGGTGAGCCTGGACAGACTGGTCCACCTGGTCAACAAGGACCTCCGGGTAAGTAGAGGGGCTAAAAGTCTTGGCAGATGATAAGTGGGTTGAGAACAGGATATAATATAGATAACAACTGGTTTAATGTGTTGGTTTTTAGGTAATGATGGATGTGGAGGACTTCGAGGATTAGCTGGATTCAGTGGGTTAAAAGGAGAGAAAGGACCATCGATGCCAGGAGTTCCTGGATTTACTGGTCCCAAAGGTGGGTAATGTAGACCACTGCAATAGGCATTGATAAAAAGGTTATTTCTGATAAATCTAAAATACTGTATCCATTCATTGGTCACTTCAAATTAGATGTTAAATCATGGTTCTGCATCCATTTTTTTGTCATTGTTGTAGATTGGTGACTTTAAATGACAGCACTCCTCCTCTATGATTTCAATTTCTTTTACTGTTGCAGGTGATAAGGGTGTGAAAGGTAAACAAGGTCCGTCTGGTTGTGGAGGTGTAGGCCGTCCTGGACCCCCAGGACCACCAGGAAATCCAGGTCCAAAGGTCAGGGGGTGCTACCCATTGTTTTCATAACAAGCTATGTATACTGTAAATGTGCATGCATTAATGAGTTTTGAGAGCTATGGAAGAAATGGTCAATGAATAGGCCCTGATGCTTACATTTTGGCCTGTTATCTATAGAAGCTTCAGAAGACTTGGAATATAGTGGCAAATTATATGGGTCACTTTGATTGAGTTATATATAGTATTTTTGTCTTTTTTTTTGTAGTTATTTTTTAGTTTTATAGCTCTACAGTACCTAGATCAAAAAAGAGTAAAATTAAATTCCACCTGCAGGGTGAAATAACATTTGGCTCCCCGGGGCCCAAGGGTCGGCAGGGCTTGCCAGGAGATGAAGGGTGCCTCGGGCAACCAGGAATTTCTGGCCCCCCTGGATTATCAGGATGTTCAGGTCAAAGAGGACGAGATGGACCAACAGGAGAATGTGGTTTGTGGATTCCATTCCAATACACCTAATTTCTTAAGCACAGTCCTTCCCTATAGAATATGCAATATACACAACAAAAGTGTACAACCAATCTGTTTCTCTTTCTGTGCGTTTGTTTATTAGTCTGACTCTCACCTGAAACTGTGCATACAGGTGTCCGGGGTCTTGATGGTTTGCCTGGATTGGCTGGTGTTCCTGGATGCTGTACACCAGGGGCCAAAGGGGATGAAGGGCCTTTAGGCATTAGAGGGCTAGATGGACCCAATGGTAAGTAAATTGCACATTTAATGGCAAAAGCTATCGTCACTATAAGCATGGTGTTGGTATGTGGGTGGTACAGTAAGTAGTTTTAAGTGCTTGTCCTGCTTATAGCAGGATGGGTTGTATGCAAAATGACTGACTTAGGGCTAAGAATTAATTACAATACTTCAGGGCTACCAGGGCAGAAGGGGCCACAGGGTGAACCTGGACTGCCTGGACATGGTGTACCTGGTATAACAGGGGAAACGGGAATAGCTGGAAAAATCGGAGACGCAGGTTTGATTGGTATCCGGGGACAAAAAGGGTGTCAAGGAAAGAATGGTTCACCAGGCTTTCCAGGTAATCGACATGCAATTTTTTTTTTTACTTGGAGGCTGGTCTAACACTTAATCAATAGAGATACTATTTTCTAAAACACAGAAATCAGTTTAAGCAGGTTTTCCCCAACAAGCTTAGTGTCCCCTTCGTTTTTCCTTCAGGTACACGAGGAGATCAAGGAATTCCTGGATTTATTGGTGTACCTGGAGTAGATGGAAATCCTGGACCACTGGGATTCCAGGGACCCAAAGGTTCAAACATATATATATATACAAATTCAACAATGATATTTGTTTCAGGTGCTTTTTAAGATGGCTTGAGAAAACTGAAATCCAACTTAAACTTCTTATTATTCTTCGGAGACTAAAATGATCAAACGCTACTCCTCCTAGAACTTTAACACTAAAAAGCTCCAAACGCAGCCCAGATCTTCAGACGGATGTTGCAGAGTGTGCTATATCTTTTGAGACTGATCTAAATTACAGTTAAAAAAATCATAAAAATCCCACAGACTTCCATTCATGAAATGTTCAGATTAGCCAAGACTATTCAGACTCCAACTGTTAAAATTCAAAGTTAATCTTACAGAAACCCGTGAGACAATCAAGCTTCCCTTCTATGTTCTGTTTCTTATGCATCCATCAAACTTTACTTATTTAAAAACTACTAAAAACGTCAAACTTTTTAAACCTTTTGTTTTTTACTTTTTAAAACGTTTTGGTGATGCTTTCTCAAGCCAACTTAAAGTTTGTCTCTACAATCTTTTTTATCTAGTTTATATTGTCGTAATTGGTCATATTATGATGATCTCTCATTAGGTTTAATGGGAAGGAATGGACTACCAGGTGATGTAGGAAAACACGGGAGTCCAGGAGACCGTGGGGCCTGTGGTCTCAAGGGACTAGCATCAGATTTTATAAATCCAGGGGATCCTGGTGACCTTGGCCTACCAGGTGACCCTTTCAACACCTGGTTTACACCTGAATATGCAAGCCGTCATGTCCACCTGTTCCTCATTACCATTTTTCATAATCTCAACCCAGATGATGGAAATGCAAAACTTTGCACACATTAAATGCCACATCCTTTATGTGTTTTAGGTCTTCTTGGTCTACCTGGCACTAAAGGGGAATTAGGACTCCCAGGCAATTATGGACAATGTGGGAAGAATGGAGTTCCAGGCAGACCCGGTCCACCAGGTGCAGATGCTGAAATGAAACTTTGCTGTCTACGTTAGAACATATTATAAACATTCTGTTTTTCAGGCCCTCCTGGTGACGCTGGCCAGAATGGACTTCCTGGAAATCGAGGTCCTGATGGATACTTTGGGGATCCAGGAGTTATGGGGTTTCCAGGAAAGTTCATACACAACCATAAATCTATACTTTGTCTCAAAATCACGATGCTTCAGATGTCAGTCATTTCACATCTGCAAATGTTTTCCACTTGCAGGAGTGAAAGGCTCCAAAGGTGTACCTGGTGTTCGTGGGGAGACTGGGACTCCTGGTGTCCCAGGACCAAATGGACCAAAGGGGGTCAAAGGTGAACCCAGCCCCTTTGCGCTAGGACTTCGAGGACAACCTGGTGAAAAAGTATCAATTTTAATAATTCAGTTCTTATTGTTTCAAACGTATTGTGTTGCCTTGCTGACATCATAGGTACTTTTCTTAAGCCCCTCTTCCACTCTCTT
This sequence comes from Enteromius trimaculatus, assembly GCA_032361065.1. Lineage (NCBI taxonomy): Eukaryota > Metazoa > Chordata > Actinopteri > Cypriniformes > Cyprinidae > Enteromius > Enteromius trimaculatus. The sequence goes on from JAUMHP010000068.1 coordinate 14,238,474, forward strand.
GAATTCGTTCTCTTATTCCAACAGGGTGAGCCAGGCTGTCCAGGACATAGAGGGGAAAAGGGTTATAAGGGTATATGTGGAGCAAGCGGGCCCCCAGGTTTATCAGGGGCTCCTGGTGAAAGAGGCCAAACTGGAGTACCAGGAGTTCCAGGTATTTAATAATCAGAAAAGCATCATTATCCCATCACTTTCACAGGCACATGAAAACATGATCCTATTATCCAATGTCTAATTGTCAGGACCCCCTGGAGCTCCAGGTGATGAAGGTTCAAGTGGGTTTCAAGGTCCACCTGGATGTGAAGGGCCCTGTGGTCCACCAGGTACAATCCCATTCTTGAATTATAAATGTAATGTAACAATAATACTGTATTCTACAGTTGTATAATTCACTGTTGCATTGTTTTTTCCAGTCATGTTCTCTGTTGTTTCTTAAGGTGTTCCTGGTTCAGCTGGAGATCCTGGGTCTCCAGGACTTCGTGGAGACCAAGGCAAGGATGGCTTTCCCGGACCAGCCGGGGGTAAAGGAGACAGAGGGTGTAAGATGTCACGCATACACACGCATATGCTCAAATGAAGGGATGTTCTTATTCTTATTAAACATTTTTTTAGTCCCAGGAATTGGAAGTCTTGGCCCATCTGGTATTAAGGGTCAGAAAGGTAAGTAAAAGAACAGCCACTCTTCTAATATACAGATCTTAATCACTTAGCCGTGTTTACAATATGTGTGAATGTTTAATTTCAGGTAATAAAGGCTGTTCTGGACTCCCTGGGCCATTTGGACCACCAGGACCATGTGGTCCAGCTGGAGATATAGGTCCTCAGGGCCAACTTGGGGAAATGGGGCCACGCGGATGTCCAGGTCCACCTGGTGCCTGTATCAATGGTCCAAAAGGGGAGCAAGGACCTAATGGATCACCTGGCCTACAAGGTGATTAGCTTTGATTATTAGTAGTCCTTTCTAATTACTATGATCATACTTTTGGTTAGCATTTTTTAAAACACTTCTATACTTGCTACAGACATGAACGATACCTCAAATTCTGAAGTCTGTTTAGGAGAGGTGTGCCATTACTTTTCTAAGTGGTCCGATAAAGAAATGTAGAAAATCATATAGATTTGATATTTTGAACAACAACTACTATAGTTTACTTTCAACCTGCTATTAATTACTCTGGTCTTCTGGTTTGTTTCTGTGTGTATTTTTGAATATAGGACTCAAAGGACCATGTGGGCCTGCTGGCGAACCAGGTCCAGGCATAAAAGGAGATAAAGGCAACATCGGGCTCCAGGGTCTTGTGGGATTACCTGGCTGTGTTGGTGATTGTGGAGTTCCAGGGTTGCAAGTAAGTGGACAAAAAAGGAGATAACTGCACACTCAACTTGGAGACTGTACTGTAGACTTTCACAAAGGCCATGTTCACAGAGCAGCAGAATACGGTTGTCAGTCCTGTATTTTCACACAGCAGCTTACAGTTGTGTTTAGAATTCTGTCTGTATAAACGTTCAGCTCCAGTGGAAAACAGACAGTATCTAAAACTTTCATATGACACGTAGCTCATTTCTCCATCAATCAATCAAGTTACTCATCCTTGAGTAGTTCCATCTGTATGAAACTACTCATGGGTGAGTAAATGATTACAGATTTTACATATTTATCACTTTAAGTCTTACTAGTTATTTGGTTTTGCAAGTTTTTATATTTATATAATTTAGTTTTTAATATGTAATTGTAGTTTTATTACAGTATGTATTTAATATGCATACAGTATGTATTTTCTTTTTTTAATTTTAGTAATTTTAGTACTTCAAATTATTTCACATTTTTGTTTAAGAACATGTTTTTCATATATTGTTTATTTTCAGTTACCAAAAACTTTAAAATAGTTAAAATAGTTGACGTTAAGAATAACAGGACTGAGTCATATAGATTTTGTTGATCCAGTCATGAGAACTGTATTGTTTCCAGGGTAAAAATGGAGATCCTGGTTTCAAGGGTCCAAAAGGAAATTTGGGGCCATCAGGTTCAACTGGACCACCTGGTGAGAAGCCTGAATTAAATCTGAATTGAATAAAAAGAAAGAAATCTTCAATTAATGAAACAGACTAGTAAATAAATATGCATTTTAATATACTTTTGTTTCGGTATAACTTTACTATAGGCCAAAAAGGACTATGTGGTCCAATTGGGCCTCCTGGATTAAAAGGTTTTAAAGGAACTCCTGGAACTAAAGGTGAGGTTTTATATACATTGGAAAGTACAGACCCCCTTATTTTTCACTCTTTTGTTATATTTTCACATTGTATGTCATGAGATCAAAGGAACTGCCTGAAGAGCTCAGAGACAGAATTGTGGCAAGGCACAGATCTGGTCAAGGTTACAAAAAAAAATTCTGCTGCACTTAAGGTTCCTAAGAGCACAGTGGCCTCCATAATCCTTAAATGGAAGATGTTTGGGACGACCAGAACCCTTCCTAGAGGTGGCCGTCTGGCCAAACTGAGCTATCAGGGGAGAAGAGCCTTGGTGAGAGAGGTAAAGAAGAACCCAAAGATCACTGTGGCTGAGCTCCAGAGATGCAGTCGGGAGATGGGAGAAAGTTTTAGGAAGTCAACCATCACTGCAGCCCTCCACCAGTCAGGGCTTTATGGCAGAGTGACCCGACGGAAGCCTCTCCTCAGTGCAAGACACATAAAAGCTAAAGTTTGCTAAAAAACACCTAAAGGACTCCAAGATGGTGAGAAAAACGATTCTCTGGTCTGATGAGACCAAGATCAAGATTTTTGGCTTTAATTCTAAGCAGTGTGTGTGGAGAAAACCATGCATGTGTATACATTAATGAGGGGGAAAAAACAACAACTTGATTTTAGCAAATGGCTGCAATATAACAAAGAGTGAAAAATGTAAGGGGTCTGAATACTTTCTGTACTCACTGTACTACCATAACAATATTTTATCATAATTTTAATAACATGCAGTTACAGTCATGTCTTATATGAGGAAATCACAAAAACTTGCAGGCCCGAAATGTCCAAAAAGTTGTGTAGTGTGTAAGCCACAGTAATATTGTGAAAATTAAAAAAGTCAACAAAAATGCAAATTAAAGAGGAAAAAAGCCAAAAACACAGCTTTACTGAGGAAACAACATTTCATTCATAACATGGCCTCATCCAGTGTCTAATCATATTGATTTATGAGCAGATATGAATATTTTCCCACTCTTTGTAAATATTTAGGACCTAGAGGGTGTGATGTTGTGGGTCAGGTCATGCCTGTCAGAGGAGACCCTGGTGACTTTGGACAACGCGGCAAAAAAGGAGAACGAGGAGAACGAGGAGCTCCAGGGCCACCAGGTCCACCAGGTACAGTGCCACAGGCACAATACTCTAATTCTCTCCGATGTTTTGTGATTTCATCTTATGTTTGCACAATGACCCACCTTTTAGGAACACAAGGTCAAAGAGGAAGCAAAGGTGCAGAAGGAAGTACTGGACAAAAGGGGCAACGTGGACCAAAGGGAGGCACTGGCCCAAAAGGACAAAAAGGTAAGTCTTAAAACTTTAAACACCTTGGTTTTCTATAACTATAGAAGGTGGACTATAACTAAGAAGCATAGTTTCTTGTTAGTAAGATATATGGGCTCTGTAATAAATATGCTCTTGAGCACAAGAAGCAAACTAACATGCATTACTATCTTTATATTACATTCTATCTAAATATAAAAAGTGTTTTTAACTACATATTTTTGCACGTCATTAGTCAATATGTGTCATGTTCAATACAGCAGCAATCTTGGAGATCTCTAATCAGGTAAATAGCGCAAGTTATTCCACATGCGTGTGACGTCATCAACAATGGCCCTATGTTGTTGAACTAATGTGGTTCGAACACAGAGATGCAACCGTGTTCTGGAAACTGTCGTGTGTAGCTAGTTTGTTTCCATAACAATGCATCGTACTATGGTGATTAATCAGCGAGTAACATAATTGTTCGGGAAACGCACCCCTGATGTGCAAAACCATTTCTTTTTCATAGCACAGTTGAAAACAGCTGTGCTTTTTAATATTTTTCTGAAACTAAGTTTAAGTATGTTTGAAAGGTACTATGTGTGTGTGTGTGTGTATGTATATATATATATATACATAAAAAATTTCAAAAACATTAAGTGAAAATTCTAATGCCAACCTTGTTTGTCTCCTAAGGTTTTCCTGGTTTATCAGGTGAAGTGGGTCCCAAGGGTTTACAAGGTCCACCTGGCACAACAGACGGTTTCTTTTTTACCAAGCATAGTCAGAACGTATTAGAACCAGCCTGTCCTCCTGGGTCAAAATATATGTACTCTGGATATTCGCTTCTCTTCATCAAAGCCAATGAGCGCGGACATGGACAAGACCTAGGCATGAAACACAGACAGAACATTCATACGAAAACTCATACACATACATAGATGTGGGAACGCACGTTAACATAACATGTGCACAACAGTTAAGTGCGCAGATTTTCACAGTCTGTGTGTGCTTGCGTGTTTGTAGGAACTGTGGGAAGCTGTTTGAAAATGTTCTCCACCATGCCTTTCCTGGTGTGCTATCCCAACGACACATGTCAATATGCCTCACAAAATCATCACTCCTATTGGCTGTCTACAGACAAACCGACGTCTCCCACCATGCAAGCGATATCTGGTGGTTTGTTGGCTGAATATATCAGCAGGTAAACGCAGAGCCTGTGTTTCCTCAGTAGTTCCTCAGTTAATTAGATGGAATAAGTCAGTTTGTATTTTTTACATGGATAGATAATATAAGTTCAAAGTTTTTCTCTCATCTCCTCAAAGGTGTTCAGTATGTCAGGCACCAACTAAGGTAATAGCAGTTCACAGCCAGACCACGAAAATCCCAGAATGCCCAACAGGATGGCTTCCACTATGGAATGGTTACTCCTTTGTAATGGTAAGAGGCAGTTATTACACTGCAAAAAATGCCTTCTAAGACAAGATTTTTTGTCTTATTTCCAGCCAAAATATCTAGAAATTCTCAAATCAAGAATAATTTTCTAGACAAGAAAAATTACCGTCTTGTTTTCAGAAAACAAGCTAAAATTAAGTAACTTTTTGCTTAAAACAAGGAAAATAATCTGCCAATGGGGTAAGCAAAATATTCTTATTTTTGCGGTCATTTTCTGTTGCAATAAATTAGGCATTAGGACTAAATTATATTTAAAAATATATTAAAATGGCAAACAGTTCATTTTATTTTATAATATTACTGTATTTTTGATCAAATATATGCAGCGTTGCTGAGCATGTAAACGGTAACATACTGTATACATTCACAGTATATAACTGTGCTTGAACTGATTTGTTTCTTAGCAAACGGGTGCGGGTGAAAATGCAGAAGGTTCCGGGCAGCCGCTGATTTCTCCTGGATCCTGTCTGGAAAAATTCCGGATGATTCCATTCATAGAATGTCATAAGCGTGGCACCTGTAAATTTCTTAATTCCTACAGCTTCTGGCTCGCATCACTGGATCCAAGCAGAATGTTCAGGTACAGGAATTTTGAACATTGAACATTTTATTTGAATGCGATTTGCCAATTCGATCTACAGTAGTAACTATTTTTCCCTTTGAAGGAAAAAAATACTGTTTTCACAAATCAGATTGGACTCTTCCAGTCTGTCTTCACAGTTCACTGCTTAAATCCTTAACTAGAATTGATTTTAAAATAATGCTGGTATGTGAAATAAACAACATTAAGAACTTTTATTCTTTTTTATTTTCATTCCTCAGTACCCCGGTTCGCCAGACAGCAGCACAGCAAGACATCAGCCGCTGCCGGGTCTGTATGAAGCAGTAGTTTTGAAATCAGAGGTGCCTTGGTAAAAGACTTGAATTATGGACTGCCATTGGTGGGTTTTTCATGACTTGTCGGTAAGATCTGTGAAGTCAGCCCTCAAGTGCCTCAACTGAAAAAACTGGATATATAGTTCTCCCTGGATATATATCGTCATTGTGGTCCAGTCCAGGAAAAATAGTACTTACCCTCAGGCCAAGATGTAGATGAGTCTTAATCAGAACAGATTTGGAAAAAATTATCATTACATCACTTCCTCACCAATGGTTCCTCTGCAGTGAATGGGTGCCGTCAGAATGAGAGCTGATAAAAACATCACAATAATCCACACCACTCCAGTCCAGAAGCAGGGAATGTTGCATGTGAGTAAGAAACAAAGCCATAGTTTCTGCCCGGATACAAGCCCACGATCCATAATAACACTGCATCTCTTGTTGACTTCTCACATCAACAATCTTGTTTTGGATGTTTGCGCATGTAAATGGCGATGAGGCGAGAATATTTGTTTTCACTGGGAAAAGCAAAAAAATGGTTTGAAGTTAAAAGCAACTTAATGAAGGATGTTTATTACAGTATAAACATCCATGTATTTGCTACACAGGATGTTAATTGATAGACTGAGTTGTGTGGATTACTTGTAGATTGTGATGTTTTTTTCCTGAACATCAGGTTGACATGCATGCAAGGTCAAGAAACATTTTCATTTTCTTATAATATGCTTTTATTTTTTACCTTATTTCGTTAAACGACTCCCAAAACGATTTGTTTAACGATTCATTTATCCAAACCCCTCCTTCGCATGACCTGCTCTGATTGGTCGATTTAATTTAAAGCCGTGTTTGTGAGCTACTAACGCTCCAACAGCTAATCAATTAGCATTTTAATTCAGACCAATGCGAAAATCTAGTTTTCCCAGGTTTGCGCTTGCAACACGTGGGCAGGCAATATGCTAATGTTTAAAAAATCCATAAAAGGGGCACTTTTAACAGCAGTTCTTCGTTTTGGATTTGCTAAATCCAAGGTACCAGCGCAGTGTTTCTCAATTCCAAGGGTTATTCAGCATTCTTTACTTTATCTTTGACATGTCCAGCACATATAAATGTGTTTTCTCTCAAAATTACTCATAATAGATTTTACAACTACTTCTCATTACTAAACTATTTTTCATTTGTAGTTAATCATCAATGGCTTTTGCGTGCGGGAATAGCAGTAGTTGGCCTTTAGAAAATCCTGGCTAGATTCAAGTGGGCATTGAGAAACAGGCTCAGTGAATAATAACTTGAGCTCAGATTGCTCATATTGAGCATAAATTGTGTATAATGAATTTGATATTTAAAACGAAACTAAATAGTTAGTTAATCTACGCTCTATTAATGCTACTGAAAAATAGTTTAGTAATTAAATATTTTGTTTATTTTTGTCATTATTAATTGTTAACTAATACACTTGACATTAATGTCTTCCTTAGTAACACCGTATAAACAAATGTTAATATTACTAATTTAATAATCAAGTACAAATAAATAAAAATGCCTTCCAAATTCCCAAATTTATTTGAATATAAACCCTTTAAATAATTCCATAAATATCTTAAAATAAGTTTCAGCAGTTCTCTGCTTATGTATTTTGAATGTGTGTGCAATCGTGTAAGCCATTAGGACTTCACTCACGAAAGAATCAAAGTCTCACTGCGTAGTGTACAAAACTGTTCGTACAAAGATGTTTTTGGTGCTGAGGTTATGCAAAGTGTATTTAAGCTTGTTCATATTTAACACTGAATGACTCAGAGTTAATGGTGCTATTTGTTCGTATATAAAAAAAGGAAAAGAAACTTGAGAAGCGCTGAGAGAGATACAAAGTGTGTTTATCTGTAGTAATTATGTGAATTTACCAGACACTTATTATTATAGCATTGCATTAAAGAGCTTTCCATATGACTCATTTTCTGTTGTAATCAGTTGTATACTGTAAACAGGAATTGTAATGAAATATTATATATAAAAGCTTGGCAATGCCAAATTAACTGATAAATTAGGAGTGTAGTCTTGAAAAAACTTACTCTACAGAAAAAATGAAAACTGTCATCATTGTGTCATCACCTGCTTTATCAAAGATCTATTGCACTCAGTCAGGTGTGTATGTCTGCTCTTTTTCGTTACTAAACAACATAAAGCAGAATAGCCTAAGTGTGATTCATGTGTCCATATGACTCACAAATGATGTGTTTTCACGTTTAGTATAGAAGTTAATGGTCTCACTATTTTTTTTTTTTTTTTTGACTGCGGTGTTTAATAGCTCAAGAACTGCATAGAAAATCCTATAATGGTTTTTGTCAGAATAATAAAAAAACAAAATAATGTGTATATATTTTTATACTCCATCAGGCCATAAATAAAGAATATTGTGTTTGGATGTGTAGTAACGTTGCACTAATTTAATAAATAATCTTTGGATGAAATGCATATTTACTCATTTATATATATATATATATATATATATATGTGTGTGTGTGTGTGTGTGTGTGTGTGTATTTGTACTGTATATGTTATTATAAATAAATATTAAGGATGTAACAGCACATATTTGTACCAAAGCCTTACTTAAAAATAACTGTTAAATTAAAACTAGGATAAGACGGTATACTTTAAATTGATACACTTTAATTTTGGTAAGACCAAAAAATAATGAAAAAAAAAATAAAAATGAATGTTTGCTTTAAAAGCACACTCTCAGAAATAAAGGTACAAAAGCTGACATTGGGAAGGGACCTTTTCAAAACGTACACTTTTGTACCTATTAGGTTCAAATATGTACACTGGTACTGATATGTACCTTTAAGATACCAAAATGGACCCTTTGGGTCAGGGGTGGGGAACGTTGATCCTGGAGGGCCATTCTCCTGCAGAAATAAACCTAACTGCATCCTGAAGACCTTGATTAGCTGGCACAGGTGTGTTTGATTAAGGTTGGAGCAAAACTCTCTATAAACTAAAATCATCATAAACCTTCTGTCCTACTGTTACATGTGAGCGTCAAATGTTTAATATATGAATTCTACATTTTATGTAATCTTGTGTTTAATAATTTGTTTGCTTTTCCTAAGTCATGACTGCTTAAAGCTGACCACAAGATGTCAGGCCAGAGTCTCTTTTAAATACCTTTTTTTTTTTTTTTTTTTTTTTTTTTTTTAACCTTTTGGGATGTTTTTTTTCAAGACTGCTGCTAATGGCCCATATTCATCTACATAATATTTGGGTTTGAGGAGATTAAAAACCATATAAGCAAAAGTGACACTCTTTTCAGTAGAATACATATTATTAAACTAAGACAATAAGTACATCTGGGTTTGTTTTCTAATCCATATCACAGCTGCCGCTATATCTTTAATCAATGCTTTGAAGCTTAATTCAGAATTCACTAATAATTAAATTAATTCATTTATCTCTACGGTGCGAATGGAAGATGTTCTCAACAGCACAAATGCTTGTACTTCTTGAGTTAACACTTGAAGAAACGCACATTAAACTCTTCACTCAGAATCAATTAAGTTTATAAAGGCTTTTATTCTTCGCTTCTGCTGTGGCGTGTGTGCTTCAGAGCGATGGAGACGCACACCCAGGCATTTCTCTGTTGTATTTGTTTTAGATTAGCTGAACAAACCCGAATCCATTCAGACTAATGCTTTTATTGTAGCCCCCATTGTCAAGTCGCAATTCGTTCATTTGCGTTATCTAAATGAGAGTGTTTCCCATTAGTGTGGGACCAGAAGAATCTTAATGCTTTATGACATCACAATCCACTATCACCCGGCAACCGGGCAGCTGTCAGTCAATCGTACGAGTGGAAGGAGAGTTTAAAAAGAGCGCTTGGGATTTCTGAGGGTCCAGAACCAGAACCACAGCTACAAAGAGACACTCCGTGAGCGGAAGACAGAGCTTTGAGATGAGACTGTGTGAGCTGCAGTGTTATTTGGCCCTCTTGGGTTTGTCCCTTATGCTATGTGGTCGCAGTGCAAATTCACAGCTAGAAACGGACCTGGACCTCCGCCATCGCAGACTTATGCAGAGAGCAAGAGCGATTGGACAGGCAACACAGGTGAGTCTCGAATGACCAATAACATGAAATCTGGGGCCCGTATTTATCAGCTAGCATCTGGTTTTCCGTTGTCTGCATGTTTAAGCCTGCCATGCATCGCAAACTCACATTCAACTAACAGTTCCTTCAGAATTTGTCATTAACTCATCTTCATTTCACTAAAATAAGGTACAGACTGACTTTCTAATGCGAAACACAAAAGAAGCATGTCATAGTTTTTTTGTCCATGTGTTCAAGTCAATGGAGTCCAAAAAAACACTGGACCCCATTGATTTCATTGTATGAACAATATATATATGTATGTATATATATATATATATATATAATATTCTGTTTGTGTTCTGCA
>JAUMHP010000068.1:14257620-14273595 GCA_032361065.1 Enteromius trimaculatus
TATATATACACACACATTTAAAAATATATTTAAAAAAGGAATAATTAGCTTGTGTTTCACTTACCCTTAAGCCATCCTAGTTGTATATGACTTTCTTCTTTCAGACAAATCTAGCTGGAGTTATATTAAAAGCTCTATCATTGCAGTGGGCAGTCCAAAACACGTTTCTGTAAATACAGTGCGCACATTCCTAATAACATGTGCTTCGCATGGCTATGGGGCATGAATAAAGGACTCCTGTGGCAAATCCATGCATTTTTTAACAAAATAACTGGTTTTCCTTTGCTAAAGTAAGGAAACTTTGCTTACTTAAATTCACGAGACTGATTTATCTTTGGGGTGCCTGCATGATGCATACAGCATGATATGAGAGAAAAGTGTTTCATGAGTTCCCACTTCCTCATTAATAATCGAATACAATAAGTGTATTTGGCGTGCTGTCCGGGGAGCGGGCTGGTAACTCGGTGGACCCCGAGCCCTAGGGATTTTAACCACTAGGTGGCGATAATTGGGTAGAGCTCTGTGTCTGGCCTGATCCCCGCATGCCCCCCGGGAGGAAGTTGTGATGAGTTAATTGATTATTTAAATAGCGCTTCCGGCGAAGGGCAGGCTGTACTGAGGCAACTGACCATTAACGAAATAGGAGAATGGGATAAATACAAGATAAACTATTTATTATTAAATAGAGAGATGGTCTCGGAACCAAACGACGATGATTACTGGAAATTAGTACTGGAATTACCCCAACGAAGCAAGCCAGAGGCGACAGCGGCAAGGAACCAAAACTCTGTACGTGGGGAAATGGAGAAAAAAAAGTCCTGGAGGCAGAGGAAGGGGTGGCGGAGGGATGCAAAGAACGAGGGAAGGGTTGTTTGCACTATTTAAAGGAAAACCTCTTAGCTCTGATAGGGTAATCAGGTAATAGGCTTATTGGAGAACGAGGCAGCAGCTGTGGTTAATCGTTCGTACGTGCTCCTACCAAAGTTTGTTTGCAAACATAATTTATTACGTTTGAAATGTGGATATGGTTGGATTAGCCCTTTATTCAGGCCTTTTATTCACCCCCTGGAGCCATGAAAGGGATGTTTTATTATGGATGCGTGACCATTATTTAACGTGTTTTGGACTGGTAAAGAGAAACACCTGCCCACTTTAATGATGGAGTTTTGAAGTGCCAGGACAGTTTTAAATATAACTCCAATTAGATTCATCTGAAAGAGTAAAGTTTTATACACCTAGGATGGCTTGAGGGTGAGTAAAACACAGGCTGATTTTAATTTTTGGGGTAAACTATCCCTTCAAAAACAAGCTATCCTTTTATTTAAAATCTTTCCGGTGAGAAAAAAGTTCCCCTAGCTGAAGAATCACACACAGAAAGTGTAGGATTATAGCACATACACTTTTCAATGCTTATGCACTGGAATGTACAATGTATATTTCCAAAAATGAAAACCTTTTAACATGTAGTAGGCTACGTAGAAAAAAGGATTTTATTACATTTGTTATAAATGACATTAGTTAAATGTTTAATGTCATATTTGAAGCATTTACCTAATTTTGCATTCTGTTCTGATTCTGTGTGTCATGGATTTTCTCATATTTCATACTTAATGAGCTTTGATTTTAATTAAATCAATCTAAACAAAGAGCACAAATGATTTGCCTTACGTAAGGCTCTCTGGATTTCATTTATTAATTAAAACTGACATTAAAAAGCTCATTCTCAGATAAAGATTTCCTATCATTTACTAATAAATGAATATTTTGCTCTGGGGTGTCTGAGCACTGAAGTTACCCTCACAAAGGTTCCAGGTTTAAAAGGATTTCTACAGATTTGTAAGTATTTATTATGTTGTGTGTATAGTTGTAAAGGAGGATGGCATTATATTGATTCTGGTATTGGGCATTTTATAGTTCATTCAAACATAAATGTGAGAGAAAAAATACAAAGAGAGAATGAGATCTAGACATAAAATGGCCGGTTGACCTTTAAAATAATTAAAAGACTTATGGGATTGTTTCCAGTTTGAAAAATGTATTGACTACTCACCTTTCTCATGCTTGATTAATTTCAACTTTGCTCATCTTTGTGTGATTTTCTTGAAATTAGCTGGCAGCTTATTAAAAATCTTTCTATGGGAACAGAGATAAGAATGGATAGCAAAAAATCTAAAATAATTATTTTATGATTTCATCAACCAATAGCAAGCGCAAACAGAACACACCAACGCAGTGGAACACACTTTCCTTAATTTCATTTAAAAAAAACCATCAGAAGCTTATTTTTCATCAGAAATTTAGTTTACTGTTCTGTATAAACCTAATTTATTAAACAGTGAAAACATTACAGGGTATTGAGGGAGGGAACCAAGTCACAACGACCAAGTGTTAGGGATTTTAGCAATGGATTTATTTGGCTCATAGGCCTATAGCACCACTATAGCATCACAATAGTTTTGCACAGGAAATCATCATTCACAGTTTCTTTGAAAAATAGAATAATCCGTTAGTCTAATTGCAGGGATGAATGAATTGCATTTATGTGTGTTTGTGGTGAGTTTCCGTGTGTTTGTTGTGAGAGTGACAGGTTCTGTGTTCCCTTATACTGCTGTTAGTGTGTGTGTGTGTGTGTGTGTGGCTTCAAGTCATTTCACACTTTCATACACAAATTTCCACGCTTTATATGTGTGTGCGTGAACGTGAGGAAAGAGAAAATGCCAGCGGAGGAGGACGAGCCTGCGAGGTGGATGAAGGGCAGGGTGAGTAATTCCTCCAAGTCTCTGATGAGTCCGAAACCTGACAGATGAATTTAAGAGCATGCAATTCAAATAAAAGCTTTATTCATCTGATCTGCATCTCCCTCTCTATTTATCTCCACCTTTTCTTCTCTGTATCTCTCTCCTTCTTTTTATAAATCATAAAGTTATGAATTTATATATATATATATATAAATTTGTATATTTGTAGCAATAGCCAACAATAGATTGTATTCATCAAAATGTTCTTTTATGGCAGAAATTTTATGTATTAATCTATATGTATCTCTCTCTCTCTCTCTCTCTCTCTCTCTCTCTATATATATATGTGTGTGTGTGTGTGTGTGTGTGAGATAGAGAGAGTAATCCAAAATATACAATTATTCATAATTGCATTATTATAATAGTTTTTTTTCTCTATTAAATAAATAAATATACATATACACTACTATATTTACTAGATGTGTTTATATATTAACATTCATCAATGAGTGTGTGCAATCTGTCTCTAACTCTTTTACTTCAGTTTTTTACTTTAGCTTTTCATTATGATAACAGATTAGTCCACAAATAAATTAAAATGATGAATGATATGCTGAATTGAATATATTTATGGAAGGAAGGAAGAAGGTGGAGAAGCAGTTAAGGGAGGTGACAGGATGGACGTGAAGAAAAAAAAGGTTAAGGGAGGGAGGTAAAATGAGAGGAAAGTAGATGTGATTAAATTTAAAATTAATGGAGCGTACAATTCGCCGTCCCCCAAACCCCACACATCCACCTTGACACATCCCATTTCCTCCTCTTCACACACACACACACACACACACACACACACACATCATCCTAAGCCAGATGGCCATGAAAGACTTCATCATCACCTCCAACATGTGTGAATGTGTGTGTTGCACAGTGGGTTTGTGGTAAAGTGTATAGGTGACATAACTTTGTTTTTAAAACAGGATTTAAATAATCACTGTTGTACAAATGAATGGAAAGGTGTTTGTGGACAAGCCAGGTCTGCCTCATGGAGGTGATGGACAGATGTGTCCAGATTGCTATGGCCACCTGGAGTGACACTAAGCACCTGACCCCATTTTGTATGTGTGTGTGTGTGTTTGACAGAGGTTAATAACCTTTCCAGTAAAACAGATGAGCCTTTGTAGCACCTCATCAGTCAAACATCTCTATGTTTCAAAAATTCCAGTTTCTTTGGAAAGCCTCACTCCATAAATTCCTATTAAAACTACAAGCAATTGAATTGAACACCATTATGTTTGGGTTGCTATGCAATTGCTACGTTGTCTTCAACGTGTTGCTTTTCTGTGGCATGTACGAGAGTTTTTTTATTTGTTTATTTTTGGAACACCCATTAGCAAAAATGTGCTAGCCAAGCAACTGCAATTGAGATGATTGGGAATGTATGAATAACTTTCCAGTTATATTAAAAGTCACCAGTTGCTCACTATAGCTCGACTGAAAAGAAATGACCCCTAACTCTGAATTGTAGTTTGGTCAGTAGATACTGTACTTCTTTTACACCTGACTTATCATTGCTACATGCTGGCTTAACAATTGGGCTCCACAACAACAACATTTTTCTCCAGCTCATTTTCTCTCTTGTTTAACCTGCCTGAAAGGAAAGGTTTACACAAAAATGACAATTTGTTTTAAATTTACACACCCTCAGGCCATCCGAGATGTAAATGAGTTCTTCCTTACAACAGATATGGAGAAATTTATTATTATACAGTATCACTTGCTCACCAAGGGATCCACTGCAGTGAATGGGTGCCGTCAGAAAGGGTGCCGTCCAAACAGCTGATTAAAATATCACAATAATCCACAAGTAATCCACATGACTTCATCAATGAATGTCTTATAAAACAAAAGCTTCATGTTCGAAACAAATTCATCCTTTAAGGCATATTAACTTCAAACCATTGCTTCTAGTCAAGCTATGAGTCCATAATCCATAACAACGTGTCCTTCAGTCAAAAGGTCCATCAAAATCCAGACATACTTGTTTAGAACTGGTTTTTTTGCTTGTACTTGGTTTGTCCATTTTCTCTCTAGATTCAGAGAAAACAATGCTATGGATAGAGGACTTATATGCTGAAAACAATGGTTTGAAGTTAAAAATGTCTTAAAGATGGATTTGTCTCTTATAAACAAGCAGCTTTTTGCTTCACATGATGTTTATTGATGGACTTGAGTGGTGTGGATTAGTTGTAGATTATTGTGATGTTTGTATCTGCTGTTTAGACTCTTACTCTGACGGCACCCATTCAATGCAGAGGAGAGAGGTGAGAAAGTGATGTAATGCTACATTTCCCCAAATTTGTTATTAAGAAAAAACTATATCGATATATTGGATGGCCTGAGGGTGAATACATTTTGCGTGAATATTCATTTTTGTGTGAACTTGAAATACCTAAATGCAGGTTGCAACACCAGGTGAAAGTCGCAAGGCTTATTAGGCTACATATAGAAAGTAATGCTTTTAATTTGTGTTCTCATTCAAGTCTCAGGACAAAATACACATGCATAGTTTAATTGATGTTAGGGGTTAAAAACACACATTAAGCGTGGCAAATGTTGCAAGTATGAGCAATCACCCTTAGCAAGAACCTTTAATTAACATTCCCAAACCTAAAGGCTGACTCACAATCAGACAGAAAAGTGACTGGGGAACCAGTTGACTGCTGTTTGAAGCACAATTCTGATTAGCGATTAGTTTTATTAAACTAAAAATGAAAAATTCTTTGGTTTGTGTGGTTAATCAGAAAGGCCTTTTCTTACTGCAGTGTAGGATTTCAGCCGCTCAATTTTAACTTCAATCAGCACATTCATTATAATGAGAAAAAGGCCAACATCCGTTTTACTGAGGAAAGAGAAAATTAGATTGTAAACTTCCTTCAATAAACCGAAGCCTTAATTAAAACACTGCAGGTTTAATAAACCAAAGGAAAGTGCTTGTATTTGCAAATGTTGAAGTACTTCAACTTATTTCAGTGCTTATAATGCATAGCCTATTAATGTATGACTTTTATCAAATTATTAAAATATAAAACCAAGTGGCATCTGCAAATAAATTAAGCTTTTCTCAGAAGTGACCTCACTTTTTGTTGTTTTGCAGTATTTTTCATGTTGTTTTTTTTTCTCACTTTTGGCCCATATTTTAGTTTTAGAATATTTTTGTGAAATCATTATTTATTTTAAATAAAAGTCACTTGGTTTGATGTAAAAAAAAAAAAAAAAAAAACTTTTTATGGCCTTTGTGTTTAACTGTGTGTGTGACTGTGAATTTCTGCATGTAGGCTACTGACAAAGGTGTTGTGAATATAAATCTCAAAACTTATTCATGAAAGTTTAGAAGGCCTATGCAGTTCGGTGGCCTCTGCCAAACTCTATAGCACTAATAGAAATCATTGCCATCAGCCATGTGTCTAAATATGTTTGTAGTCTCAAACGCCAAAGGCTACTGCGTGCGCTGGAAGCACACATGACTGCAATTAGCATTGAAAAATACAGGCTGTGAAAAATACTGTCGATAAGGGTTAGTCTGAAATTCATTTGCACTTAACAGCGTGCGCAGCGCGCTGGTGTGCGAAAAAATAGTAACTGCGTAAATAATTCTGCTTCGCATGCGTCTCCAGTCACCGGGTTTGCAGCCCATGAGCGGGTGCGACCGTCACACCGTCCCCACGGGTTCAATGGAATTAGCCAGAGTTCTCCTTTAACACATCACGGATCAGAAGGCGCGCACGGCGTGGATCATGACTGGCCATTAACATCACTTAATCTGCGCTTGTGTCTTGATTATTAGAACGGAGGCGACCGAGAACCCCCACTGAGGGGAGAGGCAAACAGATCCACAGACAGCCCGGCCCGGGGAAAGCAGTAGGGCACGAGGCTCTTCTCGGAAACCTTGACGTCAATGCGCACACGGATGAGGCGGTGTAAACCAAACCACCATCAACTAATCTATTTGCCCTGGGCGAATTACCACAGAACCCACTTGAAACCAGCACTGGAATTTGGCCAAAGAATATGATTTCTGTGCAATTCTAAACTAATATCTAGTTCCTATTTATATTTATTGCGAATCTTTTATGATAAACATCTTTTGAAGAAGCAATGTAGCTAACAAAATTGTTAAATGAAGAGAATCTAAAAGCCTATGTGCAACTTACATTTTAGAGACCATATTTACAGTTAAGTAGCCTAAGTTCTAAATAAATTAACAAACCAGTTGCATAAATGATTCAATAAAAAACCTTTACATTATGCATAATAATATTATATTGATGTTTTAATTTCTGAATAAATCAGGAGTTTGAATCGGAAGAATGAGTGTTTTCCTTCATAAGTAAATCAACATTTGCGAATTTGTTGAAAAGTGATTCAGTGACTTACTCTTTAAGATTCACTAAAGTCACTTGTCGCCACCTTCTGACGCAATTATGTAACGATTCCCAGACCGGAACTACATCTGTGTAGTTATTTTTATTTTCTGAAGGCCTTTTTCATAACCTCTAGAATATGCCTATATTGTGAAATTATCCTCTCTCTCTCTTTCATTCTCACTATGAGTCGCAAACGCATTAGTAAAGACTAGACTGCAGTGTTTTAAGAAATGAAACATCTCATAAAACAGTGTTTTAAGAGTGTGCTAAACCCCTTTACTTTGTCAATGGTGTTCAAAAACTCTCTTTAGGTATTTTTTTTAATTGGGTTTTGTGATTTCAGATTTTATCATGCTTGTGCAAGTATAGATTTGATCAATGTAGGCACACACAGAGACAAAATTCAGGATGTGTGTGCAGGGTGGGATTGACGATTGCAGGTTAAATCGATCTATAATCCCTTTCACCTCCAGTAGGATTCACGCCCCTAATCGGTGTCATCTTTGTCACTCAGCATCACTCGAGCGCACGCGGAGGAAACCCCCCTCGCCTCCTGACGTCAGGGGGATCGTTTAAAAAGGCAACTTTGGAGGAATGAGCTGCAACAGAAGGAGCAAAGAGATAGAAGAGGCAACTTACAACTAGCGCAGCGCTACCCGACGCATCTCTCTTCTTTTATTTTCCACCAAATCAATACTTTCAAAGATGCTCTCTACGCGTATGCAGTGCGCACTGGCACTCCTGTCCCTCGCGCTCGCCGTCAGCTGCGTCTCAGCAGCACCGACAGACGCCAAACTCCGCCAACTTCTGCAGAGATCTCTCCTCAACCCGGCTGGAAAACAGGTAAACGAATGCATTCATAAACGACTAATTTTGGTAGTATTATATGTGTAATATATTACTTTAGACTGAGTTCTAAAACGGTAGCAAACAAACTAAAATCCCTGTCCATGGTGCTGAAATCGACGAAAGCTACATCTTGCGACTAAGTTCTACAACTCAGATAATATATAGAAAGATCTTTTGAACTTGCATAATGTTGATTATGATTAAAATAATCTCACGCAAACTGATTACCATTGAATCAGAAAAAGCAAAAATGGCAATGCCCCATGGTAGAAATAAGAGAAAATATATGTAAGATATATAACAAACGTGTAAGACTATGTATTTTAGCCTACGTATAAAACGGAAATAAAGTCAGTTAACGATTCGAAGTTTCGAAGTCTGACTGAAGTGAAAATATTTCTATGGAGCAAAAAAAAGGTTTCTCAATTTAAGACAGCGATTAAAATAGATGTAAAACTAAATCAGTGCATGCATTTTAGACATTTATTTGCTTTTTGCGCTTTTGTACCCAGGGTACAGTGACAGCGCTGAGTGTTCTCATTATCGAGCGCACCTTTGGCAACAAGTGCGCAAACATACTAACGTTTTCTTTCTCTCTTCATTTTTAAGGAACTCGCCAGATACACACTTGCAGACTTGCTCTCGGACCTCGTGCAAGCAGAAAACGAGGCGCTGGAGCCCGAGGATCTGTCTCGCGCCGTGGAGAAAGATGAAGTGCGTCTGGAGCTCGAGCGCGCCGCCGGTCCCATGCTGGCACCTCGCGAGCGCAAAGCCGGATGCAAGAACTTCTTCTGGAAAACTTTCACGTCGTGCTAATTTCTCACAGCGCAACGTTTCCTTTTGACTTGTTCTGTTTTTTTACTCCTTCATATTTCTGTTTCCCGTCTTTCACGTATTCTTCATCCTATCTAAAATGTATATAAGAAAATAAAAGCGATTATATTTGTCGTTTAACAACGATGATAGCTCTCATTGACTATGTTTTTCGAGGCTATTGATGTGTCATCAGAAAGAATGTTTTGCGGATGTGTGCGAATCTGCTTTTAATTGTACTTTAGCAGATATCACTATTTTTAATTGTTTGTTTGAATAAAATCTATGTTTCAGAGCCAATGCATAATGCAACTTTGTCCCACCAACTTAAGCACATACAGACCTCTTTATACAACACTGATGGTTACAGCGTGTAAAAGCCAAAGACATGGAAACACGTCCAAAATAAGATAAGATAAAAAGAAGACCTCCTTTACAGAGAACAAAGATGTTTTTATATAGATAATCAATACATCTTTGCAATCACTTCACCAAACATGTGCAATGCTAAATATGAAAAGTGATAGCAGTGAGTGTGAGTTTGGCAGCTTATCAATAAGGTGCAATTCAGTGTTGACCTGCACTGTGTGGAAATCTTTCAGAGCCATTTAAGAGCCAAAGTGAACGTGTAAGAAGGAGAGAGAGACTCTATTTGGCTGGTAATAATCTTTCGTTTTGGGCATTAAGAGTTCAGTTAAGAAAGCTCTCAAACAATTATGGGTTTGTGTGTCTTTCTGCCAGCTGACAGGTCCTGTGTGTGTGTGTGTGTCTTATCTCCCTGTGCAGCCTGGTTTGAGGTTGAATACAGATTGTGAGACTGACAGGGAGACCTGCCAACAGATCTGAGGACTGCCGTTCTATATTATGAACGTGTCATGTTCAGCGTTTTTTCTTTTGACACATATATGACCTCTGCTCTTACTGCCCTCATGCTGGGTATGTGCAGTTACATTTAAAACACATCATTATCTCTGACATTTACAGAAAATAGGACATAGGAAGACGGCAGATGCGGTTCACTCAATGGTTGTCTCTTTTCTCCTGGTCCTTCATCCCTGACTGCACATATCTCTTTTAAATATATCTACAAAGAAAACCAAAAATATAGTATAATATTATAATGCCACTCAATATAATTTCTGGAATGCTGTATTGGCTATGAAGCTTATTTAGCTAAGATATATATATATATATATATATATATTTAAAGAGAGAGAGAGAGACACTTATAACTGTAATATACTGTAAAAAATGTATTTTCACAATAAGTATTTAGTCACGTTGTTATAAAAGATAATCATAAAAACTTTATTTATTAGCTATTTCTTAACTTTGCACTTTTATTTCTTTTATTACCTTTTATATATAAATATAATATATATAGTTTGAATATATGTGAATTACGACTATGAAGCACAGCTTTCATCAAGCATAGCATAGGTTATTTTCCATAAACTTGTTTAGTTATGGTTATATAAAAGAGAATCAATTAAGATTTTATAAGCATTCATTTCTTAGCTTTGCATGTAAAGAAAGTTATTTAGTCCTCTTTGTCTCAAGTAAGACATAAGGCCATTTGTAAAGAAAGTCGAGATGCTTGAAATGTAAGTGTTTAAATATGTTTTTAAATGTATGTATTTAAATGCAAAGTATAAAATACATGTTTTTACATTTTTCATATATGCCTTTGTTTTTAGGGTGACCGTTTAACATTCTGTCAAGGGTCTACAGACGAAAAATAACCAGTGAATATGTGTGCATGTATGTGTGCGGCATCAGCCTTCCTATTCTTTCATGGGGGTCCATATCACCCACCCACGTATAATCTCTCTATTTCAAAAGACGTCAGTACCTATACCACTCATACAAATACACAAAGAGACAAAAAATCCTTTTAAACGATTCACATTTTCATGCCACGCGTCACACCAATCTTGACATCTGCCTCAGAGCTTTTAAAGTGATTAGCAAGCCTTCAATACGACACTCCGCAGCATCTCCATTTATTACATCTAATTAAAGACTTTAAAAGAAGTCTTAAGAGATTGTCGCATTTAATTCAATCTACAAGCACCAATATTGCATCCTAAAGTGGCTAATTCATTTTTGGGGGGAGGGTTGTATGAGAAGGTAGGCACATTTCCGGGGGCTGCGGGTGGTGTCGGGTTGTTCTTTCTGCTTGTTTGATATTTCCTGTGGTGACATTAATAGCAAAAGAGTTTAATCTCTCTGCTTAATGACACCGCACTTTGACTTTCCGGAAGGAGAGAAGAGGGTATATGTTGGTGTGAGTGCGTGTTATTTCTGTATGTTTATTAGTGTGTATGGATGTGTGTGATTTACGTTATCTTAGAAATAGGGTAGAAGAGAAATGGAAAGAGGTGGAGAAACAGAAAAGACAAACATAACCATCTCATTGTCAAATTGTTTAGCACATCATAAAAACTGCAGTAGTCACAGGCCTGCGAAAAGAATCTGCAATTCTTCACACTGCTGGAGCTTCATATAATTACACAAGAGCAAAGTCAATATTCGTTTAATGACGTAATATGGCCCCGGGTCCATTAGCCCCCAGCGGTTGAAGCAGTTCTCCGAGAGCTTTAGATTAACTGGTGTGTAAACAATGTGTTTTCATTATGCAGTTTGTTTTGCTGTAATTGTCCATATTTTGATTTTAAATCGCACCATGTAATGCCTGTAATATGCGTGTGTTTTGATTTCATACTTGAGCGATGATAACAATGATTATTTTGAGTAAACAAAGACATTAGCATGTTCATTCATCCAATTTACTGTTTTCCTTGACTCTCGCTCACTAAACCAGTTCCTTGTTTTGCTTGCTTAACTTTGATTAAGTTGCCATAAAAAACAAGATCTCCACAAAGTGAGGATATGTGTATTTGTTTCAAGAAAACGTGATTTGTGATTGCTGTGGAAAAACTATGACCCTATTGCATTGAGTGCAAAAATATATATTTTTCACATCAAATTAAAAGTGAAAAAGTGAAAATTTTATTTTATTTTTTTAAGTACTTTATTCCCATGAAGTTTAATTTACAACTTAAAAAATAGCAGTGTAAAATAATATGAAACATGTAACATTTTACACTTTACACCTTAAAATGTCTTTTTATTTTTTAGAATAATTATCACCCTTTTTTTGGGGGGTGAAGTATATAAACCTATAAACATGGCAAACTTTGTCAAATCCATTATTTCATGCCTTCAAGCACTCACTAGCATCTAATAAAGATTTTTTTCCCCCCACACATGCATGCTAACACATATACACGCTTATTTTTGAATAACGCTGTTTCTTTCTTCCCTGAAACATGGGGAGGTTAATTCAGTTGCACCTCGAACTCAAAAGCATTCTCCAGATCTGCTCATGTTCACGCATCCCGGAGCAGTTCCACATCTCTTTTGGGGATTCAGAACTGATTCAAATTTGAGTTGGATCTCTCTCTTGAGAGCCAAAACTGCCAGTATCTGAGTAATTGGATGCAGGTGTGAAGATATAGTGTCTTTTTTAGGGGGGCAACCAACGTAAGAGAGACCCCAGGAGGAAAACGTCAAAACTTAGAATTTAAAAAAAGTCAGAAACATGAGAAGAGAAAAGGCCTTTGGCTGTGCGAATTCTCGCGGAGAAACACGTAAGTGTCATAGAGTGTTACACTGGATTACTCCGTGCTTTAATAATGCGAATAGATAAGCATTATCTCTCTCTCTCTCACCCGCCACACGCAAAAACACAAAGTGCAATCATGAGAATCTAAATCTATGATGGGTTAGTAATGATGTCTACAGAGAGCTGAAAACTCAATCAGAGCCTCAGCATGTGCGTGTGTATGCATATTTGCATGTGTAGTCTTTGCAAATGCGACCAGGTCTGTCTGCCTGTGTTTTTCTCCATCATTAGCAGCTCTCAGGGGGGCAGTGGCCCGCGGGGTGTGTGTGCTGATGACATAGCACCCCTTGCGCTTACTCCTAATGGCATACTTTCCTCATAACTCATTAAATCTCTCTTCCTCTCTGTGAAGAGAGTGTGAATGTATTTCTGTAAACTAGAAATCTATATAATCTGTCATTAATTTTCAACCACAGCGTACTTCTAAGTGATCTCTGTGACACTTGTCGTTTTTAAATGGTTGGTCGAGTAGCACCTTATTTTTGACAGGAATGAAAATGAGGCTGTGAGGGATTGAAGTACAGTGCGTTCAGTGGATTGTATGTTTGTTTAATAACATATCGATTGTTCAACTGAGGAAACTTACTTTTGAAGCAAAAAACTATATAAATTAAAGAACAAGTAAGGGATAATGTAGAGGCAGCCGGTAGTTATCACTGAAATAAGCCCCGACAGTGTGATCAGGAGTGTGTGATCTTGTATCATGCTGAAGGGGCTTATTTCGCGATAACTACCGGCTGCCTCTGCATTATCCCGCTTATTACACGGCTACTTGCCACATAAGGAAAAAAACTGGACATGAATATGAATTTGAAACATTTTATTGGCATATTTGTTTTAAATTAACATTTTCATCCTTCCGCGAAACAATATAGTACCATATGCCTAACATTTAAATGTTAGTAAGACAATTTATAACATCTGCATATGAATTTATAATAACGGATGTATTTTAGTTATTTACAAGTATTAAATTGCACCTTATGTTGTCCAGTGTTTGTCACGAGATGGCGCCAAACGGTAATCTTTGGTGGCGCGGAGGGATTTGAAACATATAAATAGTGCCGGCTATGTGTTATTACTTTGGAAAAGAACGAACCTGCAAATGTCTCAACTGACCAATCAGAATCAAGCATTCCAGAGAGCCGTGTAATAACTCACGGTCCAGAACAGATCGTCTGAATGATCGATCTACCATCAATGGTTCAATTAGAATTTTTGTTAAGTGACGAGAATACTTTTTGTGTGCAAAGAAAACAAAAATAACAACTTTGTTCAACAATTCTTCTCCCTCTGCATCACCCTAAAGCGCCGTTCAGGAGAGTATCCACTAAACGCACGGGCTTAGAACTGGGCTGAGAAAATTTACTAGCGATAAAAGTTTCTAAGAAGTTGAGAAATTTGTGTTATTCAAAAAATAAATAAATAAATAAATAAAAATTAAACAATTAATATAAATGGTTGTTTTTATAATAATATTATAATTATCATATGTCAAACACACAGACAGTATATTGCATATTATAGATTATCTATGTACAGCTATAACAAGGCATGAAAGGATTTGTTTTCTTTTCTTTTTCTTTTTACATACAAAATCAATTGACCTTTTTAAAAAAAAAAAAAAAAAAAACACAGATCAGACTAATCACCCCCTATGTAAGATGTCAAATCATTTAATATCCCTAGGTCTCGGTTTAAAGACTAAATAAAAGTTCAAAGTAAAATGCAAAGCATCGTCATGCATAAATAATGAGAATCCAATGCTAATTTTCTAATCAAATTAATTATTGTGAGAAGACTGGCTAAAAACAGCATACGCTAATGAATCTCTTTGCATATATTAGGCACTTGAGCAATTAAAACAATTCAGTGGCTCTCACTAAACTGCCTGACTGATCCCCAAATAGATTCGGTGCATAAATAAATGTCTATTTATTTTGCAATAGCCGGCAGCGGCCTTAGTTAACATGCAACACGTAGAACAGGATCAAGTTTCTTTGCAAACAAATCGCACCACACAGATAGAAAACTAATTTTAAAGTTTCTTAAGGTAACCAAATGTAATTTCTTCCTGCGTTCAAGCTCTCTTGTGATTTGAAGGATCTATTATTGCTTTGTCAGCCAGTATCTCTTTCCAAACCTCTTACAGCCTGAATGACAAGAGGAGGGGGGCAGGACCACTTTTAATAATTGCTTGTTCAGAAAGCATTCACATGGTGAACACAGGACCAGCCAATTCCAGAAATAATTTGGGATCCCAGACAAGGCCAATAATGAACCTCACAATTTTGAAACGCAGAACAAAGGCGCATGACGAATACTGAATTAAGCTGTAATGGAATGTCATGAAGCCCGGCGTTACATGATGACTGGAGCTGTCACTTAAACAAAACCGCTTTCACAGCCTTCATAGCCATGTAGTGATTTTTTTTACTGATTTTCTGCCCAAATGTTAGATGGATATTATGACTCCTAGTGACTCTTAAACTCCATTTTCAAATGAATATAGAGGGCATGTACAACGATAATAAAGCGGAAAAAACAAGGCACAGCTGGAAACTTTTGATTGGGTGTATGGACATTATTTCTGTAATGTTGTGCTAAAACCCATTCTACCTCTCAGAGAGCAAAAAGCTTTTTCTTCATTGATGTATTTTTTTTTTTTTTTTAAGTTGCTGCAATCGGACAAAACCGGCAACTTACGCTACTTAAAAGTTTGAGATTTTAAAAGGTTTTTAAAAGATGACTCTTATGCTGAGCTGCATTTATTTGACCAAAAAAAAAAATACTGAAATATTATTATAACTTAAAATAACTGTTTTTTATTAGAATATATTTTGAAATGGAATTGATTTATGTGAATTTTCAGCATCATTACGCCAGTCTTCAGTGTCACATGATCCTTCAGAAATCTTTCTAATATGCTGATTTAATTCTCAAGAAATATTTGTCATTATTATCAATGCTGAAAACAGTAGTGCTGCTTAATATTTTTGAGACAAGCATTTTCCCTTTAATAAATAGAAAGTTCAAAATAACAGTATTTATTTTAAATAGAAATACTTTTGTAACTGTGAATTCTTGTGAATGTCTTTACTGGTCACATTTGATTAATTTAATGCTTCTTTGCTGAATACAAATCTCTAGTGAAAAAGTAATGTAGCCAATTTAAAATACATTTATTTCATACCAAGCTTAGCTTAAATCTTTGAACATGGATATAAAAATTACAATTAAAGGGGTCATCCGGTGCCACATGCACTTTTTTCAACCACCCTACAACGATAAAGATCCACCAGTAGTTTTCTTTAAATGTAATAAAAATACGTTGCCCCTTCTGAAATCAAGCCATTCTGCGTCACACCGACAGAGGCCACTCCCACACAGCAGCGTGTCACACAGACTGAACTGGTGTCTTACCTCAGACCCGCCCTGAGTGAGCCGTCATCAGACCGAGACG
>JAUMHP010000068.1:14273695-14285094 GCA_032361065.1 Enteromius trimaculatus
GAGCTTCTGCGTGATGATTGGACGGTCGGTCGAAAGATTGCATCTCCTTTTAACTGACAGCGATTTTGTACCATAAGTAATCGCTGAAGCTATTCGCGCTCAGTCCCATCGCGGATTTCTCAAGTTAGTCGAAATAAAAACTGCTTTTCTTTATATTTGATTGGCGAAATTGCTTGATTTTCATCATACATTTCACAAAATTATACACCACATTCCTTATTTCACAGAGTATAATAAATGAGCTTCCCCTATTTGACAGACCAGTAGCCGCCGCCACTGTTTCACAGGATTATAAACGTATTAGCCTACCTGAAATTGAAGCACCGGCTTCATCTCGTTTTTTTCTTTTCCTTTCTCTGTTCCGGGTTGCGCTGATGTCATTTCCCTGATAGAGCCTAGTTGTCCATCAATTTTGATTATTTGTATTCTGGCGCAAACATAGGTGAGCGCGCGTGCGTGCGCAGATGCGGGAAGGCGTCACGTGTGTCACGTGTGCTTATACTGCGTGAATACATTTCTTTTTCATAATTATGTATGTTCATGTTTCGATTTGTATGTTTATACATTTTTAATAATATAGAACGAAACGTTTTTTTTTTTTTTTTTTTGAGAAACTGGGACGGTGCCCCCCTGGGAGCGGGTGCTCTAAGCAGACTGCGTACTCTGCGTATAGGGAGCGGCGGCACTGCTGGTTTTGATGTGTGCTTTTAATTCACTAAAAAGAACCGGCTCATAAAAGTACTTTGTCATGAATTGGATTGTGCTGTATAGCCTTTATTTGTTTCCATGCAGCCCACAAGTACAACTTAGATGCTTCTGGGAGAGTCTTTTCATTATATACAAAACATCCTGCAACCTCTAATTCACATCTCAGGTAAAATATGATTTGATTCACCAAAGATTCCCAGCTACTGAAACTCTGTGATGTGGAATTATATCATAATTCAAAAATATCTGCTAAAAGCAATGTGGCTGATGCTATAATTGATGCTATATGAACTACTCTGCTTTTTTTTTTTTTTTACAGTATCTCTGTCCTGTCCATCGATGGTATTTCCCCAGCACACCAAGCCTTGGTAAGTCTTGTCAAATGAAACATGTCCATTAGCTGTATTTACATATGATTTGCATAACCATTATTACAACTGACTTGAAAAGCATTGTGGGTAATAGACAGCAGCAGCCCCAGGCTGGAGATCCTCATTTCCACACAGTATGTGTTTAACTGATAAAGGGAGAAGAGGAATGGCTTTGGTGTGTGCTTAACCGATAAAATTGAGATGATTTTTACAGGGTTTCACTGAAATAATGACTTTTCCTTTAAAAGTGACGTAGCCAGTGAAACCCCACGACATACATTAACACACACACACATAATTTAAGATGTAAAATCTTGAATACACACTTTTCCATTGATAAAAACCTATTGTTTTAGCATTCTGTGTCAATTTTGTGAAATAACCGGAACTGAATTCTTGATCTCAATATATAAAGCCAATCAAGAGGCTTATCTCGGATCTGTCTGAAGATGATTGTATCTGATCGTTGCAGTGATGAGTGGGTTGAGGTTGCTGGTGAAAAGCATTATGGAAGCAGATAGAGATCAGGCAGGATGTGCCTAATGACTTTATCGGAAGGAGCTCAAGGATAAGATCATCAGATATTCTTTCTCTTAATACTTATTATCATTATCTTCCTCTATGCCTTTTTTCTCGAGGCTTCGGACAGTGATGTGAGGTGCTGCTGTGCTTGACCTTGACAGGATTATGGGATCCAGCAAAGAGGCTGAAGAGGGTAATAGAGGTGAACATCTCCACTGGGCTGCTGAGGCTTTTATAAACCAACCACACACAAATGACAAAGAAGGAAAACAGGACCTGTTGACTTCCAACTTTTGGTTGATGAACGGTGTTCATCTCGGCTGGAAACTGCACGTTTTCCCAAGAAGCCTATTTTGGAAAAATATTTAACTAAAAAAAACATTAAGAGTGAGACAAAGAAGGCATTAACCCTTGTATTACTGTATATTAGGTCAATTTGACAACAGCTGATTTTTGGGGTGTTTTGGAAATAATGGTAAAATGAAAAGAAATAAAAGTTAGAAAACATTTAGTCAATTTTTCATATTAAGGATCACGATCATACTGATCATATTGTAATTCATGTCAGTTCATTCTCAGCTATCCTAATGGTGTATTATTGTCTGAAATACGTTTACACTACTTTGGCTTAGTTTACTGCAGGTCTTACTGCTCAGAACAGATTTTTTGTGCTGTTGTTCACATTGTCGTTTAAATGTGCCTGCCATCAGATCCGTATGCTGCTCGTTTTAGCGTGTGTTTAGCGGTTTTTAACTATCCCTCCTCTGACCACCTATATCACCGTAGTCTGCAATTGAGATTTTAATCTTCCTGCCTCCTCCAGCACAGAATTGTGACATCTGTCGCATTTCAATGACATAAAAATCCCATGAATTTCTGACTGAACTTGTATTGCAAAACATTGGATTTGTATCCAATTTAGGACCACATATGAAAGTGGTCTGGGCCTGATTTGAAAACATTGGATTTGTGTTGTTCAGACTGTCACAGGAAAATCAAATACGGGTAAAAAACGCTGTCTACTGAACGTAAACAACACTGATTGCGTTGAGCACAACAAATGGCTAAAGATGAACAAAGGTCTTATGGGTTTGGAATGACATGAGGGCGAGTTATTATTGAGAGAATTTTCATTTGTGGGTGAATTAACCTTTTAATTTTCTTTGGCATGATGTTAGCATGGTCGGCACTACTGTAGGAAAATATATAAAGTGCTTTTCCACACTTCTGTTCACAATGTTAAAATGTTTTAAAAAATGTTTAAAAACACGGTTGCGATGCTGTTTATAAAATGTACTGCTTGTGACAAAATGTTTAAAAGTAGATGTTAAATTCAACTTTAAAAATCACATGGTCAGTGATTTCATTTTTTTTTTTTAATGTTAGGAGTTGTTCATGTTTTTGCTCAATTATATTGAATCCAATTAGGATACCATAAAAACTGTACCCAGAATTTAAATGTAAATAAAGTAAATGAAGGACAGACTGAAAGGGAACGGCATTTACGTAAACAAGTGTTGGATGATGTCACGTTCTCCCGAAGGGTGAAAAAGAGACAGACAGGGATAGGTGTGGAAGATAAATGATGGAAGAGGAAAAAGGTGGGAGGAGAAGGAGAGTGAGGGATGTGGTACCTCTGTTCAGTCTCCATTGTTGTGCTGTCTGTGTGAAGGAGGCCATTACCCTCACAAAGGAGACAAAGTCCTTTAATTCAGGCATTCAAGTAGACAATACAGCCACTGCTGCAGGAGCCTGCTGATAGAACGCATGTTTAACCCCGAAGCCTCCTACACACACACACACACACACACACACACACATAATCAAAACATACACAAACATGCATGCATGTGCACATACTAACTTTAACAAGCATATGCACACATACACTTACAACCAAATCACATCACCCACTCATATCGTATTTATAATCATCATGTCTCATATATTATCATTATTTGATTCCAGAAAGTGTGCATTTGTTTGAGTAGACTAGCATATGCTTATTATCCATTTTGTAATTTTTATTATCTGAAGCTGTGGTAATAAATAAATATAATAAACCCAGCATTTTTCATTATGGCCATGCACACAAAATCATCATCTTTTACAACGAAAAGGTTCTTTTGACTGTTGATGAGAAACACTTTACCTGTACTTTCATTGTCACTGACACACCCACACACAGATTGTGCTGAAAGATCTTCTGGCTGATAGTGTTTGACAGACTTAAATATGCGACTAATGCGTGATTCATTTCATAAAGTCAGCCATGACTCAAAATGAAAAGAATATTGAGCAGAACTGTTTACTGTGTGTGTGGGTCTGCCTGCTTTGGAGTCATTTATCTTGGATATTTATTGATTCAAATATTAAGCTTCTGAGGTAAACAGGGTCAGTTTAATGTGTGGTAAGATAGATTAAAGATCTCTAGACCTGCACACACACAGCTCATTAAATGCAATTAAACTTTAGCACTGTAATAAGAGTAATTAGCTTTCAATGGAGTTTGGAAATAAAGTTTTCAAAAAGTGACCCAGGTGGGACATGAAAAAACAAAGTAATACAAAGACATCCACAAAATGAAAGAGAGGTGCGCATGTTTGCAGAGTTGGAATTGCTCATCACTTAACTGACATTAAGTATGTATATTTTCAATATTGGAGGCTATTATCTCTGCCTAAATGTGCATATACCTCCCCACTAGTAAACAGCAGTATGTAAATAATTATGATTATTTATGAAACTGCATTGTGTGCATGAAGAAGGGGGCACAACCTAACACTTTTGACTTTCTCAATTTGTGTAAATTATGTATTTATCCATAGTAAATTCACATGTGCCTAGTACAAATATGTTACTTTGTTTCATAATTACAGAGTACATGTTTTAAGAAATAAAAACAATCTAATTTTGGAGTTTGACAGTGAACACATTTCAACCGTACTTGGAACAACCCACATAAACGAGCTGCACATTACTTGAAATAATGTTTACCGAACATTAAATATTGACTGTCAGACTTCCTTCACCTGTTTCAAGTGATTCATAAAAGTAAACAGTGTAAATTACATTACTAATGTCATAGAACAGCATAGTTTGATTATAGCGGGGGCACATTAACACAGTGTTACCCATCTTAACAACTGGTTAAGTGTTTTCTACTAGTTAGCTAAACTCCTAAATACCAGATTGAAGATTAAAATAACAGCAGATTTATCTCATCGTAAATTAACACTAAAACTGAGATGAAAAATGTTATTTTACTGCCAGAAATGTACTTTTACTATAGTAAAATAAATGTTCAGTGATATTTAGTCTACTTTTTTCCTGTATGTACTGCTGATATGGCAACAAAACACCATACATTTGGTTATGGTAGCATGTGAGGAAATATTTAAAGCATGTGTGTTACCGACCCTGCGTAGGTTTGTGCCCTGTGCACCTCTATGAGAATTCAGGCACAGCTTCAACCTGTTACAAATATGTCACTTTCCCCAGTTACTGCTACATAGCTGCTACTACGGCAAGATCATTATAAATGAAAGCCAATGTAAAGAAAATGACAAAATATCACTGGAAATGTGTGCTGGGCCTACTTGCCTCTGTCACAGGAGTTACCGCGTGTTAGCCAATCAGACGTCTCGATGACGACTTTCTAATTGTGACGCGATATAGGGGCGGGGCTACATGTTTACCTGTACAATAGACCTTTCTCACAACTTCCGTATTTATTTCCGCCCCGGTAACATCGGGCAAGAGTTGTTGTAGCGTACTGGGCTGTTCTTGCAATGCCCAAAAGCAGCCTTATTTATCCTTCCCTGCTGACGAAGAAGGAAGACGAAAACTTCTAGTTGGCTCCTAGTTCTTCCTCTGAGACGGGTAGCATCTAGCCCTCACAAAAACCTGCCCGTCTACTACATTTGATACTATGACAAGCAAACACAGACATTGCCAGAGAAAAAAAAAAAGTTAACTGATGATAGCAGCATTCGGCTAACGTTAACATTAGGCTATCGTCGCTAGCTGCTACACAGAAGACGCTCACTTGGACCAAAGGCAGACGGTGAATGTCATGTAACATCACAACCACGACTTGTTTTATTGCTTTAATAAAGTACATGTCCTCTTTTTCCATACATAACCCGCCCCAGGTCTAAGTGGACACACTAATAATTTGTTAATATTAATATATATTAATATTATTGTTGATAATAAAGACTTGCCAGTGTCAAAAGAACAAGCTCTTATTCAGCTTATAAAGTGATTAATACTACGTTAAGCAGTGTTCTTATAATGGACTTCTATGGGGGAGAAAACGCTTAACGTGATATTATTCACTTTATCTGTTGAATATGGGCTTGTTCTTTTGACAGTAGTTAATGATTATTACAAGTAGGGTTTGACAGCAATTCGGGTTTCCCTCGTTAGGTTTTAGGTGCGTAAGCCACATTAAGCGTTTTAGTATTAAGCGTTAATCGTTACGTACCTTGAAACTTATGGATAAACTCTTCGTGGAAACATTTATTTCCTTTATCCAGTTTGTCCCCCCTTTGTTACGGAGTTTCCCCACCGACTGTGAACTTTGGCAAACCCGTGAGGGACGTTTTGTAGAATCTCTCCATTTTTAAATTACCCGGCTTTCTGCTGTGTTGACATTACACAGGAGGTCTGCATACCCTGCGATTGTGTATTTCCGGTTTGTGTGAGAAAAGTTTATGACAGTGTTTGGGGAAATCGCTTTAAAATGCGATCTGATATAAAAAAAGACTTAGATGGATATCATTTACTTTAATTCCTTAACAGTGATGGTGGCTAATTATGTGAAAAATTGGGATTATGGACAATCTGTCGTGTTTTGGTTACCGTAGTTTTGTGAGGCCTTACTTAGTTAGCATAAACTGTGAAACTTTTTCTGTCTTCCTACCCTGCTATGTTTCCCCTTTTTTAACATTTATGAAAAGTAATCTCAGTGTGACAAGGAGTTTGCTCATGAATATTAATCTTGTAATACTGACTTGATAACTTTCTCTAAGCGTCCAGTCACGCGTAAACTAATAAAAATGCATGAGTCAAGGAGTCAGCATAGCAGGAGCAGAAAGGAGTTTGTCATCTAAGCTATCATGAGCTTGCAGACGTGGTCAACACTTCCCTCTAGAGGTCAAAAGGCTAATAGCACTCAATTCTATTGACTCTGTCACCTATCCACTACAATTATAAGGCAATCTTACACTGGCAGCTGTCATTTAGAAGACATACTTTATCCAGAGTGATAGTGCACTGATTGTGTCCTCCTAAAGCACCTGGGGTTAAGTACCATGCTTAAGGGCACAATGGCAGAAATGCTGGATTTTGATATGTCACTCAGTTACCATGACCTGTGACTGGACCTTCACCCATTAATGATCTGGCAGCACACAACTCAGTCATCTGCTTTCACAAAGTTCATATTTACAATGATACACTCTGCTCTTTGTCCCCTTTGCTCTTTTGTGTTTTCAGTGTCTTTCACACATATTGCTTTTCTAAAACAGCTCATTACCCACCTGTCGACTACAACAGCGTTGTTCTAATAGTCCAATTACCTCTCTCTCTCGCTGTATCTCATACTGAGAGCGAAAACAGCAGGGAATGGATCTTTCTGGAATTAAAGGACTTATAGTTTAAACTCATTAATCAGCTCCCATCACCCACAGTGATAACCCATTAGAAATCTGGATTAGACACACACATACGTAGAGGTGACCCCAAACAAGGACAGGTGGCCATTGAACACATTATGCAAAATCACAAGTCAATCAATGTGATTTGACAGCAAAGAGGTCATTGACAGCTGTTATGAGGTAATTATGTGTGACATTATGCAATCTTGGCCGGCATATTGAGACCCTGGACCACAAAACCAGTCATTCGTCACAAGGGTATATTAGTAGCAATAGCCAAAAATATATTGTATAGGTTAACATTACTGATTTTTCTAATGCCAAAAATCATTAGAATAATGAAGAAATGATCATGTTCCATTAGGATGTTTTGTAAATTTCATACTGTAAATATATTTTTGATTAGTAATATGCAATGCAAAGGCAATTTAGATAATGTTTAGATTTTTTTATGAACGCTCAGATTCCATATTTTCAGAGTTGTATCTCAGCTAAATATTGTCCTATCTTAAACAAACTATACATCAATGCAAAATGTATTTATTCAGCGTATACATAAAAAAGTTTTAAAAAATTGACCCTTATGACTAATTTGTGGTCCAAGGTCACAAAAAAGTCAATAACATATGATTAGAATATCTTCTAAGTATGTCAGACTTGGCTATACAAAGTAGCCCCAACAGCCTTAATCTATAGTTCGGCTTAGAAAGTGACACAAAACACAATGAAAACGAACTTACACTTAGTCCAAATCCATTTCAGACAATATTTTAATTAGTCCTCATGTTTCTTTTTTCATGTCCATTTTTTTGTGAACACCACAACACCACAAAAAAAGCAAAATGCATGTAAAAATGTTTAGTTGCTATTATTATTATTATTATTTAAATGAATACACATAACTTGTCTACCATGATATCTCTTTATGCATCGTTAGGAACCCATTCACATGCTGCTGCTGTTGTTTATATTGAAATGTAACGTCTCTTTTGAGCAAGTAGCTAGCTGCGTGAGAAAACACAAACTTCCACCCCGCCCCGAGTCCCGACACACACACACACACACACACACAGTCCGTGGGGGAGAGGACTCTAAACAGTTGCGATGTGACGTGTGGAGGATAACTTAATTTCAGATGGGAATGCAGCACCTTTCCAACTCACAGAGGAATTTATAAAGTCATGGAGCTTACACGGTGAGAACTTTCTTTCACTTATTTTTAGTAGACTAAGGTATGGACTCTACTTAGGTGGTCTGAGATGTGGGAATGATTCCTTTTAGTGGGTCAGCGTCATTAAAGAGTAACATTCCTGTCAGTAGCTTTGCCGCTAAAATCTTTTTTTTTTTTTTTTTGGCGTTACTATTTTAGCGTCAACATTTTTAAACAAAACGTCTTGTAATATACTCTATTGGTATATAAAAATGTGACAAACGGTCAAATGACAAATAATGACACCTACCTTTTTTGTACCGTCCTGTATGGAATGTAACGGAAAGCGTTTGGATTTTACGGTACTGTTGCTATGGTTACCACATCAACCGAGCGCTATTTATGTTCGCGTGCGAATATTTAGAGGAATCTGAATAACGTGTAATCTAATAGTTGCTAGGGCTTTGCGTAACACTACCCCTATTCTCATATTCCTGCAGGAATTAATTCCCCTGAATTAAACTCACTTGGACTATTTGACACATTTTGTTTAAACTTTTGTTAGAATTTTTGATGTTGTGACTTCAATAAAATGCCTTTATACACAGTGTCATTGTGATCTTGGCCCAATGCATATGGCCCTTGTGGACTCAAGTCATCCACCTATCGGACATGTATGGGACCATCAAGTCTCCAAACTTTCCTGAATCCTATCCGAAAGAGATAGATCTTCAGTGGAATATAACTGTACCAGATGGATATAAAATCAGACTCTATTTTATGCACTTCGACATAGAGCCATCATACTTATGTGAGTATGACTACTTAAAGGTAAGTCAGTATTTACAAGTTACTCCTTTTTAACAAACTTACCTCTACTACTTTGTGTTAATAAATCTTACAAAAGGACATTGACTTTAGCAGTTTTACTGAAGCAAGTGATATAATTCTGCCTGGTAAAAACCCTAATCAGGTTTACCCCATATTCAATTTAACGCTATGGTGGCCCAGTAGTGCATAACACAATGAAATCTGCACAGCACAACAGAAACAAGCCACAACACACAACAAAATAGCCACAACAAACACGAAACAAGCCATGACATAAGGAAATTAACACAACACAACAGAAACAAGCTGCGACACAATAAAATTGGCACAGTACAGCGGAAACAAGCCACAACACTGCCAAATTAGCACAACACAGCTAGATTAGTCCTATATGCTTGAGATTTCATTGTGTTCTTTGTGCACTATACCGTCAGCGACTTACAGTCTGTACATTGGCACACAATGTATTTGCTTGTTGATATATTTTCACAACTCACAACTTTCAAAACCATTTTATGGAGTCTTTGTCTACTGAAGACATTTTGTCAGCTGAACATTCGTTATGTTGATAAGCAAACATGCTATCAGTTATATTCACTGTACTTCCATTTCTCATTGCCTACTGTTCAGCCATGTTAAAATTTAAATATGGCACTACTATTAAATGCATGACACTGTCTCAGGTGGTATAAACGTACTACTTAATGATTGTGGTACTCTAAGTGAATTATTCTAACCATCCACCTTGCTGGATTTCTAAAAAATAACAGATTTTGGTACAGAATATATATATTTTATTCTATCGAAAGTTGACCTATCTTGGTGTTGATTTCAAAAACTCTTGATCTTTTTAACCGACATTTAAAGAGCAGCTTGATCTGTCTAGACACACTCCCAGGCCTTTTATTATAAGCATCTTATTTCCAGTTCAGGATCTCATTGTTTAAATGGTTAAGAATGGGTGAGAATAGCGTTTGACAGACAGGTCTGTGGCAGATGCCCTGGTACCCCGGGCGGACGGAGTTAACAGCATTTATTTCACAGGAGCCAATGTGTTACCCACACCACAGGGGGGCATATTCATATTCAAATACCCCAGTGGGTGCCACAGCAACCTGCTATGGTAACAAGTCATGGCGGTGGACCAAATACTGGGTGGCAGACATAAAAGCCCCAAAATGTAATGACCTTTGCACACATACCACATACAAATGCATTTGGGGATTTAATGTATAGGATTTCCATGCGTTCGGTGTGACACTGCCACGAAATGCAGCTTGTCCTGCACTTGAACTCTTTTGTCCTCTTTATGTGTTATTAACCTGCTTGTGCAACTCTTTTGCTCGAGGTGTGTCTGGGGAAATAGCTGTGCAATTAGGATTCTTGCATTGGCATAAGCATGTCTCCCACACATATTTGAGTTTAATTGCTGTATCTCTGTGTTGTCTGTGATTGTGGGGATGTTTGTCTCCGCATTGTGCTCAGGAATTAATTGCCTACGGACATCTTTGGTAACCGTTGGTTACCCTCCGTTCACTGACACGGGTAAAGTAAACACTCAAGCTGGGAGCCAGATAAGAGACACGTTTAGGGCTGTTTGTGTGTATGTGTGTGTGTTTGTAGAAGCACAGTGAAGACTTGGCTGTGGTCTCGGTCTGTGGTGTTTGTGTGGATGACTTTGGTTTGATTGACAGCTTGGCTGTCTGCTGAATGTAATTGTGTTCATGTGCATGCCAGTTTGTGTGTGTGTGCAGATATTTTTTTAAATTGAGGGTTTGCCAGCATTCTTTTGGTTAATTTGTGCGGGTACATCCAAAGCAAGAAGATGGGAGTGTTTGAATTGTGTGGCTTTTTATATGTTAGTGCAGGTATATTTAGAAAATGAGAGCATTTCCATTCCTCTGATTGTGTCGTTTATTCTCCCTGATGTTGTTCCAAAAAAAAGCAGCGTTAACATTTTGTACAATATCTCCTTTTGTGCAGGGCCGTGCAAAGACGTTTAAGGGGACGGGTGCTCAAAGTTAAAACCGAGGGCAGATAGTAGGCTTAATAACAGCAATATAGCTTCATGACGAACTTAATTCAATTCAATTCAAATTTATTTGTATAGCGCTTTTCATGATACATATCATTGCAAAGCAGCTTTACAACAGA
>JAUMHP010000068.1:14304617-14316176 GCA_032361065.1 Enteromius trimaculatus
ATAGAATGCATTATATGGGGGAAAATCCTGGAATGTTTTCGTCAAAAACATTCATTTCTTTTCGACTGAAGAAAGAAGGACATGGACATCTTGGATGACATGGGGGTGAGTAATATATCAGCAAAGGTTTTTTCAAAAGTGAACTTCTCCTTTAAGTTCATTGAATCTCTGATGTTTGATCGCTTGCTTTAAAATTCAATCATTGTTTGAGACTCCAAAGTCAGATCTCTTCTGAGAAAAATCTGAGAAGCAAGACTTAAAGATGTGATGTAAAAGAAAGTAGCAGCAGGTCTCTTGTTCCATATTAAGTATATTATCAAAAATTCACAATAAATTATTGCAGTTGTTTATTGCATTGAGGCAGATCAGAAAGCAAATATAAAGTCGAACAGAGGTGGAAAAGTATAGTATATATCATGAGAAATATTTTAACTGCAAGTCATGAGGTTAAATAAAAAAAAAAACACATGCATGGGTGAATCATTCACAATAAAATCCATAACATGGATTTAGGAAACAGAACTTTATTCTATATCAGCTTTAAAGCAGATGTGTCCATTTGATGTCTATTTAATCTCATTGCAGTCTAGAAGCACCAATCATAGTAGCAATGCCTCATTTGTGAACGAATCATTCTTCTGAATAAGATAATTCCAATGAATCGTGTGATTCAGTTCGCAAAACCTAAATGATTCATTCACACTGAATCAATTTTCAAACTCACTTACTCAAGGATTTGAGTTCAGCTCAGTAGAAGATTATCTTAAACTTGGTCTCGTTTGCAACACAAAGCTATTATATGGCTTTAGAATACTTAGAATATAACACACACTATTTTATGCTCTTTTTAATGTTTTTTAAAGCTCCTAGCTCCAATTGCATTTAAAAGCTGTTCATTTTTTTTTTGTTTGTTTGTTTTACAGAAGTGTATAAAAAGTAATGCTGTTTTGGAATGACATGATGGTGAGTAAAGGATGACAATATTTTCATTTCATAGGTGCATTATCTTGTTTTCTTCAGTTAAAATCTTTCGTCTTGTGGGCATGATAAAGAAAATGAACAAGATCAACAAGATTACCAAGAGCAAAATCCATTGTGGTATGAGAAAATTGAGAATAAGAAATTGAAAGAAAGAAAGAAATGGTATGAAACGAGAGAACGAGAGAAAGGAAACCTGTTTCTACACTTATTGAGATGTGGATCTGCAGTGTTCCGTTACCCAAAATCCTTAGGGTGAGGCCAGATCTGTGTGTATAGCGACCAGACTCAACACAACCCCATTTAACTATAATCAGACATGAAGATGTGTGTGCGCATGAGATCGTATCTGTGTTTTTGATTCTTTATCTTCAAGACCATCGGTTGGCAAGCTTCTCGTCGAGACTCTAACATCCATGTGGATGTGAAATGAAGAACACCTCTTAAAATGCACGCATTTGCCGTTGCGTGTGTGCGTGCGACCAAATATTTCTTGCGGCTCTGCCATTTAACGTTGTGTGGTGTCGGAAGCGTCTCCATGACGATGCTCTTTTAAAAGAGGAAGACTGTCATGTCTGGCCCGAGCTTTCAGGATCCCCATGCTCTCTTGAACATGATAGCTTTCACAGTGATCCAGGCGTCGCATGAGAGTGCAAGTGATTTGGGAAGTTTTGAAAGTACCCAAAAATAAGATAATCCTTGGGTGCACCAATGTACGCAAGTGTACGTCAGTCTACATCTCAGGAACAATGGTTAAAAAGAAGAAAAATCATAAACATCGTCAATAAAGTTAGGATTTTGTTACACTGATTTGTTTAGACTAATTTATAAAATTATTACTTTTTTCGGAAATTGACTCAATATATGACAAAACACTGACTAAAGATAAAGTATATAT
The DNA here is from genome assembly GCA_032361065.1 of Enteromius trimaculatus. Lineage (NCBI taxonomy): Eukaryota > Metazoa > Chordata > Actinopteri > Cypriniformes > Cyprinidae > Enteromius > Enteromius trimaculatus. The sequence goes on from JAUMHP010000068.1 coordinate 14,306,494, forward strand.
TAATATATATTAAACAAAAAGACATTGTATAAGTGTGTTTTTGTGTAGTTTGTGGCACCATTAATGAAGACACAAACATTTCATTGGAAAAAAATTAAACGTTTTATTTACAGTCAAGTCAGGATTTTGTATAATGTATACATTGTATGAAGTGTTTGTAAAATGAAGCTTTTGTTAATTAGTTGCTCTTAATAAAAAATAAATAAATAAATAAAAAAAAACAAAACACCTAATATAAAGGATATTTTAATCAACACAAAAACTATGACTAAACTAGTATTATATATGTATAACAAACATTGTTTATATCCATATATTGTTCACATATAATGTAGTATGTTATGTGTCACCATGCAATAATGAAGGACCATAATGAAAAATTGTAATGTTTGGTTACACTTTATTCTGATAGTCCACTGAAGAGAGTCTACTAACTTTAAGTTTATAACTACATGTCAACTAATTCTCATTCATTTGCAACTCTCTCATAGTAGACCGTTAGGTAGGTTTAGGGGTTAGTAGAATAAGTTGACATGTACTTGCAAAATAAAGTGTTAGAAGTTATTAAGTCTATACTAATACTCTAATGCCATGTGGTTGCAAAGTTACTTGCTGTTAGTAGAATGTCTAAAGTGGACTATCGAAATAAAGTGTTACCTAATGTTTTACTAAATATACTAATACATTGCATAAATGCTGTTAACCAAAATACGACAAGAAAAAAACTAGAAAATTATTGTTTTATTTAATCATAAGCGACGAAGTTAGGATTTTGTTCAATGTCAATATGCTCAAAGTATGCAAAATTACGTTTTGATTTTTTTACATCATTCTCATTAAGTAAAATGTAATTTTTATCAACTGAATAGGTAGATTAAAACGAATATGACAAAACATAAATGCACATTATGCATCTCTGCAGCTTAGATTCATCACTTGTGAACTCAGTTTGACTTTTGTAGGTTCGTGGTACATGTGCGTGTGAGAAGACTCTTGTGTCGGCACCGCGGCGCCCTGTCCCATCTCGATCTTGGCCCACATAGTGTCCATTCAGAGCGACGAAGGGTTTGCTCACTGTGAAAACACACCTGGCCTAATAATGACACTACTAATACAACAATAATGTGGGAGTAATGTCAGAATAATGTCGGAAAAAACAGCCAATCCCCCTGCTCGTCATTAACGGGACCCTCTCCCGTGGTGATGTCACCCATCCCACTTGCCGTAGCGAAGAAAGGACTTCCGTGCGCTCCAAGGAGACGGGGTCACGGGGTCAAGCACTTAGGGTTCGCGTGAAAGGAAGGCTAAGAGTAGCCAAGCTGGTCACCGGAGTGATGTTCCCGCACACAAACACACTCACCTCACGGTAGTCCGAGCATGGAAAAAGTGAGCATGTGGCCGCGTAGTTACGTGCTACGCTAAGCATGTAAAGGTGGCTTTCACTCTCGGCTTCTGCCTCCCGGCTCTTCGCTGTGTTGTTTTAGTGGTCTGATCCTAATCTCCTTTGAAATGTCAATTTTCACGTAATCAAAACACCATCTATATTTAGTTTCCTGCAGGCGGGCCATTATGTTTTATGTGCTACGCTTGATAGCCTAGCCGGACACACTCATTCGTACATAACCTCAGCTTTAAAAACTATTAAGAGCTTGTCATTTGGATGCACTCTGTAGCAAAGGTCTCAGCGGTATATTTGAGTCACTTTTGAGGCAAATTTCTTTTAAAGTTCACTGTAATTGTGGCAACTGACAGGATGTTAGCGCTAATGCAACTAGCTAGTTTCTATGGTAATTCCGCCCATGTGTTTACAATCACAGATTTTTTTTGTCCTTGATTGTCCTTGAAAATTCCTGGATTGCATCTATGGGATTCTCTCTTTAAATATGCTCTGTGTTTTCCTGGCGATCCTTTAAAATACCGACGATAGCGATGTGTGCGTGTGTGTGTGAAAGAGGTGGATTAAAAGAAGCGCGCAGCTGTGCAGAGAGACTCCGGGAGGGAAACCTGATCGGATGAGAAGTCCGGACAGAAGACGAAACAGGGTGCGAGGGTGCCGAAAATGAGAGAAAGAAGGCTCTTTTTTTTTCAGTCCGCAGATACAGCGAGATAGTTTTCTCAGGCTGTTGTTTTAGCCACTGAGAGAAAAACCATGTGTGTGTTTTTTCATTTTTGTGTGAGAAGACCCTGAGAAACAGAGAAATTCCCACTCTCTACTTAATACTTTTGTATGATGGGACTTGTCATTTGGCCGGCTGCGGGCTTTTGTGCACCTGTCCCCAGCTTAAGATACAAGAAAACGTCATGCTGTAGAGAGTAGTGGTGCTCAACTGGCGGCACGCAGGTCTGTTCTGTAAGGGTCATGGATAGAAGAACAAAAACAACACTATGCAAATCAATAAAAAGCAGCTACATGGGGAGAAGCAGTTTTTTACCTTTTTATTATTGTTGTTGACAATAAAAGGTTTTGTGTAACTGTTGCGGAGTAAACAACAAAGCATATGCCAATATGTGCAGGTTGTGTGGCATGTCCTCCTCTTCAAAACACATGAACAAAACTACACAAAGTAAAAAAACAACAACTGTAGAATCCGGATTAAATATGACTTGCATGCAACAAGGGTAAACACTTTCCATGGGTTTCACACACAAGGTTTAAGTCTAGTCCTAGACTAAATGTAAATCTGACAGAAACTTGCACTGACTGATCTTAAAACACGTCAGATGCACACCAGTAATGTTTTTTTTTCTAATGCATGTTTATAAAAATTACTTAAATGTCCTGGTTTAGGTTAAGCCCTGTCTATGAAACCAGGCCTTTTTTTCAAAGTATGTTTTAAAAGTCATATTTCTTATTCATTGTACATATTGTTCTAAAATGTGCAATCATTATCTGTTCTAATGTTCAAAATATTATTAATCTACCATTTAGAAATACTTGCATTTAGCATTAAATTGATCAGAAGTAACAGTAAAGATTTTACAAATGATCCTAAATAGAAAATGTGTAATTTCCACAAATATATTAGGCAACGCAACTGTTTTCATCATTAGAAGTAATAATAAATGTTTTCTTAACAGCAAATCAGCATATGATTTCTGATGTTTTTAAAATATACTGAAATACATTAAAATGTTATAAATGCTGATAATATTTCACTGTATTAATAATGATTATGACGATTAAGATAATTTTTTTATAAAAACATAAAAAAATCGTACTGACAAAAGAAACAAATTTATCTCAAAATATATCTGTTTTTATATTCTATTTGCATATTATTTACCTTATGCAGAGAAATTGTACATTTCCATTGACTGATTTTAATTTACATTATTATTTGCTACTTAAACTCTCAAACTAACCAGCTTTAGTTTAGAGATTGAGATAATGATAAAATATGACATAAGCATTGATCATTTAGTGTTATTCATGATGAATGTGACTTATAAAAGGAGAAAAGAGAAAGTGAAGGAAGCAAGTGTAAAAGTGTCAATAATAAGAGAGCATTTCAGTAGAAAGGGAAAAGGAGGCAAGCGATTAGCGTGACACACTTTTTCCCAATCTGAGCTCATAATCACTTGCTCCAAACCACTGGGGACTGAGTCCTCCTCACAGACAGAGAGAAACAGAACAAGAGAGTGAGAGAAATGAGGATGATGCTCATCATCCTGGAAACGGGCAGTGGTTACCCCAGTTTAAGGTAAACTTCCCGTCCACCCACTCCATCTCTCTGCTTTTCTGGGAGGAAATTGGGGTTATGCTCTCACCAGAGCTAAAATCTAAAGTTTCCCCACATTTATTCTGAGGGGAAGCAAAGCTAGAGCAGTGCCTCGGGTTACGGCCCAGACCGAGAGAAAGACACACAGAGAGAGGGGAGGATGGAGTGAAGGGAGTCAAAGGGAAAAATCTGAAAACTCTTCGACAAAGCGTGTGCCATTTATATTATTAGCTGATGCCAATGTGTTTGTACAGATATTTTTCTAAACAAAATATAGTGCTTGTTTCTCTTGAAGTCCTATATGTCTGAATTTTGATAAAAAAAAAAAAAGGAAATTAAATATAAATTCATATCAAGTTTGGGGTATGTAGGATTTTTTGGTTTGTTTGTTTTTGAAAGACGTATTTTATGTTCACTAAAGCTTCATTAATTTGATCATAAATATAGTAAAAACAGTAATATTGTAAAATAGTATTACAACATAAAAAAATCATATATTTGAATATATTTTAAAATGCTATTTATTTTCATGAAGCAAATCAATTTTCAAGTTCATTGTCACATGATCCTTTAGAAATCATTAGATTTGGATTTGCTCAAGAAATATTTCTTCTTATTATAAATAATATATTATTATTAGTTTTCCCAAAAAATGAAAATCATCCCATGTTTAACTCACTAACAAAGCATCCAACCATTGACCTTCTTTCAGACAAATCCGCACACAGCTCCGTGGGGGTGAATATAGGCCTCCTGTAGTGATTGATGCATTTTTAAAAATCCATATTTAATGTTTTATTATGAATGCATGCACGGTATTTGACTACTTTTGGATGATTCAAAAAAGAAACCTGCCTTCTGCCATTCAAAAGCTTTAATATACAGTAACTCTGATTGGTGTTCTCTAAAAGAAGAAAGTCATATACACCTAGGATGTCTTGAGGGTGAGTAAAACATGAGAAACATGAAAACATTACATACTAACGCTTTAATGCATCTATGTTGAATAAAAAATTCAATATATTAATTTCTTTTAACAGAATGTTTCAAATCTTACAAAGGTCATGAACCTAAAAAGGCATAATTTTATAGAATGCCCCAGGAATCGAGGAACGAGAAGAAATGAATGAGAAGAGAGAGAGAGAAGGTGCAGTCTGGGTCCTGAGGTTCATTGAAGCGTGTGATTGCACTCATTGTTGAGTAAACATCGGCTGACAAGGAAAACAGTAATGCTTCCTCTTTCCCAGAAGCCCACTAGGGCTTCTCAAAAACATTGAAGAACCACAGCGTGTGGCTCCAGAGCCAATCAGATAGCCCACAACGTGTGAGGGGAATTTTCAGTAGAATTGTGCACATGATGGACGGTGGTGGGCCTGAGAGAGAGGAGAAGAGTAATAAATAAAGTTTTCCACGAGAGGTGAATCTAATGCATAGTGCTGATTAGAGCAGAGGTCATAATGCATTTGATCAGTGGTTTTAATAGTCAATATGAGTATTATGGCATCATTAAATAATTGCTGCTTATGGTAATTACAGAAATTGCACTTAAATGATCAGGTGATCTTTCAGAATTCACTGACTGGTGCTAAAAACATTTCTTATTGACCATGCTGAAAACTGTAAGATAAGTTTATACTTTTATGGATGAACTGAATTAATCAAAAGTGACAATAATGTTACAACTAATATATTTTTAATAAATGCTGTTCTTACAAACTTTCCATTCATCAAAGAATCCTGAAAAAAAGTATTTATGAGCGAGCACCAATGATAAATGAGCAAATCTGAAAAACAGAGTTATGGTCATATTTCATAAAATTGCTGTTTTTACTGTATTTTTTGCAACAACTATCATCAACTCAAACATCTAGGTGCATAGATTAGCTAAAGAAATGTACATTGTGGGCATTCTCTAGCAAATGTTGAAAATATAGTTTTGCCAGTGTGACTAAATTGTTCCCGTGCAAAATCCAAACAGAAGTTTATATGTGTCACCTGGTATTTATCACCTTATGGGGACCAATTGTCCCCACAAAGATAAGAATTCCAGTCATTTTTGTCCTTGTGGGGACAGTTGTTAGGTCCCCATGAGGAAACAAGCTTAGAAATCACACAGAGTTACGTTTTTTGAAAATCCAAAAATACACAGAGTTTCCTGTGAGGGGTAGGTTTAGGGTCAGTGTAGGACAATACCACATACGGTCTGTACAGTATAAACACCATTACGCCTAATGTCCCCATAAAACATATAAACCCAACATGTGTGCGTGCCCGTGTGTTAGCGTGTATTAAATCAACATGTGCATCAGCTTTAGATGGTTTATGAGCCGGCTTCCTGTTAGCTCTTTACTGGTGGGGACTGATTTGCATTGCAAACAGTGAAAGGCCACAGGGCAACTCTCAGAATCAGCCACAATCAGTTGTAAACAGCTTTACTGACACACAGTATAATTTATGAAGTGTGTTAAAGCCCTCAGCGCTGCCAATCATTCTCTCTGAGTCTCGCTGTCACGCACACATGCTCACATACTTAGAAGATGTAAAACGCATTGCTGTTTCATTCAATATATCTAATGAATAAAAGTATTTTGTGACAACTATACATACCTGTTTAATGGGAAATTCTAAAGATTTGGTGGTCACTTAAAATTTCTGTTTCATAAAAGAAAAACACAATCAAAATATTTTGTAAAACAGAATTCATTTCCTACATTTTTAAAGTGGTATATTTGTTAATTACAAACTACTCAAAGGCAATTAGATTTGCAAATACCTCCTAAACACTGCAATTCATTCATTCAGTTCAGTTTAGAAAATGGCTTTTGGCGCCCTCTAGTGGTTACAAATTGGTTAGGTATTTAGAGGATTGTTTTTCTTAAACATAAAATATATCATATTTACATAAAAAAAAACTCTGCCTTTGAGATTAGGGGTTATATCAGGGATTTACGATTACGATTACGAATCCCCCATAATTCGTAATATAAATCTACTGATATAATATACTGTCTAATAAATTGCAACTAAACTTATTTTGTCCTCTGGTTTTGTCAGGGTGTTGGATGCAGAACTTGTTTCCACCAGCAGATGGCGCCATATCACTGCTACCTCGTACTAATGGCATTTCATTCATGTTGTGTGAGTGTGTGCACGTCTGCATGTGTCGGGAACGCTTCCCGTAAGGTTTGTAAAAGGCTCGTAATTTCTGGATTGGTTCCTTTTTTCCTTTGAATCTTTTTTTGTCCTTCCCTTTCTCATGTCACCCCTTCAGGCTTGGCCCCTGTCCAGATCTAACCCTTTTAAATCTGGCACACTTGGTGTCCAAGACACACACACAAACACACACATACACATTCACAAATTTTAGGGTCCAAGTCTTAAAACAAACATACACACATTTGCGCAGCACACACACATCTAGTTCAGACACTTGTACACAAAATAGACATACAATATTGCCTATATGCAATAACATGAAAATTTAACTTAAGAACTTTATATCTACGAATCTTACACAATACAATGTTTATATCTGGCTTCTTAATCAAGCTGAAGCAATAACAGAGATTGAGCCACTATAAAATAGTCTGAAAACTACGCTATGCATTACTTTGAAACGTCTACCTTACATATAAAATTTTAAGCGTTTTTGTTGAAATTTTAGGTTTTGATGTTTTGTTTTGAAGTTGCTGCAAACTAGGACTTATGACCGACTGAAGGTTGCTCAACACTGTGAAGGTGCTCCAGTTGGGATGGTTGCGATTTGGACTGGTTTTGGGTCTCATTATGGACTGGAAAGGGGGTTATTTCTTGGGCTAATGGGGGTGCAGCTGGGGTCCATGCCAGGGCCCCCTCGAAGCAAGAAGTGCACAACAATCAGGAGCTCTGATTGGACAATAGGGTCATCATCCGAGCAACGCTGACAGCCGGCGAAGAGATACACAACCTCCGTGTGGCTGCTCTCTATGTACTTATCTTTCTTATCTAAGTTTATTTTTCTCTAATATTTCTCTAAAAAGTATGTTTGCTAAAAAAAAAAACGAAAGAGTGACAAAACAAGTATAAATACATTTATGCTTTTGTTCTATATGTGTACAAAGCTTTAGGATTCATGAGTACCTGCCCCCCACACACATACTCACAGACAAACTGTGGTAAAAAGAAATGAAAGAAAACTTAAAATAAGAACTTTTTGGAGGGGGAAAACTCACTCCAACTACACAAGTTCTGTGTTTGTATGTTCAGACAAAAGGGGTACAGACCCCCTCAAAAGACCCCCAAACGTCTGAACTCACTCAACTTTCTCCCCTCCCTTTCTGCTTTCAACACACACATATACAACTATAAAGTGAGGTCACCTGTGGTCAGTAAAGCAGAATAGTCCACTAATAGCACACGTATAACAATCATAAATGCATATACATCAATGCAAGGCATTTCCTCATTCTTTGATTATATTCTTAAAACAGTGTATTAACAATACCATTTGGCGTTTTTACCTTTCATTCAGCAAGAAATTATAAAATACTGATCAGTTGCAAATAAATGCTGTTCTATTTCGATTGACTGAAGAATCCTAAAAATGTGCTTTATCACTGATTCCACAAAAATTTAAAATGATAAACAAATTTTGGGAGAAGCACACACAAATGATTAATCACGGCTGACACCTCATTCCCCAATCTGATTACCCTATCAGAGCTAAGAGGTTTTACTTAAAATAGAGCAAACTCCCCTTCTCTGGTAAGCAAAATAAGCAAAATGTGAGAATACTCCTCGCAGATTTGCAGAGACGCAGCCAACCATGGTACCTCCTTATTCAAAACAATATTCAATATAACAATATTCCCATGAATCATCCCCTAAGACCTCTACTCGAAGCCGCACTCGACTCTATCCTCCAAGCAGTCACCCCCAGAACAATGCAATCTTACTTTCCTGCTTGGAAGACTTTCAAATCTTCGATTCAGCCTCCCATTCCTAGATTTTTCCCTGTTATCTATAACCTCATTCATCTCAATTTCTTAATTCTATCAAAAACCTACAGATTAGTTTCATCAAAGAGTACCTAAGCAGAATCCAATTATTCAGCCAAAAAAAGGACTGTCACAACAGCAAAAACAAACCCTTGGCCATTGGTCTTCAAGCACTTTCAAAAACTACATCCCCTCAGATCAATCTTTTATCAAAAAAGCTCTCCAAACCTTAGCCACCCCCTTGGCCCCCCCACAGCAGCCTCCCCAACAGAGGCCAGCACGATCCTCGCTCTTACTGCCACCGCCGTGGTCATCCTAAGCCAGAATACCACATTTCGCTCAAACCGAAATCAACTTCCCCTCTTCTCAGCCTCCGCTGCAGGCAGTCCAAGCCTGAATCTCACATCCCCTACTTACTGCAGCAACTCCACTACCAATCACAACAGTGGCTCCATCATTGAGCCCCGCCTCATCAGTGGCTCCTATATTTGCCCCAGCCTCCACAGCAGCACCACTATCTACCCAGCTACCGTTGTGGCCCCACTATCCGACCCCCCTTTGCGGTAGCTCCCTTGTTTCCCTTGGTACTGCAAGGGGGCCCCTCCCCACCCCTCCGAGCATGGCTCGATGTTATATGGCACCCACTATTCCAGCAAGCTAACCCGCCACCGCAGTGGGTTTTTTTCCCCTTCCCTCCGAGCATGGCTCGATGTCATACCGCATATTTTGTCCCAGCAATCTAGTTAGCCACCACAGTGGTTCTCCCTCCCTCCGAGCATGGATTGATGTCATTCCACATCTTCCGTCCCAGCAAGATAACTAGCCACCTCACTGGCTTCCCCCTCTCTCTGAGCATGGCTCGATGTCATACCGCATACTCTGTCCCAGCAATAGGGATGGGAATTGATAATATTTTTACGATTCCAATTCCATTTTCGATTCTGCTTAACGATTCGATTCTTTATCGATTCCCTTATCGATTCTCATT
>JAUMHP010000068.1:14328212-14342265 GCA_032361065.1 Enteromius trimaculatus
ATTTTATGCAGCCTTAGTGAACATATGTGACTTCTTTCAGGAAAAAAAGTGACTCAAAATTATCAGACATATGAAGTCTGCAATCAAAATTCATACTGTAGATCTCAAGACATCTCAGCATCTAAAACAATTTTCTGTGATACTAAAGAAAAAGATCTCATTTCCCTTTGTATATATATTTTTTTACATCACGCCATTATCTTCAAATACCATGATACAAAAACTTTGTAATACAATGATATTCCTGCACATTATCATAGCTTTTAATTGCGAGTTTCAGGATTTCAGAAGTCCCAACACTTACAAACAAATGCACACACAAACAAGCCTTTAGCCCTTAACCAATTTAGTGACCACTTAACATATCTAACAGGTTGCAAGTCCCCATGACTCCAGTTTGTTGGCCAACAAATCCTGAGCAGCAGTGTCTGGTTATTAGAGCCCTCGGTGGGGAGCTGCACAGGAAAAAAGGGCCAGGACCCTGAGACAGCTGGGCCGGGGGCAGAGGGGTTAGACGCCCAGGTATCTCCACCTGTACCGCCATCACCGACCCTAAGAGAAGGCAATTAATTCTCCAACTGCTGAAAGAGGGAGGGAGAGAGAGGGGTGTGTAGATGGGTTGGGGGGGGTCAGATGTGTGTGTGGAAAGATCTGAATTATTTTATGAGAGTGTAGTGAAGTGAATTTCAATGCGTATCTGTTCAGTATAAACTTAAGGCCCTTTGATGTTTCTGAGTGAGCCAGAATTGGTTTTGCGTGCTGTTTTAAAGTCTTTTGATTTCTTAAGCTGTCTGACCCTCCTCTTCACTCCCACTGTCTGAGGTGTGTCAGCAGGGGTTATATACAACCACACACACACACACTTTGCTCCTATACATCCTCTTCTTATACATAAACATTCATTTAGCAGACACTTCTATCCAAAGCGTCATGCAAACATTCATACAAACCATTATACAATCAATACCAACTTCCATCATTGCTTCAAAAATGAGCTTTGGGTAAAAGGAATGGTGACCAGTGGTAGAACCTAACAGTATATCACTTATAGTATATAATTTATAGCAGTTTTATACACGCAAACATATTGATATTTGTCTACCCCTTACAGGAAATGTAGCATTTTTTGATTTTAAAAAAAAAAACCCACACAATTTATTATGTCTTTTAAATTACAGGGACATAGGCAGTGTTCTCATAAACCACCTTTAAATTGTAATACCTCTGACATACCCATGTAATTAAACAAATTTGTATCCCCATAAACCACAAAAACCAGTACACACACACTGATTCATTTTGATTACCCCAATCATCCGACCTCAACCAAATTGAGCTGCTATGGGAGGAACTGAACCGTGATGTCCTTAAGAAATGTCCGACCAGTGTGAATCGTCTTTGGGCAATCCTTTAGGAGGCTTGGAGTAATACATCAAGTCAAAGTTTGAATAAACTGATAGCTCAGAGGCCCAGATTATGCTGAGCTGAAATAGCTGCTAATGCTGGATATTTTGATGAATAGGAAACGCAAGTATTACATGTAAAACTGTTTATGTAATAAAATGTTTTGGTAGTTTTTGTTGTCCCTTATCAGTGCAAAATTATCACAAATTAAAAAGGATTCATGCCGATATTGTCCAAAACCCCACTTTTCTAGGACGATTCCAAACTTTTGGAGGGCTGTGTATTTTGAGAAAAATATGCTCGGAAAATATGTAATGTATAATGATCATTTGTGTAAATATCCTACATTATGCATCCATCTCCAGTGCATAATCCGCCTTAAAAATAATTCAAATTCAGAGAGAGAGAATAGCATTTGGATTATTTATAAGAAAAAAATGCTATTTTTTTTCAGACAGTGATCATTTTATTTTTTAAACATTCGTTCATTTTGTTGACAGTGTAACAAAAGCGGTTTTCTCATTCATTCTGAAACTCCAGCAAAGCTGATAGTTTAACTCATCAGACATAAGTCACGCAAAAAAAATAATAAAAAATAGCGTTCATTCAAATAACTCTCCAAAACTTTTAGTCTGTTCTCAAAACTGTCATATTCGCTCTGAGACTGGCCAACAGCCAAAAAGCAATCTGTAAAATCAGACCTCAACAGACAGAACGTCAGTCCTGGAAAGAAAGCAGACAGATTGATAAACAGTCAGAGCAGCTGACAGCAAAGGACAGAGGCTGTTTAATAGAGGTAGGAGGAGAGTGACAAACTGCCATTCATGTCATAATGAGGCACCTGACAACAGCTCCGCTCTTAATTACCCAAGCTGCCACCTCTGAGTTTAGTTAGCACACCAGCACACACACCCATTTCACACTCCTCAAGAGCGGGCTTTCTTCAATAGACTCCCGCATATTCTGCCACACACTTTAACTAATATATTCCGTATTTTGTAATATAAGTTTATAGATGCATTCACGGGTGCTCTTTCCAAGTCATGACTTCATTCAGTCCATCACACACAGTGTGCACATGGATGTTACTTCATCACCTTATAGGATGTTTGACACCTAACAGTCCATGTCCTGAAGCAGCATTCATATGAAAGATGATCTAAGTGTTTAACCATTACTGTCTTTTTTTTTTTTGTTGAGGAAACCTTGATATAATTTGTGTACTACACACACTGACACTCCCAGAGATTTAATGTGGACATAAATACATAAACAACATCCCCAAAGCTGCTTTGATAGTCTCTTTATGAGGATTTTACCGTTAAACTAGCCTAATATCACACATAAATTTAAAGGTATTCATGGCAACCCGTCAAAATAAAAGTTCAGCTTAACTTGAAGACACTGTGCCAGAAATATTGTTTAGCAGAATGTACATGATACTACTTCCAATACTATTAGTACTACTACTAAACTTATTAAAACATTATTTTTAAGGAATAATCAAATTGCTAATACCAAAAAATAAATGTGTTTTATTTTCAATAAGTAAAATACAATAGAAAATAATGTATTGTGCCTTCATTTGATAACCAGAAAATGTTTAATTGATAAAAAAAACTCCATAAATTGTTTGTAATGTTATGTATAGGACTGCAAAGTTGCACATGCAAAGATCAGTGCATGGTCCTGCAGAATCTGAGTGACTGAGTTTCAGTATCTCTGTGGTATTAGGTGAGAGAGGACTAGAAGGGAAAGACAGAGAGTGAGCGGGACAGGACAGAGGTTTCAGTTGAAATGACAGAGCTTTCAGCCTGTTAAATTGGCAGTTATAGTGTGGTGAATTAAACACTATCACCCTATCCCTCCGCCTCCAGCTCCTTTCTACACACAGGCAAAGCTGCTCCCGAAACCTGCACAAAGTCATTCTAAAAAACCCTGCAATTAGTGCCCACAGACCCCTATACATCTAAATGGGAACATGCCATAGACTTCTATTGTTGCTTATATAAAGGTGATAACAATTACTACAGGCTAAACCTTAACCAAAACTCTACTCCTACAAGAACACATCTTTATGATTTTTTTCCCCCCCAAGTAAACACACCAATGGAAGTTTGGTTGGTTTTGACTACAAATGATAGCGTCCCTTCTCTAACTGCCCATATTCAGCTCAGCTACAACATTTACATTTAAAACTCTTTATCACTATAGTTAAACTTGCATGGGTGAAAAATGTAGGGGAAAACACAAATACTGCATTAAAGGACATTTTGCTTTTGAAATACATTGTTTTATATGACTAAAATGAAGAAAGAAATAAAATAGTTGATAGTGTTCTGTAGGCGTCTTTAGGAGTATGGCATAATTTGCTTTTCATCTTCATCTAGTCAATCAGTGCCATAGTGTAATAAATAAAATTAGTCAAAATATAACAGATATATAATGATATGACATATATAATACTATTGCTTTATATATATGATTATTGCTTTTTGTTATCAAAGATGAAAATGACTCATTATTGTAAAAAGTAAAGTAAATGTAATGCTTTCTAAAAAACAACAAGAACAACAAAAAAGGATATTTGAAAATGTATCCCTGTGTCATGCATTTTATGAATAATCATTGGGGGAAAAAATGAAAGAAACAATCATAACAGGTATAGCCTCTTAAAAACAAATCCCAGGATGCACTCTTTAATTACGTTATTATCTGGTATCAAGTTTAAAATAGTACTTTTTATTAATACTGATTAAAATTAATATGAATTTAATGTAAAAATAAGTAAATATATTTTTATATGGAATTCCAGCATGCATACTATACAATACATACATACATAGGCTACATACATGCATATATACATAGTATGTATATGTATCACACTTTAATTATATAAAATATAAGCAATTTAACTATTCATGTATATTTAAACATTCTTTATCATAAACAAATCGTTTTTCTAGCCATAAAATTAATTTAGTGATGTATTTCCATCAAGTACAAAGTACAAAACCTACGTGAGCATTAAAATGATAATCTTTGAGTTCTTTGAACAATAAAAAAACCCCAAAAAAACATACTGAGAGAAATGCTCAAAAGTATGTTAATGTGTCACTCTGTGGTATGCACCTTTCATTTAACTCTGTGAGAGGGGTCATGAACATGTCCTTTAGCTCGTTTGGTTAAATTAATTCATCATGCTTTTAAACTATCAGTTGAGCAATTATACATTAACCCATAGGACAGCGCGCAGCAGCCAGATGCGCAGAGAAACCCTCTACCTCTCCATCCCAAAGCAATAAACCGTGCGTCAGTACAAACCACGCGCACTGCCTTCTGCTCGAGCACTCGCTCATTGCGCATCTGCGATCCAACAGTTGAACGCGTCACGTCATCATTTTGACAGCTTTACATCGAATCAGGTTGCTGCTGCGCTCTGGAGAGCGAGTGTCAAAGCAGTTTGAATGAAGTTTTGCGCACTTGCTTCTCTTGGTCTTTGGAGAGCTCGCACCTACCCAAGTTATCCTGCCCCCCAAACTGGTAAGTGCTTCTTATCATTTAATATTCACATGGTAATTTGAACATTTCATAACTTGTAAATGCTTATGGTGAGCTGGCTTTACGCGCACTTGTGAATAGGTTTTACTGGGTCTCCGAGTGCCATGCGCGAGCATCTTGATGTTTAGATGTGACCGATGCATTGACAGTAATTTGACATGCATAAGTATTGCACGAAAGTAATTTCAGCGCCAATGATAAGCAATTAAAAAGTAGAGTGGGTCGGTGCAGTCAGTGCAACACGTGGGTACTGAGAGACAGAAACATGAAATGGATGTCAGTTTCAATAAATTACTGACTGACACAAATTTTTGAAGTTATTTTTCCAGTTGCACGTTTTGATCAGCATTACATCCATTCCCATTAATTCATCCAATTTTTAATTTCTATTCTTTAATGTTTTTTTTAAAGAAATTAAATTACATTAATTAGATATCAGGCACATATAAAATAAAACATGCATGCAAGGAACTTTAACTGCAGGATGTAACTTAGGCACCACTTTCTAGGTTGACAGTGTAAAAACAATCAGCTGTTTTAACAGCGTTTTCAAACAACCACATAAGTTAGATGACTAGTTAGCGCACTGGACTCACGTTAGACTGAGTAACTATAGTAACAGTACTGCGCATTGCTCGAGAGCTTTCAGTTTAGGATCAGTACTAATGCATCGGTAAAACAAAACAAAAAACTCATTTATTAAACATTGTATATCGCAAATAATAACACAAACGCTGTTTAAGAAGTTTTAGACAGCTGACGGTTTTTGTCTCGGGGGCGCCAAAAGACAAACTTTTAAAGATGAAATTGACAGAAAGTCCTTAAAATGTCAACAGCCTTAACGCGACGAGTTGAATATAATAGCTTATTTAATCTATTTTTAATTATTACTATTATTTCAGTCCCTGTAAAAAGTTGTCCGCAAGACGTAATGAAATTATTTACGTCACAAAATGCCTAGTTTGAATGACATTTTTGATCGTGGTCGTGACATGATTAAATACATTTTTTTTGATTATTACAATAATAAAATGTTAAATAAGTGTTTCGCTCTGTTATGATGGATTTTGTAGAGCACCATGCTGTCCTGCCAAGATCTGAGCTTTGCAGGAGGGCAGCGCTACGACTACTCCGCCTCGACGTCGGTTGACTGTAGTGTTGACGTTTCCACAGCAACGCTCGTCTCCCTCTGGGACGCCGGTCCCCTGGACAACGCTGCCCGCCAGCACGAGCCGCCGCGGCGGGGTAAGTCCTGCAATATGCCGGGATCAGCGGCGCGAGAGGCTTCCCGCCTTGACAAACTGGAATTTTTCCATCTGGGATTTTTTTTTTTTCTTAACGTTTTGTTAGAGTAGCAATGGACTGTGGAGTGTCTGGCTACCTCCAAAGTGTTAGTTCTTTTGGACTCTTTCTTTTGTTTTTAAAGTAGCCTATTTATTTCATTGATGTTTTTTTTCTTCTTCTTCTTTATTTAACATTTCTAGACCATTACTAATCAGTATAATGACCTGTGTTTCAAATTTACTGTTTGTTTTAGATGCACTGCCTGTGTCCGAGCATGGACTGGGACATCAGCCCACCTGGCCTGACCAACTGTCACCTCAACTGCAACGAAACAAACAGGTATTTAAATAGATCAAAATAGATTATAATATAGTTATTACTCAACCAAAGCTGTCGACATATTGTTAATGATTGTGGTAACTTTTTTCCCCATGAAGCTCCAAGACACCCTTATGCAAAGAGAAGAAGAGTTGGCCAGACTGCAAGAAGAGAACAACAAGCTCAAGGAGTTTTTAAACTCGTCATATGTGAAGTCTTTAGAGGAAAAAACTAAGGTAAGAAATCTCACAGTATGAAGTGAAAATGAATGGATGAATGGACAGACACATCTTAAAGGGTTAGTTCACCCAACAATGCAAATTCTGTCATTAATTACTCACCCTCATGTCGTTCCAAACCTGTAAGACCTTCATTCATCTTTGCAACACAAATTAAGATATGTTTAATGAAATCCAAACGTTTTCTGACCCTGCATAGACAGCAATGCAACTGAGACATTTAAAGTGCCCCTATTATGGATTTTTGAAAATTACCTTTCAGTCAGTGTGTAAAAACTGCAAAGTTTTAATCTCTCAAAATAATCGACTCCCAGACACTAAAACAAGTCGTTTTTAAAACTAGTCCCAAGCGATTACATGATAATGTCAAAATGAAACATTAGCATATTGTCCACCCAAAATATTAAATATGAAATTTAAAGCTCACAAACTGCTTTAGATGAAATAGACCAATCAATGCTGGGTTTTGGAAAAAATATTTATTGAACGAATCATTAGGGAGTCATTGTACAAATAAAATAAAGGTGTTTTTTGACCTTGCATGCATGTCAACCTGTTGCTTGGGACTCCCAAAACCATAATAGTGGCACTCAGGGCCCAGAAAGGGAGTAAGGGCATAGTTAAAATAGTCCATGTGACATCAGTGGTTCAACTGTACACTTTTACAAAACTATGAGAATACTTTTTGTGCACAGAAAAAAAAAAACTTTATTCAACAACTTCTCTTCAAAGGAATGCACGCTCTTGCATCACGGTGTTACAACAGCATATCAAAAACTGATAGGGAAGAGAGGAATTGTTGAATAAAGTAGCTATTTTTATTTTCTTTGTGCACAAAAAGTATTTTTGTTGCTTCATAAAATTACAGTTGAATGTGGTAGTTGCAAAAATGACTTAATTCGTGTTGTGAAGATGAATGAAGGTCTTGCAGGTGTGGTGCAACACAAGGGTAAGTAATAAATGACAGAATTGTCATTATTGGGTTAACTATGCCTTTAAGGGCCATTCACACCAAAAAAATAAAGATTACTGTAATTGTAGCATTTTAATAATCTAATTCTTATTCTGTAAGAATACGGAAGTCCAAACCACATCTATATCGATAATGAAATTTTTTCCCAGTTGATGAATGATTAAACACTAACAGCCAATCAGAATCCATTATCATACATGTACGCATGTGGATGCTAATATAGTTATTTGTTACACGAACGGCCCTGTTCTGTCACTCATGCCATATATTTCCTCAAAATACATTTATAATCAACTTCAACATTTCTCTTTTCCAAAAATTGCAGAAACTCCATGCTAACGGCAAGGTTCCAGATGGTTCAAGACATCGAAAGAGAACTCATGGTGATTTCCGGAACCTGAGCCAGTTGCTTCAGAATGGTGAAGGAAAGCGAACCTGCCGCAATCTTTCTTTAGAGTTCTGCTCTGCTGAAGAGCTGGTGGCCACTCCACCTCTAGACTCATGGATACTAGAGACCTTAGGCCTGCAGGACGAGAACACCGTTGACCCAGAACGGAGTTTCAACACCCTTTCTTTCAACTGTCCACTTCCTACAGAAGATCCTTACAGTACGACAAATTTAGACAATGCAGTCGGCTTTAGTCCTAATGCCAAAACGCGCTGCGATTACAGCGGCATTGTAGACTCATCCAGCAACTGTAGCCTGGACACCTCCAGTGGCTACAGCACCTCTCAGAGCTTGGGTTCAGATTATTCAACCCTAGATCCCTCAGCTCTGTACACAATCACATCTACAGGGTCACTGGTCAGCTCTCCACCAGCGATGACCAATGCTCAACACTTCACACCTCCACGATCCGCCTCCACTCCATATCGTCCCCAGGACGTAACCTCTAGTCCATTCTACAACACACCAGGCTGTGATTCCTCCAGTCCACCAGGGGGCGACAGTCAACTTTTCTCCACACCTCGTACGTCCCGTAGCAGGACAGACTTGGCATTTAGCATGTCACTAAGTCCACAAAACAGTGTGAAGACGCACAGTTTCCCTCAAGGACAAGCTTTCACACGCAGAGACGCACAAGGGGGATGGAACTTCACCTGGGTTCCTAAACAATGTTCCTAGAGATATTTTTTTGGAAGGAACTGCCATTTTTGAGGATTGATAACTCAACTTTCCCAATATTTACAAGAAACTCAACAACTCTTTACTTCTGTCACTTATATGTTATATATTTTGATCGCTTTGTGATATTAATTCATGCATTTGTATATAGCATTTTTTATTCATTGTGATTGAAAGGCTTTGATATTAGATGCAGGATTATGACTGAATTTTATAAAATCACACTTTTTTTCAAAATAAATGTTCCTTTTTTAAGTTCTCTTAAGCACTCTGAAATCGTAAAAAACAAATATTAAGATGTGTCCCTTGAATTAACAGTCACCACCCTTAACGTTACAATCAAACACAGCATATGTCACTCGCTATAAGACACCTGGATCAAATACAGTTCGCATATGTCTTCACTTGAAATTAATAGCTCACCGTAACAGAATAATTGTCTCTTTAATTGTGAACTGACGCATTACAAGTATCAACGTTGTGAGTCCCAAATCTTCTCGTGCTACAGCGTTAGCCCTAACCTGTCATTCCCACAGCTGTCCCGCTTTCCTTCCCTCCTTCCCCTATCACTTTCCCTCCCTCTGTTTCTCTCCGGTACGTCTTCTCCATTCTCCCGCCACTGCGAGACAAAAGAGAGGGCCGGCCGGTCTCGAGGGAGACTTCCTCCCCGATCCGCCCCGCAGGTCTGAGACCCCCATGGGGGTCTAACACGGGATACTTACACCCCTCTATCCCTCCCCTCTGCCTAGCCTCTTACTCTCTGTTCTGCCCTCAGGGAGCTGGGGACGGCAGGGAAAGTTTGGGCCTTGAGTTAGCCATGGAGAAGCCAGGGTGAGTGGTCTATCTCTAATGACACGGTTAAGCCCCCTGCAGATGGCCTCCAGATTGAGGGGCTGACAGGAAAGTGCACCTTGAGAGGTACAGGAGCCTGGAAAATAACGGGTACAGGTGACAGAACAAGGAAAAGGAGATGATACATGGCTGGGGGTGACGAAAAGGGAATTTGGCAGGATGTGTTAAACAACCGAAAGAATAACAATCACCTAATTTGGAATGCAATTCAATATTTTACATAAAACATACATAGGTTCGCATATTTCATCTTAGATTAAGCTTGCTCCACTTTGACTTTCCATTTAATAAAGGGTTTTAGATACTCAGTTCAATGGAAAATAGAGTGCTGAAGTAATATTTTTATTTATTTATTTTTTAAGACCAGAAACAAAATTTCAGTTTAGCATAGTGCTTCTGGTTCTATCATCCTGAAGCCATTTTTTTAAGGGATGTTTGGCTAAATGGAAAAATAATGTTTCTCGACATCATGCCAAACAGGGACACTTTTGTATTTTGGCTTCATAATTGATTAAAGTTGTGTTCATTTGTGCCATGGTGAACAAAACGTAATAATCATAAACATTGGTTACAGGAATTATTATATGCAACAATCAAAAGCCAATTGAAAATTCCATTGAGTTTTTGTTGAGTGATCCAGGGTGATGCTTACTTTTGGGTTGGCCCAGAAAAATTGCCATCACTTTATATACTGATTGTCTTGGGTCTTGGTACCTCCACAGTTGGTTTGCCAAGATCAAGTGGATAAAGGTGTGTTCACAATTGTATGTAATCATTCCAGCGTCCAGAGACTGGAAACCAAAGGATGATACATTGAATGTACAGTATATGTTGTTATGTGATCATTTCATTACATACTGCTTTAAAAACAAAAAGATAAAAAGAAATGTAAATGAAAAGTATATCATTATGGGTAATTCTAGAGTGATTTTTTAACAAATTCCTGAAGAAAGCCTCTGGTTAACTAAGTAGACAGAGAGGTGTAACATTAACAGCAGGCCTCCATAGAATTCAAACAGATACAGAAGAACAGGTGTTAAATGACAAACCCTATGACTATGAAAACCTTTGCATTTTTTTTTTAAATCAAACGTAAGTACAAGATAGCTGATATCTGGGGGTAAATCAAACACCCCTAAATTATAGTTAAGTAAACCACCCAAGATGGCCATTGATAGTTATTCATTATCTCCAGTCTCTTAGCTGTTTCATGCATAAGAACATAATTTACACTTGATCGGCCATAATACAAAGAGTATTAGTAGAAAAAAATATTCTTATTACTACTTCAGGTTATGCTCTCAAACTAAAATTGGTTTCCCTTTGGATAACAGAATGTACAGTGGGTATGAAAAGTATTCAGACCCCCTTAAAATGTTCACTCTTTCTTATATTGCAGCCGTTTGCTAAAATCATTTAAGTTAATTAAGCATGGTGGTGGCAGCATCTTGCTGTGGGGGGTGTTTTTCAGCTGCAGGGACAGGACGACTTTTTGCAATCGAGGGAAAGATGAATGCGGCCAAGTACAGGGATATCCTGGACCAAAACCTTCTCCAGAGTGCTCAGGACCTCAGACTGGGCCGAAGGTTAACCTTTCAACAAGACAATGACCCTAAGCACACAGCTTAAATAATGAAGGGGTGGCTTCACAACTCTGTGACTGTTCGTGCTTTTCTGTCAATATGGGGGGCTGTGACATATGAAATGATTTGATCAAATGGCTGCAATATAACAAAGAGTGAAAAGTTTAAGGGGGTTCGAATACTTTCCGTACCCACTGTAACTAACTCACTAACCTGTATAATCTGAGTATGTAAATCATGTTACTTGTAATGAGTTGCCACAACACTGGTAACTATTGTGAGGCATACTAATTCAGAAGCAAAAGCTATGCTTATATGTTGGAGTATAAACAAATAATAAATCATAAAGTTGGTGTAGGTGTTAGACATTTGGGTGAATACACAATAGAGATAAAGTTAACGTTTAAACAGGCCGTGTGTGCCTCTCTAATTAAGGAAGCCCTGTTATCTTGATCTCTAATAGGCCTGAAGTAATACATCATGTATAAGGTAGAGAGAGTATGCCGGAATGCTGCTCTGCCCGGTGTAATAGTTAATGTGTTTCTATGGTTGTGAAGCTTGAGTAACTGTACACTGTAAACTACAGCTGCAGATGTAAAATATCTTCAAATGTTGCTGTGATTTATTCTTTTTTCTTTTCATTTTTCTCTCATTAACCTCTAGAAACACTCTCTCTGAATACCTTTAAAAATTTCCCCTGTAGATAAAATCTTAGCTGACACACAACAGCAGCGTTCCTGAGGGTTTCGAATCTTTGCCGTGTTAACAATGGAAGACTAGTTTACTTTTTACTGAGTATTATGCAGTAAACATGGTGTATATTCTGTATTTTTGTTTAATAGTAAGTGAACCACTGCTATATTGTGGGACGCAGTATTCAAGGCAGTGTGCTGTGATAAATACCACACATTGGTTTTAATGCATTTACAAAAGTTGCAAAAGTAATATGCTATTCTGGACATAGTCCTGGTTTAAAGTAATCTTCAATATAAGAGACATATTGAATATGATTAAGGCTATGTTCAAAATAGCATGCCATTCACTTAATACTAAAACAGTAACATACAGTACTATACAGGAGGTATTGTTCCATAATAAATATGGTGATTTTCATATGAATTGAGTGAATGTTATTATCTCATTTATTAATTGTGCATAGCCTATTTTATTACATTTTACAAGAAAAAAATATTTTGGGTCTAAGTAAAAGTTATTCTCTGTTATTCCTCAGTTACTATTTATTTCAATAGTTTGATGCATGAAAATGTGTATGTGTAAAAAGAAAAACATGCATTTATTATATTGGCAGATGCATATTTTCTATTGGAAGATGCATATTTTCTATGTTTCTGTCTTGTTTTCCCTCAAATATTGTGTAGGCTACACTGTGTATAAAAAATCTGAATATACTTTAACAGTAACGTTTTAGTATTTGAACATAACTATAAATGTCCGGCTCACAGCGCCACCTATTGGACACAGTGACACACACAACACACACACACACACAACACACACAAAACCAGCCAAGTCTGAAATAAGGCGGTTTTCATTTGACGTCACTTTGATTAGGAGACGTTCAGACAGGCGAGAGAAAGGAAGAGAAAGACATTGCGTTGGTGGAAGATGGAGGCGTTTAAGAAACACGCTGTATTATAATGAAATGGACAGAGAAAGCGTGACAGAGAGCAGTTAAACTATTGTGTGTTGGTGGGTGTATGTAGTGTTCCGCTCCGAGGATCGTGTTGCTGCTGTCGCGTGGCAAGTGTGTCTGACTGGAATGCGACGTGACCACATTATTACTCAACCCCTGTGGTAGACTGATCTACCTCATACTGTATTCGCAAATACAAACAATGATATTCTTAAATCCACTGCTATTGCCCGAATAAATAAAAAATAAACGAGCAAGAAAGTGTCTTTGTACAACAGAGGACTTCATCGTTGTGGTCAATGATTGGCTGCAGAAAGACATTTGCTGCCTTGATCACCAGTCCTTAATCATTCAGCTGTCAATCAAATCGTTCATCCTTAACCGCCGCAGAGAGTCCATTGCACAATAGTGAAAGCTTGTATCAACTATCAACCTTAAGCAAACACAGACCACACACTTTCATAGGTCAATATAGCCTATAGACTCAAAAACCTTACATCTCAAAAACACACCCTGTACACTACCAATACATCTCAACTCTCCTTTTCGTTTTGGGGTGAAAATTCATTAAATTAATTTTTGGATAAATTAATGATATAACTCATTGTTTTGCTAATGCTAATTTCACAGCTAACATTTTGTCCAGAATACATTACACATAATACTTACATATTTTCACACTTTTGTATTATTAAGAATAATATCTTGCTTGAAAAACAACAATGATGCTATCTTGAAAAAGAAAAAAAAGAAAACGGTTGTCACGGTGGAAATTACACTTTGACAGTTTGTATAAAAAAACATAGGTTTTTAGATAAAATTAAAATGGTTTATATTTAATTAACTTTTTGTGTAGATTATAATTGATTATTAAATACATACAAACATAGGACACAAAGACTGTATCAGATCACACTGATATTCACGGGTTTTATAAACCCTGGATGTTATCATATTTAGTTTAGAGTCACTGCGGTTGCAACCCAGTATCACGCCAAGACGTGACATTATCACGTTGGTCCACTTCGAAAAACGTGTAGCTGTCACGGTTTAGCC
>JAUMHP010000068.1:14347577-14358728 GCA_032361065.1 Enteromius trimaculatus
CTTAAATGACACAAAAATAAGTAAACTCTAACGAAATACCCATGATGCACCGGGTGCAGAAGTCCGTACTGGCTCGCATGCTCTGCCCTCAGGAGCAAGCATTGGTTAATGGCAGTCATGTGATGTGAGCCAGATCCGTTTATCTAGAAAAATTAAGATTAATAGTTACATTTTATTGTTGTGGGGCAAAAACAGGGCTCCATACACACATACACATAAAAAAAAAATAAAAAAATAAAAAACAAGAAAAGGGCACTTAAGGCATCCAGGAAAAAAGAGGCGGGTGCTATTTATATAGTGCTTTATTCAATAATGATTTTGACAGAGCTGCTTTACAGTGTTTAATAGGAAAAAGACAATCCAAGAGGAAAATATAAAAAAGTCCCTTTTGGTTAGAGTCAGTTCTTAATGGAAGAAATTGTGTTGAACTTAATACAAGAACTTTAACACAATCACATTCCACACATAACACTTTTACATAGAGAAAATAAGAAACAATACATGTCATGAGAGAACCTTACAAAATAGCTTAAAACATAATCAAATTTGTTAATAAAATCAAATCAAAGTGCAATGGCATCTTGGTAGCTAGGAGGACTTAAATACAACTCATGGATATATTGTCCAGTTTGTTGCTTATGCCCTCGGCATAAAGATGTGGAAAACTGACAGAGGTTACTGTTAACACCTTACTGAAGAATTACTGCTGAATAGGCTAACTCAATACTAAATAAAACTCAGTCTATAAGTACAATAAGCTGGAGTGAAATGTCTCATAATTATTTCATAATCATAATCTATTTACATTTTCAGATATATAATGATAACTACAGTGCATAAGAAATAGAAAAATATATTTCTTTAAATAGTGGTCTCTAAAAATGAGATTTTCCATACTGTAGATTTTGGAGTTGATAGTTGGGGTCATTCTTCATAGCAGAGAACTGCTGTATTCTTGAATCTCCTAGATTGTTCATGTACAGATCCAGTTCTCTCAGGTGTGAGGGGTTTGATCGCAAAGCTGATGCCAGAACGGCACAACCATCATCTGTGAGACCACAATATTCCAAACTGCAATGACAAATTGTGATTAAGAAGGATTGTTTCAGCAACCATATCAGAGAAGATATATAGCAAAAATAATGATCTTACCGCAGTATCTCAAGATTGCAGTTTGGCTTTTCCAGAGCAGTAGAGAGCATTCTTACCATGCACTTCTTAGCTTATTTTCAGAAAGATCAAGCTCTCTTAGATGTGATGGGTTTGATATCATTGTTGAAGCCAGAGCAGCACAACCTTTCTCTTCAATTTTGCAATTCTTCAGTCTGTAGAGAGAAAAATAAACAAATCTTAACCCTATTGTTGATTCTTAATCACACTGGGATTTTTGGTAAGTATTTTTTTTTTTTTTAAACAAACTATTTTGTCCTTAAAGCTTTTGTGATCTTATGATCATTAAATAGAGTAGGTAGGCTATTTTCATTAAACTCCATTCACAATTAAAAAGTTGAACATAAATGATGACTCTGTCTGTGATGAAATTATAAATTGAAAATCAATAGTCCAATTCCAATGTAAAAATTAATAATGAAATCTGCATTTTCTGCATGATTTTGACATGAACTTACCGCAAAACTTCCAATTTACAGTTTGGATCCTTCAAAGCATCAA
Source organism: Enteromius trimaculatus (assembly GCA_032361065.1). NCBI lineage: Eukaryota > Metazoa > Chordata > Actinopteri > Cypriniformes > Cyprinidae > Enteromius > Enteromius trimaculatus. The sequence continues at coordinate 14,349,249 of JAUMHP010000068.1, forward strand.
AAAGGTCTTGCACACCTGAGTCACCTAGATCATTCCAACCTAGATTTAGTTCTCTCAGATGTGAGGGGTTTGATCTCAAAGCTGAACCCAGAGCAGCACAGCCCTCTTTAGTGACTTCACAATGGTCTAACCTGCTCAGAGAAATACAATCATTTCTATCCATAGCTTTGGAGCAAAAAACATATTTGACAAATGTGGTTAGTGATGATCGTGCCTGAGCATCTCAAGATTACAGTTAGCATTTTCCAGATCAACAGATAACTTCCTTAATCCAGTGTCTCCAAATTTATTTCCAGACATTTCCAGTTCTCTTAGGTGTGAGGGGTTTGATCTGAGAGCTAAAGCCAGAGCAGCACAGCCTTCCTCTGTGATACCACAATCCCTCAACCTGCAGAAAATATACAGCACACAGTGTTTGTTGTGTCTGTATGTCAGTTATGACTCTCAGTACATCTATTAGTCTATTAGTGAGATAACCTTACCTCAGTATCTCTAGTTTGCAGTGAGGATTCTCTAGTCCTTTAGAGAGCTCCTTCATTCCTGAATCTCCAAATGTATTCCCAGACAGATTCAGCCCCCTCAAAGATGAGGGGTTTGATTTCAGAACTAAAGCGAGAGATGCACAGCCATCACCGGTGATGCCACAAAGTCTCATCCTGCAGAGGAAATAGCATCATTTACATTTAGTCATTAAGTCAATAACAGATGTTTTTATCCAAAGTGACTTATAAATGAGGACAACTGAAGTAATCAAAGTCAACAAAAGAGTAATGATATGCAGTCTTGTACAAGTGTTTATGCTAACAAAACAAAACTGTGTTTTAGGATAATTTACAGGTAATCTTACCATAGTTTCTCAAGTTTACAGAGTGGATTCTGTAAAGCAGCAGAAAGACTCTTCAATCCGGAGTTGGTGAGTTTATTTCCAGACAGATCTAGCTCTTTTAGATGTGAAGGGTTTGATCTCAGAGCCAAAGCCAGAAGATTACAACCCTTTTCAGAAATATCACAAAACTCCAGTCTGAAAAAAAAAAAAAAAAAAAAAAAAAAAGTTGTGGGGGGTGGGTGGGCTGTTCTGATTTCCTCATTAAAGGGTTATTCCACCCCAAAATGAAAATTTTGTCTGAACACAGAACTGTGGTTACAGTGCCGTTTCATTAAATAAACTCATTTGTCAATGGGACAGCCACAAGCCTCTCGGTTTGAATAAAAAAAATATCTTAAATTGTGTTCCGAAGACAAAAAAAAAATGCTTTTACGGGTTTGAAACATCATAGGGGTGATTAATGACAAAATTTTCATTTTGGAGAGGAGTTACCCTTTACAGTTTTCTTCTCAATATCAGTTTTACAATTTTTTTTTTTTTTAAGATGATATGCAGGCCTAATTTTTACAACAACCACAAAAAAAGAAAAATGAGGTAAATAAACCAATCCTATGAAAAAATTAAGAAATAAATTAAGGAAAATATAAACCAAAAAAATAACTTACTTCAGTGTTTCCAGACGACATTGAGGATTTTGCAGGCCATCACAGAGTAGCCTAAGTCCTGAATCCCTTACATTACTCTTAGCCAGATTCAACTCTCTCAGACATGAGGTTTTTGATGTAAGAACAGAAACTAAAGTGGTATAGCTTTTTCTTGTTAGGTTATGATCACAAAGACTGCAGGAAACAAAAAAAGTGCCAGAATGTTTATGTATAGACACTATTGAGTAGGTCTGGAATTACATATCGTTTAGATTTTACTGTTTTAATTAAGAGTAACTGAACTTCTAGATTAACTGAAGTAACTTGATGCAGAAAAATCTTTGTGAATTCTAACGCAAGATAAATATAAATATAAAGACTAAAAAGGAACAAATTCCATTATATATATTTTTTATATTTATATTTATTTATATCATATTTTGTATTATACATAATTTAAACGTTATTATTGCCATTACATACTTTGCAGTTCTGGATGCTTCAAGCACTGGTTGTAGCCTTCGAAGACTTTCATCCGGCAAGACATGTGTCCAAACATAATTCTTTAAATCAAACTCATCTAGATTTTGCCCTGAGGTCAGCAATACAAAGACCATAGCTGACCACTGTGAGTCTGTCAGTGTGGTTTCTTTTTCCAAACCTGATTTCAGGTACTGCTGGATTTCCTCTACTAGTGAATGATCGTTCAGTTCATTCAGGCAGTGGAACAGATTGATTGACCTCTCTGGAGGATTCTCTTTGATCCTCTGCTTTATGTAATGAACTGTTCTCTCTTTGCTGCCAGAGCTGATATCTTTCTCTGTCAGTAGGTCTCTTAAGAGAGTCTGATTGGACTCCAGTGAGAATCCCAGAAGGAAGCGAATGAAAAGATCCAGATGTCCACTTGTACTCAGCAGAGCTTTCCTTACAGCTTTCTGATAGAGGACAGATATTGATATTGGACCTTGTGTAAAACAAGTCAGAACACTAGGTTGGTCTATCAAATTTACATTTTGATTCACAAATGAGAGGTACACATATAAAGCTGCAAGATGTTCCTGAACACTCAAATGAACAAAACAGTAGACTTTTCCCTGAAACAGCCCTGATTCCTCTCTGAAGATCTGAGTGCACAGTCCTGAGTACACAGATGCTAATTGTACGTCAATGTCACATTTTTTAAGATCTTCCTCGTAGAAGATCAGATTATGTTTCTCCAGCTGCTGAAAAGCTAGTTTTCCCAGTTTAAGAATCATGTCTATTTCGTTAATGTTTCTGTCATAGGCCTTCTCACGCATGTTTCTCATCTGAATGATCAGGAAGTGCGTGTACATTTGAGTGAGAGTCTTGGGAATCTCTCCACTCTCTGCTTCACTCAACATCTTCTCTAGAACGGTGGCTGAGATCCAGCAGAACACTGGGATGTGACACATTATGTAGGGACTCCTTGAAGACTTCAGGTGTGAGATGATCCTGTCGGCCAGACTCCGATCTTTGAATCTCTTTCTGAAGTATTCCTCTTTCTGAGGGTTATTGAAACCTCGTACCTCTGTCACTCGATGGACACACTCAGAGGGGATGAGGTCAGCTGCTGCTGGTCTGGAGGTGATCCAGATGAGAGCAGAGGGAAGCAGATTCCCAGCAATGAGGTTCGTCAGCAGCACATCCACCGAGGCTGACTCAGTCACGTCACACAACTTCACAATGTTGTGGAAATCCAGAGACAGACGACACTCATCCAAGCCATCAAAGATAAACATTATTTTACTTTCATTTGGAGAGAATTCAAGTTGTTTTGTGCCCGTGAAAAGTTGCAGAAGATCTTGAAGGCTGAATTTTTGGTCCTTTGTCAAATTAAGCTCTCTGAAAGGAAGTGGAAATATGAGATGGACGTCCTGATTTGCTTTCCCTTCAGCCCAGTCCAGAATGAACTTCTGCACAGAGACTGTTTTTCCAATGCCTGCGACTCCTTTAGTCAGCACAGTTCTGATGGGCTGATTTTCTCCAGGTAAAAGTTTGAAGATGTCATTTAGGTTGATTGCAGTATCATCTGCTATTCCTCTCCTAAATCTACTTTCAATCCATCTGATCTCATGTTCCTTAATGATCTCTCCCCTTCCACATTCTGTGATGTAGAGCTCAGTGTAGATCTCGTTGAGTGGTATGAGGTCACTCTGTCTTGAAATCCCTTCAAGCAAACACTGAAACCTGCTCCTCAGATTTGACTTGACTGCTGCTTGAATTTTATCAAGAGGTGAGGCAGCACTGGAAAATAATGTAAATATAAATCTATTTAAATCTTGTTATACATTTTACTCACATAGAAGACCATTTAATAAATTAAATATGATATAATAGGTTATATTAATATTTACAAACATTAATATATTACCTGATACTTTTAATACTCTTAAAATTTAAGATAAATAAACAGATGACCTGAAGGACTAAATAAACAGAAGGACTAAATACAATAAACAGCAAGCTACAGAAGCCCTTTCCCTCTCATGATATAACTAAAGACTCAAATGTAATATAAATCATTTAATCATGTTAATCTTTTACCTAGATTCTTTTAAATCCTGTGGATGACCCATTGACTGATGACTCCTCATGGACTCATGGCTGGGGCATGGAGAAGCTGATCTTCCATGTTGCTCTTCTGTTGATCTGCAATAAATCAGAAACAACATTAATAATGTAGTTTTAATAGTCAGATCTGCGAAACAGTCACAAGCAGGAGATATAAATTTACAACTGTAAGATTGCATAGACCTTTTTTTCTGTTTTAAAATGTTGTTTTAAATGATGTAGCATGAAACTCAAAAGGCATAAAGAGGAAAATAATTAGTATTACTAATATAAATCATTTACCTGGATCCTTTTAAATCAAGTGGATGACCCATTGACTGATCACTCTTCAAGGACTCATGGCTGGGACATGGAGAAGCTGATCTCTCTTGCTCCTTTGAGCTGCAGTGAAACAGAGACATTAGATCAATTCAGTGTTTTTGGAGCTTTCTGTCATTCAGAACCAAGTGCTGCACAATGAACTATCGGTGTAACTGTGAAAAAAGAGTAGACTTTAAAAAAATATATAGATATGCAATTAAGAGATAAAAAAAAAAACGTTTTTGATTTATTTATTTTGTTACATACTAAATAATACTGACAATTTTCTTTAAGCTAAAAGGGAGTTTGACTATGATCATTTACCCGGGCTTTTTAACCTTGAGTAGATCCATTGAATGATGACTCCTAATGAGGTCTTGTTTAACCTGATCTCCCCCCTTTGGATTGTGCTTCAGGAAAATAGAAATTGTGATTATTTTAGCTACCAGAATAAAGTCTACATATTAAATGAAGAAAGAAACAAATTTGGCCATTACAATGTGTTAAATAAAATAATAAATAGTATTAATTCAGGGTTTACTTGCCATCCATGCAAGCCAATCATTCATTCATTCACTCATTCATATTACTTGCTTGCTTACTAGTGTGCCTCGGTATTATTTGGTCACATTTTCAGAACTCATTCCAGCAACGATTCTGCAAATAAACCAACTAATAGAAAAAGTAAACCACATGGTCAAAATATAGTCAGAAGACTAATTAATTCAACAGATCGTACCAGTCTATATGAAACAACATAAAATAGCGACAAATGCATAATGCCAAGTCCTACTGAACAGTAGTCACGTACTGTAAACATTCCGATTTATTTTTTCCCCAAGTAAACTTATCTCTCAAAACAAGAGTTGTTTTTGTCGAGGTAATGGTAAAACACGTAGCCCGACTAGTTCTGTAGGCTACGTCATAGACTATTTTTTGACAGATAAAATGATAACCAGTCTTCTTTCAAATTCAACATTCATATCTCAATGTAAAAAAATAAAATAAAAAATCTAATCAATAATTATTATAAATATTAATAAAACGATTGTCTTTTTCAGTAGGCTATAAAACAAAACTCCGTTTGTGCTTAGCGTTAACCGTGTTATTAGTCTGGGTGAACCATTGCTTTGTTGGTTAATGAAACTAAAGATGAAAAGTAAATTCAAAACTCCTTGAGTGTTTGGCAAATGAATGTTTGATATCAAGCAAATAAAAACAAAAAAGATCAGCTCTCATGTCATCACTCACCCTCATCATCACGAGGATCTTGACAAACCAGTTTCAGCTTTGATTTTTTTTGCTAGGCAACGCAAGGCTCCTTATTAAATTGCTTACAGTATTAATTATTACTTTTTATACAACTATCTGGCTAAAATTGGTCTTAAGCAAATTAGTCTGTATTTATCGCTCGTCCTGTTCAATTGTGTTGTAAAGCACCTAAACACCTAAGAATTAATTAGTCATTAAACATGTCACAGCGATATTAGATGAAGTAATAAGTAGCCAATTTATTTGCGGTTTTCAGCTCGAAGATGTCAAAATATTAACCAGTAAATACAACTATACAACTTACCTTTTATACTGACATTCTTCCCGAGTAGCTAGTACTGTAGTCTAAATGTTTCACTTTCTGATTTGTATAGGCTACTTCTTATCCAAACATCAAATCTGTGGGCGTATAGACAGACAGATACAAACAATTGCTACATTTCAAAAACACCTTGTTTTCTCCTGAAGAGAAGATTAAGCAAAACATTTGTTAAAAATGAAGGGAGATGGATTTTCAGTTAGATTCACACAATATAAAAGGACAGCAAAACACAATGTTTCCACGCATAATATTAATTTAAATTTTTTATAAATTACAAGGAAAAAAAAGATCAAATTGCAAACTTATCAATCTGCGAAATATAGAAAAAATATAATTACAATATAAAATAAGCACACAAATGCACTATTTTTATTAACAAATTTATTTGGTTATAGAGGCATACAATTACTTGAAATTGTTAAGATCATTCAAAAGAGATTAGTGCATAGAGAAATGTGGCCATCTGCTGGGAAAGAGTCACAAACACATTCAGAAAATAGTTCCATCACATATAATGTGTTGCAATTAATTTGAAACCACCAAAACCAACAGATCGTGTATACTTAACAAAGTTCAGTAGTGACAGTGTACTGCAAAAACACATACACTGAGAAGCCCATCTGTCAGTACTCTCTTTAAATGCATAAAAGTACAATCCTTAAAAAAATTCTTCATGTTGAAAATCACATTTTCCTAGCACAACATTTCACAAGTTCGAACTTACTGATAAATAAATAGCGAATTTGGCGTACTGCCCGATGGGAAGACTCAGCCCTGGCAGGCACGGGGAAGAGCGTAGAGGGGCTGATGAAGCTAAGGAAGCTAAGATCGAGACACTGAGGGAAGGAGTTCCAGCTTTTTATAGGGAGTTGCTTGTATCTTATAGGGTGATGATCTACAGAAATTGTTTAATGAGATGATTGATACTGATCGAGCAAATAATTACCTGCACATGATCCTCACGAAATTTGTTTAGCAACCTCATTTGTCAATTGGTTAATAAAGATGAAGTCAAAAATAAATAAAATAAATAAAAATCAAACATGTAGTTCATCAAGCTTATAGCGTGGATCAGATTTTATAGCAAAGAGCAGGTTTGCTCCCATGTCTGTGATTTTATTCGTAGTCAGATCCAGTTCTCTCAGGTGTGAGGGGTTTAATCCTAGAGCTGAAGCCAGAGCAGCACAACCTTCGTCTGATATATCACAATCTTTAAGCCTGGAGACACATCAAAGACACAACGTTTATCCTCTCACTTCAAGAATATACACTTTATTATAACGTTTTATAATAAAAAAAATGTAATGCTTTAAAAAAAGAAAATTCATCAAAATGAAGAGGTATTCATTTCACTAAATAAAAATCCCATGAATAAATACCAATAAATACCCAAAATTACCATAATATCTCCAATTTACAAAGAGGATTCCTGAGTCCATCAGAGAGAAACATAACTCCGTCATCTCCCAATTCATTCTCAGACAGATCCAGCTCTCTCAGGTGTGAGGGGTTTAAACTCAGAGCTGAAGCCAGGTCAGCGCAACTTTTATCTGACAAATTACACAATCTCAGCCTGCGGAATGAACAATGGGACACACTTTAAATTCTTTACATTTATTCAGTTCATTAGGAGTCCAACACTACTACACTATCAAGAAGATAGTTTTAGAATTATGCAACACTAAAAAAAAATAATGTAATAGGAATACATACTACATACTACAAAAATGCATTTATAATACAAAACAGAAATATTTGTTTTATTTTCATTTATTGTGCAAATTTCCTTGCTAAGGCATCAAATCTAATTAAATTTCTCTATAATGCTGATGTAATAATATTTGTTTGCAGAAAATGGTGGCTCTTAGAACAACAACATTTATAACTAGCTTTTTAATCAAACTATTTTTTTTAAATACTAGATATCAGAGCAGTTAACTAACTTATTTTTATTTGTAGCTTTTGAAGAACTTACTTCAGTGTCTCAAGTTTACACTGAGTTTTTTTAAGTCCATCAGAGAAAAACTTCAAGCCTTGATCTCCTAGGTTATTTTCAGATAGATCCAGCTCTCTGAGATGTGAAGGATTTGATATCAGGGCCTGCGCCAGAGCGTCACAGCTTTCGTGTGTGAGACCACACCGCCATAACCTGCGCCAGACAGTTTGCTCACATTCCAGTACCAGGAACACAGCGCATGATAAAGTACACAAATGCTAATAACACTTCAGGCACACTAGTAGTTTTAAGAATATGAAGGACTTACCACAATGTTTCTAGTTTGCATTGAGGATTTCCCAGTCCAGCAGAAAGGAGCTTCACCCCTGAACTCTGCAGATTATTGAAGTTTAAGTTCACTTCTCTCAAACATGAGGATTCTGAGCTGAGAGCTAAAGCCAGATCAGGACAGCACTTCTCTGACAGATTACAACACCCAAGTCTGGAAAAAAAAGAAAAGTGAAATTAAAATGAACTAATAAAATAAGAACACTCATATAAACTATTATAAAAACAGGAAATATCACAGTCAAATCCAAACAAATCTTTTACTTACTGAGCTGATCTGGACAGTTCAACAACAGGTAGCAAATTATGGAGAACTTGATCTTGTGTGAGGTGCTTTTGGTTGAACTCATCCCTGATGTATTTCTTTAATTCAAACACTTCTAGTTTCTCTGAGGTAAGCAACACAAAAACCAGCGCTGACCACTGAGACGGAGACAGAACAGCATCTTTGATTGCTCCAGTGTTCAGATAGTCATGGATTTCATTTTCCAGAGTATGATCACCTAGTTCATTCAGACAGTGAAACAGATTAATGGATTTCTCTGGAGAAAGACCTTCTCTAATCTTTCTCTTGATATACTGGACAATTTGCTCCATACTGTGAGACGTTGCTCCAGTTTCTGTCAGTAGGCACTGAAAAAGAGTTTGACTGGACTCTAACGAGAGACCCAGAAGGAAGCGAAGGAAGAGGTCTAGATGTCCATTCTTACTTTGCAAAGCTGCTTCTACAGCCCTCACATAAACTGTGAAACATGCTGGGTACTGATCATCATGTTTTAAGGACTGGTATTCACTGAGAACATCTAGGCATTTCAAATTGAATGAAAACATTGCATACACAGCTGCTAGATGTTCCTGAATGCTCAGATGAACAAAGCAGAAGACTTTCCTCTCACACAGACCAAACTCCTCTCTGAAGATCTGCGTGCACAACCCCGAGTACACTGATGCTTCTGTGACATCAATGCCACATTCTCTTAGATCTTCTTCATAGAAAATCACATTGCCTTTCATAAGGTGCCTAAAAGCCAGTTTCCCCAGTTTGAGGACCATGTCTTCATCTTTCACTTTCATTTTAAAGGCCTTCTCGCGCATAGTTCTCATCTGAATGATCAGGAAGTGCGTGTACATTTGAGTGAGAGTCTTGGGAATCTCTCCACTCTCTGCTTCACTCAACATCTTCTCTAGAACGGTGGCTGAGATCCAGCAGAACACTGGGATGTGACACATGATGTAGAGA
>JAUMHP010000068.1:14360257-14371101 GCA_032361065.1 Enteromius trimaculatus
GTGACAAGTAAAGTGTATCTGGGCAGCTCTCTGGGTGCTCAGCACCCCCAAAGCTCTGAACCTAGAATCGCCCCTGGATGACAACACGTTCTACTAGGAGCTGTTCAGTCATCAGAATCGGCCTGCATCCCAATATTCATATCTATGCTAAATTCTAGAATCTAGATAATAGTAGTACAGTAATTTTCAATACTATTTAGGGCAGATAGCGTAGATGGTATGCACACTGGGAAGCAGGCAGGATTTATGCTTTTTAATGTTGTGAAAGTTAGGCACTTGGCATGACTTGCCTGTAACACCACAAAGTGGTTAACAGGCTGTTAAGTTGTCCAGTGGTCACGTGGCACTGGCAGTAGAAAACTCAGTTCTCAAAAATGCATTTTACAAGTTGGAATCTAGTAATTTTAGGAATTCCGATATGAATTTATGAGAATTAGTTAATATGTAGCAACAAAGTTAGTTAGTAGAATGTAGTGGACTAGTTAAGTCTAACTTTATTATTGTTTCAAAGTAGCATGTAATACATGTTCCAACAAACGCATCGAAGTACTACCCTTTTGGTAGTCAGTAATAATATGTTGGCAGTCAGGACCGTGCCGTGTGGTTGTTTCTGCTCACCTGCGTCAGGTGGATCTCGCTCCGCCTCGGTTATTTGTTAATTCAGCACACACGGAACAGTTCAAGTTACAACGTGTGAGACAAGTGAAACAAAAACAAGACAGATACCATTCTGAGAATAAGTTGTCCAAAACCGGGGCTCATCTGTGTTACTCGCACTCGACCAACTCCAAGGTGCGTGACGTAAACCAATAATATTAGACTTTCTAATAGAAAGCCTCACCTTCTTGCTGCAAGTAAGCTTTCACTACAGTGGGGGGAAGTTTGGGGTGGAGTTAGATATGGACTTTCTGTAGCTACAATCTACAATATGTAGAGATGTCCCGCCCACCTGGAGTTCGTTTCGACGGCTGCAGCTTCCATCTGTTCCCAAACCGAGGAAAGTTCATGCTTTCTTCGTTGTAAAAATAATTTGATTTGCAACAAGAATTAAATGTGATGTATGTTAAGAGAGTCCTTTTACACACTGAACTTGCAATCCTAGCAATGTTAAACAAATTCTTGTAATGGCATGCATTGTTGAGGTATACAGAGAGATAAGTCATAGTAAAAACTCCAGGTAACAAGTATAACAGTGCAGAATAAATACATACGGTGTTTCTTTTGTGCTGACATACAATAGGCTACTTTATTTAAAGTGTAATGTAGAAGGTACAAGAAATTGTATGCTGTATTCAAATGTCTAACAGGTTTTTCTAGTTCTTGCTCCTCCTAAAAATCCTGCAGTGAAGAACCAGCATAATGCTCAAAGTATTTCTATGACACTTAAAAACGAATAATTAAATAAATAAATAAACTGCAGATAAAAGATACAAGACACAGAAAGGAGACGTGTCTGCTGTCAGTAAAGAAACAACAGAAAACTGCTGAGTGAAAGTGTAAAAAACAACTTTTATTATGTTGAAACCCTTTGTGTTATTTGTGCTCGAATAATAAAGTGGACAAAGCTGGAAATGCACAATGCTTTCAAAACACAATCTGGGTCTTGGGCAGATTCTGTTTAACATATTTAGGCATATATACTGGAAGAAAACAACAGATGCATTATTCACAGATTTGTTGATTACAGCTGCACATTATATGTTTTCAGTATAGTAAAAAAAAATCTGTTTAGAAATAATTATTTTCTTTTCTCATGATTTATGGTGCATTGCAGAACCATATAATGAAGACAAAACTAGATTGGGCAGGTATTATTTTCTGAATCAGGTTCTCCAGCAAAATCAGCAATAGAGTCGAGATCCAAAAGAGTCCAATCCAGAAGTCATTTCTTGGAGACCTGACACTTTTCAGGTGTCTCTTTTTCAATTTCATATTTCAGCTGTGTTTTCTTCTCTTTAACATGCTGTAAAGTTTTTCTATTTCATAATGTTGCTCTCTAACACACTTTGTCCTCATCCGCAACAATCTGGACTAAATCAAAATGTAATAATCAATATTTATCACCAACCAGAGGAACAGTTTGAACCATGTGGATTCATGACATTGAAATACTTTAATGGATAAATGTTTGCATGAGTCAATTAAAGTAATTCACTTACTGGTGTTATATACAGGTAATGGTAATGCATTTTCAGAGACATTGTGTTACCTAGTATAACTTGATTACAGAGAGAGGAACTTTATTTCCTTACTACTCTCCCCAAAAAGACCTATACCAAAGGAGTCAATGTGAAATAAATAACTTAAGCCACAAATTGAATAAATGAATAGTGTACAGAATAAGCAGTGCTCTCTCTTCACCTTCAATACCGCGACTGAGGTGAGACCCTTGAGCAAGGCACCATTCCCCCAACTGCTCCCTGGGTGCTGTAGCAATGACTGCCCACATGCTCTGGGTGTGTGTTCACAGTGTTTTCTGTGTGGGCGTGATTGTTCACTTCTCACTGCTGTGTGTGTGCACGTTGGATGGGTTGGCACAAATTCCAAGTATGGGTCACCATACATGGCCACAAGTCACTTCACTCACTAAAGTGTACAATACAATTAAAAGTTGGGTTTTAAAGGCCAAACCTTTAGAAATGCTGACCAGTTGCAGCTGTATGCACAGAATGGAGGTCCAACCTATTTTGCCAGATCCACTCATTTGCAGATTTATGGTCTTACCACTGGTATAGCTGGATAACTGCTTTGTTTGTCTTCATTAAATGTATGTGGCCTTCTGCTGGTACATGATTTACATTTAGTCCACTGTGTCCTCTGAACAGTCACTCTTCCATGTGCCTTCAGGGGCATCAAAAAAACGATATGACTAAATTCGAAAAGCAGCAATCTATGGTCCAATCATCACTGCTTACGTTGGGGAAAAGGCACCAAGTAAATACCAACAAAACATTTGCTATTACTGCTATTATATTAATTCAAAGCAAATCTGCTAATGTTTTCCACATTTTTAATGACAATAAAAGCCTACTTGACTTGACATATAACCACAGAACTGATTTAAGTTAGAAAATAAGTAAATAGCCACAAATAGCCAAAATGCCTTGATGACATGGTCGTACCTGAATATTTCCACTTTACATCAAGGATGCTTAGTAAGACAAAGCTCCAAAGATCCTCAAGTATATTAACAGACAGATCCACATATTTCAGATATGATTGATCGGATCGCAGAAGAGCAGCCAGAGCAGAACATCCGTTATATGTGAAACCACAATGTTTCAACCTGTAAAAGAGAGGAAAACAGTAAGAAACTCCACTTCCTTATTCTGTAAATAATGAATAAAACCTACATTTCGTAAAATGTGTACTTTTTTTGTGGTTGTACTGTAATATGACATTTCAAAAGAGGAGAATATTAATAAGAGCTTTTTGGTCTGTTTTTTATTTCTTTACTTTTCTCGGTAATGCATTAAATGAACAATTTTCAAAACGAAGAAAAACTCAGGAGGTCATAAACATGAGAGGAAAACAAATCAAGTAAATCGGTGGGTGTGTTTAAGTCTAAAAACATGCCTGATTAAAGAAAAGTTTCTAGGTACTGTACAATAGTTCTACATAGTCTAGATAGTTTTCATTTGTGACTGTTAGAGATATTTTACTTGAGTATCTCCAGTTTGCAGTTCTCTAGTCCAGTACTTAGGAGCTCCACTCCCAAATCTCCTAGTTTATTATCAGACAGATCCAGTTCTCTCAGGTGTGAGGGATTTGATCTGAGAGCTGATGTCAGAGCAGCGCAACCTTCATCTGTGACACCACAATCATTTAACCTGCAGAAAAAAACAATAACACACTTTTCACTGTCTATTGATTCTATAGGATAGTGGGTTGCTTATAAAACATAATCTTTAACTATGGTTCATAAATGAACAATCTTAAGTGAAAGTGTTGTAAAGGGTTTGCTTCAAAACAAATCAATACACCATTTATACACAACAGTAATATAGCTCATTTACTAGACTACATTTTATACGAAACACTGTAGAAAGATACCCAAGCATCTCCAGTTTACAGTGAGGATTGCCCAGTCCGGTAGAGAGCAGGTTCATTCCTGAGTCTGATAGTTTATTTTTAGACAGATCCAGCTGTCTCAGGCATGTAGGGTTTAATGTCAAAGCTGAAGAAAGAGCTGCACAACCTTCATTTGTGATACCACAACTCACAAGCCTGCAGAGAGAGAACATATCATTAAAGATAAACTTCAATCTTAAACCACTTCCCAGTATGCTACACCAGATTAGTAGAGTACTGTATATAACATCCAAAATTAAGGCACAAGACTAATAAGTATCACCCAGAATTGTGAATGTTTCTAAACTAAATAGTGCTTGGCTAAATAAAGTGAAGTGACTTGTGGCCAGGTATGGCAACCCATACTTGGAATTTGTGCTCTGCATTTAACCCATCCAACGTGCACACACACACACACACACACACACACACCATGAACACACACCCGGAGCAGTGGGCAGCCATTGGTATTGAAGGTAGAAGGAGTGCTGGTTATTTACTCCAATCCTACAATCCCTGCTGGACTCAAACCCACAACCTTTGGGTTACCAGGCCAACTCCATATCCATATCCATTAGACCACAATTGCCCCAGTCATAAATATGTTCTTACCTCAGTGTTTCCAGTTGACAGTAATAATTCTCTATTCCACTACACAACATCTGTACTCCTGAATCTTCTACTTTATTTCCAGACAGATCCAGCTCTCTCAGGTGTGCGGGGTTAGATGTCAGAGCTGAAGCGAGAGCACCACAACCTTCATCTGTGATACCACAATTCACCAACCTACAAAAAAACAAAGGACAATCTCTAGTTGTTCAGTTGAAAACACAGACCTGTGATGCTGACCTACTAGAATAACTTGAGATAAAATTCACAATCAAAATGGATTAAATATAGGTCTTGATGAAGATTAGTGCTGTAAATCAGGATCTTACTTAAATTTTGCAAGTTTAGATAGATGACTTTCTGGTCCAGCAAAAAGACACTTGACTCCAGAATCTCCTAGTTTATTCTCTGACAGATCCAGCTCTATCAAGTTTGAGAAGTTTAATATCAGAGAAGCCAGTGAAACACAATCTTCATCTGTGAGATCACAATCATTCAATCTGGAGAGAGAAAAAATATATTTAATTTTCTCAGCATGACACTTTTCTTCATAGTTGTAGACGGTATTCCATAAGGACTAAGGATAAGCTTCCTTATTCCCTAGTGCTCAGAGGGAACATCCTGATCAAAGTCTTCAGTTGCAAGACTCAGAGCAATGATCTTACTTCAGTGTCTCCAGTTTACAATGAGGATTCTCCAGCGCATCGGAGAGTAGCTTTATTCCTAAATTTCCAAGTTTATTCCCAGACAGGTCTAGGTTTCTAAAGTGTGAGGGGTTGGATCTCAGAGCTGATACCAGTGCAAGACAGCCGTTCTCTGTAATATCACATCTCACCAACCTGCAGAGAAAACAATATCACTGTTGTCTTTCACAGATTAAAGTTGCTTTGCTCTAACTATAAGACTGAATGTGACACACTTTTATTAGACACTCAAAATCATCTTACTTGAGTCTTCCAAGTTTACAGTATGGCATCTCCAGTGCAGTAGAGAGAATCTGTATCCCAAAGTCCCCTACTTTATTTCCAGACAGATCCAGCTCTATCAGGTGTGAGGGGTTTGATCTCAGAGCTGAAGCTAGAGCTGCAAAACTTTCCTCTGTGATACCGCAATCTTTTAATCTGAAGAATTTCAGATTCAGATTTAATTTTGAAGACGATTTTGAATTAACCACTCATTAGTATAGTTTATAAAACATATTGTAAGAAATTTACCATACAGGACCACAATCTAGATATTATAAAAACTAAAATAAATGGTGATAGATGATCTTACTTCAATGTTTCCAGTTTGCAGTAAGGATTTTCCATTGCAGCAGAGAGCAGCATTATATCGAAGTAACTTAGGTTATTCTTTGACAGATCCAGTTCTCTCAGATGTGAGGGGTTTGAACTCAGAGCCGATACCAGAGCAGCAAAACCGTCATCTGTCAAACTACAGCTCACCAATCTGCAGAAGATTCAACACTTTTTTTTTTTGCTGCCCAAAATTACACAATGCTTTAATGGGTATATAAAATGCACACACCGCTTTTCAAATTGTATTTATTTTTTATTTATTATTTATTTATTTTAGTTTTTCAACTTCAACTATGATCTTACTTCAATGCTTCCAGTTTCCAGCAAGGATTCTCTACAACACCAGAGAGCAGCATCATATGTAAATAATCGAAGCTATTTTCAGACATATCCAGCTCTCTCAGGTGTGAAGGGTTTGATCCCAGAGCTGAAGCCAGTGCTGCACAACCTTCATCTGTTAAGCCACAACTCAACAACCTGAAACAACAGTACGTGCTGCTACAGGGTCATAATTAAAATAGACATCATGTTATTTATATATTGACATTAGAATGATATGGGTTTCTCAAAGGTTGAAAATGTTTGCTTAAATTATTAGACGTGGTCCTCCAAATTTTGAATATGTCATCACATCCTTGCTTTTTAGTTAAAGATTATCATGGCCAGTGCAGGGGTGAGTTTTTTAATCTTTAAAACATCGTTAAAAACACCTTACTTTAATTTCTCCAGTTTGCATGAAGGATTCTGCAGTCCAGCAGAGAGCATCATCATTTCTAAATCTTTTAGGCTATTCTGTGACAGGTCCAGATCTTTTAGGTGTGAGGTGTTTGATGCCAGAGCTGAAGCCAGAGGACCATAGCCTTCATCTGTTACACCACAACCAACCAACCTGCAGAGAGTAAAATGTTTCCTCATTATCACTTCCATATCAGATAAAATAATAATCTTACACAATTTTTAGGGATGTTCCCATAGATGTAACAGCATTCTTAGAAAAAACAAAAACAAAATAGAAATCACTTCATAAGATTAATGCATGCCTATTTAATTGTGGTGGTTAACCATTCTAAATCAGCTTTGTCTATTTGTTTTTCCATTTGGTGCTTTTTTGTTTGTTTGTTTTTTGATAGTGATAAGCTGTTTTAAACTATTTATTTCTTTGTGAGTAAATACAAGCTAATAAAATTGCAGAATAGAATCAAGTTGCTATACAAATCTAAATTTTAAGTTAACATTTTTGTTTTTTTATTCTTTTAAGTAGAATAAAAAACCTTAAAGAATATTAAATACAAAAATTATTGCTGGCCAATGATTTATTACATCCAAATAAATTATATATATTAAATATAATTTATATGAATATAGTGATTTGTTGATGTGCTTTGAATATCTCCCATCCCCAGGCCACCTAACAATCTTACCAATGAGATAGGATTCAAACCTATTCAAAGCTAAACCATAATGAATCATTGCCCAGAACTACAAATTAATTTTTAGCAATGCTGTGAATTTACTATCTTTAAATTAAAATCAATAAAATTACATCTGCTTTATATTTAAAATATATCAGTCACTAGGATCTCTAAAATATCAGCTAACAACCATTACAGATTTGTTGGCTACACAAACAAATAAATGTTATTATATATATATAAGACAGTTTCAACAATTCAATGTATCATGGTTTTAAAGATTTTAGTGGTCTTACTTAAGTGTTCCAAGTTCAGACAAATTATTTTCGAGTCCAGCGGAAAGCAACATCACTCCTAAACCTTCTAGTTTATTTCCAGACAGATCCAGCTCTCTCAGATGTGAGAGGTTCGATGCCAGAGCAGAAGCCAGAGCACCACAACCTTCGTATGTGATTCCACAATCATTTAACCTGCAAAACAAAAATATGTCACGCGACTGAACCTTTCAGGGACTGCAGTACAATCAATCTAAAATCTAGAACTGATAAAGTTGGCATTTCACGGTCATTTGGCTTCAAAAGACAGAGAGAGTACCTGATGAGTTACCTCAGTGTTTCCAGCTTACATCGAGGACTCGCCATCGCTCCAGAGAACCCCAGAGAATACCACGTCAGATCCATTTTGTGTCAGTTATGACGGCTTTGGTCTTAGAAACTGATACCACAACAATACACATTACAAGTCCGACCCAATGCATAGAACCTACAAAAACAAGTCTTTTACTGAATGGTGTCAGGATCTACCCGATACCCAGCAGTAAAATTACAAATATTATATAACCTGCATAGAATGAAACTTACTGTAACGTCTTAAAACAGCCAATATTAAAAAAGAAATAAAATATTTTAGTGATTTATATAAACGTGATCTTTCAAAGAGTCATGTTTACAAAAATAGATGTATTCCATCGATTCTCTGAACTTTAGGTTTCGTTTTCGATTTCTGTTTGATCACAAGATGCGGACATCATTGTCCTGTTGAAGTGGATCGACATACTTCGGTTCGATCTAAATAAAGATGACATGGATGCATTACATACTGAAATACATACGTTTACAGGCAGCTCCACAGGAATGACACGCAGACAGTGAAACACAACTGTTAACAGCTGTTGGGCACCAATGCAATGTATTGTGCTGATCAGCTTTACTCCTACAGGAGGCGCTGTTTTGATCGATCGAGGAGGTGCGACAGAAGACAAGGGTTTCCAAAATTCACAAGCAAATGTACAACTATTGTTGTGCTTCTGTCAAATCACACAGATTATATTAATGGACAGAAAGTTGATATAATGTCAAAATCATTTCACAATTCAAATAAATCAACGTGGTTTATAATTTCAAACACTGCCGATTACATAATCTAACATTTTAACACATAAAATTTTTAAATGTTGTGCAGGTATTATTCACAAGGAAAGAACGAGTAAGAATGCTGTTCAGTATGTGGACACTTTTGAAAGATGTCAAAGTCACAATATAGTGTTAAATAATAGTCAAAATGAATTAATCAAAATGCATAATAATAATAAATCAATTTTAAATAATATTAAATCATAAATCAACCTTTTGTTCATTATAAATTGAATTCATTATACTTGCACAATACATCTATAATATAAATGAATGGCATATTAAAATTATTTTTCTTTTAATATAACATTTTAACAAAGTTTAATTTGTTAAATTTGTTTAATTTAACAAAGAATTGTGTACATGTATATCACTTTTGTATTAATGTAGTAATATAAACAATTTAATGCAAATTTCACAGAAAATTTGATATCTAAAAGTTTTTATTACCTTATTAATAATGTACTTATTTATATGTATAAAATAATCTAATTATTTATATGAATGAAAATCACCGTAATAAGTCAAAGACTAAAACTAAAAGTCCACACAGGATATGCCGTATTTTATGGATAATGACACATAAAAAAAAAAATGTCTTCCCAACAAAACACTAAATCCTCTCTAGTCTGTCTTAAATTCGTAATGAGTTTTTTTTTTTCCAATTTAAATATATAAATTGAATCACATACCTAAGTTATACTTGTAAATTTACACACTGACTTCTACTGCTTTTATACAATTTTAAACTCACCATCTTTGTTGAGTGACTACAACCTCTGCAAATTCAGTTCAACAGTCTGTCATCATTTATTCCCCGATGACAACGGTTTAATAGCCACTGATAATTCTGTTTATGATGTTAATTATAAAATTATTTGATTAGCAAATGAGTAAACATTAACATAAAAATATAAAACAATTGATAGATTGTATAAATTACACTTAAATATGTGGCAGTGCCACTGTTAAACCAGTGTTCATAATAATAGAGTCTTGTTTTCTGAAGGTATTTGTGAATTACACACATTTAAAAAAAATGACGACACGTTAGAAGACAGATTTTAGTTCAGTTTCTTTTTAACCAAACAGGTAGCCTTAAAAATAATACATTTTAAAAAACATTGCTCTCGAGACAGAAACACACATCGATTGACAGACAGACAGATAGAGATAGGGCAGCTGTAACATTTTTCTTCCATCCATCATATTTGGCTATGATAAACAGTTATTGTACCATTGAAACGTATATCAATCTTCATTTGTACTCTTCTGTACATTTTTTAATGACATAAGCACACTGTACACAATTTTTTGTAGTAATATTTTAAGTTGTAAAAACATTGTCAAAGATTAGGTCTATTGGGAAATGGTTTACATTAAAATACTGTTTTTTTTAATAAACAAAATATAAAAATTTGATTAAAACATTATCATTTATTGTTTAAAATGTATTACTAATAATCTCAATAATGGACAGTTAAAAGTAAAAGAATGAATGCTGAAAAATTCTGAGCTTATTCACGAGGGCAGCATGTATTTTGTGCTATCCTGGGTCAAATAGGAGTAGTAATTCATTTTTAATTGTGCAGCAGGATCATTGTTGCTCCTTACATCTCAATACTCTGAGCAGATTTAGATCTATAAATGGAAAAACTGAAAGAAAAGCAAAGACGAGAAAAAAAAAATTACACATCTACAATAATGAGCGCACAGATACGAGGAGTGAACAAATCTAATAACTGCTTAACCTAAGTCTGTTCCTCACAGTAATATAACGTATGGCTTGTATGGACTATTTTTAAAATAGCACTTGCATGCACAATAGGGAAAGCTTAGATTATGGCAAGTAAATGATTTTTGAAAACTCACTTGACTTTTTCCAGCTTATTATCTGGATGGTCCCATAGAGCTAAGAGGCGCTCCTCTGCTGACTTTTCTATTTCATTCCCAGACAGATGCAGTTTACTCAGGTTTGAGAGGTTTAGTGTCAGAGCAGAAATCAGAGCATCACAACCTTCATCTGTGATGCCACAATCATT
>JAUMHP010000068.1:14391193-14418353 GCA_032361065.1 Enteromius trimaculatus
GGACATAGTGGTGCAGCTCCAAAACTTGTGTGTGTGTGTGTGGGTCGATGGGATGTGTTGCTGTACGACTTAATAGTGAAGCCATAAGAATTTCTTTAATTCTCTACGCTGAAAGATTGCAGGAGAAGAGAACTATTGACTTGCTATCATATTTAGAGATGATTTTAACATCTGTTGTGCTGAAACGCACATTGGCTGGCTTTTACTTATCAATCTAAAAATAATTTACTGTGGCAAATGTTAAGCTTTTATGTTTTCATTCCGCTGCTAAACATTTCTTCCTCGCATAAGATACACTTTTATGTTCTGCTGCTGCAAGTAAAGTGAAACTCACGCTCACGTGAGCAACAATCCGCAACCAACTTTGGCACAGAGGCAACCGCTCATTGGCTTTTCGAATCTGATAATTAAATTGGTTGACACTTAGATTTAACCACATTTTTCTTCTATGAATATAGTTTTATCGACAGTATCTTTTTGCTGAACTTAAACACTTACGTGCACGCTTTAAAGATCGCTCATATGTAAATTAGTCTAATGGAAGCATTCTGTTTTGTGGCGCATTGTACAAAACGTACGTACCAAAATACAGTGCATTGCAATGCATTTACAAATTATTCTAACTAAGTGTAGATGGCGATGCATAAATATCCATGAATTCAAGTAATTTAAGTCGATTATCTTTTCGGTGCAAAATGCTGAGCAACTGTATCCCAATTAAGGCTATCCTATGCAAGCACAAAATTGATTAAGGGCAATTACTTTAACCTCTGACATTTCTGTTTTGATATCAATAAAATAGATTAAAAACAAACAGCTTTATAAGTAGCCTACCAGAAGTTACGGTTAACATTGTCTGTGTGGATATTGAGCATACAGTAACAGTATAAGGACTTGTAGTCAAAGGAGTTTAGAACCATACACTGATGCAGGCTAATTTTGCTGCATGTAGGATGACGTATAGCATCTCACAGAATGATTCTGCTGCTCTCAGTGCTCAGCTTCAGTCAGCTCAGCTTCCTGTCCTATTCAGTTCGGCAGGGGCCAAGGAAGTGGTGAGTTTGTAATTAAACTTTGTTTTGTTTTATTATGAATATTTTATGTATGTACAGAAGGCTTTCTAGTAGTTGCAGTGTTTTATGGACTGTTGGACGTTTCACTAGTCTATGTTTATTTGCAGCTGTAGTGCAAACCATATGGTCAGTGCAGATACTGAGAGAGGGAAAAAAAAACTCACCTCCAGTGTGAAGACTGACACAAAATTAAACTTTACCAGGTACTTTTTCCAGGTTGAATAAAATGGCTCATTCTTATTATTATTCCTACTATTACTGTTAATCACTGTTAGTTTTATCAAATCATTTAGATTTCGCTTTTAGTTTTATTGCAGTTACTACTTTCACAAGTACCAGTACTAAGGAAAAAGGAGTTTTCTGTTTCAAAAGCTCTTCTGAAACAGTAACAGATTCATTCTCAAAATATGCTGGTTTATTTTTGTAAATGCAACAGTGTGTGTCTGTAAAGTAAGGCAACCTGTGGTTTGGTTCGGAAGAGTCGACCAGAATGTTGTGTGACTGTTTGCAAAGTCATGTTAGCTTTCAGATACTGGAGGTAGATTGTGCAATATGTTTTTCTTAACCACACTTATAAGAACATTCTATCACGCGTTATGTTTGTGAACGTTAAGTTTTGTGTTCCGCTTAGTTTCAACAGACGACCTAAATGACGTCACACTTTCAGAGAATGTCAAACCACTATTTACCAGACCAGAGATTTCGTTTGAAGTGCAAGGTTTTTTTTTAGTTTTTTTTTTTTTTAGCAAATTTCCCTTCTGCCAGCACCCAAGTTTCTGAGGTGCCTCATACTTGGATACTTTTGGGGGGTTTTGGATGTGTGCGTATCCTGTCACTTGTTTTTACTCAGACCTCCGTCAGCAAATACTCTATCACACAAACCTTATGTAATCATAACCATATCCTTATTATATGAGCTCCTTGTGGTTGGCTGCTGCGGTTAGGTTTGCGACGTGTTTTCATGTTCTGCTTTATTCTGTGACCCTTTGATGAATGTTTGATGTCCCTACTATTGTACAGTTGGTCCTGTCTATCATCATTGCTGTTCTTTTGTATCACGTCAACAATGTCAAAACTTAACATAAAGTAAATAAATAAAGGAATAGTTGGTCCCAAACTAAACAATTCTGCTATACCATTTAATAACCCTAATTTCATTCTCCGATGAAATGCAAAAAGAAAAATGCTTTGAATAATGTGCTAGTCCCACTTTTCCATGTAATGGCCATGAACGAGGACTATATGCTTATTATATAATGTTAGAAAACTATTGGAAGTGGTACTTTTATGATGTTTTTTCAGAACAAATCCTGTTTTCGCAGACTTAAAGTGTCTGCTTAGGGTTAGGTAAATGATGAAAAAATTGCATTTTGTGGTAAACCTTGGCTTTAAATTTAATTTAAACTGTCCGACTTACACCTAATATTTACTCTTGTGTTATTTTGATCTGTCCATTTATTGAATGTCTCTCGCTTATGGGCCATTTAAAGGAAATACAACCAAAGCAGGATTTCAAACCTCCTGTTTTTCAGCTTCGTTTTCAAGCAACCTGTTAAACATTTGTTTGTGCGTCTTATATAAACTTCGTTTTTACTATCACATGTCTTTCACTTTCAGTTCAGACCAAATTTAAACCTTTTTCAAAGCCATGTCTATTAACTTTAGTCATGTGTCTGTGGCATTGAGGTTTTTGGTTCACACTAGGTGTTGGCATTCAGGAAATGTAGATCAAAAGACAGTTGTCTATGTTTAGAATCTTTGCTTCGAAACATAACAGGTTGAATTAAGCCAGATGTGAAAGTGTGAAATAAAGAAAAGCTGGCATAACAAGTATCACACTTTGGGAGGTGGCATATAATGTGGAATAAAGCAATGAGTTTTTTCAGCTACAAATAACTTGATTTTATCAACTAATGACTAAAAGTAAAATTCAGCCTCTAATGCAGCCTCATTGCTGTGCTTTGGAGTTTTGAGTTTGAACATAACATGAAACCAAACAAGCTATAAACTTGTATTGTCCCGCCTGGTAAGATACTGAACCTGAATTCTACATAACAATGATATTATGGATTTACTGATTCAACTTAGAGTCGTTAGTGAGATGTTTTTGAGACTGTTTGTGACTCAGATGAAGTAAATGATTAGAAAAGATTAATTGTCACAAGAACGGAGAAAAGCGTTTTTTTAGTCATCAGTTTATTTGCTTATGTTCCGAATTTTTTTTGTGGGAAATTGTTCTGCACTTCTATTTTCATATCTGCTTTCTTTGACCCTTCCTCATCTTCTTAATTCTACATGTAATCAGTTACATATTAGCCCACATATAACTGCTCTTATTGTGGAGGATTACCAATTTGAAAAATATTTTATTATTATATACTCAAAAATAATAATTGAATCTTGCTCTGTAATGAGGTTCCTTATCTTTTGGATAATGGTAACCAATAGCCAAATAACTATTTATACTGTTTTAACAAACTTTAATTTGTTGTGGTCCAGTCTAGTATGTAACACTCACACAAGCCAATTACTGTAGTTCCTGGTGAATCAAAGTATTATTAGGGGAATGTCCAGGTTCCCCAATAATACACCATGTTGTGACAGTATAACTGGTTGCAAATTGTTTAATTTTAATTAAACATATCAACCCATATCAACAGTTCTACTCTGAACTTTCAGGGAAAGTCCAGGAAAAAACAATGCAAACAAGTAAACAGTTGAAATAAGGCCCACATACTATAAAGGAAAACAGGCAGTAAAGTGTCTTAGTAAAGCTGTGGTTTTTATTTCACATTTGTATTTATCCATCTTTATAATGTGCAGGCCTCTTTGGCAACGTTTGGCAAACATTGACATACCACCATTGGCTAAACCAATCTACAGTCTGAACAATGGAGGGTGCAGAAATCACACACTGCACTAAGCAAAAGCAAAATGTAAAAACCCTGTTATACTGTGTGCTGATTTATGATTTTATGAGGTATATAAGTGGCTTTTCATCGGTGGCTTTGCTGCAGGCTAATGTCGGGCCTCTTTTGCAGGACTGCACGTATTAATGATAGAGCACAAATTAGGTGGAGGCAAAACAAGTGCAAAAACTGGAGAATAGACCAAATTCAATTTGAATTCAAATACACCCGAATATATTAGCCAGTTGTTCAGCAACACAAGCTTCAGGAGGACTGTCAACTCACAGGCGTTGGACTGCGCTGATAAATATTTTCAAATTGGTTCATCTTATTATTTCTCCGAGGCAGCCGGGCGCACCAAATTGGAATTTAGGGAGGGGGTCGGAGGGGGTTTCAGACGGCTGTAGGTTATTGTTGATGGGAGATTTGCTGTCACATTTTTACAAGCTTGAATTGTGCTTGCTCTGACAACCAGTCCCACATCTTCTGATTAACAGCTTAATTGAGAGAATCTCGCTTGCCGTGACGACCTGAATTGAGCATAGAAATTCCAAATTACGAGACAAGTTAAGCCACCACAATCTCACTCTTTGCGGAGAGCCTTTCCCCCCCCCCACAAATATCACAGTCCCTTATGGATGAGTTTGCCAAGACAGCCTATCATTAAGTCAGACATGCTGGTATCACCACCATGATGCTTCTTTCATTTCCACTTATTAACACTTTTAAGACATGTAAGCCACAGATGAAGACAAGACAGCACCATTAAAAAAAGGTGTTCCAGGCTGCTTTCGGCTGCTGTTACTATAATATGATAATTTGCTAATTAGACTAACAAATATAGACTTGCCAGGGTCAAAGCAAACTCTCCTTTCCGCTTAGCAGAGTTACAAGTACACACAGGTTGTTGTAAAATAAGAAGCTCCTCTGACAGAGTCAAAAGCATTAGTCACTCTCTTGCTTTTATTGCCGTTGTCATGACCTGTACCTTATACTAATCCACCACTTAAGACTATTTCTGTAATGGTGCGCTTCAGAAAACTCACAGCTAGTAATTTTCCCATCTGCTATTTGAAAATTAGCAATGGAATTCCATTCCAAGTTGGAACACCGGAGTGAGGAGCGGAATGAAACGGTGGTGTCTGTGAATATAAATGACTGGCATGGCACTAAATTGTATTATTAAAAAAAATACTAGAAACTATACATACCTTTACTGAATTGTTTTTGATTTTTTTTTGTGTAGAACTATAGATTATGTCTGAGAATACATTACATTTTTAAATAATGTTATGCATTTGTATTACGTTAAATGAATGTGAGCTTTTCAAATGTTCTCGAAGAATGTTCTAATGGCGCCAACTTGGTATCGTATCGTGACACGTGAAACAAGCTGATATTTGTAATATGTATTCAACAATGAACCTGGTACAACTAACGACCAATGCTACATTACTATTTTTGACGTATGAGTAGAAGAAACACTCTTATAGTCCGATCAAAGTCGATTCATTCCATTGAACCAGTTTATCCTAAACTGCACTTTTATACAATATGTTGTGTGTAAAGCCCAGATAAGAATTCAGAACCACAATGCCATATATTACTGCTCTTACTTCTACTCAAAAATTCAGCACGAAACATTCTAGTGATTCTCTTCATCCTTAAACGAAAGTATGATTCATAGCATTGAATCGATTAAGTTCATTTACATAGTACATATATGAATGAACAATTCACCACCCTGTTGAATTAAACAGCATATGCTGGTTAGGTAGGTTATGAAGCTGGGATGCTGGTTTATGCTGGTCCTTTTGCTGGTTAATGCTAGTCACGTGCTGGCGAAAGACCAGCATAAACCAGCAAAGGAAAAGCTTTAAAATATACCTAACCAGCATTTGCTGTTTTTTTCAGCAGGGTGATTTAAATTTCTGTGCTACTGCTTTCAACTTGTTTGTGTAAATGGACATGTTTTTGTTGTTCTAATTTTTACCTTTATTCTGAATTGTATCTAGGCCTATTTAAGATTGTTCATTCATTCAAGAACATTCACGGTGCCAGCAAAGAATGAATGATTCCGTTATAAATAGACCTATTATTAGCTAAAACCTTTGCGTAAAAAAAAATAAAATAAAAAAAGCTGTCCAAAGTGGACTTCCAGTTGGGGCAGTATAATGTGAATGGAGAAAGCAGGTGTATAATGTCCCAGTACCACTTCCCTGTGTGGACTTCCCAGTTATTGTTACATCACAACAGCAATTAATAACAGGAAGTGGAAGCCCAAAACAATGGGCACCAACAACAATATCTGGATGAAGAACAGTGTCTTGTGAGATGGATATGCGGGACACAGGGGGGAATTTGGAGCTTGGGCACCACAGCACTTATTTGACTGTACGGCGAAAGCCTTAGCTATATTTAACCATTGGAGTACTCAGGAAAAGGTCAATCCTGGGCTAGTTCCCATTTCCTAGTCGGAAGTGGGAACAAAAATAAATGCATGTAATTGTTAAGAGTAATGGCCAGCTGTGTGTGGCAAACATCTGCCTGGATAATGACCACAACAAGGCCTTCTGGGAAAAATGCCATGTGGAAGTAAAATCATGAAAACATAATAGGTAGAAAAGCAACATAGAAGAGGAACATTCCTCCATGTGTATTTGTGCTTTAGTTGTAAGTCATTTGGCAGCTTGTCAGACGCTTTCAGAATGACGGCTGTTAGATTACTAAGGTGTGAGATACACAAACCGCACATAAGTCTGAAAAGAATCACTTCTTGCTGTTACAGGAATTAAGGGGGCATTTGTATTAAAACGTTCCACAACATCTGCTTGCCTCCGAGCTGGAGTGGTTTAATAATTTAATAATTTAAGTTTAAGACTGCAAAAAATGGAAACTTGTTATACAATACTGACTTTGTTTTCAAGTTTCAATTTCCCATTTTTGTACGTAAATTTTACGTCTGACAATTCCCACTGAATTCTGTTTACATTTCCAATTTCTGACTTTTCTCTCAGAATTTCAAGTTTCCATCTCACAATTCTGGCTTTTTTGTCTGAATTTTCAGTTTATATGCGACAATTCTGACTTTTTTCCTCTGAATTCTGAGTTTACATCTCAGAATTGGGATTTTTTTTTAAATTCTGAGTTAGCAATTATATATTTTGTGTATATGCGAGTTTACATCTACCAATTCTGCATTTGTACAGTAGGCCTACATTATATTGCAATTCTGTGTTTTTATCTCACACTTCTGAGACAAAATGCAGGATTGCGAAATATAAACAGAGAATTGCAGGACAAAAAGTTGCACAGGAACTTGTTGAGGAAGCTAATGTCACATTGAAATCAGCCTGGCAAAGCTAGATACTTGCAATATTCAAGGGAGCATTTTACTGCAGAGAAACTTGCATACAGAGTATTTTGGTTTAGAGAAACAAGTATGTTTTAAATGCATTCATTTTGTCCAGCTTATTTGGACTCCTAGAAGAACTTGGCCTTGAGGCTAAAATACGCCAAATAAAGCCAGTAAATTCACATTGTTATGATTTCAATGGAGCAAAATGTATAAATACCCACACGGTTCAGGAATTTACTGTTATGGGAAAATAAACAGCTTAGCATGACTAGCCTGCATGGTCTGCAAAAGAGCTCATGGCACTCAGCATAAGTTTCCTGTCAAGTGTGCTTGTTTTAGTGCTTTGGTAAACAAAAACAAAAAGTTGCATTCACAAGTGTACACCAAACCACAGATGTGAAACCGTGAGTCTGCCCACAGTAAATTCACAAAGAGATAAGGACTAAAGTCTTCTGATGATTTTATAATATTTAGCCTGGCTAACCACCGTTCAGCTTCATACCTCACTGATTGTGTTTCTAGTTATTTATTAACTCTGACATACATTTTCAACTCTGGCATGGAAGGGTGTAATAGATTATTGTGATCTGTTTGAGATTAGAGAGATAAAGCACTACTTCTATGCGAATTTATCTAGGTTACACTAGGCCAGGTTCACAGGGCTGAGTGTGTATCAAAGCTCTTTAGAAATCTAGGTGTAGCGTTCTAATGTGTAGATTAATTTTTTCTCCTTATCTTTTTTCCTAGAATAAGAAGATGCTGCGTTTACTCATTCTGTTTTTGATTCTTCGAGGTGCAGGTAAGTTCATTCTATCTAGGCTTACATTATTCTGTCATACTTTGATCAGAAGTTCTCCGTCCTGTTCAGATGTTTATTTTTGTACTCAATCCAT
This sequence comes from Enteromius trimaculatus, assembly GCA_032361065.1. Taxonomy (NCBI): domain Eukaryota; kingdom Metazoa; phylum Chordata; class Actinopteri; order Cypriniformes; family Cyprinidae; genus Enteromius; species Enteromius trimaculatus. The sequence continues at coordinate 14,399,427 of JAUMHP010000068.1, forward strand.
ATTTTTCTTCTCACGTCTGTCTAAAGTATCTGTATCGGTGACAGGCTTGTGAACCAATCCTCCTGTTACTCGCCATTTAGCAGACGCTTTTCATCCAAGCTTTCAAAGTTTTGTGCTAACACTGGAGATTTTATCAAATGATGTCAGTTCTATATCTGTCCCTTGGACATGTGACAAATGAAATGCTATATATATATATATATATATATATATATATACATGTTTAAAATTGTCATTTCACAACAGAGCTGTTTTACCTTCAATGCCTGGCAGAATAACCTCTGAAGATATTTAGCTGTAATTTTTATAATAATTGGTTATGTTCATGTGACCTCTAACCTTACATTTATTTATTCAAATCAACAGCTGCAACATCAGAAGACGAAGAAGGAACTTCTTCAGGAGTCGGTATGACATCTCTCATGTTTTCTGATAATCTTAATGTCCGGGTCATATCTCATCCCACAGTCACAAAATAAAAAAGGAAAGAAAGAAAAAATATATTTAGCTTAAAAAAAATTAATTAATATTATGTGCATGAATACTCACAATTACAGTAAGTCTCCATGACCATGACCATCTAAACAATAAAAAGACAGAAAAGAGACTGATTGCTTAATTCTTTTAGATAAATAATATAAAATTACATTAATTAAATTAAAGTATTTAATAGGAAAAGGTTGCATTAAAACACTGCATTTAAATTGTAGGTGTGACATTTTGATGTTTTATATAGAAAACTGTACAGCATTCAAAGCAATTACAGCAAAACTGTAATTAAATGACAGAAAAGTAATCAAATTAAATCAAATTTAAATGAAAACTATATCTTGACAGACATGTTTCTCTTTGCCTGGATTTGAGCTGATAAATCAATCAATCATATTATCAATAAATACGGAATTGTATGTTACTATAATGCAGAAAAAAAATCAGAATATAATAAAAATAACTATTTACAATTTTGGGAATTTGTAAAAAACAAAAACCCTGTCTAAATAATTAAATAAAGATTAAAATAGGCTTATTTACTCCAAAGTAACATTTAGTCTTATTTTTGCTTAATTTTGTGGGTGACAGTGACTTGGACTTGACCATTGCGATTTGTGTAATTTTTTATGTCTTTAATTTTTTCTGTTTCATCTCCATATTCCCATTTACCCAGGTGACTATGAGGACGATGAAGATGTAGGTAGGTATTCCTCTCCAGTCGCACATGTAACATGAAGACAGGTTGTTACTGTAGGACGTGACCAGCTCATCCGCCACATTAATTCCTGAAAGCAATCAATTAGCGTCTCCCAGCAGAGAGGCGCTGATAGCCTCAGCTCCATCCGCACCACTGTCCGTCCCCTTAATGGACGCTGGCAGTCTCATTCAGCTCTCCTGTGCGAGGAGCTGTCCGTCTTCATCAACGGAATGATTGCTCTCTGATAGAATTACTGAGCTGTTAAGGCAAGCCCTGCTCACCAGTCCTGGCCAGAGGCAGAAGGGAAGGGTGGGAGGTGGGTTGGAGGGAAGTAAAACTCTCCAGTATGAGCATGAACAGAATTGAGATTCATTTCCCATCTAATTTCCTAGAAAAGGCGAAAAAAATTTTGATTAATACAAAGACTTGGATTGAAGATGTGGCCTAGAGACATCAGTCTATGCTGCACATACAGTATGGATTCAAAACTGGCATGCGTTGTGTCAAGTCGCATTTATTTATGTAGTGCTTTATACAGTGCAGATTTGTTTATATGGAGCAAAATTTACAGCAGTTAACAGAAAATTAACAGCATTAACTTCACATTTCAGGTTTAATTAATCACGAAATGCATACGATTTTAGCTCAAAGCAGCTGAGAAAACACAATAGTGTCATTTTTCAGTGTTTATTTATGAATGCTAATTAAGTGTTAATTATGAATTAAACACGATTCAACACGTTTAAAAATACCATTCATATTGTGCAAATTGTGCAAACTGAAATTGAGAATTTCACAAATACATAAATTCGAAAAAAGGATTATTTTGCAAACTGGAATGGAAAAATAAAACTTTTTTTACCCCGCATTTACAGGTATGGCGTATGTAAATCATATGTCATATGATCATTCTTCCATGCACAACAACTTCCAAGAAGCACTTTATACTGTATGTGGATGCGCTGAAGTAAAAGTGGCTTTCCATGCCATTAATACTTTATGTAATTTACACTGCACATGTCTATGGATACGGTTACCGGTGTGTTTTTACGAACCGCGAGTGTTTCTAAAGCAGCTTTCCACGCTGATTCTGTAAAGAGTCATGCACATGCCTTTTTCGATGAAATTACAGCCATCGACATGACTTATCACGAGGGGGAAAAAAATTTAGTCACATAACATCGGTCAATGGAAACGCTGGAATTTTGCAGAAATTTTTTTATTGACATTTATGCAATATTGCCATTGTTTATAAAATATTTATAATACAATATTACATATTTATAAAATCACAAATTTCTAACTGAAACACTCCTATTGTTCAGCTCAGCATGCCATACTCTTGACAAAAAAAAAAAAAAACAACAAAAAAAAACAGATTGCAGATGGGGAATTGTTTAGGAAACCTTTCTAAAAACAATAATTTTTTCAGCTCTTCAGTTATCCACAGTCGCTTCAATACAATGGCTAAGTAATGGATACCTGTCTAAACATATTCAGTACTAACATTACGAATTTTGTGACCATTGTTAATGTGATAGCTGTTCATCCATGAATATCATCCTTGTATCTGCATTTTTTTTCAGTGAATGGAAGGCGTATTGAAGTTTCTGGAGCAAACCCTGGATCAGATAAATCCAGAGGAGACGATGAAGTTAATGAAGGTTGGCAAAAACTTCAAGCTCTTCTATTTTTCTTTTTTTTTTTAAGCATATGTTCACAAATTTAATGCACATCCTCCTGGCTTTTATTGTTCATTTTTAGGTGGAACGTTGATAATCATCATAGCTGCGGTTAGCATCGTAGTTCTGATCATTGGCATGATTGTAGGTAGGTTGAATCTCTGCGCACTTTGCCACACTAACACAGACATTCACTAAACCACTACAATTTGGTTCTCAAGTCATGCTATTAGTTTTCACAAATAGTGTGTGTAAATTAAATGATGAATTTCAGAAGGTACACGTACAAATGATCGCAAAACGATTGCCCCCAATCTCATCATTACTAATTATCCTATCAGAACTCCTCTCCTCAATGTTAAATACCGTTTGCTTCCTCTCTCGAGTAACTCCCACCGCCTTCCCCTTACTGCCACCTGAGCCGGGGCCAGACCAAAGTAGAAGGCCTCAGTTCACTGTTACTGTAACCATTTCAGCTACTATCACACGGTTAGCAACTCATCGCCGCTTCTTCTGGTCTCCACTTTCTCCCGGGTGGCACTCAGGGGGCCAGGCTGGGCTCCGAGCATCGGTCAACCCTTGCCTCGTAGGGGTAAACGTCCTAGGGCTCGGTGTCCAACAGGCTACCTGCCTGTCCCCCGGACAGTCCGCCAAACAAGCATATTTTTCATCGATCGCAGACGAAGTGAAAACTAGAGAATTGAGTATTCTGTAAACATTCATATCTAAGTTTTATATCTGCAGTTTTAAATTTGGACAAATTGCTAGTAACGTACTGTACATTCAGTGCCTATGCAAATGTATGAAAATGCGTGTGAAGAAACACACTTTACATATGGATACCCATGAGTAATAATAAGATCACGTTGCAAATGCAAGCGCAGGAATACTTCCTTTTAATTATACAGCAGTTATAAAGTTTATGAGGTGACATATTGTAAATGAATATCTAAATTGTTTTTCTTATTGTAAAAAGTCATTTTAATATGGGTGTGTGAGGAATTAAAGCTGTACGCCAAATTAACTCCAAAAGCTCCATTGATGGGTGTTGGATGTCCTGGTTTATTTATTTACCAAAAAAGCAATTTTCATACAGTAGTTTTTTTCTGTGAGGCTATTTATTAAGCCGTAATCTTTTATCTTTACAGCTATTGTCCTCTTCAGACGCTACTTGCAAAGCCGAGAACAGGGGTAAGACTGATTCAGCTTTGCTTGCAAGCAATTTCAAATGACCTGTGTGTTAGATATTTTTGAATCTATATATATATATATATATATATATATTAAAGACTGCATGCTGGGTTGAATGTAGCAAAATCCATTTGACAGAAATTAGTTTGAGCAATCCACAGACTATTACCCATGTTGCCTGCAAATGCAGTGTGGATTTGTGCATGCCTTTGTGAATAGAGGTTTGGAAATATCTAATGTACTTCACGCTCACTAATCATTCGGAAAATATTGAAGCTGAAACTATCTGCACAAGCACAATTGCTTATTTATTAGTTGCTCCACATGGTCCCCTTTTCATACTGGATCTAAGAAGGATTTGGCAGCACTTGCTGGAAAATGGGTGGGGGAAAAAAAATAGTTTTTTTTGTCTCACCTTTAGCTTACACTTTACACTTTATCTTGAGTGACACATCAGCGCTTAGATTTACAAAGTGACTTGCACGCTCCACCCCGTCAACTTTTTGGGGTGGTCCAACCAGTCGGATGGGTAACAGTTCTCCGAATCCCTGGTAACGCACTAAACATATGACGACGTGAATAAGCGAGACAATAGAGGGCCGTATGCAGGAGGGATAGGCCACCATTAGCAGCGGGTTGGTACATGTGCATTGATGACTCCTCTTTCCAGCCATCTGTCAAACGCCCCTCAAGCCCCGAGCTGTTAGAAACAAGTCCCTGAAACAAAAAGAAAGAAAAGAGGACAGAAAGCAAGCCAGGCGCTGACTAACATGAACAAGATATGACCTGCTAAACCCTGAGAGTTTACACTGTGGGAATATATCATGGTATAGTATTTGAAAACTAAAAAGTTGTATTTAGAATAAAACATTTGACTTCTTCCTTATCTGTTTGTCATGATGGTTTTAGACAAAAACAATCAGGTACAAAACTGCCTGAACCAGTTCGTATGTTTATTAGAGACAGAGAAGGAACAAGGAAGAAAACGGTGTTGCAATTCAGTGTTGCAAACAGAGCCACGCTCCCGCACCGCATGTCCTCACCTGAATCAATACATTAAACATTTTGACAAATTACACGCTATTTATCTGTGCGTTGCATTTATAATGACACCACAAAATGATTTATTACTTGGATCACATTCAGGCTGTTTAAAGCCTTGCTTAAAGCTTAAACGCTTTTATACATCAGGAGCGATTACTATATTAGCGTCTACCAATGCACAAGAATACTGTCCATTATAAATCGCATGCAGTCTGCAGTTCATCTGCTGCTTTAAATGCTTACATATTTACATTGGAGTGGATTCTCATTGGCTGCCAAAGTATTTATCATCCATCAGCCTGGTAAAACTCATTCTAAATGTGATCCATAGTTTCTAAGTGTTATAGAGATCTGTATTGTGTACAGATTAAATTCTTGAGTTCAGCTAGTGGTTGAAATGAGTACTGCAGTCTATATTCAAAATATTGTGGAGAAGTGTTTCTCCAGTCTCCTCCTCAGACTCATAGTTTGCATGGGTTGCCAGATTGATGACTCACAACAGGAACGAGCACAATTGGCACTATAAAGTGACAAGCTTTAAAACACAAGTTGATTAGTTGATTTTAAGTCGGGCTGCAAAACCAGTTTGCTTGCTGGCTTCCAAAGCTGTGTTTTCCAACACCTGGCAACTGAGGTTGTCGAAGTACTATTGGATAAATTAGCCGTGGGTGTAATCACACAAAGAAGACATTTCGACACACACTTTAGAACAACTTAAACATATCTGCAAACTTTGATAATTTATGCTTTGGTATAGTCAGAAAATACATAGAGCACCTTTAAATTGACGTTTGACAAGTTTTAAGTGAAATTTTGGAAGCTTAAAAACTCTAGTCCCTATCCATTGCACATGCAAGTCTAAGACGTTTTGAACAGCATCAGGGAGAGAAAATGATGATTTTTAGGTGAACTGTCCCTTTAAGATGACAAAATCAATGTGGTTAAAAGATAAAAATGCTTGTTTTCGTTCTGTAGCAAAAAGGAAAGCGCTGCATTGTTCTTTCTCACGTCCTGTCCCCCACACTGTGGCCTATCGCTGTCGTCTTGATAAGTTGTGTAACTGAATTTGCCCGCTATGCTTACCTGTTTTGCACAGTAATCAGTTTCAGTGAGTTGCTGAGTATGGTGATATGTGAGAGAAGGCTGGGAGGGAGCGGAGTTTGTCTGACACCTGCCTCCACACAGCAAGCTTAAAGATCCTCTGTTTTCTCTCTTTCTCTCTCACTCTCGCTTTCTTTATTGAGGTTAAATTCTTCTGCAGGATTACAGGTTACCTCAGGGGAATGCAGTTAGCTGAGCCACGGCTTTTTTTTTCTCGGTGTTGAGTGATAGGGTGGCTGAAAGGGGCTTAATCACACAGCAACCACAGGCTCTGTGGATCAACACTGAACCTTTCTGAGCATGTTCACAGAAACCACACTCAATAAAAAAATGATAAAAGCCCCCCAAAAATGCCTTGCGGGGCAAAAATCTTGCCATAGAGTTCATAAAGCCAGGCAAACTGTGAACAAATTTATCACAGAGGCAAATTAAACAGCATTTACCTGAGGAAAGCAAGCGTATGTACATGTGTTTGAACAGCATGAATGTGTCACAAAGAGCTCCATTCATCTTTCTCCTCAACCAAAAGCTGAATGTCCCTTTATTCAAAGCGCAAGTCAGGGTTAAGCTCCTCTCACATGTATGTATTTATATTGCCTTAAGTACGATGCAACCCATAGCTGACCCTATTCTTTACAGATATCAGCCTGGCTGTGTAAATTTATCCAGCCATTGTTGGTGCTACTGCTAAACCTTCTGCCTAAAAGACATTGAATAGGTCTCGTAGATGATTGGTGTGTCTGAAGCATATCAAAATGAGTCATCAGGAATCACATTTTTGTTAATCTTTTGAGATAACATTTAATTCTAAGATGGACTCTTTGTCCACAGTTTGAAAATGTTTAAACATGGCTTTTGAAGAAGTCTTTTCATATCTTACCCGCTTTTGCAACATGACTAACATTATATAAATGTACAAATATAAATCATAAATATAATTAATATTATACAGCTTTTTGAAATTCTCGATTCTCACAACATTTAATAGTCTGATATGTCCTAATAAAGTCCACCAATGGCCGTTCACTTTTTCAGTGGCTTTGGTTTCGCTTTTTGTCACAGTAATATTACTAAGTCGTTGTTCAAGAGTTATAAGCCACAAACCAAACTACAAGGTGAATCGCAACATTAGAAACAAAAGTATTAGAGAAAAAAATATACATAATTTTATCGATTTTGGTAAAAAAAGAACTACAATCGCAAAAGCTTTGTTGTGTTTTAATATTCTATTTTATGTTCATGATTGGTGGAAGCTTTTGCAGAATCATGGTTGAACATAGTTATTTAAGCAAACATATAGGCCTACAAAATGGCCAAGATTTTAACAAAAAAAAAAACAGTTAAAATGCTACACTAAAAACCTGGTAAAAATTTACAGGGGAAAATGTAAATGGATGTTCACAGAATTCCCTGCATTGCATTTCAGATTTTGTTTGAATTTGATGTTTTATCTTTAAAATAACTATGTTTCGTCTTACTTTTTCTTATCCGTTTTGTTTATGTTACATGTAATGTTGTTAAATGAATGTTTATTGCATGTTTTAGTTTAAAGAGTGTCACCATGATGGTGTTTAGTGTTTGTGTGAATGACGCTGAGCACCTTCTGTAGATGTTGACAGTATATATAAAAGCTGCTTGTGATGGGCTTTGAATCATGATGTGACTTTCTCGTCACCACCTGCATTTGGTGGTTATTATTGTATTTTAAGGGTATAAAACGGTATAACGATTTCAGTACTGTAATAGTTTGGTGTTTTAACATTTAAAATGAATGAAATTATGGTATTTAACTGTAATTTTTGTTAAATACCATAATTTGTTTTGTTTTTACAGTGTACCTTAAAGCTCAGAGTAAGCCTGTCTTTAAAGGTTAATTTTATGGCAAAAATGAATGGGAACCCTGTTGCACTATATTGGCCATCATTGATAGGCTAGATCAAACTATTCAATTACTTAAATATCTCTCATCGTATCACATCTCAGAGGGCTTAAAATTATGTTTTGAAGTCTTGTTCTTAGGCTGATTTTGTTACTTTCTATTCTAAATGATTTGCAGTCAACAAAAATATCTAATTAACCTACAAAAAGTGAGAAATATTTGACTAATCTCATGACCCGCTCAGTTTAAAAATATAACAGCTTTGACTTGGCATTTTAAGCATTTGTCATTAATTTCATTATGTGTTAAATGTTTTAATGAGGAAAAACTCCTGTTAAGAGAAAGCCAGAATAAAATGGAGCATCAAGTCTTAAAGATTTAATCAAAGTCTCCACAGTGAACTGACTGTTCTTTCTCTGTTTCTCTAGGGTCTACTCTGTGCCAGCAGAGCAAGGACAGAAAGCTGCTGTCTAACCATCAGGGCCTTTTCATTTCCTCTCTCCACTGGATCCTTTCAGGGACGTGCTGCAAGCATGTGGTTTCTCATCTGAACGCATCTGTATCTATAGCGGATTCTATAACGTCAGTAGACGAGAATGTGTTGCTATCACAAATTGTCTATGAACCGAACCGTTTTTTTAAATGCACAATATACTGTTCATGCACACATGCTATATGTTGCACTCACAGAGAAAGTTCTTGGACTGTGTTGTACAGCTCATTGGAACTTTTTCCTCTCTGCTTGCAATTATTTTTTTTATTTAAGTAAGTTGAGACTCTGCTGAAAGGTGGGTAATATTTTCCGTCTTTAGATATTCTCCTTAAAAGTAAGCCATTCATAGTCATCAAAAATATAAACAAACACTGTGGCTTTATTTATTTTAGTTCAGCCAATGGCAAGAGTTTGGGGCGCGACTATCTGATTAACTAGCCAATTGCAGAAACTATGAACTGCAGCTTTAATCAAACATCCTCCTTTTTTGCGTCAGTCCTCAAATGTGCATTTAAAGTGACACAATCAAGGCGGTCAAAAGAAAAAGCTGGTCTCTGATTATTTGACAAAAGAGAAAAAGAAACAGAGAGATTAAAAATAACAAGTGGAAAAAAGACTCTGAACACCCACCTGTCAAATGGTGAATTAATCAACCGCTTTAAATAATGATGTTGCTTCCTTTTTCCTTTCTTTCACTGTGGCCAACTCCTCTAAAGCACAGCAGATTGTAAATACCTCTGGGATGCTGGGTAGCAGACTAATGTTTCATAGGCTATATACTCCTGGCTTTAAAAGGGAGACAATTCGATGGGTGAACGGTATGAAGAGACAACATGTAGCTACAGTGAGGTCCAAAAGTCCTTTGCCCACTTTAAAAACTGATTCTTTTGCATTTGATTCAAAAGGGCTTTTCATGTTATATAAATAGTTAATCCTGGGTCATTTTAAGCAGTCCCGGGCTAACTTGTTTTAAACTGCTCATAATTTACCCAGGGGTTAATTCATTCTGGGTGTTGTTTATCAATATTGAACTCTGCACATTCATAATTCCCCGGTTTAGGATCTTATGCTGCCTTCATGTCATGTCAGGATTCCGAAATGACAACATGTGACATTCTATTCTAAATTGTGTGTTTCTATGGCAACACTATCAACGCCAAAGCCCTTGTGCTCCAGAACTCGTAATTACAAGTCACGACTTGACGCTACCTCTGAGTCGACAAAATGCAAATAAAATTAGTTAAATGTCACGTGTTGTCATCTCAGAATTAAGGTAATCACGACATGGCATGAACGCACAAGCGCCACTTTTCCTGTTTATCCTGAAACCGTCGCCCCATAACTCACCAGTGCAAGCCAGAGGGGGAGGGGGGACAATCGTACTCGGGCCCGGTTCATGGCAACGTCTATTGCTAAGATTTCTGGCACCACAATGTGGGGTTATTACTGCAAAAGCGGTGTTAAACTGTCTTCTAAATTACTTATTTGCAGGGTTAAAAGCAGAGATGTTAACAACAGCAATCTGGCGTTAACGTGTGGTGTGAAAAGCTCAAATGTGTCACTCGGATTGTCAATTTACTAGCTTTTTTTACTAGCTAGTTTTCAAAAGCGACATTTTCCCAACATTTGAAGAAGCATTTAAACACACATGACATTACCAGCATAACGCAAGTGGAAGTAGATGAAAACTACTATAGTAAAATATAGTATATTTTCAGATATTGTATCCCGGATCTTTAGTGAGCACTCAGACGTTTGGACCCCAGTGTATCCACAGCATCATCGATTGAAACTAAGACACTATAGCGAGCTGCTTACTTTTATCTTCTTCTTTTTCTATCATCTTTTTCCTTCCATTTTTTTATATTAAAATGGAAATCAATCAAGCCCTTTTAGCCAGAGTCTCGAGCCTCCCAGCGTCTCAGCTCTTTAACCTGAATTTCCACCAAGACGACAGACAAGCAAACGCTTTTAACACTGCTGAGGCAAAGTTTTCTGTGCTTTCTTGCTATCGTGTTAAAGGGACAGTAATGTTATTCCAGATCTGTATGACTTACTTTTTTTCTGTTGAACTCAAACAAGACCATTTGAAGTCCAAATACATTGGGCACTTGTCTTTTATTGTATAGACAAAAACAATGTTACACAGAAGAAAATAGAATAAGTCAGACAGACATGGAATGACATGAGGATAAATAAATAATGGCAAAAGTTATAGTAATAACTTTCTGTCCACCTAGCCTGTCCGTGTATACAGTATGCATACAACATGGGATTGCTGCTAACCTAGATCTCCTTTTAAAAAATGTTTCCATTTCCTTTCTAGCTGAATTTTCGGTTTCTTGATTAACTGCTTTTCTTGAGCTTGCCGGTTTTCTATTTAAATCTAAATGAAATCCAACCTTGCGCGCATCGGACAGCTTGAGCTTGTTACTATGATGCGTCTGGGTGTGTATAAAGGCATAAGCGTGCAATATTAATCAAGATTTGCAATATAGCTATTAGGATAAATCATTCACCAAAAGTGTCCTTAGACACTAGTATTTCAGATAACTGGAATTGGAAAAACAACGAAAGAAAAAAAAAAAACACATTTCAGCCATTCTGAAAGCCAGTTGAAATTTTCCTCCCACTTTTTAATAGTTTTATTGTTATTATTATTATTTTTTTTTAATAAACCGTTGAGTTTTATTCATTCCAACTTTTTCCTTGGGCTTTTTGGGCAGGTTGCTTTAAGCTATGTGAAGGGACTTTTACTGTAAAAAAAAAAAAATAAAAATAAAAAAGCTTTTGATATTCCCCCATTCAACTAACTCCACAGATGAATCATGTACATCTTGTTATCATGTAAGATAACATTTGGTTATAGAAATTTTTATTCACATAGATTCACATTTCAATTCTGTTACTGGTTTCTCTTTGTGGTTGAAGTAAGAAAGGAGTGGAAAATGCAAATGTAGATTTTCGCTCTGAAGGTCGCGTTCTTTGAAGAGAAAACCATAAGAGATTGTATTGTATTTCCTTTCAATAGAGGCTGTTTGTGACATCAGCGTTTATTTTCTTTCATGTTATAAGGTGTTCTGTCAGCAAAATGTATACTTAAAATAGTTTTATGAAAAGTTTATAAGATATGAAAGAGAATATCATTTATATTTTTCTTTTACAAATGTTATCAGTAGTGTTTTTCTTTAAAATCTTTTGTAGCACAGTGTCACTGGATAAAGCAGCTTAATAAATCATGCAGTAGTCGATACGCCTTATTTTCAATATTCCATACATTTGTCTTTCTGTGTATATTTGAACAGCAGTTTGATAATGTACTATACTACACTCATAGAGTCCAGAGCATTGACAGTGCACAGCTTTGATTCCTCACCATAACTGTTAATGATGTGTGTGATTTCTACTGAAGTTTAAAGGTTAATGCGTGTCGCTGTATATATTTTATAAGACAACCTGTCATTTTTTTGTTGTATGAAACCTATTTTAAATAAATATTATTGTTGTGCTAGTATTATACTGTATGTATTTGATTTGGATGGGAATAAGTATAGAGATCATAGAAATTACTATATGCATAGTTTTACACCAGGATACAGTTTGGTAGTTTATTTGAATATGAAAAATATTAGAACTGAAAAAAAGTAATACTACATTTAAATCATAATAATGGTTATAATTCGTTATTATCAAACTGAATAAAAAGTACATTTATGGTACTTTTTTGGTGCTCTCCACTTTTATTTTATTACCCCCATAGTTTCACAGACAAGGCTCAAGCATAGTCTTAGACTAAAATGTAAATCTGAGCTGTTAAAACTGAAAGAAGCTTGCACTGACTGATCTTAAAACATGTCAGTGTCTTTGTTTTGTCTTATAATGCAGACCAGTAATGTTTTTTTTTTTTCTAGGGCATTTATAAAAATAACTTAAATGTCCTAATTGAACTATAGCTAAGGCTAAGCTCTGTTTATGGAACCGGGTCTTAGAGTATTTATTAATATTTTTAAATAGCTTTTAATTGAATATATTCAGTTTTATTTTGTGTGTAGCTACACACACACAAACTATATATTTTATGACCAAATTAGATTTTTGGGTGAACTATAGAATATTTACATAAACACCTAGTGCAATTTTCCAGTGGAGATATGCTAATTGTAAATGTCACAGAGAGATGGTTTTGATATTTTCATTTTCCCCTGACATCAGTATATACTAATTTTCCACTGCTGACAGTTTAACCAAGCTCACGCAAGATAAGAAATATGAAACTTCACTTATTTTAAACTCAGGCTTTATACACTGATAAAGATGTTTTTTTTTTTTTTTTTTTGTACAAGGACATAGTGTAGATGGTGAATTCAGAAACTGTACATGAATCTCTAAACAGACTGAGCCCAAACTGTTTTTAATCTCGTCTCTTGGGAGAATAAATGTGCCTAAAGGCCTCTTGAGGGCGCTTGTGAGCCACACAACACTTCTCTCCGTTTCCAAACCTGAGGATGCACAGTATTGCAGTAATAATAATAATAATAATAATAAAACACAAGCACAGGTCTACGTTGTACAAAGTTTGACGCTTAAACTGAGCAGTTTGGTGCAGGAGAGCAGAGGGATGAAGGGATTTTGTGTCTGAGACGCGTGATTACGCTGGGATCTGTTGAAGTCCCAGCCGTTGTGTTACCACTGGTGTTTAGTGCCGCACGATAGCACACATCTTATTCCCCGGCGTTTCTTTCTGACAAACCTGGAGATCAGTTTGAAATAATGAACACGCTCAAACACACAACCTCTCCATCTTGTCCTTATGATGTTGTTCTCACAAGGGGGAAATGTAAGTCTGCAACCGCTGTGGAAACAGGTCTGACTGGCTCCTTTGTGTTCTCCCGCTGTTCTTCTGTTAATTGCCGAGCCAGCTGATCAATGCAGTGAGAAGTGTTAACTCCTGGTCACCTCGTATGAACTACACAAACAGAAAACAATGGTTAGAAAGAGAGAAGAAGAAAAGGTTAGTTTGAGTGCTTTCTCAGTTTCCTCGAACCAAAAAGAAAAACTATAAGTAAATCAGTTCACCTGGAGGCCATTTTGACATTGAAGTAGTTTGTCAACTGTATTAAATTGAGCTGCAATGCAGTGTGACCAAGAGGAAAACTAACTCTTTATCAATTTGTGAGTCTATTTTTGCACCAGCAACCTCACGTGGGAATGTCTTTACAGGAATATTTAATCCAATAATGAAAATTTGCTGTAAATTTATTCACCCTCGGCCATTTAAGATGGATAGTAGATGAGATAGATGAATGGGTGCCGTCAGAATGAAGGTTTAAACAGCTGATAATAATCTAGAAGTGTTCCACATGACTCACATAAACAATCCATGCCCCTATTATGAGTTCAAAGAGTTCATGTTTTGGTATCAGGAGTCCAACAGGTTTACATGGTTTGCAAGGTCAGAAAATACTTTCATTCACTTATAATATGCATTTATTTTTGCCTTACTAGTTCATTTTTTCCAAAACCCTCTGGTGATTGGTCGATTTCATCATGTTTGTGAGCTGTTAAGGGGACGATATCTTTAATTTTTTGATGTCAACATGAAGCGGCTTGGGACTTATTTTTAGAAAAAAACTTGTTTCAATGAGTCGACTCTCTCTTTCGAGAGACAATAACTTTATACACGGCTCACTTTCAGATTTAAAACTTTGCAGGATGTGTTCATGTGATCTGTTACACACTACATTAAAGTAGAATTGAATTAAAATCCATAATAGGGTCACTTTAACAGCCTGTTTTTTGGATTTCTTAAGTGATGCCAGATTTCTCAAATATGGCTCTGATGAAGAAACTCATTTACAGGTACATCTTGGACGGCCTGAGGGTGAGTAAATGTTTTAACAAATTTTGACTATTCCTTTAATAAGTCAACTTGAAGTTACTTTTATTAAAACATTTATAAAATGACTGCTTCCTTAAATGCATTTTTAAATTTAACCTTCACTCTAAAGTCATATAATACGACTTTAAAGCCCACAGGGTATTAAATATTCCATTAAATATAGTAAAAACTGGCTGTTAAAGCCTCCAGCGGGTTTTTCAGAGCAGAGGTAAAGCTAAGTCAACAACTGCTTTCTCTCCAGGTAAAGCGTTACTGCTTGTTACTATTTTGCAGAGAAAGAAAATTATGCCTTTTTGCCTTAATAGCTAAGACCATTTGAAAAGGCCCTTTTCATACAGAAGTGTGTCATTATTCTTCTCGTATATTACCAAAATCATATAGTGTTTTGTTGTCTCTCTTTGCACAAGTCAATTTGGTTGACATTCTGTCCATGCAATGGCTGTATATTCTTATTATTTTTTCATTTTAATTTTCAAATGGCACAGACAGGTGTATAATAAGCACATTAAAGTTAAACTCTTCGCATTCATCATATGCGGCAAGATTGAAATCATATGTTTTAGAACAATCTATATAAAAGCCCTAATGGTGTCTAAACACAATGGAGTCCATAATGATTATAAAGACTCATCAGAAAGTTACAAAAGAGGCCAAACGTTATTAGGCAGCCAACCATTGAATGCATTCAAATAGCACACAATGACTGTGTGTGAAAGAGACTACTTTTAAATGGAAACTATACGCATCATGCATATGTCCTCTTATTAATTACTACATTTGCCTAAATGAGGAGTTTACAGTAGAGACTACAGCATGGATTACTGCATCTGTTAATAAACTCAGAGCCAAAAGCTATAACATCCTACACATACACACATTTTTGTGATTTATGGGGACTCTCCATAGGCGTAATGGTGTTTATACTGTACACACTGTATGTGGTATTGTCCTACACTGACCCTACACCTAAACCTACCCCTTACAGGAAACTGTGTGCATTTTTAGATTAAAAAAAAAACACCATTTAATATATATTTTTAAGCCTTTTGAATTACAGGGACACTGAAAATTTCCTCATAAAACACCTACATACTGTATTGTAATACCTATGTCATACCCATGTCATTATACAAAATTGTGTCCTTATAAACCACATAAACCGCACACACACACAACTTAACAGAGCCACCTACTTAAGCCTGTTATTCATAATTGAATGTTAGTAAACTATGTACTGTATATAGTTTATATTTAAGCAATCCAAATGCTTTAAGTTAGTTATTTGATACCAAACCATGAATCAAGAACGATATAAAAAAGGCAACTTGTTCTATTTCCAGTTCATTCATCATACACCGTGCCATTAAAAAGATCTTCACAGCCTCACACACTAGTTTTTCACTCACCTTCCTTTGCCAATACGACACCGTGGCATTCGTTTCACTTTGCCACCTTTCAAATGGAGGAAGAATGGGAAGAAAGAGAGAAGAGAGGTTTATAACGGCTTATAAAAGCAATCAGGACTGGGAGTTGAAGTTGGGTTTACTTACAACCCAGCACCATGATTCCCATCACAAAGAGAACCGCAGCGATGGTTAACCCTGCATGACGTAGAGATTTATAATCTGAGGGAAAACAAAAAACAGAATGAGTCATGTTATGCGCTAATCATGATGCAAAACACACACTTGCAAAGCAATCCGGTCAAACAGTCAGAAAACATACATGGAGTCACATTAATTTTAATTTCATGTTTTTGTAAGGATGTCACGACACACTTTTAAATCACCAAGTGTCTCTCAAAGCAGGAGAAGCAGCAAAATCTGGCTTTATAAACAAAGCCTTAAACTTTATCACATACAGTATGGAAATAATAAACAGCATTTAGTAAGTAGTCTGAATCTCATGAAAAATCAATGATCAAATGACAACAAAATCATGATTTTTGCAAATGTTGTAATGTCCATCTATCTCTCTATCTATCTCTCTATCTATCTATCTATCTATCTATCTATCTATCTATCTATCTATCTATCTATCTATCTATCTATAGCTATATTTACAGTACATCCTGCATCCAAATTTATTGTTTATTAAGGCTTTTTCCTTATGGCTGGCAGCTGATTCCTGGTTTTACTATCCTTATGGGAACATTCGGTACTCACAAAGCAGGCAAAACCTTACACACACACAGGCTTTGAAGTAACACTGAACCGGCATAAAACACCCTTAACTGATGACTCTGAAACACATTCAGGCACTTATAAACTTAGTTCCCGGGGAATGAATGCAGAACAGAGGCATCTACGGGTCACAGCTAATGAGGCTATTTCCTGAACATCAGATGCCCTGTAGCTGCCCTAACAATAGGAAGTGATTGAAGCAGCGGCTGTGGCCAGGTCATAAGCTTTTAACTACAGCTCTTGGGACAGTAATAGTGCTCCCGTGCTCGGCACCTCTGTGCTTCTTATAAACACAATACTTTCCACTGACAGGGAGATTGAGTTCCTCCGGTCTTTGTGTTCGAACGCACTGTCAGCGGCTCGCACCAGAAAAACCAACAGACAATTAACACCTGTGCTGCACAGTTTTGTGACATTAAAAATAAAATTGCCATGTTTCTTGATTAGTTGGTAACGAGTGCCACAAGAACACCGAATGTGCAGTCTGTTATTGTTAACTCAAACTGTTGTTTCTTCATCAGACTTAGCATTATCACCTGCTGACCAAAGGGTCTAGTGCAATGAATAGGTGCCGTCAGAATTAATTAAAGTCTAGTGAAGTAAAAAGCACCATGCTTGTAATAAATCCAGCACTAAGATGTCTTAACCATTGCTTTCTTCCAACAATGTAAGTAACAAATGTAAGTCATCTATCCATAATATTGCTTTCTTTGATAAAAAAAAAAAAAAGTAATCTCATCTGAATCAGTAGAAAAATATGCACTGCAAGTGAAAACAGTCTAAAAGTTCAGCTCTGAACAAACAGGTGAGTGGATTTTTATGTGAGGGAATGCACTTTTTTTTTACTAGAGGAAGTGTAATTTATTGTATCTTTGTAAAAATTGCCTTAATGATAGATTTGTTTATTATTATGTTTCAATCAGCTGTTTTGACTCTCATTTTGATGGCGCCCATTGTGGTCCATTGGTAAGCAAGTGATGTAATGTTACATTTGTCCAAATCTGTTCAGATGAGAAAACAATCTCATTGAAACGAGTCGTTATTAAAACGAAACCCAAGCCTTCATGTTGACCCCAAAATAAAACATTTGCATACTGCCCTCTTACTTGTTCTTTTCGTGTTGGTCTGAATGAAAATCCAAATTAATTCTTTGCCACTTGGTGCTGCTCTCTCGAAGCATTAAAAAACTCACAAACACTGCTTTAAATGAAATCCAACGATCGCCAGAGGGGTTTGGAAAAATTAATCGATGAACAAATAAGGTCAAATAAACGCATATTATGAAAATGAAAAGGTTTTTCGACCATGCATGCCTGTCACACTGTTGTTTGGGACTCTCAAAACCAAAATAGGAACCCTTCATATCCCATAACAGGGGCACTTTAAAAATAAATAAATTAAGGAAAATTAATATAAACATATTAAAATCTAATTCCATATATGAAATACTATAATATATATATAGAACTACTAAAATAACACTGCTAATTACTGTGATGTTCTCTCTGTCACATGCTTTATCATCCATTAAATGAGAATCATAAGTCCAGTCACTTGGAAAAGTTGTAGCACAAACAGCACATGATTTAAAGCACCATCCATGTCTGTAAAACAAACGCTGCACCATCAGTAACAGGCCGATGTTCAATACTCCGGGTTAGGGGTTTGTTCTAGTAGTAATTGTGATGTCTGCATTAGCAAGCACCATTAATTATTGAATGATTAAACAGATACTTACTGTAATGAAACGGCTCGTCCCATCTTTTATCTGTTGGGGAAATTGCACAGTTTAGAGAGGTTTTGACATCATAAACAAGACCTGAAAACAGTCCACGTGCCTATAAAATGTAATGGACTCTATCATTTTCATTATATGCTAAATAAGACAGTAGTATGCGTGTGTGTGGGTGTGTTCAGGTGTATAATGGGTCTAATGGGATGAAACAATCTTTCACCTGTCCACCTTACATGACCTCCAGCACTAATTTTCTATGATTTAAACAGAGTTGTGTCAATGAGATGCTGAGTATGTAAATGACTTGATGGGTAAAGAGAAATGGAGACTGATATGTGTTTTTTCATATTTCTCATTTGTATGATGAAAATTCAGAAGATATCCTAACCTAAAAATTCTTTATTTAATCACTCGACCTGTTATGATTTTAGTGGAATACACAATTAATTAAACTGTGAATAAATATAAATATATATTCTAGTTTAAATGAATGAGTTATTTTTAACTTTGTATTAAAAAAAAAAAAAAAAA
>JAUMHP010000068.1:14422852-14446064 GCA_032361065.1 Enteromius trimaculatus
AAATAAGGTAATTATTAAATATTATATATATACAACTAAATATAAATACATACATTGTGTAGTTGGTCAGAGAATTATCCAACATGCTATTTTTTCTATTATATTATATTATTACAAATATTACAATAATAATATTTTTATTTTTATTAATATAACAGAACAATAAACATAGTAACGCAATAAAGATGACAAATAATACTTTTACTAATGTCTAAGCATTCAAATACTTAGAATTCATCCACAAAATTACAAATAAAAATACAGAACGAGACAGAGAGAATACAAAATTTTATTAAGGCTGCAAAAAAAAATCTGAAATTATTAAAAAAAAAAAAACAATCTCCTTCTGACATTATTATGACTTATGACTGTTTGAAGAACACACTGAGCACACTGATCCTGGCCGGCTTCAGAGTTCAAGATTACACACACACACACAGCAGATGAATGCAAATGTATTCTGAGGCTGGCATAATAACAGTGTGGTGATGTAGAGTGCAGCGGTTTGTAATGAAGGCAGGCCTCTCATAGACCCTGCCACAGAACAAGGACTAATTGTGGTCTAGCAGTGATGGGTCGCAGCATTTTTGCATGCATTTTCCGGCTACACACAGTTTTTCCAATGAATCCCTTCACAAGATGAATGGCCACATGAGACTGAGCAATTCTACTTGCAAACACTGTGATTATTGCACAACGGCTATAATCAATCTTTTATTGGAAGTATTCATCTGAAAAATCCTACATATTAGACCCGCTGGTCATTTGTGGTTTTGGGTAATGTAGGATTTTATTAAAACTAGGCTTTATCAGATTAAGCTGATAAATGTTCACGATGTATATGTGTAACGTAATAAAAGACAGTGTGTGTGTGTGTGTGTGTGTGTGTGTGCGCATGTGCAAGAAACACAGAGAAAAGGAAGAATCATGATAACTCACTTCTGAGGATGAGTAACAGAACAAAGGCGGACCCTCGCAACACGATCTGAAAAATAGAAAACTCTCACAATCACAAACACCCAAATGCACATCTCCGTAAATGTGGAGAAAGGTGGCTGTAGAATTGTTTCGCCATCTTTGCACATTTCCCAACAAAGCACTGCTGTTTTTCTTTTCAGTGTTCATTTTCTTTACTCTATTGTAACCTTTAAGCAACTTAAACCCATTTTACTTCAATAATGTGATATATATATATATATATGACAAAGAAATACTTCTGTTTATTTATTTGTAATTGACTGGAGAGCAAAAAAAGTGATGTATATAGCGGAATAAAATCAGAACAAATGAGAGTTTGTCTTTTTAAGGTCTTTTTGAAGGAAAATGTATACTTTTGTTGATTGCAAGGACATAGTAAGATGAATAAAAGTGTTAGAAAAAACTTACATTTTTATAATAAATAAATGAATGCCGTTCTTTGAACTTTCTATTCAACAACAATTTTGCTCAACAGCTTTGATAATAATAGTAAATGTTTATTGAGAAGAAAATCAGCATATTATAATGATTTCCGAGGGATCATATGACACTGAAGGTTTAAGGTAATGATGTTGAAAATTCAGCTTTGCATTACAGGAATAAACCACATCTTAAAATGTATTTAAATAGGAAACTTTGATTTGTATTTTTAATCAAATGCTGCCTTGTTGAGCACAACTTATCAACCCCAATATTTTGAACGGCAGAATATTCTAAGTATACTGTATGAGATTATTTTAGACTCAAAATGATTAAAGCATAAATGTTATGCATGTATTTTAATAACCGCAAACAAAACTGCTGCACAATCATTTAATCCCGAATTCAATAGACTCAAATTGAAAGGCATTTGTTCACCTTTAGTAAGATACATACATAAAAAGTATGCAGTACATGGATAATTGTGCATCTATGAATCATTTTGAGTCTAAAATCATCCAGCAAAAGTAGGTTCATTTTTGATTTCATGTTGAATATTTAGAAACCCATGCTTGTGTTATGGTGCTTATAGTTTTCTCGCGCTGCCATAAACATTCTGCCCGTGTAATGAGCGTGTTTGAGATGAAAGGTCTTGACATTTCCCAACGTTATCATTAGCCAATCAATTTTGAGATGTGGTTGTTTTGGAAATTTGCGCCTTTTGATCCATAAAAGCCCAACAATAGAAGGCTGCCAGTGTTTCTGAGGGGAGGGGTTACTTAGCAACAGTGACATGAGCAAGCACACAACACAAACATTAGATTATGACACATCAGATGACAGGCCTGCATTACAGTCACCAAGCTCTCCATTAGTATAATCAAACAACTGCAGCACCAGAAATATCGCCGTTCTGTAGGTGTGAAAGAACAGACTGTCGCAGACTTGGCCAAAATTTGCCGCTTTAAATACCGACCAATGACAGTCTTGGTGTGTCAGAAAGCGTGGGGTAAGATGTGTCACTGGGTAAACTGTGTCAACCCCTTATCTGGCCAACGGGACACAGAAAAGATCCATCAAATGAAATACACATGAGGAAAAAATGATAAATAGCTAAATATGCGTATATCATGGATGGTGTAAAAATAAGCTATGGGTTATTAAGACAAACTTTTTTTTTTTTTCGAAATGGAAAAATACTGAACTTTTCAAAAGTTTGGGGCCAGTAAGATTAAAAAAATATATAAATAAAACATTTGTTTTTTAAAAGTTTAAAAGACTCTATTTATTTAATATTTGAAGAAACATTTATAATTATTACTGATAACAGAGCGACAGAAAGATAAAAAGAGTCAAATGACTGCAGAACGATAACGTAAGAAGTATGAACCATGTAAATATTGTATCAGCTTTCCAGCGCTGGAGAACTGGCGATCAGATCCTGAGGTTGTTTTAGTTCCTCTTGGTAGGTGAGTTACACTGGACGTGATAAAGCAACCGTTGAAAACCACTTGAAATTCATGTAAGCACGTCATAAATAGAATCCAGCAACATCCCCGCTTGCATTCCATGTAAGTTAGCATCACTTATTATAATGACTTCTATAGTTTATTGTCACGCCATTCGCGTCCCATGTAGACGACCGGTGTAACATTGGAACTGCTTTATTTCGCAGAACTCATTGACTGGATTGCTTAAGCGGCGTGTGTGTGGCGGAGTGCCGATTCCAAATCCGCCGTACTTCACACTACTTCCTGTAGGCATGAACTGCTGCCACGTGTTACCACTGAACATTTAATTTGTTGAAAGGTTAGATCAAGCCAATCACTCCCGTCTTGTATAACACCTTTTAACGCAGAGATGACTCTGAGTCATAAAGAAATGTAACTTAATGGAGTGAAAGTGGGGTATGAACGTAATTCAATGTCTCGGCGGATCAATCCATTAATATATTCATACTGGCCACAGCTTTCAAAGTAATATTTCTAACTTTATAGGCATTAACTCTGCAACATTATAAGCTGTCATAAAAAAGTAAAAAAAAAAAAAAAAAAGCTAATTATTTTGCAAGAGTGTCTGAAACAGTATTTTCATGACAAATGAAAGAAAATTGTTATTGTTTTTAAAAGTACTAAAAGGCCTCATTTGCTATATACTTTCCCTAACTTTCATAACAAAAACGAATAAACATACATTTATTATTAATATTGCACATGCATTTATTACTTTTCTGTGGCCTCTAAGAACTTTTTCAGTAGAAGTAGCCATTTGATCTATGCGAGGGCAAGCATGTATTGAACTGTGGCTGTGTGCTTTATTTTCTTCTGCAGGTGAGTGAGTGTGTTTACCTGTTTCTAAAGACAGATGGTCCTCTGGGTCTTACATGATCGATGGATCAGATAAACGAATAGGCTGGTCCACAGTGACCTCACATGCTTGAAGCACGTGTGCCTGTGGCTAAGCATATCATTTTCCTCTCTATCTCTCTATATCTGACGCTCTAGTCTGCTTACCTTGTAGCATCTGTGTAAACTCGCAAAAAGAAGCGTTTATAAGCGATTTCACTTACCTTGTTCATTTTGATCTTGCGTCTTGCATCTGCCGGTCTGTCGTGAAAGAGAAAATGTGGAAGTTGGTTAGATGGTTGACCACGCCCTAACGTCAGACTTCCTCTCACGCTCAGTCCTTCTCACTGAGGCCTCTCACTCTGTCCACATCTGCCAGATCCCTTTTATGCCCGTCTCATCATCTATTGTGTACAGTTCAAACTGTGTTAATGCCAGCCTCTCTCACATTGTGTGTATCAGCACTGTAACTCATTATCTAAGCAGCTCTTTGTGTCTGCACATTCAAAATCAGAATTTGTGTATGCGCAACACATGAAGGGGAGAAGTGTATTATTTTATTATACATCCAATTTGTATTATTTCTGTTTGTAATTATTATTATTGTGTTAATTTTCAGGTTAATTATAATATACTGTAAAATACATTTGATAACAATGATAAGAAAAATAAGAAAATATAATAATATATTAATAAACAAATATTAAACACACACACACACATATTTATTTATATTCATATATTTTTTATTAGTAGTAATGTTTGGTTAATAAAAATTGCGGTTTGCACGTGTGGAGGGAAATGAGTCATATTTACAATTAAGAGGCTTGGTTAAACATTTTGCAACCACACAGAACACCCTATTGACCAACCATGGCCGTAAATTTCAGGGGGCAGGAGGGGCATAAACCAAACTCCCCACATCCGAGGGTTGTCTCCACCCAAAATCATATAAAAAAAGTATACTGTGGAAAAAAATATTTATGTATGCTTAAGATAATTGTGTAAATAGAAAAAAATACAAACGCAAAAAATGCATTTCGAAATAGTGGAGTTCCCCCTCCCCTTCCTCAGTGGTTTGGCCAACTATCCCCGTTCATCTCAGCTACACCAAATTTGTCACGTATGTGTCACATTTGTGGCTCTGTTAGTGTTTGTTGAACTCCATTAAGGAGGGGATTTTATTCACTTTTAATAAAGCGATTATCTTTAATGTAGTTGATGCTGATTCGTTAATACATTAGTTGTTGCGATAAAAACGTTACTTATCTAGTTAACGTTAGCTTGTTTACAATAGTGTGTTGCATAGTGCACTGCAACTACCAAAGCCGTTTCCCATGCCTTGTTTTATTTTTTTCTGTTTATTACGATGTTTATTAACATTGTAATAAACCGTTTTAAAGAAAAAGTCTGCGTTTTTATTGAATCAGAGAAAAACTTTGAAAATAACCATAGTGACGCCGTCTCCATGCTACAATAATGGTACGCTAAGTTTTGACATATAGTACAATTTTTTTGTATTATTTGTGTCCCCTTCAAAAATTGTTCGTAAAAAAATTTGTGCTTATTGTCCCCCCCTACTGTTAAATTAAATGTATGCCCATGTGACCAACTAACACTACTTTATCTATGCTATCTCTAACTACTGCAACCTTTGGAAACGTTGATATCTTAATAATCTGAATTGAGTTATTAAAGCAGCAGGCTTGTCCATCACTCAATCACCAAACAAGCAAGATTTAAAAAAATCGTACACTGTTCTCCTTTAAATGATTCACGTGAGTGATATACACTACTTTGTAGACTTCTCTGAAAACAAAAGGAAGGAAACCATGTAAACCACTACCAGATGTGATAACTAAACTGAACACAGTGTTGCCGAGGTTGTCATGACAGCAAGGCCTCCGAAGCCTTAAATTAGGTTAGACTACGATCACAAAAGTACTGAAACTTTATTCATTTTAGATGTTGTAGCCTTCTTATAAAAGCTGTACTGAGCACCACACGATCTCTGGAAACCCTCCTCCTACACACTCCTACATTTCTTGAGAAAGAAATTAAATTTTGCAATTCTCAAATGATCAACATCCTCATCTGTCCCTCTGATTCAATAGTAGGGGTAAAGCACGGTTAACTGAACCCACCCGGTATAAATAGACTGCTGCGTTGTCCTCCACATTAAACACCTACACGTTATATCAATCACACTGTAAATGTCTGTTTGGAAACAATAAACAACAGAAGATTGCCAGAACTCAACAAAGAGGAGGCAGACCGTTCCATCCCCGTGTCACGTTCTCAACGCTGACCCCCACAATCCCAAGATTCCTTCCTCTCCTCTTTTTACACAACACTGCAGTTTGTTACAACGTCTTCTCTTCCTTTGCCTTGTCAATTTTTATAAAAGAATAATAATGGTGCAAGTCTGGTATAATATTCAGTTTACTAAATTTGGAATAGTTTAAAGCAACACAATTTTTGAGAATAAATATTAAGCTAAGTTTTAAAAGTTTCTGAACTTTTTTTTTTCTCCAGCTGATGAATGATAAAAATATCCAACCAAACAACCAATCCTAAATTAATCCTGATTTAAAGAGCTCGGGCATTTAAAGTGGCAGGTGACTTAACTGTATTACATGCTTATAACAATCACAATGTTATTGCTCAATGTGTGGACCCTAATAGAGTTATAATTTCTTTACAATTGCTGTTTTTAATGTTAAAGGGATGGTGCATCCAAAAAAAAAAACTAAAAACTGTTGAACAAAACAGCTGAAATTTACACAAATCTATAAATCTTACGCTGTTTAGGCTCAAAATGTTTGCACACTGTATGATAAAAAAAAAACAGTCAAAAAAAATTATATGTTTAAACAGTGTAGGATTAAAAAATAAATAAATAAATAAAATAAAAACAGGAAAGTGTAATACTTAGGGTTTGAAATATTGAAAAGCTATTTAGTTCTTGCACTAACCAGTGTTGCAAAGTCTATGGTTTTCCCGTGGAATTGGGCTTCTTTAAAGGGGGTGGGTTTTACTGTGAAAACCTGGAAACCCTGGGACTGCAGAGTATATATTTTTCTGTTGTATCTGTTGGGTATTCAGGAGGAGATGATCCAGCTACCTACAGATGTCTTGAGGCTTATCAGTTTCTCATAATGGCCTGTGTGAATTTCTATAATCTGACCTCCATTTAGAACAATATAATAATATTATCATTTACTGCAATGCACATTCAATTTGTAATTAAATTTGCTAATTTGAATTGTACTATTTTTGAGGTACATGAAATGTGAAATGTTAAGGTTCTAAGATATTTGAGTCACATTTTCTTTGTTTAAAGTGTTCTCAAGGTGTTTTTTTTGTTTATGCATTATTATATGCAGTATTAACACTGGCGTGTTTTGCATGATTTGGATTGTGATGTGGAGTATTGTTGGAATATTGTTGTTTATCAATAAATAATGCTTGATGTGTATTTGTTTTAGTCCTCAGTTTGTTTATTAAATAATTACAAATCTAAATAGTATGAACAATAAACGGGTGGGTGGGTGTGAGAGGGGGGCAAATATTAAAGAACTGAAATTAGAAAAATGTTGCCTCGAAGCACCCAAGGTGGTTAGTTTTTACAGTGTATGGTCTCCTCATGTTGGTCCACTAAATGTAGTTCAGGCTGCATGGAAAAAACAGTGTTATTTCCACAAAAGCTTTTTATTAACTGAAGTGGAGATCTAGATCTAGTCTGGTTTTTTTTCCCATCTCTAGCACTACCTAGCATAATAAGTTTTAACATGGCCTTTTATGGAGCACCACTTAGCCTTGAGTGCTTGTTCTTGCATTTGACAGAAAAAGTGGCAATTAGGGACCAATGTAGCCATAATTTGTAGCTGGTCATCACAGGACGGGACAGACCCATCATTATGAAATGATAAAGAAATAACAAGCTATAAAACAACAGAAAACACAAACAAAATTATCCGTACAGCATGAGTGTGTCGTTCCAGTAAATCTATTTAAGCACATTAATATTTAGACTGATTCAGTTCCAGACTTTGTGAACTCAAGTAGAATTCCTCTGAGGGAAAAGCCTTCTTTTTAAAGCAGTAGTTCACACAGAAATTACAATTTTGTCATTAAATACTCATGTTTTAGTCTTTTTTTTTTTTTTTTTTTGCGAAATATGATTTTTTATTAGGTTTATTCAGTGGATCAATCGATTCATTCATAAGACTAACCTTAAAAAAAACGTTTTAAATAAATAATGACAGTATATATATTTTTTTATCCTGTGGCAGAAATAGATTGCCATAGCATTCACTATAAATGTAATAAATTTTTATGTGTGGATGAACCGTTATTTGCAGCTGCTTAAAAGCTCTGGAAGAATATGCGTTATATAGTCATATGAGTCAATATAACCAATAACTCACAGACATTTTTCATATTAATAATAAACATAATTACAGAAAAACATTACAAATGGTTACAATGCACGAATCTGAAGTGCAAAAGAAAACACTTCTCAAGATGAGTCTTTGATTACACCAATTTGGCTGAAACACATGCCTGGGTTATTATTGCATGTTTTAGAGGTAATTGCCTGATTGAAATCTTCTGAGGTGTTCAGTAAGTGCCTGTGTAGAAACGTCTTTTAGGTTGTCAAGTATACTAAAAAAAGAAGAAAAAATGGAGACATGGGAAATAAAGCTGTTGGAGAGTTAGCCTGCCACAGTCTGTCAGTTTCAATCACTTTTTTAATGGTACTTTTTTTGTTGTAAACTAATTAGTGGATCTTGCAATTTCTTCTTTTTTTCTTTGCCACAAAAACAAATGATACATCAAATTGCGCTGCTTGTTGAGGAGAGGTACATATAGGCATGCTATTACAGGTACGTTTGCAAAGCGATTGGATATATGATTTCAACCAGGCACAACAAGACACAAATCACTCATATTACCTTCAGAAAGCATTCAAATCTGGTTCTGTGTATCATATATATTTCAAATGCTCTGAATCTGCTACTACATAATGAACATGATGCTGTCTAAGACGACAAAGATGAAACGCTGCAGTTGGAAATGTTATTTCAACAGCTATTCACATTCTGCACTGTATTCTCACAAACCAGCGCATTGTGAGCAAAGCCACCTGGGTAATGTCTGAGAATAACCATATTTGCAGAACTTTATCATCGGTGATTATGGAGTAAATTGTGTTTGCTCACTGTATTGGCCAGCGCCACAATGCTCTGATTGCTAATGCACTGCATTTGTGTCATTTTCAAACAGTAAATGAGCAGAAACCAGGAACCAAAACATACTGCTGCCGAGAAGTAATGGAAGATAGACTGCAAGCTAAATTCAATCAAAATTCGTATTACCTTAGTTCGCGTTGCTTTATTATTCATGTAATTTTAAAATCTGCCGTGTGAAAAGGCAATTTTGATAGAAAAGTTCAGCATGCAAATTCCATTAAAAAATGCTGCTAGTTTGTGTTGAAGTGCTTATGAGCTGACGGCAAACAGTAAAAAGTAGTTTCCCAGCAACCCGCCACCAAACCGAGAGAGTACGGGTCAGGTAAGTTGCAACCAGCAGAACCGAGCTGGGCGTGCAACTAAAAACCCTGCATTTAATGCTCAAAACCAATTTTGAAAGCAAGAATGAAGCAACGTTCATTGTAGCCTAGACAGAACAGTTTATATCATCCAGAGAAACACCATACATTAGCCGGATTCCCCTGCCTCCCTGTCCCTGACGAACAACCTGGGATTGTGATTAATGACAAGTCATCTTTTATACACACATATAAAAAATAGATTAATCTGTCCTCTGCAGAGAAAAGTCATTTTTCACTTTTCAAAGTTCGAAAAAAAATGTGCAGAGTCAAGTGTTCTGTGAGCCTTTAACAGCGGTGACATAATCTATGTGTGCACAGCTGCAGCTACTGTAAACCTACTGGATGTAGTTTATTGCAGTGCTCTACCCACAATTACCTGTGACAGATTTGTGCATGAAAGCTGTTTGGCCGTCGCTGACCATGCAGAGAGAGCTAAATTTACACAATGCAACATAAAGTGCTTGCTGCAGGACACGGATCCAGATTTGAAGTAATGCGAAATGAGACTGACACGGCAAGCATATTACAGTAATATTGGGAAATTACAATGCAATCATTAACTAAAATTCAACATGATGGTGCTGTAGTTGAGATCATATGAAATAAGTGAGTCTGCATTCTGGACAATGTATACAAATATGATTGACCGATATTAAGCTTCTACAGAGTGCACAATTTTAGCAAATTCACTGAAAATTACACTTGCGACGTGAATCTAATAAACCTGGGTATAACATGCATGTATGATGATGGTATCATTTGAAGTTGGTTGTGTACACAAGCTGCCAACACACATTTCATTTCAAACAACTTGTAAAAGTGCATCTAGCATTATATGACCCCTTTAAATGTTTAAAAAAAAACAATATTTATGCAACATTAAATATTCAAATTGTTTTTAAACATTATGGTAATGTTACTTGAATGTTCTCAAACAAGCATTAATATTTAAAAAGGGCAGACAAAGGTCCAACTAAAATAAATAAAACATTACTTTTTGGTTCCTAACGCTTTGCGAACGTTATTAAAGACCAGATAACTCATTTTTTAAACGTTGAAGAACTTTTTGTTTTCATATGTTGCAATTCTGCAATTAGTTATAACTAATTCAAATAAGTTGCGATAACTTAAATGTTATATTGCTAACATGAACATATTATTACATATTCCAATGTTGATTTCTTAGCTGCTGGATTTCACAATTGACCAATCATAATCAAGTATTCCAAAGAGACACATAATAATTATATTGCCTGCGAGATAAAATCTGTAATAAATCTGATCACTTAAAAAGGTAACAGCACACCATTCCTTATCAAGCCGCATGATTTAAGTTTTATGCCCATAGCAGACATGGACAAATTATATTCTGAGTTTCAGCACGTCTTAGCTTGTTAAAGCTTACATTTCCCAATGTTAAAGCGACATTTGTTAGGATATAATGAATTATGGCTGTGCTGTAAATATTAAAGAGCTAGAGCTTTGGCACTTTCACTATCATTAGACGAATATACAATAGAGATCTGAGAGAATCTGCCCTACGGCAAAACAGTATTTCAGCGCACTGGCCTGATGATGATCCAGATGAAAGGAGAGGCAGACCAGATGGAGTTATTTTCCACTGGCGTGAAAACACACATGTTGACTGAGTTTGATTGTATGTGTGAGCATGTATGTGTGTCTGAGTGTTTGCGTACAAGTTATCATGTGACAAATTAAAACATACGGTACAAGCTCCTGTGGGGAAGTTGTAGTGAGGGCTTTTGTGTTTTTGTCTGTGAAACTTTTGATCAGAACCCATTGCATCTACTGCAGCACCCTTATACTATACTATTGTTTACTTATAACAAGAACATTTTGAATAATTTAGGCAATGCAAGCAAGATATGCTGCTATTATATACACACACACACACATAGACAGACACAAACAAAATACTTAAACACCAATATTATAGTACTTTGAAAGTGAATGGAGAGCTATTCTATTATGACATTTGTGGATTTGTCAGTCTGAACAGAGCTATAGACTTCTTTTGGTAGTTTGCTTCTCATTATGAACAAATCTTCTTTCGTTAGAAGGAAGATTCCACAATGACTTGAAAATGATGAAAAAAAAAAATAACAGACACGCCCAAACATGTTAAAAAGGGTTAGTTCATCCAAAACTGAAAATTCTCACGTCCGTTTTAGTGAACGTTACTGTGTAAGTGTACGCTTTCTTCTAGGCGCAAACAGCCACAGATTACGCACATGTGCATGTTTCACCCAGATGTAAACAAGGCTGATTACATCAAATACATTAATAAGTATTCTCATAGCATTGCAAATGTGAGGTTGAGTCATTGACGTCATGGACTGTTGACAGATGTTTTGCTACATTTCTGGATCTGGGATCACTTCAGTTGTATTGGTGTCTATGGAGGGACAGATGGCTCTCTGATATAATCAAAAATACCTTAATTTGTTTTCCAAATATGAACAGGTCTTATCGGTTTGGAACGACATGAGGGTGAATAATTAATGACAATTTCTTTTTTTTTTTTTGGAGAACTAACCCTTTAAGCTCAATCCTAACGTTAGCATAACATTTGTAAAACATTTAAACTGGAGATTTAGGGCATGGTTTCCCTAATAGGGCAAATTAGCCCGAGAGCTCAATTCCAAAACAGTGCTGATGAGCATGGAAATTTATTTGTGTCATCTACTTTGGACCAACGCAACATACCAATATATGCAATATACCAAGCACAGCGCCAATTAGCGTAGTCGCAAGTAAGCAGAGCTGATGCTCATCGGGTGTGGGTGATCTACTTACAACACAGGCAAAAAAAGTCATCAAATAAGGACGCAAATATTATAATAGGTTTTTTGATGAGAATTGTGAGATTCGTTTTATTATTCCCCAATAAATTTTGCGTCTGAAGGTAATTCTCTTACAAATTCATTTTCAATAAGGTCAGGCACAAAAAAATAACTGTCCATGCATCTTTACGGCTAATTCTTTAATGAACATCTTTAGTAAATCCTGACAGTTTTTTGTTATTTATTATTTATTTGGGATTTTTTATGCCTTGGATAATGGATAGGATAGTAGAGAGCTGACAGGAAAGCATTGGTCAGAGAAAGGAAAGCAGGACTGGCAAAGGACCACGAGATGGGAAGTTGCGCTATACTGTACTGTATGTCGCACTAACCATGAGGCTATTGGTGCTAAAGGCTATAGGCATTCAGAGACCATTCAGAAAAAAAATCTTTCATAAGCTAATGAGAACATTAGTTGAAACAACACTTTACCTTGTGTATTTTGTCCTCCAAACAATGGAAACAGTTGTAGAGGAGTTAGTGCACATTGTATTTTTTTGTAGGGAACACATTGCATTCCTGAATGAATCTGTTTTTAAATAAATATGCTGAATGAATGATTCAATGACTCATACTCATGATGATTGCATCATTGAATCAACAATAAACTGACTTTAACCGAAATATTGACCAATGTCTTCTTTTTAGAGATGCTTTACAGCAGAATTGAATTGTGTCTTTGTTTTCCTGTCTAACACTGTAAAGCTGCTTTGACACAATACTGTATGCATAGTCCAAAGCGCTTTATAAAACAAAGATGATCTTGAGATGCTGTGCTCATTTTAAATCCTATATTTAGGCTAAATTTATTTAATACTAAAGGCTACATCAAAGTGCTACACTGCGCATACTGTCCGTTGTAATGTTTACTATAAAAATACATTTAGTTATATTGAATGTCTTTTATCTTCTTTAATTGCAATCACTATAGTTGTGAACAGTTACATACAAACCACACCTGGGATGAATTTAACTGATTTTATAAACCCTTATGATACACCAGCTTCACTGTACAGAACAGTTGTGTAACAACAGCATGATGAATACTAAGCAGAAAACTAGACAATAAAAATATACACATAATAACATTTCTTTTAATATCCTGCTGTACTACCTGATATAATTAACACCTCATCCTTGATTTGCATAATGTTGCTGAAACAGTTGCAAGCGTGTTGTTTATCAGAGTTTGAGGTCTCTTATAAATACAACAGAAGAATGAAAAGATAAGATGAAATCACATCTCCTGGATGCTACAGATAATGGTTTTATTTTAATAGAAGCCATTATCTTTTACAAAAGCAACTAGATACCCAGATATTCTAGAATATCATGGGAATGCTAAAAACGCAGGTATCTCCTCCACCATGAGGCACCTACAAGGTAGACAACATTAAACGTGCCTAAAAGGAGCTGGTAACTATGGCAACAACAATAACTTCTCATCTCCAGACGTTGCGACTGCTCGAGGCGTTTGACATGGCTGGTGTCCAGGTCAATAGGGGAAGTGGATTGTGGGTACACAGAAGAGAGGAGATGAGATCGGCCCACCTCAAGCCAGGTGTCTGAACAGTTGTTTCCACATTAACAGCGTTGGACGTCTGCTCCCTGTCACGGCGGCGCCAGGGCAGAGGGTCACGGCCAGGGCTCCACAGACATGAAGGCGAATCTCAGCATTAAGGAGCATCAGAGGAAAAGGGAGGGAGATTGCAGTGTTAGTTTGGGTGCCAAACGACAGCAATAAAATATCAGAAATTAGAGCTGCAGAAGACAATGGGTTATAGACTACCTTTGATTTACAATTAAACAAGCTGTTACGGCAGTGTACGGAAGCACTGGCATCCTTCCCAACCTGTAATTTGCCATCCATTGATAGGCCAGCTTAGTTGAAAGCCTCCAGCAAAGTAGACCAAAGAAAAAGATGAATTTTAGAAGAATGGTTCAGCCAATGATTAAAAGTTGGTCATTTGTCACTTTGATGCCCTTTTTAAACCCGTACAGGTATAACCTACTTTCTTCAGTGGAAAGCAAAGGAGATGTTTTGCCTAATGTAAAAGCAGCTCTTTTCCATAAAACAAAGGTAGGTAACCACCATGGCCTGTCAAGGTAAAAAAAAAAAAACACAATAAAAGTATACGACTGATTTACAGTGCAAGTGGTACTATCGTGTGCGTCGAAGCCTAACACAGAAGAGAAACTCTTGAATAAAGTCGTTATTTTTGTGTTTTTGGTGGACATAAACAATTTCCGTAGATTTAAAACATTGAGGATTAACCACTGATGTCACATGGACTATTTTAACAATATCCTTACTACTTGTGCTCTAAGCCTTGTACATGTCAGTTGTGTTACTGTCTATGAAGGGTGACAAAGCTGTCGGATCAAAAATATCTTAATTTGTGTTTCTGTGAACACAGGTCTTATGGGTTTGGAATGACATGAGGGTGAGTAATTAATGAACATATTTTCATTTTTTTTGGTGAACTATCCCTTTAAGGTACAGTAGTACAGTTTTTTTTGTATTATTATTGTAATGTTTAGTTTTTATTTAGAATGTAAGCTGCATTTCTTTGGAGCTTGACAGACATTTTTACATTTATATGGAAAAGTGCAACATAAACATTCTGCAAAACAGCTTCTCACAGAAAAGAAATGTTTGGAATGGCATGTAGGGGAATAAATGATGACAGAATTTTGGTTTTGGGGTGAACAATCTCTTTAATGCAACCTTTTTCTTTCCCAAGCCAGCAATCTTGTCTCAGGCCAATAAAAATTTTAGCCTTTGCCTAGATTCCCTGTGATGAACTCCTTGTGATGACATATACATGACAATAACACAAATGTGTATCACTGAAGGCTGCTGCTGCTGTTATTGTTGTCTGCTTCCGCAGACTCAAGGATTCAGAACTTTTATCCCTGTTCTCACGTGCAAAGACTTCCTCCTGGGACAAAAGCGCCACACTTTCCAGGAATCCCAAGAGGAATGCATGCCATCAGGAAAAACTATTAAGCTCAGGATAAATAATAGCATGCTGTGTAGTACCTCATCGCTTAAAAGCCTGCATTACATAACACCTGTGTTCTTATCAGATTATTATTACTATTATTTATTTCAATCTTTTTTGGAAGGTAGTTAAAAATTGTTGATAAATTCTAAACTAGGCTCCACAGTTTACATAACATCTAATTACATAAATAAGTCCTCAGTAATACAAATTAATGACCGAATATGCAATTACTAGAGTAGCTTGTAATTGCACATTGTTATTGCATTTGTAATTGATATTAACAAGCAAAAACGGACTCATTTTTAAAGGTCATGTGTGCCGATGGAAAAAGGCTTTCCACTATAGTAAAATATGCAGAGACAGGGCTGTTTTTTTCAATTACTTTTATGCATTTAGCAGACCATTTTAATTTAGTTATAGGAGTAGAAAATAACACACAAAACGTATACATTTCAAAATCATTTTGTTCTTTTGAACTTTCAAGACAAACAGAAAAAGTCTGAAAATTCAGCTTTGCATTTTCTATTAAAATAAAACACAGTTATTTTAAACAGTAATAATATATCGCAATATTACTATTTTTACTGTATTTTTATTCAAATAAATGCAACCTCTGAGATGGTTGTAGTCAATCTCGAAAAAACTTTTGATTTAGACCAAATTAAAAACAAAAAAAACAAATCAAATATTTATTTTGCAATTTAAAGTTTTGATGAGTTTAAAATACACACACACACACGCAACAAACAGCCAAAATATTTTAGACAAATACAAGAAAAAGGAAAAATGTTTTATAAACTCATAAACCCAAACTGGTCTCAGGGTAGAGCTGGTCTAGACCAGAGCACACACCGGCCTCGCTTTTATTAAACCAGCTCCCCTTTGAGCTCAAATGGCAAGTCTGTGTCTCTTCTGCGTCTGTACACCATAGAATCATAAACTCCTGCTGTTCCGTCCATTTCAGCTTTACTGTACGCTCTTCCCTGTGGAGAAAAGTGGAATAAACGACATCTAGAAACAAAAGACAAACTGCACTCTGACACAATTTGTTATATAAAAACTATTGCACCGCTATCTTGCAATACCATCATATTATTATGTGAATATA
Source organism: Enteromius trimaculatus (assembly GCA_032361065.1). Taxonomy (NCBI): domain Eukaryota; kingdom Metazoa; phylum Chordata; class Actinopteri; order Cypriniformes; family Cyprinidae; genus Enteromius; species Enteromius trimaculatus. The sequence goes on from JAUMHP010000068.1 coordinate 14,439,193, forward strand.
AAATCATTTAAATTAAAAGGAATTGAATTTAGATATAAAATGCATGCTTTAAATGAGCAATCACACTACAGTACGTAATATTAAAAGTGCATCTTTCTACACACACTCACCTCTTGGTAGCCGGATACTGGTGCTGGTGGGAGAAATTGGGCAGCAGGGGGCAGCAGTGAGTAGCCCTGCAGGTCCTCGTACGTCCCCCAGCCTCTCACCTCCTCATAGTCATGAGCGAAAGGGTTTGTGCTGTGTCTGCCATCTGGAGGGAAGGAAACTCAGCACATGAATACTTCAACCGTGTACCTTCAAACTGCAAAAACGTTTTAATTGTTAACTAATCCGTAAACAACTGTCGCTAGAGGGGTTTGCTCAAATATTGAAAACTCGCTTTGCATAAAAACAAAAGAGCTCTTAAAAGCAGCAAACTTGATCTAAAATGCCTCCCCTTACACACTCACAGAAAAATAAAATATTTCTTTGATATGTCTGCTAAGGCAAGGATCACTCATACTGAGGTTTTTCATATCCCTAACTGTAACTATTACATAAGTGCATTACAATATCGTATTACTCCAGGAAAAAGTAACTAATTGCGTTGAAAAGTAATGCAATACTTTTGCTTTAATTTCTGTCACCAGGGCTGAGCAATAAACAGGACTACATAAGTAATTGCACGTAGCATAACCTTTTTTTACTGCTATAGGAAAAAGTTGTTTGAGAAAGAGATTATAACTTGATAGAGGTAAGATATGAACCTAAAGCAAAAGTTACGATTTAAAATCCCTCTGAAGTGTGTAAGAACATAAGTCTCACCATGATCCTCAGGGGCTTCAGGGTGAGTGAACAGGGCAGGACTGTAGACCTCTGTTGGGTAGTAATAATGAGTACTCTCCTGCTATTGAGGAAAAAGGACATCTTTTTTGTAATCTTTTCCAATACGAGACAGGAAATGTTGCTTTCAAGTATCTTTATCGGAATGTTTTGCTAGAACAGCTTTTTCCAGTTTCCCTGTGTAAAAAAGAGGAAAGGCTGAACTGTGTGAGTGTCCAGTGATATACCCGTCCGTAGCTCTCATAGACGCTGCTGTCAGGCTCTGAGCTGCTGTCGATGAGGAGCGTGCGCTGTGCCGAGGCGTTGATAAGCTCTCTGCTCGCATAGCGTGTTGAGCCGCTCGTCGTGGACCTGCAGAAACATCACATTCACAACACATCACACCTGCGAGTTAGAAAACATGACGAGAAAGCAGAACTTTTGCAAGCAGGGAGAAACTTCGGAGAGCAGTCAATAAATTCAGATGTCCAGAAAATTGAAAATGTATTAGAAAAAGCTTTGAAAGTTTACATTAAAGCATCTGAGCAACTTTCCTTATGCATTTTATATATATATATGAAAAAAATCCTCCAATCATCCATAGGTGACAAAATTCACAGTATATAATAGATACTATATATACTATATATATATATATATATATATATATATATACTTTACATCACAGTGTATAAAATATTAGCCTGTACATTAGGGCTGTCAACACAGTAATAACATCTTAATGCAAACTCAAATTTTCTTAAAGCGAGATTAATGCAGTGAGTATTTTCTGTTTGACCCATTGCCTAGACCTTAGTTGGAGAAATGAAGACGAACAGTGTTGCCAACTTAGCACCTAACAACAATACATAACACATAATTGGACAAACCTAATTTAGTTTCTGAGTCTTGCTGGTACCTCTCGCGCGGGTTTTTGTGTCTGCTCTGTTCAGAGAGCGGCTGAGAGGAGGAGTACTTTAATTAAACCAGATATTACATTGCTTCTATAATTTTACACGCAAGTATACAATCCAATATGCAATATTTTATACACATAAAATACTGCATATTGGATTTTCATTGTTTGGTGGAATAATACTGTTCTTATTCATATCATTAGACGTATCTGCTTTTTTTGGTGAAACCTTAGTATATGTCTTATAAAAGAAATAAGCCCTGTGAAGCTGTGGTTTATAGTGAATTTATAACAGCTAAGGGGTGTCGTGCCTAACAATGGGCCTTAGCTGTTAGCTGTGTAAACCATGGCTTCATGGGGCTTATTGCTTATTATGCCTCAGCTCAAATCAATATTTTATGTCACATATACATAATTTTTCCAATACACACAAGAAATTAATATATATATATATATATATATATTTTTACACATCAGGCTTAGGTTTCTCTTTATAATATCTCAAAGACTTTTGTCTATTCTGCCTTTTTTTTTTTTTTTTGGCTGCTCATGACTCTGTCACCTGTAGGCTGGTGAAATGAACACTCTGTACTTCTCTAGAGTCTATTCATAGAGAGATGCAAGCTAAGCAACATTTCTATGTGCCGTCTTGAGGGCTTCTATAGCTCCTGGAAGCTGAAAGGTTTCATCCAGACAGAGAAAAGTTGTTCAGAACGCCTTCCAGCCATCACAGCATGCTGGTCTTGCTTGTTAGCGCGACTCTCATTACAATTACTACTGTTCATATTAAGGCATAGGAGTTTGTTCAAATCTCTAACCAAGTATTAAATTGTATCTAGCAAACCAAGCATAACTGCGCATATATTTTATTTATTTTTTTATCAGTGATCTTATTTTTGTCAGGGTTTACACACCTCTGAGTCAGAAGTGAATGGGCTAACAAGACTCACCTTTGCTCCTCGCTTTTGGTCTCCTGTGAAATGCTCCTGGTGTCGCCTGAATGCAAAAAACAAAACAAAACAAAGGAGAGTGGTGTGTTACAGGGCAAAGGTCACCGGAAGGAGAGCATGAGGGAAATTAAGGAATCTAGAGCGTCAGAAAGACAGAACACGAGATTGTTTGTGCACAAAACATTCATCATACGCCATTTCAATTATTGGTTCCTCCCTACAAATTGTGTTGTGACAGAAGCTTTAATAAACTGATAAAAAGGCCCGTTCAAATTGAAAGCGTGAGGAGAGGACGACAGGTTCATGAATAGAGAGGAAAAGGAAAAAACGGGAGCGAGAGATGAGAGGGGAGAGACAAGACACCTGACAGTTTGAAGGAAGGGGCGAGGCGAAAAAAAAGACAGATGGGGTGAGTGAGAGAGAGAATGACAGAGGACGAAAGGGAACGGGGCGAGATAAGGGGAGAGACGAAGGGAGGAAGTGACAGCTGCCGGGGAAAGGAGAGATGGCGGGATGATGCAGATGGCTGAGGAGGCAGCGAGCGAGATAAGAGGAAAAGAGAGAGATGGATTTAAAAGTGAGAAGTCATATTAGGATTCAGACAGTTCATCCCTTTTGCGCTGCGTGCTGTCGCTGCGAGTCGACCAGCCTAGGACACGCTGTCTAACAGCGCAAAGTAGAAACAGTGACACGCTGACGAGTTTCTGTCGTCAATTACCTTTCAGGCTCCGCCCTCTTTTCCATTTGGCCAATAGAATGCAGCTTAGAGGGTTTAGGAACAACAGAAGACCGCCCACAACCAGGATCACCACCACGTAGACAGGAAGACCGTGACCTGTTGAGGAACAAGAGTTGTGAATAAAACCTACATAATGCATCTGAAAAGATAAAATTATAAAACAATGGATATACATTAGACAAAAGTATATGAACATGGTTATATGGACAAAAATATCTGTGTTTTTCCTCATATAACATCTATAGAAGAAACCAATTATTGATTTATTTAATTATTTATCTTTACCTTTTTTTGCTAACTTATGAATGATTCAAATAATGTTTATACAGGAATCACTGAGAGTGCAGCATATATTTTACATAATAACATTAAATAATTAAATTGTAACAATGAAATAAAGTGTTATTTAAAATATTAACATACTAGTATGAGTATTTGAACAAATTATTGTTATTAAGAATAAATTATCATTGTTATTATTATTATATTTTAAGCAATAAATAATTTCCTCATTTATTTTGGCTAGTGTGGAATAATGTAATTAAAGGGAAATTTAACAATAATAATAATTTAAACATTTGCATTAATATGCGGTAAATTATTTTTATGAAATTAAATATTTATAAAATAATTTTAATTTTTTATATTATTTTTTATAAAATATATTATTGTTATTATTATTATTATTATTAATAATAATAAACTTTATTATAATTAAACATACTAATATTATTAGTATTATTACTTAAAATACTTTCCAAATGAATAGTGTAAATAAAGCCAATTACATACATTTTAAAATTTATTTTCGAGAATTAAAAACTTTAATATTATTAAAAAAAAATTTTTTTCACTAACTTTTTTACATAATACCTTTCATTGGTCTAACACTAAGGCCAATAAAATTGTTAACATTTTAATACAAAACAATAATAATAAACTGGAACTAAAATTTGTTGAAATTAATTGAAACTTAATTTTTTTTTTTTTTTAACTGTTTACCAGCTGAATAGTGCTTTAGTAAAAAAGTCTTATAAAGAAGCTTAGTACATCATTCAAAATCAGCATGACACGAGTTGCTTAAAGCTATTTACACAAAAAGCTCAAAAGCCTGTAAGTTTGATAAGTTGGAGAAAAGATCGATTTGTTTGCTACTTGGGCAGATATTTTGTCATCCAGTTCAACATCAATGACACTCCGACATTTTAAAGCATGACTTAAGCATTCAAATACTTTTTGGACACAAGACATATTAATGGCAGCTGTGCTGAAACTCGCATATACTGTATATGTTCATGATACTGAAATATGTCCTGGGTTGAATTTGCACAACTATGCATCACTGTCTTGTTGGATTTGCTATACCATATGTCACAGTTTTGTAGAAGAGAGCGTGTGATTGGTACAGATTTGACACGCTCGAGTCATGCCTCGCCGCGTGAAAATACCTCCAACGCCGCGAGAACTAGTTTATTCACAGAGACGAAAGACATTGATGAATCTCTCGCAGAAAAAACTGCCTCACTCAGTGTATCATTCCCAAATCAAACTGATGACATAGGAACTATCCGAGGAAATTGAAAACCCAAATGAATCTTTTCTACACAAACCCAATCAAAATGCAAAGCAGTATCTGACGGACCTCGAATTCGCCAGCGGCTAATGTCAGTTTATTTTGTATCCTGATTCAAGGGTCAATAACTGCCATGGTGTCCCATTAAACAGCACCAAAGCGTTCAGGATTATAGCCTGAGCAAAACTGCACCAAACCACAGCGGGGAAAACATCGAGCCCCAAGGCTTTATGAAAGCACATGAAACGGGCCGGTAAAGGCCACGGAAACTCAAGTACGAGCTGAGAAATTGATCTGAATTCTGGGGTGTCAGGCCTTTTCTACATTTGATAAATAGCAGCTGCAGTAAGCTGGAAAAAGAAATGCAGCACCTGCAAGAGCCGGGTCCTGGTCTGTTGGGGGGACGTCTACAACTGCATCTGAGAGAAAGAGAAAGAGAGAGAGAGAGAGAGAAGGTAAATCACTCAAGGTAGAGGTGCAGTGGCTTTGTTCTCCTCTGACCCTAAGTCTATAATCACAAGTTCAAAAACTGTAACTGATTTATGCATTTAAAAACACTACACATTAACAGCACTACTAGTACTACGTATAAAGTCCATTAGAGTGGACTGCAAATACGGGAACGGAAAGGAAACTAATGAATTCAACTGAAAGCACAGAGTGTACCAATGTGTAAAATCTAACATTATAGACCTAGTCTAGCCTGAAAAGGCTCATTGTGATGTGTAAGGCTTTAGTCGGAGTAAATGGCATATTTAATTTGACACAAACGAAAACGAGGCACTTGAATGGACTGTACTTTCACGTCCCTGTTTTCATTTGCATTAAATTACGTACGGCTTCTACTCGACTGGAGTGAGTTGGAATAAGGTGATTGCTGAAAGCAGCGCATGTACCTGTAAAAAAACGTCTCGTGCTTTTTCATAGTCTAGTTATTGACAAATGCTGCTCACGCAAAACCATACGCTGAGTGTTCAAACTGAATTTATGGTTTTATTGGGGTTTTAGTGAGGACTGTACAAACTGTTCTACTAGTTGTTCTGCATACTTAAGGGAAAGTCCAGACAAAAAATGTTTTAATATTTAACCATGCGATCACAGTGAAGCTTTCAAAAAAAAACTTTAATGCATCAATTAAACAAACTTTGCTGTATATTCATTTTTAAAGATGCATTAAAAAGTCATATATATGATTTTTATTCTTATTTTATATATGCAGTTTTGCCCTAGAATTCAATGTAATGGGTCAAAAATGCTGCTGTATGAGTTTGTTTCATATTTCTATCACACAGTAAGTGATATAACATAACATAACAAGTGCAAATGTGATATTACACAACAAGTTACTTAATAAAGTTTATATTGTTTTAATGTTTTATATTTTAAACCCAGTATACTTTACTTTAATGTGTCAGTAAGATACAAATCTGCATTCTAGAATGATTTCTGAAGGATCATTTTGATTAAATTAAAACTTTTTTGACTTCACTAAAAACTTAAATAAACATATTTATATATATATATATATATATATATATATTAATTTTACATATATACACATTTAATATATATGAATAATGCAACAGTATCTCATTGACCCCAAAGTCTGAATGGCAGCATAAATGAAAGAAATATGACAATAAAATGCCCTAAAATTCTTTTTTTTTTGTCTTTTTAGGAATGTTTCATTCTTAAAACATTTTTATGTTATATTTTGATAAATGTTTTCAACATTCAGAGAAATTCCCCTAAAAATCCCGCAATAATTTGCATTTATAATAAATTAAATAAATAGTTATTTTAATTTGAATAACATTTCCATGTTTACCATACTTACATATAAATTGTAAAATAAATTAATAGACTTAAAAAAAAAAAAAAAAAAATATA
>JAUMHP010000068.1:14473398-14483959 GCA_032361065.1 Enteromius trimaculatus
AGATAGATAGATAGATAGATAGATAGATAGATAGATAGATAGATAGATAGATAGATAGATAGATAGATAGATAGTCAACATGGGTGACTGGCCTTTTTTAATTAAAAAGGAGGAGTGAAAAACATGGAGTCATGATCCCATTAGAAAGAAAAATAAAAAGGAGGAGGATGACAGGCTGTGTGCATTTTTTACACGTAAAAGTTTGAACTCTCCTGTCTGTATGAGCCCTTCATTATGACTCTCATTACAGTAAACACACAGTTTATTATAAAATAACATGCTGAAGCTCAGCACACCATGTCTATGCATACATACAACAACATACTGCAGTTTATTGCTTACCTTAGTGAAGTCAACAAGTCCCAACAGCAATTTTATTTTCAATCTAACTTAATGTCCTTAAATGGTCATATCCTACCATCTGTAGTTTGTTTTAAATATATTTGTGCCTGCTTGTGTCTACGCGTTGTGACATGACGACAACAAATTTTCATCCAGACATACAAAAACAACCCTTAAACAGTATATGTTTGCAATCATCCTTATTTTATTTTTTACCATAGACTGAACTGAAGAATGAATGTGAATTAAATTGCTCCCACTTCACAGTAAGTTGAACTGGAATCTGGAAGAAATACAACAAAGGTAATACATTATGGAGAATGATTGAATTAATCATTTCATCTTGCTTCACAGACCGCTGAAGGAGTAATTCTATCATTATATATTCACTCCCATGTAGTTTTTCTCTTCATAATTGTGTAATAGAAGTCAAAAGTCACCAAAACGGTTATAAACTATTTTTAAAAATATATTCTGCTATGTTCTACAGAAGGAAGGATGTCATGTACATTATGTTTGGAGCAGTAAATTATATAAATAGTGATTAAATTTTTTTTTGATTGAACTTTTACTTTAATTTATTCAATATTGTAAAATATATTCAATATTGCAAATTTCTCTGCTCCAGACTATACAACCAGCATTTATAATATATACTAGATTTTAAAGTTGCTATGTAGTTGCCAGGTTTTCTAGTGGTTATGTATTGGCTCTGTGTGATATTATGGTCTGTATATGGCTCAGGTCCATCCTTCAAATAAAGACAATGAGATTTTGTCCACTTTATTGCTCACCAGGCAAAATTGTACATCAAATCACTTAAAGAAAAACATCAATAACTTTCATGGTTTGAGGTATTATTTCAATAGAACAAACAATGCAAATATGAACAATAATAATAGTGGCACTTGCTTTAACCCCATAACTTAAGGGGACAGTTCACACAAAAAAAAAATCAGTCCATCACTCTATGTTCCAAACCTGTATGACTTCTTTTCCTGTATGGACCATGAAAGACAACTTTGGGATTTAAATTAGAACTAATGTAATGAACTAAATAAAGTAGAATAGGTAAATGATGATGAGTGGGCTTTCCCTTTAAGATTGAATTATTCTCTAAGAATTCTCTGTATGCTGATAAACCTCCACAAGGATATTCTGTCAGCTTTTGCTTTTTCCCAAGGGACACTTTTAGGAATTTTGTTCCCACAAGATATTGCAAAACCTGCCCACATAAGCACATATGTACTTAGCACTGCTAAGACACAAACCACAAACCTCATGTAATGATTTCTGGATAGCTGTCTCTTTTTTCCCTCCCGTTTTCTGAATGCATTCTCAGCGAAGCTCTACCTGCTTCCATATGCTCTCATTTATATGCCCTTGATTGCATTATTTCCATTCGTAATAGTTGAGTCTGATAAGCCTCTCTCTGTCTGTGTGTGCGCGCGCGCCTGTGTGAGATAGATGGAATGCTGTGAGCTCAGAGTTGCCTGGTCGACATTCCTCCACAACCCTAAGACTAATTGATTGGGGTGTCAGAGTGTGTGTGTGTGTGTGTGTGAGCGGGAGTTCATGTGTGTGAGGGTGAATGTCTGCCAGATGGCTGAGGGATTGCAGTTCGATTAGTGTGAATGGGCATGAGCCTAGCGATTTTTTGCTTGAGAGTGTGTGCACGAACCGCAGCGATTTTAAGACCTTAACCTTGCACTAAAAGACAGTACTTTGCACTATTATTGGCTACCGCACAACTTAATCATACAAAAAACAACAATGTAATCTTTAACTACATTGGCTACTCAAACCATTCCTCCTCTCTCATCTCACCACAACAAAAGCAGCTGCATTTGCAACGGTTGCCTGTTGTGATGGTGTCATAACCAAGGATTTCATTAAGAAAGCAGCTCGCAAAAACGCTGGACGTATCCTTGGAAATCGTGAGGCAATGACGTACGTTTTGTTCCCACCTCTGACTAACAAAAGAAGTTAACTACACCATACGTGCAGCTCCAAGTCTCAAGGGTTAAATTGGGAAGTCATTTAAAACCACTCTCTAGCCATCGATGAATAGAAGATACGAATGCTTCGTGTAATTATTTTAATTGTCCACAATTAGCCTTAACAATACTCCTCAGATGTTACCTCTCCCTACAGGCTTGTTTTAATTGTTTCAGAAAAAAAAAAAAAATCGCACCTGGATTGATGTCTGCTTGTTCTTAAAATAGCAGTCACTTTTTGGGGTTTCTATTGCATATCAGAGATTGTTTTATGAGCTTTAGTGAATTCAGACATGTCATGTTGGTCATGATTAGCAATGTCCGCATTGCACTTTGACCTCATGTAAATATCATTCCTTGCAGTGTGATGTGCATGGTGTAATCCAGCTATCGACGCCATACCTTTCAGCATAGATCTGTGTTAAAGTGCATTCTACCTGTCTCTCTCTCCCTGTCGGTGTCATTAAGTGTCATTAGAGGTTAGCCATCTGCGGTGCTACCATGAGCCTTGAACACCTGCAGGACTCTGTGTGTAGGTTTGGGGTGGGCACACGCTCCATTGTTTCCCAGCGCTCAAAAGCACGAGCCTTCCCCTCTGCCTTAATGGAACAGACCGGATAATATTTAACTAATGATTCTCCTGCCTTTTCTCCCAGTTCCTTTCACCCTCCCCTCCTTTTCTGCTCTGTTCCCACTAACCATAGCCATTTCCAAAGTTAATGACACAAAAATGGAGACAGAAAGAGCAGCTGAAAGGGAGGAGAGAAGCTGAATGGGAAAAGAATGATTGAGGTAGTAGGACAAGAAAAAAATATGAGAATGAAGAACCAGGGATATTAGGAGAAACCCGATAAGAAATGTAGCAAACAGAATTTCAACATTGTAATTATCCTGTCTTTTACAAATAACATGCATTCATTTTACGATTTTATATATTAAACATACATTACATTATGTTACTTAAATGTATATGTTTATGTGTGCATTTATATTTACAGCAATTTACATAATAAACTGTTAAATTGAATGCGATTAATCACAATTAATCGATTTGACATAACTAAAGTTTCTGATTTTGATGCTGTGTTTGATTAAGGATGAATGATATTGCCTAAATATCTTCCGATATCTGGCAATTTGAGCTTACTGCCCCCTTGTGTCATTTCCAAAATGGATAAAAAAAAATTAAGATTTTCCAATTTTTGGTGAGTATTTGAAAAATTGCACTGAAAAATTCTGTAAAGTAAGTGCAATTTTGTTTGAGAACTGCTCCTGAACCGACAGTATATATATATATATATATGTTCAGGAGCAGGACACAATGAACAACAAAAAAACAACTGCTAAAACTTTACCAGACAAAATGACATTATCACTTAAACAGTAGTTACTTCGGATAAAGGTGAAAATAATGGCATTGTATGTATGCATATTTTTACATTTTACATTAAGATATGTTACTTTTTAATCTTTTTTTTTTTATTACCTTACTATTTTTTCACTACTATGTACATGACCATCTTTAATTAGACAATAACACTTAAGCTACAATGTGATGCTTTCCAGATCATGTGCTCTTTCACAGATTTCTCCACGTTAGTAGTATTGTCAAAATGACCATGGTAATATTGTAAAAATATCCGCATTAATGCTAACATAGCAGTAGATGCAGCCTCCTCTCTTACACAGCACTCTACAGAAGCGAGGGGTGAAGGAGGGGTGGGAGGATAGAGACGAGAGCGAGAAGGGACTGACACAGCAGAGTGATAAAACTTTGGCAGTTCAAATATGTATCTTGGTCATGCCAATAAAGCTAATTGAATCTGAAATTGAATTTAGCTAGAGGGACAGACGAAGAAAAAGGGGGAGAGACTGGCAAAGGAGGAGGGATTCACAAATGGGGAGTCGAGTAGTGGTAGTTGTGCCCCTGCCATGGATTAAAGTCACAAGCGCTCTGAGGCAAATGTAGTATTAGTCACTTTAATAATTAATCATCCTCTGAGCATGTTCTTTTTTTTTTTTTTTTTTGAACCACGCAGTGACCCATTTTTAATTTCCCTCCACTAACAAAAAATAAAGCAAAGAACATGGTTCCTAGTTTTAAAAAATGCCTAAAATTAGCCAGAGAGGAGTGTTTGCCGTTCGGGGTCTGCTGGGTCAAACAAACTCATCTATTATCTAAATTCCCAGGGTAAATAATAGGGAATTCCTGTCTTTCCACACCTATTTGGCTTTCAGAGTTGCCAAACAGCAAATAAAAAAAGAATAAAAGGGTCTACTGTGGGCTCCCAAAGGTCTGCAGGATGCCGTCCTGGAGAAATATGAGGCCCATATGCAATGTGTCCCCGGTGAAAGGAGATCTCCCGCCGTGCTCCTCCTGGCTTTGATGCTCACCACCACAAAAGCAGATGGTTTTGGCCCTCAACTCTCTCTGCTCCCATCCCCCAACCCCTCTTGCACCGTGAAGACAATCCCATCCACCGCTATTAGCCCCCTGCCTGGTCTGGCTCTCTATTCGGCTGCAGCTTCGGGCTCCTTTCAGGCCACTGCCCAGAACCCAGGGGGCTGCTGGGGCAAAGCAAGCTAGTCAACCATTCACCATCGCTGGCTGGCTTTGAATGGAAGTCAACTGAGTGAAAAAGACATGTTTTTAGAGGACAGAGCGGAAAAGCGAGGAAAAAAGCAGGTGAAGAGAGATCGATGAAGCTTTTTCCCCTCCAATACCTCATTCACTGCTCACAGGTTACAAAGCAGCGATGACCGCAGGCGGTGTAGAATTTTCCGGATGCTTGTCCGGATTGTCAAAGGCCGGCAGTCGGAAACTTTCATGCAAAACCAGATCAACCCCCGGTGAAGCTCTTTGTACTGTGTTTTTCTATTTTCGACATGTCCCAGTCGCTCTTGAGCAGTTCTGCAATCAACGCAATAAAGAAAACCTGCAAATGACCTCCGAAACCTCATCTTTGTTAATACCCCAGCTTGATCTCTCGGGCTCTCATTGGCACAAGCCAATTAACTGCTGCTCTCGGAGGTCGGGCTCAAGTTCTTAATTGATTACATGGAGATAGCTTATTCAATTATCAATTAAGAAAGAAGGGTAAAGGAAGTTTCCCAAATGAGATCCTTTGAGGGTTCATCTGAGATATGTTCACTTGTTTGTTTGGAAAGAGTATAACAACAAATTCAAAGAATGCAGCTGAAAGGGCTGACAGGTCTGCTTAGCTGCACTGCTCCAGACTTCACCCCTCGAGTTCAAAACCTGCATTACGGGCAGAGCGAATTTAGAAAGTCCGGTGAATAACCATCAACAGGAGACTTTCCTGCACAGCCAAGTCAGATCTTTACATCCTCCACATAGAAGTGTGCTTTCAGATCACGAGGGGATTTGTTAGGTTTGCTTCTTCTGCTATCTGCCTCTGGCATGGAGGTGAACGGCTACACTTGGCTCTATCCTCCAACTATCTCTTCCCTTGTCCGGTTTGTTTACAGAGCCACCGAGGGATACCCTTCTCCAACTTTAGCAGTCAGCTTAAAAATAAATAAACCATTGTGTCTGGTATGCTACCAGGCTAATTTCCCTGGATGGCATGCTAGTTTAGCCTCATCCTGTTTTTGCAGCTTGCACAAACTAATGAGAACATATTTTGGGGACACACCAATTTTACAAATGCCCGTGACAAGTTGTCAGCTCCATGGCGAGGTATTCCGCAGATTATCTGCAGATTAATATGAATAATAGTAACTAATACTCCGCAGTTAGCCTGACTGAGATAGCCAAACAAAAGCAACACACAGATCATTAGCCTGACAGTCTTCTTGGCAGCATCATGTATTTTAGAGGGCAGCATCGCCTGGAGACAATCAAAACAGATGTCACTCCATACGTCTGACATCTGGAGACTACTGTCCAGTGTATAGCTAATATTGTCAACCTATCCAAAAACACAAATGTCCTAATTATTCTTAATTTGGTCATCGACTTCACTGGCACTGAAACAATCAAAATTGAGATTATAACCAGTGTAAGATGGTTTGTTGGTTTAATACAGTCTCCAAGCCTAGCTAAGCTATTGTTTAGCTGGTTTAAGACATTTATTAGACAAGGATGTTAGAGTGTTTAAAGCAAAAACACCAATTACTCATTTGGTCTTTTGTAATTAAAAAAATTAGGAGTTTTAAACCAATGTAAAGTGGATTGTTGAATGATTAGTTTTAGGTTTGGTCTTCCAATCTGGCTTTACCAACCACTTAACCAGCCTAAGTTGCTAAATATGTTTTTTTTTTTTAATCAAAGGATGTGAATTATGTTTGGTTTGGTTTTTACACTGTAGCATTTAGAAGTTAGTTTTAAACCAGTTTAAGAGGATTTTAACCTGGTATCCCAACCTGGCCAAACTGATGTTTAGCTGGTTTAGACCACTTGACCATCTTAAGTTGCTAAAGACATTTTTCAGCAAACAAATTATTCTTTGTTTGAGATGACGGATAGTTAGTTTAAAATGGACTCCTATGCTGGTCAAGCTGGTTTTTTACTTGTTTAGCTAAGCCCGACCAGCTGAAAATAATCCAAAACTCTCTAAAACCAAACCAGATTGGGAGGCTAGCTTAGACCATAAATGCATCTTAAGATGGTTTGATGAAGAATATTTTTTAAACGGTTTTGGAAAAAGTCAAAGACATTTAGTTTTCAACCACACTCCTCAACACTCAACCTGGATTTAACACCCAAAGGATGCTGATAACCATCAAGGGATTGGTGTAAATTTAACCATTGTACTTGTTAACTGTTTTGTACTATCCCGGATGAGTGATGTCCATCCGGTTCCTCCCTCCTGCCGATGAATGGAACAATCCGTGCAGTGGGAGGGCTTTTGTGGGGAAGACGACTGTGAATGCTCGGCTGGATAGTGAGAGCTTCACTGGAGGAGAGAGAGGATGGACAAAAGTGTGTTGTGAAAAGAGCTCCGTCTTTCTGACAGGCCCAGCATGCCGTATAGGCCTAGCTCCAGATGGTGATGTCCCGTCTGCCGGCTGGGGGGCTCTGGACTCGTTCTATATGGCTGTCAGCTGGGCTTTTCCTCCCCCTGCCTGGGCCCAGTGATTTCATCCTACAGCGTTTCAGTAATAAGATAATTCACACAGTACTCCACATGCTGCTCTCACATCAGCATCACCATCCAACACAGACATGAAGCCAAACTGGCTTCCCATTGGAAGCATGGGAGACTCTCACAACAAAGTCTAATCTGGGCTTTTTGAGCTCATGTCGAGGAAAGGTCAGGGTGACGTCTGAACCTCTTTGGTCTGTCAAAACATGCCACCACTGAAGAGGTGAAGTAGGATTCAAAATCTACTTGTTTTCCATGTAGCTGTTTCTGGTGGTAAATCCAAAGAGACCTCCCAAAAACAGCGCAAGGCAACAGGACCTAATTCAACTTTAGTGATTTAGTTCAGCAACAAAATCTTCAAATATTTTAAAAGTGCTAACCATAAAGAATAAAAAAAATTTTGATAGAAGGATAGCAACAAACCAATTATGATTCAATACAAATTATGATCTTCTGGCCTTTTATATAATGTCTGTACACTGACCCTCCTCACACCTGGTATTTTTTTCTCTCCTGGTTCAAAGTTATAGTGGTGCGTGGGTGTTTTTTTCATGTCCTGACCTACTTTGCTAGGACATTGGTGGAAGGGCACATGAAAGACAAGGATCTCCCCAAAGACCTAAGGTTACGTGGAAGCTGAACTGGCACAGGCCGTTACAGCCTGGTCAAGTCAGTGAAGCAGAAAGACACACACACGCCATTAAAGGAACAGGTCAAACAAAAATGAAAATTCTTTCATCATTTACTCACCATCATGTCATTCCAAACCCAAACGTCTGTGGAAGACAAAAAGAGAGCATTTGAATATGTTTTGTTTGTTTTTACCAATGCAATTAAGTAACCAAAGTACATGTGACAATATTCAAAATCTACAGAAACAGATTTGAGCTTTGTTTGAAATAATGATCATAACTAAAGGAATTCTGACATCTGCTATAGTGGTTAATCCAGTGTGCAAAACCATTCATTCATTAATTAAGTGACCTGTAAAAAAAAAAAAGTAATATCCCAGATAGCACACGTACTGTACGTCTGCAAGATGTCTGTTAAGGATCTCTTGATCTGGAAAGCATCTGCTGTTTACAAACGTCTTTTTCATCTTAAACATCTTAAAGATATCTTCTAGACGTCTATTTAACACCTAAAATAGACGTATTGCAAATGAGCAAACAACCTAAATAATAAGCCTTGCAGATGTAGATGCAGAAGTCAAATAGACGTTTCCTAGATGTTTGTGTGCTTCAGAGTATGGTTTTGCAGCAACTTTAGAGCGAGTAAAATCAATTTTGGCATGAGCTATCCTTTTAAAAACACAAATATGCACAATGACTCCCCTCACTCACTAATAAAAACACAAGATGACATTAAATATAAAACTCAGGTTTGAGTTATATGCCTGATAACACACACATGCACAAATATGCGCAAACGAACTGAAACTGAAGCTTTAGTGATTTCAAGTGCGGCCAAACACGCACAGAATGGACAGCTCAGAAATCCTCAGGATATGAAAGATATTGTTTTTGTGACCTCTGGGTTGTGTTGTTGAAGAGACACCAAATAAAAAACCATACAAGTCTCACAGAGACAGAGCGGGGGGGAAAAAATAAAATAAACTCTCATATCCTGTGTAACATGCCTGTAAAACACTGTACAACATCAGAGCAGTTAATACAGAGAGAGGTTTTAATATATAGAGTGAAAGAGACATGTGGCGGGCAGGCTGTATATCATACTGAAAGGGAGAGAGAGGGGAACTATTGTTAAGAGTGACTTAAAGGAAATTACAATGTTGAGGACAGAGAGAAAGAGAGATTGAGAGAGAAAAGTTGAAACTGAGGAATAAAGAGCAGAGGCAGCTGGAATGAATGACACAGATAAGGAGAACGAAATAAGATATACTGTCGAGCTGTCAGAGGAAACATTAAATGCATGTGCGAGAAGACCAAACACACCACAAGAAAGAAAGAGACTAGAATATTGCATTTGAAGGAAAATTACACCAGTTGTGTGAAAAGAATAAAGACAGAGAGAGGTAAAGAGAGTGCAGAGCCCTTGACAGTCTTAACTATAGACTTTCACTTACAACCAACCACATGCTTCTCCGAGACCTGAGCAGATTCCGTACTGAGTAAAGCGCTTCATATCTCACTGTCACTCTTCGGTCTGATATACAGTGAAAACCGGGGCAATTTTAACACACTAAATTTCTTCAATCATAAAATTTCTTAAAGTCAGTGTGATGACACTCACTCGGCACATGATCAGTAGAGTTATCTCTCTGCCTGAGGAAAAAGTGTAAACGTTTGACTTTGTGAAGTGAAATCCTTAATAAAAAAAACTGTTTTTGAGGCATAAAAGCGATTTTTTTGGACATCGAATATCTATTTTAGCTCCAGGTTCCTGGTTAAAAATAAACATGAATGACAGATGCTACGACTGTCACTGGTTGCTAGCGTGCAAAATATTTGTCTTGGTTTTAATGCTTAAAATAATTAAAGCACTAGTCATGAAATACAAATCGTTAGAACTGTGGAAACTTAATAAAGACTAATCAGTTTCTTAGGAGTAAAAATGCTGTAGGAGATGCTATAATGGCATTGGCTCAAACTGTCCTCTTCAGGTCAAATTACCATTGCAGTGTACCATTCTGAAGAGAAACAGAGTATGCTAATTTAATTTGACGTGTTGCTATTCAAATAGATAACTATAAAGATTTAATTAAAAAGCACAGGCGTTTGTAAGACAGACATGGCAATCCTCAAATAAGCTGCTTAGATTTGAACTTTGTTTGCATTAGCAGTTAGCACTTATAGCAGATTAATGCACTTTTGTAGGCAACTTTCAAAAGTAAAAGTTAATCAATTATGCCACAAATTCTAGCCTAAAAATAAAATCAATTAACTGTTTGTTATTTCCAATCACTGTAAAATAAAATAAATACAATTCTGTATATGCTATAGTGGTGCCATTGGCTAACTACTGCAAAATAAAATAATTCAATAATACAACAACTGTACTGTCTGCGTTGTTGTGGTGCTATCAGTGATTTAGTGTTATAAAGTAAATTACAAAACAGAATTAGAAAAACAATTAAAAATAAATATATATATA
>JAUMHP010000068.1:14484059-14509530 GCA_032361065.1 Enteromius trimaculatus
TGTTATTATGGTGCCTTTGGACAACTGCTGTTGTAAAAATGTAAATAATAATTTATGTAAAAATACAATAAAAATTTGAATGTGGTTCTAACAGTCAATTAGTATTATAAATAAATTTAAAAAGCTAATAACATAAGATAAGGAATGCACTGGAAGCAAACAATCCTAGTTGATAGTCCCTTCCGGGGTTGATTACCCCAACAAGCAACTGCCATTGTGATAAATGGGAACGCTAACAGACAGCTCTCTCCAGGTACAACTATTGGTTACCAACACAACAAAAGCAAGATGGCATGTTACGTATTTTCAGAGGGATTGCTAACTGTACAATTAACTATATTTCTGGCCTTATTAACTCACTCATTTATTTATTTATACCATCTCCCCTCGTTCTGTCTCGCTCTTGCAGTTGTTTCTTCTCTCCCTGAGGAGCTTTGCTAAACGCTGTCGCCACAGCGACCTGATGGAACATCGCCATAAAGCCAAACTACACTCCCACCCTCTTCTCACACTCTCACTCCCTCTCTCTCATAAAAAATACCGCACAAACAACAGTTTTCAAGAGGTAGGAGCTCAGCTGCAGGGACGCAGTAAGAGGTGGCACACAGGGAGAGAAAGACTGCGAGAAAGGGAAAGACAGGGCACTTTTGAGGAAGAAATGCAGTCCCAGCAGCCATTATAGAGAGAGCACCTGCAGTCTCAAAGTACCATCCAATAAAATGGCCCCATGTGGTCTGATGACACATAAGGCTTGCTCTGCTCAGAGAATATGGAGCTCACACAGTAGGGAGGACAAAAAAAGAGAGAGACATCACTCATTTCCATAGTGCATCACAGGAACTAAATGTAACAGCAGACTGCATTCAAAGTTTGGTTTATAAGTAATTTCAGTCTTAAGTGTCCTATATGTACTTTATACATATAAAATGAGCACTAAAGAAGAAATGTGCTAAAATACTTTTACAATTTAATGTGCAGAGGACTTTTGGTCTTTTTTCACAATTCATTTTGGTGCAACTACAGAAGCAGAAACTAACCTTTAAAGGTTTGTAGCCATGCGTGTTCCAAATTTACTTTCATAGGAATTCAGCACTGAACTACAAATATGGTAAAATACCTTCTTCTTTCCCAGTTTACAGTGCAGATACCTTGAAAAAGTAAGAGGTTTGTTTGTGGGCATGGCCTGACATAGCAACAATAGTTTAACCAATGGCATGCGTTTCAGGCGGGGTTATCTGTTTAACCAACCAATGGCAGATGGTTTTAATGATATATATATATTTTTTATTATTTTTGGTGCCAATAGGGGATTAGAAACTAGATGCCTCCTTTTAAAAGAGTGAAAAACACTTTCATAAATAATTTCAGCTTTGAGTGTCCTATATGCATTTTATACCAAGAAAGTCGTTCTTTTTTTTTTTTTTGCTTCCCCATTTTTATTGTGTAGAGAGCTTGAAAAGTAAGCATGAACTGTTTGTAGATTTGGCCTGACGCAGCAACATCAGCTCAACCAATCAAATTAGCTCAGGGTGGTCTTTTTTTAGCCAGCCAATGGTAGACTGGAGGAATTCTTATTATTATAATTAATCTTTTGGTGCCATAATAATCCACAGAAACCACACACATCAACGATTTACACATGCACGATGTTCACAAATCAAAATCCAATTTAATAAGAAATGTTACTGCCTATTGTCATTCTAAATCTTTCAGTTTTTTCAATAACCTTTCTACATGTTACATTTCAGATATATCATAATGTTCTTACACTCCATTACCATGTGTCCTTGCTAACTGTCCTTGCACCGCTGTAGCATTTTAACCAACCTGGTTTAGCAACTAATCTCCGAAATCTGCTTAATTTCTGTTTATAGTCTAAAGTTTTGCATTGAACACACAGTTCTTCTTAACAAACAATGTCAGACATGCACAAACAAGAATAGCCAGCCCCGTTGGCTACCAAATTGGTTAAAGTCTATATAAGTCTTTATCATTCTCCCTGGCAAAGTTTCTCCATTTTTTTTCCGCCACTCTCCTTTCTATCCAGCCCTTTCAGAAAGCCTGGGAGCTCACCCACATGTTTCAGGTCTCAGAAGGGTCTCTCGGGGAGGGTTGATGGGCATGTCTGAGTGTGTGCGCATGGAAGGGAGGGGGGTCAGCGGCATAAAAGCCCTTTTCTTCTCCTCCTCCTCGCCTTTTTCTTTCGGATGAGAGACAAGGGGTTGCCAAGGCGATGAGGTTGGTGGTTCTCCCACTGCGTGGTCTGGGAAGAGCAGCAGCTTGTTCTGACATTTACTGAGGGCGTTCACGCCAGACAACCTTCAGAAAGAGAGAAAAAGAGAGCGAGAAGAAAAGGAGGGGGTCTGCACCTGTAACATCAGGAGAGCGCTGCTTCCTTCTGTTGGGAGACAGCTGTGAGCTTTCCCTTCATCTGGCTCTTTTCCGACGTCTGCGCGATCCTTTTCCCTGTCCTCGGTTTGTCTGCGAAGCGCTTTCATTCACTCATTCTGCCGGTTAGCAGAAAGTCAGCCAAGTCAAAACACTGCCTTGTTCTCGCTTTAGCTCTTCCGCGGTTTCTCATCTTCGCTCTCTTTCAGGCCCCCTCACGTTCTGTCAGTCTCACATCCGTCTGTAGATCTTCACGTTATCTAAACCCTGGGGAGCCGATCCGGTGCGATGTCAACAGCTCACTGGCCGTCATTCAGACAATTCACTATAAAGGCGTTCGCTCACTCGCACTACATGAATAGCGCCGTTTTATAGACTGCTACAAGTGTGTTTGAAGGAACCCGGTAAGGGAGGTCATATCATGATTGAGAATAACAGGCTACTTTTATCTCTCTCATGCTGGAAGTGAAAAAAAGGTCTTTTTATTCTGTTTTTTTTTTTGACACAGTCGAACTAGAGGGCTGTGAGTGTCATAAAAACACTTCATATTTCCCCTAAAAATCTAAATTTTATTTTGTCCCTATTTTGCCTTCACAACACAATTTAAGATATTTTTGATGAAATCCAAGAGCTTTCCGACAATGCAACTGACACATTCAAGGCCCAAAAAGCTAGTAAGGATACTGTTAAAATAATCTGTGTGGCATCAGTGGTTAATCTTAATTTTATAATTACACTTTTTGTACACAAGAAAAAAAACAAAACAACTTTATTCAACAATGTGCTATGTTGCTGTCTATGCTGACTCAGAGAGATCTCGGATTTCATCGAAAATAAAAATGACAAAGACAGATTTTTTTATTTTTGCGTGAACAATTCCTTTAATCTTTGCTATGTGTGTGTTTGTGAACCAGGTGATTTTTTGAAGCTGCATACTTTCACAATAAAAAATAAAATAAAGAAATGCTGTTTCCGTTCTTTAAAAAAAACAGCCATGGTAATTATTGTTAACTCAAACTACATAAAAAAAACATTTTTGTTAACTAACATGCATTTCAGAAAAATACACATTTAATGAAAATGAGAAATATCGCCTTAGCAACTAATTAACAATCAAATAAAATTTCTACAAATTAGGTTAAAATTTAAATGATAACAATAAATAAAAAAGCAGCACAAATCTATTAGACTTTGATTAGAACTAAGGTTTTTTGAGAACCAAATCAGCGTATTAGAATGAGTTATAAGGGTAAACTACATCTAAAACCCATTCATCAAAATCATACAATCTAGATGTGTTCTTGACAGGAAAAACAGGGAAAATCTGATTTTGTTAGACATGAAAGATTCAGATTGCCATGTATAAAACATTAACATTTTTTATGGAAACCCTGCAGTACATGATGAATAGCAATCATTCTTGTGAAGCATACATGTTAGATGTACTCGACAGGTTGAAGGTTGTTCCAAATTCTTTTAAAATACAGTAACTTTTCTTTACTGTAATGGGTTGCAATAAGTGAGAACATGTTCATTATATCATCAAGCAGCAAAAGCCTATAAGCAGGAACTTGTACAGTTTGACTACGAGACCTTTCGCAGTGCTGAATGGCAAAAAAGAAATACGTGCGGCATAGAAATGCATTATTCTATGGTACGTTTCTCTTTTTTTCCCCAAGTTTTCAAGCGTTGAGACAGAAAGAGGCTACACCAGCCTCCCCTAAGCAGCATCACAAAAATGCCATCAAAAAGAGGCCTGTGACGGGGGAAGTCGACGGAAATCACAACACGACACGGCGGCGCTATCACACTGTATTCAAAAGAAATCTGTGTTTGCAGTTAAAAGGAGCCAGACGCATCTCTCAGGCCCTCATAACAGCCAGTGCAAACCGCAGAGGAAGTGCAGCAAGAAAACGCGTTGCAATGCTGCCGCACAGTCCATTCTGCACAATCGATTCAGCAGCACCAAAAACATCTTTATTCTTCTTTTCATATGTGTTCTGAAATAATAAAATGCTTTGTGTGTGTGTGTGTGTGTGTGTGTGAGGATGTGATGTCGGGGGAGCACTCAAAACAAAGTGACACACACATTCTTTTGGGCTGATATCAGAGATATGGAGCACCGCTCATTAAATGGGCAGCATTCTGCACACCAGGTCCATATGTGGTTCTTTATGAACTTGAGAGGAAGGATATGCTAATAGGGGGATTTTATGAGGAGAGAGTGAGAGAGAAAGCGATTGAGAGAGTGATTAAGAGAGAGGATGAGGGGAGAGTTTTAAGTACACAACTTCACCAGCATTTGCAAATGAGCCTTGTGGTTTTTTTTTTCCCCTTCACTCTCTCACCACAGCCATCAACAGTGCTCCGATCTCCGTTAGCAGTCTGTGATTACCAAGGGAGCGGAATGAAGATGAGGACGTTTAAAGGAATGCAAATGCTCTCTGTGACGGCCTCCTACCATTTCAGCCATTCTGCAAAATTCAACTGTACAACCACATCCATATTCCAGTAAAAACTCCAAGCTGAAAACAAACACAGCTTCAAACCAGGGTTTAAGGAGGCCTCCTGACCTTGTTAAACTTGTCTTCATGCTGGAGAAGTGTTTAAAACCAGCCAACAGACCAGACTGACTAGAGCTTTTCTTAAAAGCATCGTAAGCCTAAGTGGATTGTAGCTCCATTGGTAGCAATGCATCTACGTTGGGGTCTATGTTCTTGGGCTTGCAATGCTTTTAGAGAAATACAGCCAAGGCCAGGAGAGCAATTATAAGGTAGAGTACAACCAAAAATGAGAGTTTACTCACCCTCATGCTGTTCCAACACTGAGAGAAATTTGCTTTAGAAATCATTTTCACTCATAAGTCACTAGTAATTAAACAAAAATTATAATAATAATGGCTAATACACCGGACTAAACGTACAATTTTAAAGTAGAAATCCAATACGAAAAATCTATATTAGTTTTATTCTTATTTACAAAACGTCTGTCTTCTGCAAAACATTAAAGAACATATCTGAATGAAGATTGTGCTGCCGGACCTTTCATATTTGTTTGGTTTAAGATCTTTTTTGTTCAGCATGGCTTTAAAAGCTTATACCTTTTCAAGAAAACAAACAAACAAAAGTGTAATATCTGTAGCATAAGATAACCTGCTATCCTTTTGGGTCAGTCATAGCTGCTTTAAATTGGTCTAGATTTTCAGACGTTTAGCCATCTAGGCTGCATGTAAGACTAGCAAAACCAAAACCAGCAGACTAGACCAGAGTGATACTACCTTAGCTTCCCATTTATTTTTTAAAACATTAAACCATATCCATATTCATGTAGAAACTCTATGCTGGAAGAATCTGCTTTTAAAGTCTCCCAGAATGCTTGTCTTCAAGTTGGGGAAGTGCCCTAAACCCACTAAAACCAACTCATAGTCTAGACTAGGGTTTCTCAAATCTTATCCTGGAGGTCCAATGCATCACACTACAGAGTTTAGCTCCAACCCTGATAAAACTCACCTCCCTGTGATTTTCGAATGACTCTTAAGACACAGATTAGCATGCTCGGGTGTGTTTGATTAGGGTTAGAGCTAAACCTTGCAGTGCATTGGACCCCCAGGGTAAGATTCGAGAAACCCTGGTCTAGACAGACCAAGCAGGGACAACAGGAGAGAAAAAAAAATCAGCTTTCTCAACTGATCTAGATGATCAGACGGTCAAATTCCTTTAGACAGCTGTGATCCCCACCTGACAAGTTCTCTAAACCAACAAATAAAGCCAGACGTGAAGAACAGTTAAGACCAACAAACCAGTTTAGGCTGGTTCAGGCCATTTTTTCCCAGCAGTGTACAATTACTGGCTAGATGAAAAATGATGTGAAAGTGAAACGTAACATCATAAAAAAATCAAGCAATACAGAAATGTTTTTGCAGCTTAATGTTGTCGCCCTGTCAAGTTTTGTTTGCTTCTCTAACGCAGTTACATCTTGCCCTTGAGGGCCACCGTAGAAACAGCCACCATGACACATTTGCCAACTCAATGACAGCATGTCTGAAAGGTAGTTAGCAAAATATATTCCGCCGCAAACTTTTTCTTGCTTCTTCCAGAGAGTAGACAAAGGAATAAACTAATCCCTACCTTGCATGTCATTGGTAAGGCACCTTAGAGGGAACCACATGGCTTAGGTTCTGCAATCCTTCTCTTTCTAGGAGGGTCAGGGTTTAAACTGAGTGACAGACCAAAAAGAAACAAGCCCTAGGGGAGACCTCAGTCTCTTGCACTGGTGATTACTTCCAGAGCTGTAAGTTATGTTAATGTATTCATCTCCAAAAGCATAGCGATTATTTAGAGTTCCTCAGCAACTGTTTTAGATTTCTTAAACTTGCCATTTTATGCAAAACGCTTTTTTCTTTCCATTTCTTTCTTTTTTTTTTAAAACTATATCCCCCTTTTCTGAAGCAAGCAAAGTGCAGTGGTTGTAGATAAGGGGTTCAGAGGGAAAGCCATAAAGGGAGTAAGAAGTTTCAAATCTTTTAATATTTGGCCAGTTATGTTAATGTGGTCTTGATGCAAATGAAAATGTATAGAAGTAAAGGGAAAATCTGCTGTTGCAATTTCACCAAATTACAGGAGAAGCGAAATCACATGAAGCATGCATAAATTCCCTCTTACTTTCTTTCCCCCTTTCTCTATTTCTATTTAAATTACCATGGTATCATCAAGATGAGATATTCATTCTGAGAAGACTCTTTCTTCCCCCCACCTAGAGCATCAAATTAGAATGGGCTCACATTTGTCTTTCCTAGTAGAACAATGACTGAATAAATCCTCTTTCTTAAAACTTTCTTTAGGTGGACTCCTGAAGCATGTGAATTGATTGGAAATGATCACCAAAGTACAACTGAACATCTTAGGTGTGTATTATTGGACACCGGTGACCTAGTTGTCTGCAAAGCTACTTTTAAAAGTATTGCATTACAATATTGCGTTACTCCCCCCAAAAAGTAACACATTACATTACTTAGTTGCTTTTTATGGAAAGTAATGCGCTACTGTATGTTACTTTTGCATTTTTTAATCATTAGATGCAGACTAATGCACATTCACATTTAGTCTAGAACTACACTGTATTCGCACAGCGTGCACAATGCTCTGTATTTCTGATTTCTCCCAGCATGTCTGGAGTCAGAAGACTTGTCAGTCAATAAAAATGAAAAAGTAATGCGTTACTTTAGGCTGCTAGTTACTTGGAAAAAGTAATATTATTACGTAACTCACGTTACTTGTAATGCGTTACCCCAACACTGGTTGTCTGGTTATAATAAGCCAAGTAAAACTTGAATGTATAGAGATAAATTCTGTGAAAAGTGCTGAACTTTGATGCAGGTCTAGACCCATAGCTTAGAAAATCTCAATCAAACTCTGTGTGAGGTCAGGCTTTACACTAGTGTCCATTATAACATAATTAACCCTCAGCTGGCCTTGGCTACTGTTGCTAGAGCTGACAAGCTTTAGAGAAAATCTCACTGGACTAAACTGGATATGTTAAACAAATGAATAGATATTGCTCTTGTGTGGGTCCAAGCATTCTGCCTGCCATTTCTTTAAATAAACATCTGATTTAATAATTAAAACTGCAAATCACAACAGATGAAAAACAGCCAAAGTGGACAAAATGTTGGTCTGGTCGACTAGTAGTTGTTCATTTGACGCTTTAGTTGACTAATCACACGTTTATTAATAAACCATTTTAATCATAATAATGTGCCTTTAATTGCCTACATTGAAATATGCGCACACATAGTTAAAGTTTGCCAAAGCCCATGTCACAATGGCAGAAGCAATGATTGTGAATGTAGCAGGGAAAACAGTATAAACAGTCTAACATATGGCATTTAGAACGTTCAATGACGGGTCAGCACTGCACACAAAGCAAAAGTTTGATTGTTTAATATGTATTTTCTCTAAACTAACTTAGGCTGATAAATATGAACATTTAAAATATTAAAATTTAACCATTTGAAATAAAAAGTAGAAAAATATTGACTTTTTTTGTGGGGACACCAAATGTACCCACAATTATATAATTATATATATATATAGTATCTCACAAAAGTAAGTACACCCCTCACATTGTGTATACTCACTTTTGCTGCCTGCAGTTCAAACATTAATGGCTGTGTGTTGAGTTATTTTGAAGGGACATCAACTTTACACCATTATACAAGCTGTACACTGATTACTTACATTCTATCAGAGTTTCATATCTTTAGCATTGTCCCTTGAAAAGATATAATAAAATATTTACAAAAATGTGAGGGGTGTACTCACTTTTGTGAGATACTGTATATATCCAAAAACCAGTAAAAACAGTGATGTTATGAAATATTGTTACAATATTCGTCATTTTAAAATGTAATTTATTCCTGTGATGCAAAGATGAATTTTCAGCATCATTACTCAAGTGATGCAATCTTTCAGAAATCATTCTATTATGCTGAGTTGCCGCTCAAGAAACATATATTACTATATAAAAAACAGGCGCGCTGCTAAATTTTTGGGGTCAGTAAGAAAAGAAAACAAAAAAAAAAAAAAAAAACAGTACAGCCTGGCAGATCTCAACCTATGAGAGGCTGAGCACATGTGGCCGGAAAACACGGGTACACGAGTTCCAGCACACACACGACGCACTGCTAGTTTGAAGCTTGGCTGCGACAGCAGCGACTTTTACAAGAAACAGCGAAGAAAATCAGCCCGGGAGCAGACGGAATGGGCTGGAGCGCGTACACAGTAATCCCAAACACGGTGTAATCGGAGGAGACTGCTGCTGCTCTTAACGGCTTTGACAGCCCGGCGCCCAGAGACGTTCACCGGGGGGAAGAGAAAGGAGGGGGCGAGAGTCACGGACGGAAACACAGACAGCCAGAGAGATGAATGGAGTGAAGTCGAGGAGATGAGGATGGAGAGAAAAGAAAAGTGGACTAGGAGGAGAGAAAACAGATTGATTGAGCAAACGATTAAATTGGAAGAGGACTCGGCACAAAGACAAACGGCCGTCAAAGACAAACAGAGACAATGGACAGGCAGAACAGAAGGAAATTAAATAAGAAAAATGAAAAGGGGAAAGAAAGGAGAAGAGGAAAATGTGGAGGGAGATTTAGAAGGATTTACAGGGCTGTGGGGATTTGCCGAGAATTTGGCGAACGTTTACGGGAACTTCTCATGCATGGTTATGACAGCGAGCTGTAATATTAATTACAGTAAAAAACATGTGAAGGCACACTGACTTCTTATTCCCCTTTATACAAACTGAACCAATCCCTCCGTTCCA
This sequence comes from Enteromius trimaculatus, assembly GCA_032361065.1. Taxonomy (NCBI): domain Eukaryota; kingdom Metazoa; phylum Chordata; class Actinopteri; order Cypriniformes; family Cyprinidae; genus Enteromius; species Enteromius trimaculatus. The sequence goes on from JAUMHP010000068.1 coordinate 14,493,768, forward strand.
TTTATTACCACCTCCATCTTTTCAGTGGTCAGGAGCACATAGGAAGGTTCCGGGAACCAGTTTCCATGTAATTGAACAGGAAGGAAGATAATGAAAGCAAACACGTCCTCACACACAGTCATTATTATCATGTGTCCGGCTAAATAAATGATACTGAATAGAGAGAGAGAGACAGGGAGAGAGAGGCAGAGTGCTGCACACTAGAACTGTGAAGCTAGTCATGTGTTCATGATCAAATCAACTTGCTCTCTGTCACTTATGAAGTCGCTGATCTCATACCGCTGAAACGGATTTTTTTTCAAAACAGCTTGTATGGTTTCCTCTGATATCATTCTGATGATGCAACTCGACCCTCTATTGGCCGACTTCAAAGGACTGATTCAAGACCCATTGAAGCTAATTTAGAGTTGAGGATTGGCTCGCTATGTTGAAATTCAATGGTTCTGGACAAAAATATGGCCTAATGCAACATTATTAAATAATAATGTCCATCTGACCACACAGTTGTGTGCAGTTAGACTATCAAAGCAAACTGAAGATAAAACGCTTCCATCTTGCCAAATCAAACTATTTTAATGCAAAAACAACTATTCAAGGTCATAAAAAAACAACTCATTCTACATTAAAAAAATTCCATCGTGATAAATATGGTTTATGTTGTCCACAATGTGTAAGTATTGGCTGCCGAGCGCATGAAAACATCAACAATCAAAAGACAATTATAACCTTAAGTTGCCAGTTTTCCCATTCAACCTGTCACGCTAATAATTCAGTTACATTTATTTGTGTAGTGCTTTTCACAACACACGTTGTTCCAAAGTAGCTTCACAAAGAACAGTGCTTTACAAAACCCTCAGGGAGCTAGCCAGCAGTGATATTGGCACAGAAAAAAAAAACTCTCTGCTGTTAAAGAAACCTTTGGAAGAACTGAGATTCGGCTGGGAAGGTATCCTCCCCAGTATTTAATTAAATGAATAAAGCTCAAAAGTGTAAGTACAGTAAGATTTTAAAGAAATTATTGTTTTTATTCAGCAAAGATAGGATCAAAAGTGACAGCACAGACATTTATAACATGGTATAAAATATTTCTATTACCAATACATTCTGTTACTTTGCACTTCTTTTGAAAAAGGCATAAATATTAAGCAGCACAACTATTTTAAGCGTTAATAATAACAGCAGCATTGGCATATTAGAATGATTTCTGAAAGCTGACACTGAAGCCTGGAGTAATGCCATCACAGGAATACATTAACATTTTAAAATATATTTAAACAGGAAATTTTTTTTTTTTATTGTAATATCTGTAATGTAAATGTTGGCAGTTCTTAGCCAGAATAAACTTTAAAGTAGACCAGAACATTTAAGTTTATTAAGAAGTCTGGCCAAAATAGACAAAGTTCTCTCGATATTCACAGAAAAATGTACACAAAGGCCAGATCTAATTTATCAAATATCATAAAAACATCTGAACTCAGAATGCTAAGACGGACCATTCAGAATTAAGTATTCCAAAGAGCAAACTAATAAAGGCTAATATTTGCATGATGTTCATACTATATATGTTCAGTATACCACTGAAACCCATGACAACAAAGCAACATACGAACTAAGCCATTGTGGCAGAGAGAAATTGTATTTTTTCCGTTCTTACAATGTTTCTCCATCACCAAACTCCTGACCTCCCGGTGGGAGCCCCCGCTTTAATTCTCTCACTGATGTTGGAGCTTTAGTGAATAAATAAGATTAGGCTCATGGACATGCCACCAAATCTTATCGTTTTGGAGCAGAGAGGCAGAGAACGAGGGAGCAAGGGAGAGAAGAAAAGGGTCAGTGTGGGCCGAAGCACCATCCACTGTCTTCTTCATCTGAAACAATCCCGTTGCCCTCCCCAACTGGAAATTCTACCAAAAAGAAAAAAACCATCTCCTTCTGTCCTCCCTCTCGCCGGTTCTTTCTCCGGCGCTGGGGAGATAGCAGAGACAGCTTGTCCTCCTCGCCACCCAGTGAGACTGAGGGATAAGCACTTCTTGGAGCTTGGCAACAAAATCGTCAACTTTGCTGTTTTAAATATGCTTGTCCTCCGAGTGAAGTGGATTTGGAGGACTGAGGAGGAAGAGGGTGGGCTCTTTTTGTCTGCAGTGTGGGGTAGCGTGGCACACTACACTGGGTTACGGAGCTATAATGGGTGTTCACTGAAGGGCAGATGATTATGGTGCATTACAATATATCATGGAAATGCAATGACACTTTGCTGGCCAGACTTTGACAGTTTATTTCAGGTGACGCCGTTTAGCAAGCGAGAGCGTAAAAATTGTGTTAGCTGAACAGCTAAACAAGATTTGGAATAGATGAATAAACCGGTGAGGCAGAATAATCAGACAAGGTTATTAACTATGAATATTGCTATGGTTTCATGTCGGGGAATCATTGACAGGGTAACATAGTTGAGAACAACAGTATCGTACCTCTGAAAGCATGTCACTTTACTCGGCAGACATATTGGTAATGTATGGGTAATGTAATAGGTATCAGTTGGTAAGTTTAAATGATGTATTTTGATAAGTTAAAGTAATTTAAAAACATAAGTAGACATCAATAAAGTTCAATAAAGAATAAAGTTCATATACATCACTTATATAATTTTTTTTACAGTGTTGGAACAATTCATGTGAATTAACTTTGCCTTTTTAGTAGCAAATTAGGCATTGCAGCTATTTACCATTTTTGTTTTTGACTTCCTAATCTACACTGTAAAAAATGACCGTGTTTATAACAGTAAAAAACTGTGAAAATGCTACGGTAAAAACCTGTTAAATGATTAATGGTAAATTCATGTAAAATTTACAGGAAAAAAACTGTAAACCGACATTCCCAGAATTCCCTGCATTGCATTTAATTTTTTTTTTTTTTATTTGATGGTTTTTCTTTGAAATAACCACGTTTCCTCTTAGTTTTTTCTTATCAGTTATGTTTATTAGAGTTGTATGTTACATGTAATGTTGTTAAATTAATGTTTACTGCATATTTCAGTTTAATGAGTCTCACCATGATGGTATTTAGTGGTTTTGTGACTGACACTTAGCAACCAACTAGAATATTAGCCATTTATTAGTGCTAATTAGGGGTGTTCCGGTTTTTTTTTTTTTGGAGTCGACTCCGACTCCCGACTCCTAATTCATTTACTTTGAATTAAAATAGAAATACATTTGCGCCTAGAAAAATCACATCAACCACATGCTGTACAAACTTAATATTTAAGTTCTGGGAACGAGTGTGTAGTGGCTGTAAATAGGCTGAGTCACTTAAAACGTGTTTTATGTGCTGATCCTGCGTCAGTGGAAACACATGTTCATATAACGTAGAGACATAACGTCACGTTTATGTAAACATGCATTACTCAGCGGTTACTCTATTAAGATTTTTTAACGTTTAACACGGAAATTCAGTTTGCATGGGATGAATTTAGCAAGGAATTTGAATTATTATTAGTGTAAATATACAGTGTTGAACGCTGGGAGTCGATTCCTGACCTGGAGTCGATTTCGACACTAGGGCTAGTGAGAGTCGAGGAATCGACTCTTTTGGAGTCGACTCCCCATCTCTAGTGCTAATTAAGCACATATTAATACCTTATTCTACATGACATTCTACAACCCTAATATTACCCAATACCTAAACTTAACAACTACCTTACTAACTATTAATAAGCAGCATATTAAGAATTTACTGAAGGAAAATCATAGTTAATAGTTAACAAGGGTTACCTATTCTAAAGTGTTACAAAATATTTATATTAAAATATAGATAATAAGTAAATAGTATTAAAAAATGCTCATTTTAAATTATTACATTTCATCTAATGTGTGCAATTTAATAATGCACACACTACACTAAAGCAAAAAAGTAATTAACTACATTACAAGCTAATATTAATATATGTAATAACACATTTTCTATAGAATTCACACTATGTACGCATTTTCAAAAAAAGGAAAAAAATAAATAAAATAAAAATATGCTAACCAGGTTGACATGCATTGTTGGGATGACAGCCACCACGGTTTACAAGCGGAGTACTTCAGGGTGACAATTACTCTACGCATTTGTCACTGTAAATACACATTTAATGAGCAAAGCTTGGTTGAGGGTGAAAATGTTGCTGAGCATTGTGCTTAAGAGCGAATTCCACACTAATTGCACTCTGGAGTGTAAAAGGATATGAGCATTTGTGTGTGTGTGTGCGCGCATGTTGAAAGCCAATAACCAGATTTTAGGGTTCACATATGGGATGGATGTGACGATGATGGGTGGGGAAGTCACCTAGTATTAGTAACATACTTGAGACTGGTGGATTCACTGCAAGCACGTTAGTGGAAAATGCACAATCAAGCTTAAGTTTGAAGGAAACGAGATCTAAAGAAAATAAACAAAAAATTAGTCCATTAAATTGGCCAAAGAAAGAGGAAGTCCAATTACTTCAAAGAATTTGTGATGAGTGCCAGACACACAGGAATGAGTTAAAGCTCGGTTTCAGCCAGCAGTTATGGGGTCAATCCCGGATTTTGGGAACAAGCGATTAAAGACCACCACAATTCAGAGGTTTGAGATCTATTATCGTATTACCAGATGATATTATAAAACCATTATTGTTTAAATGGTTTTAATTAGGAGGGGTTTGGCAACCAACAATATGATGGACATCACTAAAATATCAAAAACATCTAAAATCTGCAACATCTGAAACCTATATGAAGAATCGAGCCTAGTGACTGGGAAACTTGCGGCATTATGTAAAGATGACATCAAAACAAGGATAGACGGATGATGAAAAGACCAAGAATAACAATCGGGATCTCTCCTATGATATAAACAGCCCAAACAACAAAAAAAAAAAAAGCCATGGAAATGCTGAGCTATTTTTTCCTGTTTCTTTCTGTGTGACAGACGCTGATCTTCACAAATCCCAGTGTATCTCACGATAAATCCGCGTAATGTGGATTAAAAGCTGTTGAGATATATATAGTTATATCAGAGGAACAGATTGGACCAGGCCTTGCCACCAAACAAATCCCCTGCATCATGCCCAGAAAGACGGGGAAATTACTCCAAATTAAGGTCGAGACTAACTGCCACCCACCTACCATCCATACTCTCTCTTTCTCTCTGTTTTTCTATTTGTCTCTCTCACACAAACACGTACATATATACTCTAGCTTGTAATCCAGGCTTTCTCTGGCCTCCATCAGCTCCATCCTGTCCATTAGGATGTTTTTTCTTTTTTTTCCGCCAGCATGCCCAAATCCCCTCCACTTTTCCTTCATCAGTGCATAAAGAGCCACAGCTGCTTGTCTCTGTACACTAACACACATTTGGACTCACAGAGCAACACAAGTCTGATGCAGCAAAACATCAAATTGAAGTGCTCTTTTTGGTTTCTTTAGTGGAGCTATGCAACTGTTGGGCAAAAGTGGCTCTACAAATGAAGAGTTAATTTGCTAAAGCAGATAACAATTCTCAGAAACTGTGCATTCCAATGAATCTAGGATAAAAAAAAACAATACAATAAAACTTTAAGAAAACATGATAACGTAACAAAAACAATGTTACAAAAAATCTCTTTCTGCAAATAAAATGCACAAATAGTAATGTTAATAGTTAATTTTTTTAATTAAATAAATAAATATTTATGCTAGTTAAAAATAAATGAATACATTAACAAATTAAAATTACATTAAGTTATATAAAAGTTGAATAATCTATAGATAATTAATAAAAACTTGAATTTCTATATGCATGCATGAGTATTTGTTAACAATAATAATTAATTGTTTTGGTTATTTTTCCAGATCCTTGTGAACAGGGATCGTTTTTGACAATGTTGTTATGTACTTTTACCTTGTACTCATACCTTCGGTTTGAGTCATTCAGCAAGTGGCTCCTCACTTAATAAAACAGTAAGAAAAAACTTTAAAAACAGCTTAATGAAGTGGATATTTAGTTATAATCATTGAAACCAATTCTGCAAATAATATCTTGTTTGCTTGTGATGATATCTAAACTCTCCTAAGGTCTAAGCAAACAGCAATATCATTTCTGTTGTACTTAATCATCAGATACTTTTTGTTTTCATGTAGAAGAACAAATTACCAGTGAGTGACTGTTTGTGATATTATTTCATGTAGTTCAAATAAAATGCATAATGAGATTGTGTACAGTATGTATGCGTACAAGTTATTCAGTGTTTGCCCAGCACTGAATAAATACATGTTATAGAAATGTCAAGGGAAGTCGGCAGCAAATACAAGGAAAGAACTTCAGCGGTCTTGGTTTAACTAGACACCAGGTGCACCACAGCTGAACAACATAAAACTGAGAACACAGAAATGAGAAAAATATGTTGCATTACACCACATGACCATGACACCACAGAAATTTGTAACATTATACTACATAAAAGGCAATCAATGTCAGTCTGTGAAGAGTTGGTGATATATAGTCATGCTGTAACCCCCAGCATCTACTTTCACAGGGGCAGGTGAAATGACGGCACGCCAGCTCATTCAGAAAGATGGATGACTGCGGATCAGCTCAGCGATTGTCATTTATCTCAGATTGAATGTGAAATATATATTAGAAACCGACTTCACTGATTTATCTTACACTTATTGAGTGGACCGGCCCCTGAAGCATAGGTTATTAAATGCTGCTATCTAAGACTATTACAATAGAGCAAACTATCTGCTGTAGGTTTTTGCACCTCAGAACAACGTCTAGACCAAATCCCACTTCACAGCTACAATTGGTCAATATGCAAAACATTCAATGTGTCTCAATCAGCTTTTAGTACAGGAGTAGTTTTGCACAAAGGAAACAAAATTAACGTCTTCCACCATTTTATAAAGCATCACAACGCATGTGTACATGTGCTGCTGCCCTCAGATGTAAACAAGGCTGATTATGTCAAATACGATAAAGCATGTGCATGTGTTGCGTTACTCTCTAAAATAGCAGATGACAATTCAGGGGAGAAGAATGGTTGAGTAAATTATGTTTTTATTGTTTTCTTTGCACACACACACACACACACACAAAAAAAGCATTCTCCTAGGGTCGAAAATCTGACGTTGAGCCACTGATGTCATATGGACTGGTTTACAGATGTTTTTACCACGTTTCAGGATCTGTGATCATTTCAGGTGTATTGCTGTGTATGGAGGGACAGATATCTCTCTGATATCATCAACATATCTTAATTTCTGTTCTGAAGATGAACAAAGGTCTTCTAGGTTTGGAACTAGGGTGAGTAATAAATGATAAAATGTAAATTTTTGGGTGAACTAAGATATTATTATTATGCAAGATATTATTATTAAGATTCTTGTCAGTCACTACAGTATATACTGGATCTGACATTGGAAACTAGAGAGCAAAATGAAACAGCAATTGTGAATTAAATCCAATAAATATAAAGCATAAAGTGTAACTTATGAGATGTATGACTTTCATTGTTTTTCCAAACAAAACTTTTCAAACCATTTGCCACAAAAGTTCAACAACCGAAAAATGCAAATCCATTTGAATATTCTACATTTTAAGTACGGCATAAGTAAAACAGTTGGGGTCACTGCATTTTGCATTAATCTGCAATCTCTCTTTGCAAACCAGTTTTTGGACCATAAGGCCACCTGTTACCATTTCTACTGAAGTCAGCTTTTTAACTTTTTGCAAGAGGGGGCTTTGGAGCAACCAGCAGGTTAATGACAGTCTCACAGACAAGCAACTCCTGAAATTAACAGATTCTGTAAAGCTCTCGTAACGCTGTCAACACAAAGCCTGTAAAACACGATGGTCTTGATTAAAAATGCCACGTCTACTGTTACTGTCTTGTTGCCAGTAAATGGTCTGTGATACAAGAAAAACTGTCTGTTTCGCTCACTCGTCCTCACACAAAAAAACAATAAATAAATAAATAAGAGCATCCTGCAAACATCCTGAATAAAATTTCTCCAACCAAACATTTTTTTTTTCTGAAGAGCCCATATGTTCATTTACCAACCAAAACAGGTGTAGCAAAATAACAGATTAACACTCATTCCCAAGAGCCGCGGGCCGCTTGTTTTCACTTTACTTAAACGCCATAGCAGCTGTGGAAAAGAGACCATCAGCGGTGTTTGAAAAATCCCAGCTAACACCGAATGCACAAGATCAAGAGACCAAACCACACCTGGGGATACAGGCCTACTTGTCTATTCTACTTTATTTATTTCTTGATGTATTTAAAAACAAGGTCTACATTACGTTTTTCGAGCACACTTGCACAGTCTCTAGGGGTGTTAACTGGAGGTGGCCAAAACCAGTGAAAACTAGTTCGTTCCCAAGGTTGGAACCATCTGCATGCAAACTCACCTCCGCAAAGTAGAAATAAATATATTAAAAAACTCAGTAGCCACATGTGATAAACACCTGCTCAGTCTGGGGAATATCTGTGTACCAATCTGCGATGATTTCTATCTCCATCTAAATAAACAGTAGGTTGGAAGGGGTGATTTTTTTTCTTTCCGTCTGTCTGAACATCAGCCCAGCGCCATCAAGGCCCGGGGCTGGAAGAATAATGAACGTAACAGATTTGCGAGCTTTTAGGATACCCATTAGGATAACGCTATTAACAATATTGGAGAGGGAGTCTGTGACGCACGCGCCATCGTTTCCCTCGGCAAACGCGTATTTGACACCTTTTGAACCTTAAATGATGATTGAGAGGTGTGCATCTTGGAGGACGCTTCTACAATGCTAGCCTTTCAGCTTATATTTTATGAATGAAATGGCGAGATACTAATGCTTGTGGCTTGCGGACGGAACAGAGAACGACTGGCTTGCGGATTCTGGATGTAATGCACACAAGGCTACGTGAGACTAAAATAAACATGAGATCTGCTAAACTCAACACCTCAGCGCGTCCACTAAAACCTCCACTCACCTTCACCTCGTGTTTGAAAAACACATCCTCCATCCTTCTGCATTCAGGATCCTAACGGTGCGAAAGAGCAAAAAATTACGCTCTTGGAATTCGTTTTATAGCGATGGTTTCTTGTTATTTAAATTCCTCGGACTAATTTAATTCGGCACGCTCGAGCATTACAGCGAGACTATAATGGACTCGTTATCAGGGTGGGAAGCTCAATATCATGGTTTACGTTTGGAAAACTCTCAAGACCACAGAAATGTCTTGTTGATGGAGTTTTTGGTCTGCGTGGCCCCAGGCTGGTCGAAGCACTGGCGTGTATCCTCAGCGAAAGTCCCTGTAGTGGAAAAACACAGCGCTTTCTGTTAGAGGTTTTGAGATTTTACAGCACTGCATATTAGACCTGTAAAACTAGACCTTCCGTGAATTAGTTCTACTATTGATCGCCTATTCAACTTCGAAATTAAGAAATCTAGCAGCACTGCAGCCCATTATAAAAGACAACACTGACCGAAAACGAGACTGTAGATAAGCAAAATAAGTCTTGAGAGGTCGGGTCAGAACCTGGACTTCGACAACATCGGTTAGAATCTTGATAAGTTCAGCGTGCAACCACAAAACACTGAACCTGATATGATGCCCTTTTGCTCCATATCTAACCTTACACTAAGCGAGGGTTGCGAGTAAGCACAATACACTTGATGTAGTGATCAAATTGAATGAGGCTCTTTGTCTGCGCATGAGAGGGCTGTGTTTATAAAAGCATCTTCTCGACGCCGAAACGTATAGATGAAATATGAGAACCCTTATTGAGTAGATGGCTAAAGACTCTGAGGTAATATAGCATCGCTAGACTGATGAAAAATTCATGCTGATAAGTTGGGCAGGTGAAAGCGTCGCTCTTCAGGTTTTCATTTTCTCTGTTTGATTTCCTTATTGGCTGCCTGACTCCTCACTCCATTTTATTCCGCTCCTGAAAGTAAAGGGCTCTTATTTGGCTGTATGCCCGTAATGAATGTTTGTACGAGCGTGTTTGTGTGTGGGCATGCGACACCCGCCACGCTTACGGTACAATTTGGAACTCCATGACTTTTTCGAAGCACAAATCCCATGTTGTTGTGAGGCCTGTTCGAAAAATAATTTGACAATAAATCGATCTAGCTTGAATAACACATCTGTATTTACCCAAATCAGAAAAATAAATCAATAAATAATTATGCATATTAAACATATTTACACATATCCGTATCCTAATTTTGAAAGTTGTCACACAATGCTTGAGTGAATACAATAGTTCTCCCATTTCTTCGTTAGCTGAGCGTGTGTAATAGTTCATAGAGCTCATCTACCCCCGCGTCTGTGCACATAAGTGGCAAAAGCGAGAGCCAAGGATGTGTTTGTACATGTCCACGTAAAGCAGGGCAATCGGATGCTTGCAGAATCCCGAAGAGCTGGGCTGTCAGTCAGACAAGTGTTAGAGAGCTTGTTGGGCTCTGATAAGTGCATTTATGGAAAAAGCCAGCCTGCCTTTATCTCCTCATTGCAGGTTAGATCACCAATAAAAAAAAGGGCTAGGTGAGGAGAGAGGGAGGAGGGTGTCAGATAAGTGCGCTCTGTCGCTCTACCTGCCTGTGGTGAAGCGAACATCTGAACCTTTCGGTATAGAGATGAATTGGAAATGACCATAAGCCACACTCATCAACAGCTGCCAGCCATGTGGGTCTCTCTCGACTCTGCACCTGGCTTCAATCCGAGCACCATATCATCCCCGGACTGCATTTTTCCTGTAAACAAAGGTCTTGCAGTTAGGTTAGGTTACTGCCTCACCCGCAGGCCTTCTTCTCTCTTTGTCTTAAACCCTTGTCCTTGTTTACTTCACTTTTTCTGACCCTTATGACCCCTCCTAGTTTTTAAACACACTTTCTCCCTCTCTTCCCAAAGCTTTTTCTTTCTCTCTTGTATGTGGAACCTAGAGCTTAGGGATGATGGAGTATGTTTAGCTCGCCTTGGGCTCCGTTTCTTTCAAAGCCGCATGCAGAATGCGGTTTGCTAGCTACGGCCCTGCCGCGCAGGACGGGGTACCGTGAGGAATCACTGTTCGCCCCGCCAAAGCCGAGCCCCGATAGGTTCGCCCGATTTTCACTTTTAAAGTATGAGATTGTGAAGAGGGAAAAAGGAAAAGCCCCCACGAGCTAAAAGCACGCTGGCAAACATCCTCTCATAGCACCACATTTATTTGTGTTTCATGTTTTCCATCTGCTGAATTTAATTTATGGGCATGACAGCGAGTGTGTGCGCGAAAGACCGCCTCACCACACACACACACAACAAACATGTTATATACTCAACTACTGGCTGGAGTCCACAAGAAATGTGACAGAAATCAAAAACTGTGTACACAAACACGCATGCAAGCGTCACAAATGTGCTGTTAATTTTACCTGGCACGCATCGCAAGCGATTAACCATCAGGTAATTTTCCAGTTCTTTCTCTCTCCCGAATTTATTTCCTCCTCTCTCTTTTAGAGACCCAGTGTTTTACACCGGAATCCATTTAAAAATCCAATTTATTGATTTCTACACTCACTTTTTTTTTCCTAGTGACTTGACCCCCACAGTTAAATATTCATAAGGCATTAAAAATAAAAGATGCACATTTTGTACGTCTGACCTATTGTAATATACGGCAGCAGTGACTATAATTTGCTCCATCCGGCATAGTGAGGTGAACCTGGCAACATCAGAGACAAACAAAACCATCAGCGTCCCACATGCTCAGCGTTGATTAGTACGCCACGAAAAAAGACAATGCAATTTTCCCTTTTGGCAGCGCAGGGGCCTCCATGACTACCTTCATAACATTATGTTGTTGATGATGTTCTTATAAATGGCTTTTTTCTCTCTCACTCAAAGCCAAACTGGGGAAATTGGCTTCCATTATGGCTTTTAAATAAAATAAGCACAAAGCAATAAGAACTGAAACTTTGCGAAAGCCATAAAACCACTAATTAAGATGCACCGCGGCTCAGCTAGTGAGAGAGATACAGTAGAACAGAGAGTATATTTTTTGAAAATCCCCACAGAGAGAGGAGAAAAAGATGGTGGCGGTGGGGGAAGGGGGCTGGCGGAAAGAAAATAGAGAGAGACGAGCTTTATTCCCTGGGTGAGGCTTAGTCAATCTGTCCTGTCTGGATCCAATATAACGCATTAAAACTGAATTATACACCACCGCTCGGTGCATTCACTTTAGTGGTGGAGGAAACCAGGGACAAGCGGGTGTGAGTTACTCGGTTTTTTTTTCTCTCCCCACCCGTGACTGTTCCCATCTTTTCTTTCCTCTCTCTCGCTTGCGCTCATCATTATTTCTCAGAACGGTTTGCAAGGCCTGTGATATGTGAAAAGGATGCCATGTTGGCTCAGTGTGGGCCCTTGCATCTTCCAAGAGGGAGAAAGAGAAGATCCAAAGCCCCCTTGTGAAGCCATATGGACGAGAAGGATGTGTAGAAGGGTCCCTGACAGAAAGGAAGAGGCTCCCCCTGCGTTACAGAAACATCTCAAGGCAGACTATACAAGAGGGGCTTTAGGAACCGTAGGGATCCCTCAACGGGAAGTAGGTGCTAAACGTTTTAACTACGACAAGACACTCCACGGGAGACTAGGAATATAGGAAGATGAAGGTGAAGGCACTCCAGAGAAGCATCTATCAAAAGCAGGTTAACATAGTATTCACACACTTTATTAAAAGTCTAAAAGGAACCTTTTTATAAAAATCAATCTGATACAATTTATGCACTCTTTTTAAATTTGGGGTCAGTTTTTTTATAAGTGATTAGTTTGTTCATCAAGGAAGCATTAAATACTGTAAATCTAAAGTGACAATGAACATTTATAATGTTGCAGAATGTAAATGCTGTTATTTTTAAGTTTATATATATTTATAACATTCCAAAAAAGAACTTTCCAAATGCATTTTCCACAAAAAAACAAAACAAAAAAAAACACTTGATTCTTGAGCACCAGATCACCATATCAAAATTAGGGTCAAGCTAACAATGAAGCCGGAAGAAATGCTGAAAATCATAATTTTAAATATATTATAACATGAAAATATTATTAAACAATCTTTTTTTTATATGCAGGATTTTTCTATATTTTTTAATTTTTTTTTCACAATATTTTTTTCTACTTCTTAATATTTGTATATAAGTATATACTATATTAGCAGAATGAAATCCACATATACTGTCTTTTTTTTTTTTTTTTTTTTATATTTGTGCTTGTGTGTGTATATATTTAGCTTAAGGCCATACAACTAATTTGACAGTGCAAAAAAATAAATACATGAATAAATAAAAAATAAAAATAATATAAGAAAAAATTATGTTATATTATGTTTTGTTATACATTTTTAGCACTGTAAAAAACAGCATGTGAACCTTTTGCCAAACAAAGATTATCCTCTACATATACACTATGGAACACCAGAACAAACTTCTGCTTCTCATTGCTCAACTATAGTGTTTCTTTTACCACTGAGATTAACAAATGTATACATAAGAGCAGTAATACTTGGATTTTAGGAGCTTCATGACACTTTGATCTGAACAGGATAAGGGATAAATCCCGAACCCATGAAGAACCAGCGGTTCTTTATCAAGTAGATTAGGAGATGAACTTTACTATTTAGGTCTTATGGGAGATTTGGTCACAAAGTGTCACAGTCATCTCTTTTCCATTTACTCTGCCAAGTGACTGTGGAGAGGTGGGTAATGGTAAATCCACTGGATGCTGGAATAGATGATAAAGTCATATGTAATTCCATTTCTTCTTGCAGTAGCAATCACTTGACTTATATGTAACCTGTGACTTGCATATAATGTCTAAAACTTACGTCGACACAATTGTTTTTCCTTTCATCCGACAGAGACAAAAGACAGTGACCAGAAAAGAACAGGGAGTGAGAAGGAATGTGATCTGGACTCAATCCTACAAGACCAGCATGTCAGGAGCACGTGTGCTAACTGCTGTGATGCGCATAAGCTTTTATGGTTAAGATCTACTTTTATCAACCCCCACCCTTTGTTGTCTTTGTTCGTGTCCTCCTTCTTGCTTCTGAATGTCAGAGGTCTCATCTAATGGAAAATCAGGCTGTGGGTTATTGACTGACACGAGACAGCTGGATCAGTAACAGATAACGGAGGGTCAGATTGAGAAGTCAAACCCAAACAGATCCTCTTTTGGAGGCCTGGAGGAGGAGGATAACGTCTTATTAGGGATTTACTTTAAGATACACAAGTAATTACACTGACGGCAACAACAAAAACAGATAAAACAAGTACACAGAATGAAAAACAACAGCTGATGTGTTTTCTCTTAGGTGGGCCACCGTTGTGGTAATCCAACTGACAAATATGTTCAATGACGGAGCGTTTTTTGATTTCAGCAAATAATAACACAAGACAAAGTAAGACTAAAAGACATTAAATCACAAAAAAAAAAAGAATAATGTAAGGTCAATTTTTTGTATCAAAATGTAATACAGTAAAATAAGCAAATAAATTATGCACACATGCACAAGTTAACTAAATGGAGTAAAACTTGCTAAAAAAAAAAAAGGTAGACATGAAATTGAAAATGCTAAGATTGACCCTAAAGCCATGGTCCACCATAAGGTCTTAATCACAATTAAATTTTACAACTGAAAATACAACTGAAGTGTAAAAGTGAAAATTTGTTAAAAGATTATGGTTCCACCAATAAGTCTTAAAAACAAAACAAACAAGGGTACATGATCATAGTGAAAATACAGATTTACTTCACTTAGAAATGCTATTTCCAACCATAAATGCACAAGAAAATCCATTATCAACCAAGTCTTTTTTTTTTAACACATGCTATTTTACTACAAAAGAGCTACAAAAAAAATGTACTTGGCAGAAACCACCCTATGCTCAATCTAATTAGCTTTTTGGCAGCTTGGTAGATATTCCAAAGTGGAAAAGAACAAAAATGTCATGCATTCATCTTTTTATTAGCATTATTAGTTGTCTTCTATTTTGGGCAGACAAACTTTGGGATTTCAAGCTTATTCTAACAAGTCTGAAAGACTACAAACAGACTCCTTCTCTCTTGATAAACTGCTATTGTTGATTCAATAATTAATAGTACATTGACTCTTGTGGCCTTCTTCCAGCTCTTAATCCGGACACTTCACCGGGATGTACGAGTATGTGATTCTGTCGACGGCTTTGCTATGTATGGGGAGCATAAAGCTGGCATCGGGGCAATGTGCTCGCCAGCGAATCTGCCCGATTCCCAGACCCTGTCCAAACCACCCACCCACCCCCTTTTATGAAAATAGGTCACTTCCAAGTGAAGCCAGTTGGCAAAGAAAAGAAAATAGACTTTCTAAACTAAAATAAACAAGATATGTAAGGGGAAAATAAGCTATGAAGAAGATCAGACTTTCAAATAGTTTTTTTTTTATTTGCAACTTTGTTGTATAAACCCTTTAAATGCAAAAAATTCCAAGGATGTGATCTGCAGCAGAAGGAATTTTGCTGGTGGGGAGTGAGAGTAGCATTGTCTTTAGGCAGGGTGTTAGGAAAGAAAGCCCAACATAGCCTACATACAGCCAGCCCACAGTGAGCGCATGTAATCCACCCAAGACATAAGCTGGAGGGAGGGAATGTAATTGAAGCTGCCTTGACAGGAGCAAGGAAACACAAGATTGGAGATTTGGAAAGGACGGAGGGGGGGGGGGGGGGGGGGGCGGGGGTTGGGTGTGGGTGTGCGGAT
>JAUMHP010000068.1:14535265-14551323 GCA_032361065.1 Enteromius trimaculatus
TCATCTATCCGTAATCACTGCAGTGGATTTTTGACACTCAGATCAGGTTGACACCTGCTGCAGGCGGTCATCACCTGATCGATAACACACACACGTACCTCATGCAAAAGAGATCCAAAGAGTACAGCGAAGTGAAGGCAGCAACCTGCAGCTGACAAACCCGACAGATGTGCTAAGTGCAGAGAAAAGAGAGTGAGTGAGTGAGGAAGAGATGAAAGCAGAGGAGGAAGCAGGGCTTAATGAGCATGAACGTGACTCGCAAATGCGCTTTTAAGAGAGAGCACAAAATCTCAAGGAAGAAGTCTCCTGTAGTAGCTGACTGCACAGAAACATTATTAGAGGCAGAAGCCTTTGAAAGACCAGTGGGGACCGCTTCAAATGTTGCGGGACTGTATTAATTTTACACACGGTCAGTTGCTGCAACAAAACAGCCTTGAAGAAAAATAGCTCGAATCACAATAAGCTCCCATGTGGATTGGATTGTCTACTGGAGGGAAGAAACAGGGAACAGACATACATGTTTTTAATGTTTGCGTGTGGTGAGGTGTTGACATTTACAGCCTCTTTACAGGTGCTTCTCTTTAGGAAAGCCTTAAAAGCAAATCCATAAACAAATGATCTTCATTTCCACATCTTCTACATTCCATGTGTGTGCTTTTTTTACTCCCAAGTTTTCCTTGGTAAGGTCAGTCCAGTTCAACCTTATTCATAAATTCAGTTAAGAATGTTTTTTTTTTTTTTTTCTTTACAAATGATCTCCTTCTCTTTTTGATTGATCAGCAATATTTGTCATCCAAATCTGAGTTTTGTTATTTTATTATTGCATATAATCCAATATGCAGTGTAACCAAATGAAACCTTATTGTAAAGTATTACCAATGCAAGCTAATCCCTGATTGGTGGATTGAAATGTTTTTTTTCCTGGACCAACAAGCATGTTAATTCAGAAACATTCCTACTTGAAAACGCATGCCACTATAAGTTCAAAAATCAGGAGCAAAATAGACATTTCTTCTTACTGTCTGGAAGTTAATAATAATAATAACTGTTTCTTTTTTTACATACAATATTTTGAAACTTCATGAAGCCTATTAATTTATTTAAAATTTAAATAAATTAATAAAGTCAGATTAGTCTGAGAAATCTGGGCAACTAAAATGCATGTGTTTTCGGTTGGCTTTTAATTTGAATTTATTCATTTATTTGTTTATTTGTTTACTGTTCCCTCTAAACGTCCCATACTTATCATGGAATTCATCAGTAAAATTAAATATATATGTAACCTAAAATCAGTATTTATTTATTTACAATATGACCTAACAGTATGTATCTATTTATTTATGTATGCATGCATGCATGCATAAATTTGCACACATGCATATATTTATTTTTGCAATTTATTTATTTATATTCATGCATTATTTGTATAGGGGCTAGGGACACCTATACATTTATTGATTCCAAATTACAATTTGAGCTTGATCTCGCAGCAATTCGTACATATTTTACAAGGTGGTTAATTCGTACGACCTCACTTATATGAATTCATATGATTTCTGCTAAATCTTACGTATTTTATGAGTTGCCAATTTATATGAATTTGTATAAATGACCTACGCCTAATCCCGCCCCTAAACCTACCGGTCACTGAGGTTTAGACAAATCATACAAAATCGTACAAGTGAGCTCATACGAATTTGTACGAATTAGCCACCTCATATGAATACATACGAATTGGTCTTGAGACTGTGTTGCAAAAATTATTGTTAGTAATGTAATCCGTTACGTTACACTTTTTTGGTAATATAATCAGACTACTTTTTAATTAGCTACTTTCAGATTTGATTGCTAAAATCCTTGATTTTATATCCTCAGTTGCTCAGACAGAGCATTGTTTTAAAGCCCCAAAGGTCATAATGGTATGATGCAAACCAAAAAAGGCAAACATTAGGTTTATAAAGTAAATGTTTGATTTTAGTGATGAATTCTGTGTTTAGGATTGAATGATTATT
This sequence comes from Enteromius trimaculatus, assembly GCA_032361065.1. Lineage (NCBI taxonomy): Eukaryota > Metazoa > Chordata > Actinopteri > Cypriniformes > Cyprinidae > Enteromius > Enteromius trimaculatus. Next base: position 14,537,278 of record JAUMHP010000068.1, read on the forward strand.
CGGAGGGATTAGAGATAAGGATATTCCCCCAGCGTTGATGAAAGTACTTCACTTGATGACTGTTATTTGGGCTTTCGTTTAACAAGCTGAATTTGATAAATCAGCCTTTATACATACACATCGTCCCTGATAGACGCACCTGCTTCGAAAGAAGGGGAAAATATCATCTTTATCCTTTCAAATCCAATTCTCATGCCATTTGCTGATCTGCAATAACCCGCAAAGAAAAGCAAGCGATTCCAAAGCAGGATTAGTGATTTCACAGTGGTTAGACGCCGCACTTGCTGGCAAGCTTTCAGATGGCAGAGAGACTGATTTGCTCTGGCATAAGACACCGAACGAATGGAATGCATTAAATGAGTATAAGGAATAAATTGGAACATATGTGCAGTGGTAACGAGTGCCACGGACATTGCACGTCATGTTTCATTCTTCACATGCAAAGGCCAAGAAAATGACCTCACGACACAAAGGTGATCAGTGGTTTCTAGAGTAATGTTACTCTGTAAATCCGTTGCAGTCATTGTCTGGAGAGATTATAACATAGATTGCAATGGAATACGCAGTGTTTACATAAACACAAAATGTCTGATGGGTTCAAGGCCACTCTGTAAGTGCAAACTTTTTTAGTGCAGGAGGTATTTTCGAAGAAAAAAAAAAGATTTCAGTGCAGATCATACTTAATTTATCAGAGATATTGTGAATACTGTTTTATTAGTGGTGTTTGCTAAAGCAAGCATCACTGTTACTGTTTTTGCCCATATTACCCAATCTCATGAAAGTGCATATAAATAGCACGGCGAAAAAAACGCAAAAAGTAAATAGATACGTAAAAATGGACTTTGTATATGCTATGGGATGGGTAGAGTTAGGGTATCATATGCGCGCCAGCAAATTTCATATCATATTTATGTGAAAAAATTTATTTTATGCGTGCCAAACAAATGTGTGTCACACATATGCCTATTTTTTTTTTTGGCATACTATTTATATGCATTGCATGAGCCCAAGCTGTACTCATACTTAGAATAATAAGTTTGAAAAAATGACCTTCATACACGTCTAATGTCATTTTTTTTTTACTTTTCTTTGTTGATATGAGAAGTCAAGAAATAAAAATAAAAAAAAAAACTGAATTGTTCTAAATCTAGATTAATTAAAATGATTCATGTTGTTCCATGCAAATCCATTAAACCTTTTTAATTTTGACACAATAACCAATTAATATTTCGATTTTTATTCCTTTATTTTATTTTTTTATTATTTTTTTGAGAAAATAAACTACTTTTTAAATGAAGGACATCCTAGTATTGTAGCGACAAGTTTGTTTGTGGGTAAACCACTCACATTTGCTTTAAAAAATGTTAAATGCAGTTTTATTTTTACTCATTAGAAGACTGAAAAAACAGAAATACAAGAATAATATGAAACGTCGTAACTTGAATTTGAAGCTGCTAAGCTAAGGAGTACGTACTCGTAAGGAACAGACCACAGTTCTTTGCGGCCCGTGTTTTTAAAAAACTTTCTGAACACTGAGAAATCTCATGCTGTACATTTTAAATTATTTGCATTATACAGGCTGAATGGTGTGTGGTTGCGGGGCGGACTACTGTGGTTTTAATATTAGTAATATTGAAAAACAAATTGTTACTTTCTCAGTGAAATAGTAATTGTTTGTCCTCAGCACAACAGTGACATGCTGTTTGTCATTCCTTTTAAGAAAAAGTGGGTGAAATAGAAAGTGCAAAGAACTTCCTGTGTTTAAACTCAGAACAGCAGGGGTTTCTCTGCCCACTTCTCATGCGACATAGTTCAGTGATTCATTTCATCAAACTAAAAAGCATGGGGGGGATGAGACATATATGGAATTTAATAATTATGTGTATTTTTTATGATCTTTGGGTGTTGAATATGGTCTAGATAATACATATTTGATGCATTTATCTATTTATAGTAGTTTTTCATATAGTAATGTTGTGCTTTAGTTTTCATGTGCAACATAAAGATTATATATAAATAATTAATGCTGAATTGCAATGGATATAATCTCCTAATGATAGAGGTTATTCCCATTGATCTGAAGTATTAAACTGTGGTGTATAACTCTTGCTATTGCTAACATGAATAATGCCTCAAATCATGCAGCATGCAGTTTATTTATGAGAGGGGTGTTATTGCTTTTAGATTTGCTTTGCGGACCATAAAACAGGCAAAAAATATATATATTCCATAAACTTGCATTGAACTCGCAGGCACCATAGCCACTGCATACTGTAGCACACTCTATAAACCACTCAGAACATCCTGACAGCTAGTTTTGCACAGGTTTTTTCTTTAGGAAATGTCAAAATCTAGTTCTAAATGTGAGGCTTTCTGTCGCTTCGAGGTCATAAAGTCCTAGTTAAGATTTCACACGGTTCCCATCAGAATCTTGCCTTTGTTCTGTGCTTTTTGGGCCATGCCAGACTTAGCTGCAGTTGTCGTACGAATGACGCGTGATTAGTGCTTTTTTGGGGGTTTTTTTTTAGAGAGAGAGAGATAGCAGGACATTGTGTGTTCATCAGAAAGACCCCAAAAAACAGGCCATCTATGAACCGTTCCTCAATCTGAATAGAAGTAATTGAATTTAGAATATGAAAAAGCCTCTTTGTCTTTTAAAAAAAAAAAGATTGCTTGATGTCGTCCTTGATGTTCTCGCAATTAAGCTATAAAAAGGAAGCAGCCCACTTTCGAGGGGGAATGGACAAAAAGCTTTAATGATGGCAAGGAACAGAGTGGCGGGTGACGGCAACAAAGAAAAGACAGAGTTTGACAGGAGATTGTTGAATGTGGAGTGTTTGGTCGTGCATCACTCGCTGAGTCAGACGCATTTATCAGTCCAGTACACTGCGGCAATGGCTCAATGCAGAAAAACAACATTTTTCCTGCTGGCCCTGTAGATTGTTTGTATATTAGAAGCGTGCTCGGTTATTTAAGGTCTGGTGAGTGTGTTTGTGTGGTTTGACAGTGACTCACCTCTCACTGCTGGTGCCCATCTGGACTAATGTGGGTGCGTACTGTGTAGAAACCTCTCAGACCAGTAGGGCTATTTTCGTGGTTTAGCTCACAGGCTACGTGGGAGATCTCCTTCTTCACTAAACTGTGACACAGGACATGGACATCACGACTTTACAGCCCACAAATGTGCAGTAATTCAAAATGAGTAAAGTAAACTTTTCGGTTGTGACTAATTCATCTGCTGTATTTGTCATTATTGGTTTTTATTAGCTAATAAATAAATAAATAAATAATAGCCGGTACTTTTAAGGACCTGAAACATTCTGTCGATTTCTCACTCTCATGTAGTTCGAAATCTGTATGACTTATCTGTTAAAAAAAAAAGAAGATTTTTGGAAAAATATCTGAGGACTATTCAGTAAAAGTCAGTGGAGCCAAAACATTCTTAAAAATATCTTATCAATTAAGCATTGTTTATATATACTGTGTATATATATATATATAGATATAGCCATCCTAGGAATGTATGACTTTCAGATGAATTCAATCGGAGTTTAAAACATGTCTTGGCTGAATGGGGGCCGAGAATTTGAAGCCCAAAAAGTGCATCCATCCATTATAAAAAGTGCTCCACACAGCTCGAGGGGCTAATAAAGGACTTCTGAAGCAAAGTGATGAATGTGTGTAAAAAAACCTCTCCTTCACTAACCATCGTACACTCTTAAAATTAAAGGCGCTTAGAAGGTTCTTTACAGCGATGCCATATAAGAACCATTTTTGGTTCCACAAAGATATTGTAAGGGTATGTTATAGGTTCTTTATGGAACCATTCAGACTAAAAGGTTCTTCTCTGACATTGTGAAGCACGTTTATGTTTAACAGTGTATCCCTTTTTTTGGGACAGTTATCAATGGTTTTCAGTAAGCTTTTCCTTAAAGTAAATAACAGAAATGTACATTCTGCCATCATTTGTGACCACCATGTAATTTCAAACGTGTACTGCTTATTTTCTTCTGTTGTTGTTTTCACCCTCAGCATTCTTCAGAATACCATCATTATTCTGCAACAGAAGTCTTTACATCACTTTCATTTGATATGCTGTTTGAAAGTACCACTATTATATAGGTTTAGATGGGTTAGTTCACCCTTCTGTAAAGTCTTCTGTTGTCATTTACTTACCTTCATGTCATTCCAGAAATGTGACTTTCTTTTTTTCTGTCGAAGTTGTAAGAATTGTTTCAGTGTTTTGTTTTGTCTATACAATGAGAGGTTTTTGGCTCAGGCCCCAGCGTACTTCAGAAATATCTTCGTGTGTTTCACAGAAGAAATAAAGTCAAACAGATTTGAAATAAAATGAGGGTGAGTAACTGATGACACATTTTTAATTCTGGGGTGAACAACCTCTATAAATATGGATGTCTTGAATTCTGAATAGAGAAGTAAGTGCGAGCGCACCCTACCGAATGTGTAGGGGTTTGGCTTTACTAGTGTCCCAGAACAATCCCTGCAGGGGTCACCCATCATCTGCTCCTCATCAGGGCAGCTGGAGCTCCAGCTCAACTAATCTGGACTGATGAGACCCTAAGCGGCGAGCGTCCAGCTGCCCTGTCAGTGCAGACACCTCTGCCTTAAAACCCCAAAACAATCATGAGAATAAATGACGCTGAGAAAAGGAATGGATCTTGGTGACTCATACAATCTGATCTCACAGGAATATATTGTTTTGACGATAACATTTTGTGTGAATTCGTACAATGTGAAATAAAAAAACATTAGTATGATACCACAAGTGTTAGTTCAGTCCCACATGAACTGAGGTGGTAATTATAACTCACAAACCCCTTAGCATAACAGTCACTGATACATAATCTATGGGAACATTTTATGCCACTGAAAAAAACAGTAATAGTAATAAAGATAGTTACGTTTTTATTTTACATCTAACAATTCACCTTGATGGTTATATCTTGGTTAATATCTCGCAATTCTGAGTTTAATTCTTTTAACTCTAACTTATTAAATTGCGAGTTTGTTTTTCTTCTCTATTTTCTATTCTTCTACTTTTCTTATTTTTCTTTCTTCTCACAATTGCAAGTTATATCTTAGTTAACATCGTACACTTCTGAGTTAATATCTTGCGATTCAGTTTTTTTCAGAACGGATATGGAATGTGGTTTTAAACTAAAATGGGGTTTGCGATATGTTCTAAAACGCAAACGTTGAAGTAGTTTAAACGACAGGAGTAACCATTTCAAATGTTTTTTTAACAAAAACGTAGCCTTAGTAATGTTGCAATTTTTTTGAATTTTAAGTCATATATTTAAAATAACATCTTACGATTATGAATTGATATCTTGCAATTCTGACTTTTATTTTGAATTGTAAGAAAATGTATAGTGAGTTTATATCTTTGGAATATATTTGTCCCACAATTTGGACTTTTCTACTCAGAACGGAGAGCAAAAGTTTAAATCTTAAGTTTTTTTTAACCACAGAACAGCGAGTGTGTGACGCAATTCGTACTTTAGTTCTCAAAATTATGAGTTATATCTTATCTTATCTTATAACTCAATTTTGTTCTGACTAAAAAGACAGAATTGTGAGATATAAAAGCCATTTACATGCTTCCATAGTAAGTAGATTGTACAAATGAAAACATACAAATTTATATGAATTATGGACCAATTTCCTGGATTTCTGAATTGCCATGTAATTATGCTGATCCAGCAACTACACCAGCATAAATCAGTTTGAAAATTGGCATAGGATTTTGAACTGTTTGCCCCCATAACATCTCATTTCCTGCTGTGTTGTCCATTGTTCACACCAGCCAAGTGTGAGAATCGATGGCTCCACAGCTCGTTGCCTTTCGCTAACATTAATTACAGCGTGCAATTAGCATGGGGCACGCAATTAGCATCAGAATCTAACAGTGCTTGTTGCTCTGACTGAACCGAGACTGTCCAGCCTCTTTCATCAGGCTTCTCCACATCCAAAAGCAGGGTGGACCCAGCTGACTCTCCGCTCTCCTAATCAAGGCCTGGCAGGCAAATGAGGCTGAGCACTGAATAATTAATCAGCATGATTACAATGATGAATGCACCCAAATCTTGTAGAGGCTGTATTACTTAGGGTGGGGGGTGGACAAGGGAGAGCGACATGGAGAGGGAGACAGATTGTGGAGGCTTGAGATCAGCAGAAAGCGAGCGAGAGAAAGGGCGGAGGGGGGCCGGGGAGCTGGCCAGCCACCCACTATTAGGGCCATCTGTCCTGCAGAAAGACATTTCTGTGCAAGCGCATGCGAGAGCTTTGCGCATGTTTGTTTCTATTTATTCCCCAAATCTGCGGCAAAAGCCCACTGTGCCGCTGAGCCAAAGGAAGAAACGTTTCCAGGGACACTTCCTGACAAGCTAGAGCTTGTTGTGTAATATTCGGTTTTAAGAATTGGCTGTACTCCTGGGACCTGCAGCAGCTCAGGGCTTTGTCACTTTTTTTCACCTTCTGATTGATTTGTGTGTATAATTATATTTCCATGTTATACAGCGATGAACCTTTGTCACTTTAAAAGCAGTATTTAACTTGCTGCGAATTAAAACTTAACATCCTATATCAGGTTTAATTAATCACATTTGTGTGTTCAATTTATATATGTGTATATATATATATATATATATATATATATATATATATAGGTGGGTGTGTGTATATGTGTATGTAGGGGTCAAAGACGTAAAGATGTCTGCATAAATGTACGTAAAGTGACTACCTTTAAGGTTTCAGATAAGTTTTTTGGAGAATAAAATATATAAAAATTTGTTTGAAATAATGTTACATTGTGATTCAGGCTAACAATATTGTTGTAAAAATGAAAGCAACATTCTTGTTCTAAATTGCACATATTAAAATGTATAAAAGAATAAAGAAGTATATTCAATTTTACTGTGATTTAATTAGTAAATCTTACTGACAGTTAGGGCAAAACCTAGGATAATGGCAAAAAAAAATTTTATTTGTGAAATAGTTTCTACGCCATTTTTTTCTTAGTGCCCTAAACAGACTTAACTCGCGTTAAGCGCGAGTGATTTACATGTTAAGTCAATGCAAAGACGATGCAAGATGCGTTTGACGCGTGTGATGCGTGATTCGCGCGAAACGCTCAAATTGAAAGATCTGAACTTTGACGAAAGTTCGCGCTACGTTAACCAATCAGGAGCTGGCTCTAGTAGTGACATAATTACTAGCAAACGGAGGCAGAATTCTGAAAATATGGAGGACAAAATCATTGTCGCTGTATATGGAGGAGCTGTACGACACATCTTCGTACATTAATATAAACAGGAATAAAAAGGAAATAAATACTTGATTCATTAAACCAAAGTTTGCCTATTAGATATACTCAAAACTAATTTTATCTCATGTCTAACCACTACAGAGAGAGGAAGCAACTGGCAGAAGCCCCTCCCATGACGCGAATTTGCGTTTACTATGAAGCGCATTTCACGTAAGAAAAAAAGCGAGTTTCACAAGCGAATGAAGCGAGTAAACTCAAAATGTTCAAAATGTCCAACTACATGTGAATAGCGCAATTTGGCGTAGTTGAACGACTGATGTTTTGTTTTACATTCGAGATTTGGAGGAACCGTGCTTCAGTAGTGCAGCATTATTACGAGGACCATCAAAAAAAAACCTGCGGCCCACTATTTTCAATTGACAGTCACATGTCTGAAATGACGCATGGTGTATGGACTCATCCTTCCACACACGGGTACAAATGGAGACGACTGCATCTCTAATGAACAGAGGATCCACACACACACAGAATCCATACACTCCGTATTTACTGCTGGGTGGTCTGATGGATTAAAAGGAGGTTGACTTGTTAAAAGGTGACACATGATGAACTGGCGTCCTCTCTCTCCTCACTTACCCAGCAGCTCTGAACAATTGCATCATCGCCAGGCATGATGTCATCCTGCATCCACGACCAGGAACAACGACTGGTGTGGAATATTTAATCAGAAAGCAGGACACTGTTATTGAATGAACCATATTTCATATGTTGCTGCAACAGCTGCCTGGAACACAATCTCAGGGGAAGGTAGATTGAATATGGGCTGGTTTGTTTTAGGATGGTGGTCAATGTACTTCGTTAATACACATTCCTGGTGTGATTTATTGGTGTTATTCCAAAGAAAAAAAATCGATAATTGGTAATCTTTTTAGAAAAGCTGAAGCTTTATTTTATTCTGTTTAATATTCGTTCCCACTTTATAGTAAGTGTCCCTAATACATGTGTACTTCTAAAGTAACTAGCTGTGTATCAAGTCTATAACCACAGTGTAAGTACACATCGCTACGTAGTATCTACAGCTGTAATATTTGTGTAACTACACATGTAACAACCCTCAGAATGGTGTAAGTACAAATGTGTAACAGGACATTGTTCCATTACTTTTTTTAATACACATAAAATAATTTATTCTGCAAATGCATTTCTGTGTCCCATTATTTGCGTAATAAGTCAAAAACCACCTCAAGTGAGAGTAAAAACTTTTTTTTTGCAAATTAAAGGATTTTTTTGAAGTTTTTTTAGAAGTTACTTTTGTGAAACTTAAGCATGTGCATAAAACAGGGTGATGAAAACACAGGTAGAGATAAATTTGAGGTAAGGAAGATTAAAAAAAAAACAGGGAATCAGACTAAAAATGTAATGTTTTGTTAGTGGCTTTTAACACTTTAACTGTGATATACACTACACTTTTTGAAAGTCTAGGGTTGGTAAGTATTAATTGTCTTCAAAAAAGAAAAAGCGTACAAACCCCAAACTTTTAAATGATAGTTTAGAGGTCTATTTTTATGCAAAAGTAATATAACTAGTAAGTTCGCTCTCTTCATACTAGGAAAAGGGCAGTGTGTGTGTACTGTAGTTTGTTTTGGGTTAAAAGTCATTGGATCCAAGTCTTGTTAAGCTCTTGAGCCAAATCAAACACATTTGAGTGTATGTGTGTGGGTGCATGTCTGTCTGTGCTTGTCTTCCCTCCTTTATGTTGAACTCACTCTGGATACACCCAGCTCTGACTGTCCAATTAAAGAGTTTGACTGGGCTCAGGCGAACCCTCGCTCTCTGCCTCAATAAGCTGTAGGGAGCATACTTGACTTTGACGTGAAGGAAAATCAATCACGACATAACCCTCCAAAAACAAGCACACACGCTGTTTTGAGCGGCGCGAGCTGTGAACGCATGGCCTTTTGTATGATAAAATCTTGAGGTTCCATTGTGCAGATGGAGAGGGAGTAGCGGTGAATGAGAGCAAATCCGTTTTAAATGGACCGGTGTTGTTTGTGAATGTAGTCACGGCCATTTAACAGGGTTAAATCGGCGACTGCTGAATGTTAGCAGGAATCAAATGGAGCTTTTCAATAGCATTACAATGGAGCTTGTGACTTGCATTATGAGTCAAATATCATTTTCTGTTTTTAAAGGTAATGGATAATGATACTGAACTTAATGGAATGACTGAGAACGTAATCTAATTATGTTTGCGAGATGCCGTGGTCAATTAAAGTGAAACAGTGACTGAATCGGCATCTATGGGATTTTCTTTTTAAAAAGACTTTGTATGAAAAGCTGCAGTTTCCATTGCGAGCGGCATGCGAGTGCTATTTTATCATACTGCAGAATGTTTTCTTTACTTCTGGAAAGCATTTAAATACATCTTTTGATGTTTTTTTCATTATTATATTTTGCTAATTTTCCCCTTTGCCTCAGAGCGAAAATTAAACCCGATCCCATATCCCTGCTTCCTTTTTGTATCTAATAATGCCGTGTTGTTGGTTCGGTCTGCAGGGGAATCTGCTATTAGATGATGTTTACATGCATCATTCGGTTTACTGCAGTTGAATCTCCTCAAGCAGAGAACCTAAAGCAATAGCTCACCCAAAAATGTCAATTATTTACTCCAGTCTTGTGTTTTTCCAACACACATCCGTGTGATTTTCTTTCTTTCTTATATAAAGACTGCTACGCCTTTTGTCAGTACAATGAAAGTGGGTCTGGAGCTGTCAAGATCTAAAGCAGTTTTGTTTTTCTTCTGAAATCATACATTACATGAGATTAAGACTGAAATTTAAATGGGTTATATGATATTGCTAAAAAGAATCAACAAACTACAAGCACTACTGCTCAAATGCTCATGTTTGAATACTAAGCAGCAGATTCTTTAAATAAGCGAGTTTACTTGCAGGCTGTGAGTCAGAAGCACCAGACTGTCCTTGCAAAGTTGGAATTGCCCCACTGAACCCATCTGAGAATTTATGTGGAACTCTTCTTGTTAACAGTGTTAACCACTGAGTTCTAGTTGTGTTCTCTTTTGGAAGCCCAAAGAAAGTAGTTTCACTTTCACAATGAAGTACAGCATCTCCAGAACATGGCACCTGCAGCAACACTACAGCAAGAATAATAGCTCTACCTTCTTTTTTTTGCGTTAATTTGGACATTTGGGGCCATTGTTTAAATGAGCTGTTTTAAGGGGGTTTGGACAAGTCTTATCTTTAATAAAGAATATCTCTTTGGTTTTGCGAGTTTAGTCTTTGAAACTTTAGGGATCTTATCTATGCACACACAGCTTGTAACACAAAAAGGAGAAAGAAAAAATTGAAGTTGCATCAATGAACCAATCAATGAGGTTTGGGGTCTGTTTATTTTCTCTTTTTATTAATTTAATGGATTCTTGCCAATAGACGTGTACGAATTTTAAATAAACTGAAAAATATATATATTTTTTAAGCTTGCAAGTTCTAGCCTATAAATTCTTTGAAAAGATTACGTTTCTCAAAATGACTGTGTTACAGAGAAGCCAGTGGTTCACACAGGTTTATGAAAACATGGGTGTGATTTAATGGCGACAGAATTTTTATATTTATGTGAACTATCCCTTTAAGCATAATCCTTCTTCAACCTGGCGAGTCCTTCAAGACTGATGGCATCTGTCATCAACAAGCAAGATAAAAGGCTGTGTCTTAAATACCTTGTAGTGAATGAGAGCATGCGTTCATCTCTGTCATCCCCAATACAATAACGCTTACGGATGCTTCTTTTATCTGAGGGAAAGAGTTGCTGCTTAGTGCTTTTTTTTTGTTTTGGGTGGAGGACGTCAAGCATTGTGTAACCCGGCTCAGGTTTTAGCAGACTGCGAGAATTAATCGCATGATGCACATCATGGAGTCATGTGTATCTGCTGTTCCCAGAATGCGATCTGGTCTAAGCCTGAAAGACTTGGCGTATAACAAGCCTCCTGTTTGTGTGTGTGTGTGCATGTTTTAGATCAGACCTCGGGGCTCCTGATGCACTGATATCGATTGAAGGAGCAGGATTGTACAACAGCTCTGGGTATTGATCTTCACTGTGTGTGTTTCTGAGTGTGTGTTTGTGCCACGTGTGCATATGGAACTAAGAGCTGGAGAGCGTGCAGGTTATCTTCTCAAATGTCCGGAAGTCTCCCATGTGGCTATGACCTTCCTCCAGTTAAAAAAAAAAATTCTCTCATCCCATTATCTGGGCAGTGTTTCAGGAGATAGAGGTGCCGGCCCCGTACCATGCCTGCATTCATCCTGTTTTAAACCACATCAGAGGTCTTAAAGAAAACTCTAAACATCTTGGCAGATAATAATCAGTCCTAATACCCCCAGGCATCGCTGTAATCCAGCGTGTGAGGTTTACTGAAGATGCTTGTGTTGTATGTCAGTGTATGTAAAAGTTGTGTGTGTTCAATGTAGTGTAAACAAATAGATCTGCACAGAATCTTAGTTTAGGTTCTACACATTGCTTTTTTATTTTCCTTCTATATTCAAAGAATTTAGAATACGCATCTTTCAGCTTACCAGTAAGTACTCTAAGCTGACACCAAGAATAAAATACATTCATTTAAAATTCATGTGAAATATGAAAAATATTTATTATATGTTTATTTATTTTTTATGTTGATTTTTTTTGCCCAAAAGTATGTGGTGTTGTTGTTTTTTATTATTATTGTTAAAATATTTTTGATGTTTGAAATCATTCATATATGATGTATTATGAATATATTCTAAAAATAACGCATAATTAAATAATTACAGGACTAGTAAGGCAAGGCCAGTTTATTTATACAGCACATTTCATACACAATGGTAATTCAAAGTGCTTTACATAAAAGGAAATAAAATAATCATAACATTAAATTTAAAAAAAAGTAAAACATTAACATTATATATATTTTTTTCAATTTTAAGTAGTTGCCAAAGCATCAGATTTTTTTTATTTCATAGTATATTTTAAATATAGAATTTTAACTAAACTATTAAAATGACCAAAAATAAAAACTGCTAAACTATATAAACATATGTATAAGAAGTAATAAAAATGACAAAACACAAAATTCACTACAACCATAACTAAAATGGAAATGGAAAATATATTAAAAATACACATCCACCCACACACAATCTTTTCTCACAATGTTTAATATACATGAAATAGTGTTATATTAAGTTTTAGCAAAAGCTGTAGTAATTTTTATATATGTACAGTATATATAGTAGTATTTATAATATACATCATATATTTATAATGTATACTGTGTGTGTGTATGGATATATCTAGATAGATAAATCATATGTTTTATATTACTGTACTGCAAGAAAAATATTGTACTGTCAAAATTGAAAAAAAAATACTTTAAAATAATTGCTGCCAAAATTGCACATTTTATAAAATTAAAATATTTGATATTGTTTTACAAGAAAAATATATTTATTTCCCTTTAGTCTGTGCTGAAACTGAAAAGTGTACTGAGTTGAGTCAACTGAAAATCTGTTCTACTCAAAAATAAGAGTGACACCAGCAGATGTTCACTTGAGAACCGTTTCATGAGTAATCGACAGCTGAAATTCAGCAATGACTAAGTGCAAGGTCATGACACCAGGGTTCAGTCTGAGCTTTTAACACACACACACACATGTGTGTGTGCACTGCAAACACTGCAGCAGCGGCACGAACCGATTCGTCAAGCCTTCAAGCTGATGAGATTTTTTCATCATTTTTAATCCAACAGTCTCCTAATGGTATTTGCCTCTTATTCTCAGCTCTGCACTAATGCTGCTCTCTCTCTTTCTCTCTCCTGCGGGCTGTATATTTATTGTAAATTTACGGCTCCGATTTATTTATTTATTTCCTCATAAATTTTAATTAGGACTTCAAACGTTCTTGCATTGGCCAGCAGAGGCAGGGTTTTCCTTTGATCACACTCACATTTTGCCTTTCTCTCTCTTTTTTTCCCTCTTCTTCCCTATGGGCATCTCCACTCTAATTGGTTGCCTGAGTGCTGTGTGTCTGTCATTCGCTCTGTCGTTGAACATTAAAGTACGCCGGGTTTCCAGTCTTTGCCAGGGTTGCCAGATTGGTGCCCTCGCTTGGGATGCCATTGAAACGCAGTGAGCTTTGGAGTGTAAAAAAAACTCTGACAGGCTTTAAAAGCTGTTTTTGTGCTTTGATTGCGTCTTTCCGCCCACAAGTAAGAAGTCATGCAACCTCGCAGCATCACTCCCCCTCAGAATCCACGCGTGCAGAAGAACAGCACTGACGCACACGAGATCTGTGTTATAATCACATGTTACAGTGTGTTCTTCATTATTAGTCATTATTACAGTTCGCCTAGACTCACTGGCCACAGAACAGAAGTGGCCAGTGAATCAGATTTATTTAAAATTATATGAAATATAATAAATGTATAATAAATAAATGTAATATGCTTAATAAAAATGTTAATATATATATTAGAAATAATTATAATATAATATAATATAATAGTATATTATACAAGGTTTATATTTAAAATTATATTTAAAATATTAAAATATTTAATATTATATATATTATATATAATTTTTTTATAATTTTATAATTTTATTTTTTATATACAATACAATATAAATTATAGATATATGTATTTGTATCTATGAAAGTGCATAGTAGTTTAATTAAATTTAATATTAATTTTCATTATTTAAATG
>JAUMHP010000068.1:14585281-14609297 GCA_032361065.1 Enteromius trimaculatus
AAAGCCACACACCTGTCTATATAAGACTTTACAGCTCACAATGCATGTCAGAGCAAATGAGAATCATGAGGTCAAAGAAACTGTCTGAAGACCTCAGAGACAGAATTGTGGCAAGGCACAGATCGGACGGAAGCCTCTCCTCAGTGCAAGACACATAAAAGCCAGCATGGAGTTTGCTAAAAAACCTGTAGGACTCCAGGATGTTGAGAAATAAGATTCTCTGGCCTGATGAGACCAAGATAGCACTTTTTGGCCTTAAATGAGTCCGCTGACCCCACCCCTCTTTTCCGAGGCACTCTCAGAGGATCTTTTTTTTTTAGTCATATTCAAAGTGAAACTTGCTAATTAGCACATTATTAGGAAAGGTGATTTGCAAAGATTCATTAAAAGACATTATAAGCACTGTTTCTGTAGGTGAGGCTGGATCTTGAATGATTCGCGAGAACATGAGCGCATTTCAGTTGATCAGGGGGCGTTTCCCTTCAGAACCAAACGTAACTTTAATCCTCCGTGTCTTCAGTCACTCAGATGTCGGGGGTAAATGACTACTGCTATGTTCATTAATACATTCAAGAACAAAACACCTTAATCGCATAGGAGTCTTGCTTGACACGCTGCTGTCAATCAACTATTGTGGGAGTGGCCTCTGTCAGTGTGACGCCATAGCGACATGCATTTGAGAATGGCTTGATTTCAGAAGGGGCAACTTATTTTTTTAATAATAAAAAAACTACTGGGTGAATCTTTATCATTGTAGGGTGGTTGTGTACACTCTCAACACATATTTCAGTCCAAACAGCTTGAAAAAGTGCATGTGGCCCCAAATGACCCCTTTAATTCTAAACGGTATGTGTGGAGAAAACCAGGCACTGCTCATCACCTGTCCAATGCAGTCCCAACAGGGAAGCATGGTGGTGGCAGCATCATGCTGTGGGGGTGTTAATTAATGCGGCCAAGTACAGGGATATCCTGAACAAAACCTTCTCCAGAGTGCTCAGACTAGGTCGAAGGTTTACCTTCCAACAAGACAATGACCCTGAGCACACATCTAAAATAACGAAGGAGTGGCTTAACATCAACTCAGTGACTGTTCTTGAATGGTCCAGCCAGGGCACTGATTAAACCCAATTGAGCATCTCTGGAGAGACCTAAAAATGGCTGTCCACCAACATTTACCATCCAACCTGACAGAACTGGAGAGGATCTGCAAGGAGGAATGACAGAGGATCCCCAAATCTGCAAAAATGTAAAAAAAAAAAATCTGTGTTTTCTGTCAATATGGGGTGCTGTGTGTGCATTAATGAGGAAATAAAAAATAACTTGATATGATTTTAGCAAATGGCGGCGGGTCTGAGTACTTTTCGTACCCACTGTATATGCAAAATTTACTTTTAGATGTTGTTTGAACATAAATGTGTGTTTACAGTGTAAATATATGACAAAACTGTAATTGCTAGAGTGTATTTAAAAGTGTTTAATTAATTTGAATTAATTCTTAAATATTTGAATATAAAAATATATGTATTTAAAATATAATAGATTTAACACACCAAATCTTTTATATTAAAATGATGAAAAAAAAAAATGTTAATAAATGATTTAAAGAACTTTTCATACTTTAGCAAGGAAAAACCAGTCTCCTCTTGGCTTCAAATATTAAAATCCTGATAATTTTCATTACAATTATTCATTTTGTTCTTCTAATTCATAACTGGCATTTTGTTTTGTTCTCTCTCCTTTGCATTTCTGTGCTCATCACTAGTAGGGATTTTAAGCAGCCTCCGCTGTTGGAACTGCAACAGCATTCAGATGTCATATTGCACGTTTGCGATTTCAGCTGCTACTTTGTGGTGTACTGTAACCGTCTACTACTGGAGAACAACTGATTTGCTGTAGTCATTACAACATGACAGATTAGCTAGTTATGTTACAGTAGCTGGTATATACCATTTAACTACATCAGTATGCGATTCTACCACTAGTCTTTCTCTTTAATCTGTTTGATTATGTTTTAAACTTTATGTCACTGTACGGCAACATATGGACAAACCAGGGAAGTGAGGATCCTGTTAGTAGATTTCAGCTCTGCTTCAAAGACCACTGTCCCATCACTCCTACAGCCCAAATTAACTCAGCTCTCCGTGCCCACCTCCGTCTGTCCGTGGATCACCAGCTTCCTGACTGAGAGGCAGCAGCTAGGGAGGCTGGGAAAATTGCTGAAACAGTTCTACTATGGCATCATTAAATCCTTCATATGCAATTCTGTAATAGTCTGGTTCACGTCAGCTACCAAATCTGACCTCATACATGGGAAAAACATTTTTTAAACATGAAAAAAAAAAACATGGGAGAAATCAGGGTCTGTCGGGAGGCCAGTTCTCCTCTGGCGAGATGAAACCAGCAAGCTAAATTTTAACTGCAGCAAAGTTAGATTGTGTAAAGGACTTGTCCCGATGGTCATTGAGGTCTCTGGGGCTTATCTAGGTGTCCTGCTTTCAGCTGACAATCAGGGCTGTAGACTTCATCTCTAGGTGCTTATCCACCATCTGAGCTGGATTCCAACTGGATTCAGGTGACTACGATGACCTCAGAATAAGAAAGAAACAGACTAATGTTAGCGTAGATGTGATTCTTTTCTTATGATGTACTGAGTACATTTTGTGTTTTGGCAAGTGTTCTCTATTATGGCTGATCTAATTAATGCAGTCTATCAATCCTTTGACGGATGTAAATATTAGAAGTGTATTAGTGTGTTATGTGTAAGCCAGGTTACAGGTCTTTAATATATAGTAGATTTAAACTGACAGAGTGTGTCTGCCTCCCAAACAGTATTAGGTAGAGGATCTGCCGCCTGCAGTCAATTTTGATAAACAAAATTTTATTTAGGCTATCCTTGTGTACTTAATGATTATGTACTTATGTAAAAAAACGAAATTATGAAAAAAAAGAAGAAGAAATTTTTTTTTTTAGTTTGTACAAAGATATGTCTGCTGTTTACAACAGCACATCGGATAGCACTGGGACTAAAATATGTGAAGCGATCAATGTAATCGTTGCCTTGAAACACATCTGCTAATCCCAACTCTAACCTCAAGTGCAAGCTGCTCACTTTGTTCTACTCAATTTTGCATGCACACACACACACACATTCACACATGCACATTCACAGATGATGCAGGCTATTTCAAAGTGACTCAGCTGCATCAGGTTCATGGGCAAAATCGCTAGTGTGTGGCTATCAATATGTATGTGTCGATGTCCTAGCGTGATCTGTAAACTGTGGCTTTTGTTATTAATGTCAAGCCCCTTAACTCACTTTACAGGTGGTCTATGCTTTCCGATTATAGCAACAATGACATTTAAATGCATTATGCACTTATCGACATTTGCTTAACAAGCTATGCACTGACAGCGGTTTTGGTAAGGCTAGTCTCAGAACAGTCAGCCTTCCCGGTCGTGTGTCACCATGTTCAAAATTCTCATGTTTAAAGTTGTGATAAAACCCTCAAGCTTACTGTACATTTAAAGAAGGAACAAACTAATTTTTGATCAGTTTAACTAAAGAGAAACTCTGGATCTGTGGAAATGACTTACTTAGCCAACCCACTATAGGTATAGTAGGTTGAAATGAAATGTTCCACAGCGTTAATCAGACCACCCTCAGCCTCAGGCAGTTTTTTTCCCTAATTAACACTGAATTAAGTATGTACAGAAATGAACAAACATCTAAAACTGACATTTATGTACTTGTTTGGTAAATCTTTCAAATACTTAAAAAAAAATTATTTTATATACATCATATTCATCCTCTTTGCCTATTAAAAAATAACAATATAATTTTACATAAAATTAAATATCCGTTAAATACATGTTTTTGTAGTATCTGTACTGGTTAAAGCTTCCGTTGCATCATTGTTATAGACTCTACATAGATGGTGACTGTGGCTTTTAGTAGGGGTGAGTAAACTTTTCTGAGTTGTAATGTCAAAGGCAGCAGACTGAAAAAAAGCAAGCAAGAAAAAAAAAACTAGAAAAAGCACTTAGCTAATCTTTGCTATAAAATGAATAATTATTTTAGCAAACCAGACCAACCTTGACTCCTGTCCACTGTCACCGGCTAGTAGAAAATCCTGGTTTAATGTGATAAACTTCATTCTATTGCTAATAATCCACCCTTCTAGCTATCCTTAAAAGGTTACACCACCTCAAAAGGAAAATTTCCAAACCCGTAAAAGCTTTATTTGTCTTCTTAACACAATTTGAGATATTTAGGATTAAAAACGGAGAGGCTTATGACTGTCCTACTGACTGCCAACTAAATAACACTGTCAAGGTCCAGAAAAGTATGAAGTATAGTCAAAATTTCCATCTACCATCAGTAGTTCAACTGTAATGTCATGAAGCAACGAGAATACTTTTTGTATGGTAAGAAAACAAAAATAACTTTAAAATGAATTTTGCACCATGGCGCAATTTTGGAAAATACTGCTGCATATAAATAGCTTACGCTCTTCTGTGTCAGCTGCGACACAAGGATACATCTTCTTCATGCAATTATGTTTTGATCTGAACAAAAACAGCGCATCTGTGTGTCGTGGCTGACACAGAACAGCGTGCGTTATTTGTATCCAGCACATACTCTCCACATTGGAGCTCCAGTGCCAAAACTGTTGAATAACATCTGTATTTATTAGCATTTAAATATTCTCGTTGCTTCATAACATTACGGTTGAACCACTGATGCCAGATGGACAATTCCGACAATGTCTTTTACACTTTTCTGGACCTTAACAGT
Source organism: Enteromius trimaculatus (assembly GCA_032361065.1). Lineage (NCBI taxonomy): Eukaryota > Metazoa > Chordata > Actinopteri > Cypriniformes > Cyprinidae > Enteromius > Enteromius trimaculatus. The sequence continues at coordinate 14,590,077 of JAUMHP010000068.1, forward strand.
GTTATTTACAGACACAAGCCTCCTGGTTTTCATCCGAAATTTCTTAAATTGTGTTCAAACTAAACTTTAACAGGTTTGGAATGGCATGGGGGTAAGTGATGAATGTGAAATGTTACATTTGGGGTGGAGTAACTCTTTAAGTAACTAAAGATGACATTCTGCATATTCTCAAATCCCTGTTTCAGGAAGTACTGTACACCAGCACAACATAGCTTTGTGAAGCCGAAGGTATTTAATACCTGCTAGCAAAGGATGACAGGTTTTTTAACTGATTCATCTTGAATAGCTCATTGTAAATGAGTCTGATGAAAATATACAATGCTCACAGGGACATAGGCAGACCCCCAGTGCAAACACATCTAAAATGTGTAACCTTAGTGGTGGGGATACCCTTCTTTCAAAAAAACACATCAGAGGAGGAGAGGAGCAAAGGGTGTGTTCAAGACGATTTGGGTTCCCTGAGGGGTTTCAGTCGTTGTAGTACAGTTTCACTGTGCATCACAGTGTTCATGTGGCTGTGAGAACCGTTGCGTACAGTATGCAAAACTTGACATTTCTTTCAAAAGGTGGAGGGGGGGGCAGTCTGGAAATTACTGGTGCATTAAAGCTGCGATTGTTAAACGATTTACCAGCAAAGCACCACAACAAATACGCACCAAACGACTGGCATCGTGCACATGAAATTTGTAAACTGAACTTACAAAACTGAGCCTAAACAGTTTTCACAAAGAGTATATTGTTTGTCATGACGCCTATTGTTGGCTTAAAAGCTACTCCTCTCAGATGTGGTTTCGTCAAGCAAGTGTTTCCAGAACCTGAGAGAAACCAGATGTAAAATGAAAGTGAAATGTCTATTTTTGTATGTTCAGTGTTAATTGTGTAACTGGGCAAAATTAATGCAAATAACAAAATATACAGTGAATCCAAAAATCAGATTTACTGCAAGAGCTTTAACGCCTCGCTGCATCAATGCAACAGTACTGGGATATTCTCATTGCTGTGGAATGAGTGGGAGGAGAGGGGACTAAAGGGCCGTTTATAATTCACACTAATTGCTCAATGCCTGGAAAGAAAAATCTATTTTTTTTTTGTCTTGTTATCGTTAACGGATTTCCTGGTCTTACGGAATAATAACGATTATTAAAACTTTATCTTATTAGATACTTCCTATTGGTGTGAATGACATGCTAAGAGAGAGAGAAAAAAAACAGCTAAAATCAGCCTAAGTAGGATGGCTTGTCTGAGCTGCTTTAAGATAAAAGTAGTTGGTCTTCCTGGTCAAGCTGGTTTGTATCTGATTGGTCAGCTGAGACTAGTCTTTTTGTCAGCCGGTAGGGCTTTAACACAGTTAAACTTTAGCTGACGCTCTGTTTACTTTTACAAAAATTTTCATTTGAATTCAGTCAGTTATTTTACCATGTAGTACCTATACCCCCAGTTTCACAGACAAGGCTTAAGCTAGTCCCAGACTAAATTACATGTTCGAGCTGTCTCAGATGAAAATAGCTTGCTCTGACATATCTTAAAACATTTCAGTGCCGTTGTTCTGTGTTACGATGCACGCCTGTAAAATTTTCTTATTAGGCATTTTTGTAAAAGTTGCTTAAATATCTTAATTCAACTGATGCCTAGTCTTGGCTTAAGCTAAGCCCCGTTTGTGAAACCGAGCCATAATGTCTTTCAAAAACATTAAAATGCACAAATTCACCAATTTTTTGTAATCTGTACAAAAACCTAGTATGTTTATATGAATTACCCCTAAGCATTTAAAATAAATATTTGAGTAATGACATATTACATTTGCATATTAATGGTTCTCTAATGTTGGTTATGGTCATATGACATGCTTTTTTCCCTTTTCTTTACATTTGAAATATATATATATATATATATAATATATAATAGATAATGGCACTGGGGAAATAGAGATACTCGACATGAAAGACCAGGCCTTTGTTAATTTCTTTAAGTTTTGTTTATTTAATTTGCCAGTTTATAGGAAGTGTCACATTTCACAATGTTTCCATGATAGTGTAAAGTATTGCACATTATAATTTGATAAAGATCTTCAGCCTCCACTGCAATGGATGATAAGAGGATCTCAAATAACAATTCACACCTTCGCTTTCATCCTCTTCCTGGAATTATTCTTATCTGGTGGGTTGAGTTGCTCATTAACCAATGCCATTAATTTGCCAAAATATGATTATATATTCAGTGTCGGTACAGAAAAGAGAAATGCATGTGTGAACTGTTGTTTGTTCAAAGAGATGAGTAGTAGATAAAAGAGGTGTATCTTTTTTTTTTTTTATTATTATTATTTTCAGAGTTTCGCTTGTGGCCAAGAGTGAGAGTTCCATTTCTTTGTACCCTTTCTTTCATGTTAAAATGGCTGTTTTCCAAAACATGATATTTTGCGATTATGGGAACAAGTGTGGGCAGTTGAATAATAAACTGGCACAAAAAAAAAATAAATGCATAAAAATTAGCAAATAGTAGAAAGAAATAATGTCTCCAATATTCTGTTCTAAACATTTTGGAGAAGCTTATTAATCTGTTCCAAAACACCAAAGCACATAAGTTTTTGATTACCTCACTTCCATTATAAATTAGAATTTAAGAATTAGATGAACATGTGAACTTGTGAAAATTACTCTGGAAAAAAAAATGGTATAGGGTTCTTTTTTGCTACAATTTTCACTAAGACATTGCTCATAAATTTCACATTTAGAAAAAAATATCAAGTTACATTGAATTAAATGTGAAGTTTTGAAGTACAACGATTTAATTAGCATTTATCTTGTGAAACATACCCCATAAATAATTTATTTTAATTACAATGGATTTATTTGTAATTTATTCCGGAATAAATGAATAAATAAAAAAAAAAAGTGTAGCTGAATATTAATTGCAATGCATCTTCTTGTCCCCATAATAAATATCTTTATGTATCTGATAAAATATTAAACTCATTTTCGCTTTAGGAATATTGAAAGCATACTAATTTTATCATAATATCACTTATAAGAGAATTATTATTTATTTATTTATTTTTTTTTTTTTTTATGTTTATTCCTCCTGTCAACACTATTAAAACAAAAATTGTTTTCTTGGAAATATTATAATCAAAAAACTTTCTGATCTCGACCAGTTCATATTTCTGCTGCTATCAGGAAAGGTTCCAATGAACAAATAAGTCAACAGCACAGATGCATGTATTTCTAGAAAAAGAAATGGTAAAAGGAAGCAAAAAAGCAAAAGAAGACCAATCACAGATGTTAGAGGTGTTAAGGGGAGGGGCTGGTTTGAGTTTAGAGGTGGCCTTGCTAGATCTTACCCACATGTAGACTTCCACTGGGCGATGACACCTCTGCTTGAGGTCGCGATGCGTGTTAATGCGTCTCTGTTGACTTGCTCGCGGCAGGACGCAGCCTCTACCTTGATCGTATAGGTACGTCTTTGAAAGTTTCTGTCAACCAGGCTCTTCTTCTTTTCCACCTTCTAGTGTCATCTTGCCATTTCTCATCTTGTCTGCTGCCTCTCTACCTCTTCCCCTCCCCCATCACCAAGTGCCGTGCTTTCTATATCTGGAAAAACATCTTTTGATTACAAAAGCATCCGTGCAAGTGTCTGATTGTGTGTGTTGAGGTCTCTTCTGACTGCAGGCCCGGAGAGGATGTGTCACTGCAGACAGGTTTTCCCCTGTTACTCATGGGCCTCTTTCTTGCACTGCGTTTCTTTATGTGGGCCTGACCGTTGCACTTTGCAGATTTCTAAAGTTATCACCTGTTACATAGTGTATAGGTTCGTTCTTCACCAGTGAGTGAGATTTTTGCGCTTACAGATTGCTTTTCGTCGGATAGGCCTAGTTGTTTTGACATGTGACATACTATAGTTTCGTACAATGAAGGCAAGGCTTCAGTTTGGTTATGGGACAGAGTGTAACCTGGGTCTCAGATTCAGACATTCACAGGCCTGCTTGGCAGGTAAGTCAATTGCTCATTGAACTATTGCACAATTTGCAGTCATTTGACGCCGAATTGCGTTGCAATTACTGCACGCGGTTTCATTCTTCTTATTCATTCTCATTCTGCTTATTATCATGCTCAACTGAGAATTCATTTCCACCTGGGCTTTAAAAGAAATGAGTGAAAGCATCGTTGGTATCGAGGTATCATTCACTGCGACACAAAAAAAAAAAACCTAAACTAAACGCTTTTAGCAATTTATTGGTAAATTTCATTTAGCGTTGCTAATTTGACCGTAGTCAGAAACAGAACAACAACAGATAGCTGTTTTTGTTTGTTTGTTTTTTAGTTGCTGGGGGGACTGTGATTACGATAGCTGTAGAAAATACAGCGAGCGCAGTAATGCATGAAACGGATAATGAATATTTTATTGTTTTTTAGGCTATTTTAAATAAAAAATTTGCTTAGCGTAGACAACACAATGCACTTTACATACAGTAGATAACTAGTTCATTTTTGACAACGTTTTTCAGCTTTGATTCTAAATTTCCAGTGACTTGTGCAAAGCAACAACAAGAGCAAGAGATGCATTTAGGTCGGTAGCTTTGGAAATATTATTGCATGTCCAAGGAATATGGCATAGCCTATTCTAAATTTATTCTGATCTTTGATGCATGCTAGATTAAGTACAGTAATATGACTCACTTATATTTGTGGAACACTAGACATTTAATATTAGAGTAATAATACATGACTCATCTGGCTCTTGTTTTTCTTTTTTTTAAGGTACACACACACACAAGCTAGTGCTACAAAGGTGGAAATTAAGGAGCAGTTTTCTATTTTGTTGACTGCCAAGTAGACATTTCACTTAAAAAATGAAAATAATAACCATCATAATAATAATATAGTCATACATTTACACCCTCATGATCGTTCCAAAGAATATGTATTGTGCATTGTACATCCACACAACGAAAGGCAATGTAGGCCTAGTTCAATATGTCTGGACACCAGTGTCCTTTAACGATCTTCTTTTGTGAAGAAATCAAGACATACAGATGCGGAACGTCAGGAGCGAGAGTAAATGATGACCGCATTTTATCTTTTGGGTAAACTGTTCTATTACTTTACTTAGTTCCACATCACATACGTTGTGTGCAGAATTGTAAACTACATCATGGTTGCGTAAACCGTCAACCGTTAATTTAAACAGTTATGAAAGTATCTACACATCTGTTTGGTAAAATGCCTGCAAATATTAACGTTGGGTTTTTTCAGTTGTTTTTTCATGCTTTGCTGCGCGCGTGTGTGTGTGTCTCTCGCTTTTAACCAGTTTAGCATCAATTCTAGTAATTAGAACATTGAGCACCGTCATCTCAGTACAGTGTGTTCCACACAATCCGTCACCATTGCATCCTAGCTGAGGGGGAGTGATCGTATCAGCATAGGTTTTTGCAGGCATTCGATACTCTTCGACTTTCTTGTTTTGCGCATTCGTCAGATCGACGACAAAACATACGCAAACCGAGATACTTACGACTGAATCTTTTGCATCTCGTTACTGTCCAAAGACAGTTCGTATTCCAGGATGGTCATGGTTCTTATTTGGAGTGCCTTTGTACGCCTTTCAAGATTGAGTATCAAAACCTTTTTTTTTTTTTTCCCAGACAGTCCGCATCATTGTGAGGAATTAGAACGCAGCTGACATGTACTGTAATCAAACGCTTCACCAGACACCACATCACACTGCTACTACAGTAGATGCATATCTAAACCGACCTACTGTATGGCTTTGATACTGTTGTTGTTGATCAAACAAACTTGAACTCTTACGAGTCTCAGCGTACCGGCATTAGTCAGAGTTTCATATTCTGAAGAGGTCTGTGGCTTCATCGCAAAAGCTCCACAACAAAATTTCAAAGGTGATGCAAAATGTGAAAGGTCCTTTGCCGCCTGACGTGACCAGACGTGTCCACCTCCGCGTTGAGCCATACACAGACACTACAATTCCAGTTCATGGTTGAATGTATTGTGAGATAGAAATGATTAAACACGCTTAGAGTTTCATTTTGTGAATTACATTGTCTGTCTGATGTATGAAAGTAGGTTAGAGGTGTTGTGTTGCTGATGAGTTCAGGAAAAAACCCTGCTCAATTCTTCTGAATATGTCTTTCACAATCTCTGAAATTAAGTCAAATGCCTTAGCCTATATTGCTATATGTATTTACCTCTTCGAGCTTATCTGTGTTTCAGTCTTTCTTTCGGTCTATCTCTCTGAAAGCTACGAGATCTGTTTTTTACTTTTAAAACAGCTGAACGGTGACAGGTTTGATCAGTCCTTGGATGCATGTAAAAAGTCTGGTTATCGATCACCTTAATCATGACTGTCTAGAGATCGAAATCTCAATGTATCGAGTTCGAGAAAATTTCAGGCCTATAAATCTTTCACCTTATTGATTCAGATTTTTTTTTTTTTTTAGATATCCAAACAACACCTAAGCCAGATATGTAATGCATAAATTGAAGAATGAATAAACAATAGCCTAACTTATAACCTGATAAGTCAATAAATGAGAAAATAAAAAAGATAAACAATTAAAATAGTTAAAGAGAGGGGTTTTACGGTCTACATAAAAAGCAGTGTTATTTATTAAATATATTTATTTTTATATTTATAATTTCCTGGGAGATTCATTTATGATTTTTACAATACTCTGAGTAGTTTTTCTCTCTCCATCTTCTCTTTCACATCATTGATTATTCCTCATTGTCCCATGACACACTTAAGCTCTGTTTTTCCCCCTATCTTAAGGCTGACATGAGATTTCTCATCACGGCATCAAACTCGATCATCTCACTTCAGCCGTACCCTTCTCTCTTTGAAGATGATCCGCATTCATAACCCTCACCACGTGCCATTTCTGCATCAGACGGAGCTGCTCCGCCAGGCTGGAACTCTCTGTGACACACTTCTCACCGTGGAAGGCCTTTCATTTAAAGCCCACGCTCTGATATTAGCGCTGGCGAGCAAGCGTCTCAAGCGTCAGCTTACAAACCAGCACGGTCCAGGTTCAGGGTATTGCTGCGTTATAGAAAAGGTCTCTTCCCACACCTTCAAGCAAATCCTAGACTATGTGTACAGCGAATCGCTGGAGGTGCCCAAAGGTGATCTCAAGGAGTTGCTGAGGGGCGCTGAGTACCTGGAAGTGGAGTCACTGGTAGAGCAATGTCAAGCACAACTTAGAGATCCAGAAGCCCCAACTAAGACAGACACAAAAGCGATAAAATCCCTTCAAGATGACAAAGCACACAAAGACACTCAGCTGTCTAAAACTAGCCACAGTTCAGATGAAGACCATGTTTGTTCTTTAGAAGAAGAACGTTCTTCCACCAAGAGACCGGTCCATGATACACATAAGAAGAGCTGTTCTCCCGTGACTCCTCGACCTCCCACGTTCTCCAGAGAGAGCATCATCTCCTCCAGCTCTCCGACTCAAAGCCCTCGCCTCTGTTGGCCACCGGTCAACCCGTCGAGGAGCATGGTGTTAAACTGTAGAGAAATTATGACCTTCCACTCCCTTCGAGCGTATCCCTACCCCACACCCATGTACCCCATCCTCCACCACTCGCTCCAGCCACAGGTCTCCTCTTCACTTATGGGTTACACAGGGTTGCTTCACCCCTATCACCCCCTCATACACTCTCCTCCGCTAACTCAAGACAGTCCCTTCATTCCTGGTCTGAAAGGAAAGAACGCCTCTATCAGTGCAGCTTTAACGGGATCCATATCAGATGATCAAGAGAGGTAAGAAATGACACACAAATGACACTTACAATGTTTGAATGCTATTGGATTGAATAAAATATTAAACCATGTGGAAATGATTTTAATGACAGACAGCACAAGCACAATTTAAAAGTATATTGTATTTTTTATTAGTTCCATCAAATGATCAATTGCATCCAAAATAAACATTTAATATATATGTGACAGCATTATTTATAATTCCTTCACCTCGTGCATCTTATGTGTGACTTCACCAGAAATAATTACTTCGGCGAAACATCAGAGAGGATATTTTGACAAATTATGTCAATACAGTGGAAATAATTCGTAACCAAAACTGTTTGGAGAATGTTTAATTTAAAACAATTATATATTTTTTAAACATAGAGCTTCACTCGTCCATCTTTTTCAGGGAGAAGTCCAAGGTTATAAGACAACAATCTAGGTTTTTTTATGATAATTTCGACAGGAAGCCACATTATAGTCAGCTAATTTCAGCGGAACACCATTAGCCTGGTAAACTTGTTTTTTTATCCAATGCAACAACACATTTACAGTCATAACCAAGAGCAAATACCGCAAAATCTGACCTTGCTTACCTTTGAAGTCTTTTTTTGTCACCTCTCACTAAATATTTCAAATTTCTAATATTTAAAAGTGCAAATGAGGGAAAGGTTTTCTACAATGCAAAGTATAGAGTCATTTTTAAGTTTTGTATATATTAGATTTAAAAGCAAAAATTATCCTGAAACTCTGCTTTCTCTGTACAGACCAAGATAGTTAAACTTATTTAAATGATTAGACTTTGGAACTGAGGCCATGCAGTCAGTCTTAAAACAAAACAGTTGCCTAAAAACCTGAATTTCAGTTTTAAAAAAATCATGTTCTCCAAAATATTTTATTTTGTGTATATATATATATATATATATATATATATATTGTAGGGCCAAACAAGTTGTTGTTACTTTTGGTTTTTTTTTTTTTTTTTAAATAGCAGTAAACCCTGAAAAGCTTTTTAAACTGCAGGAGTTCACACTTGTTGACTGTTTTGCATTTCTAAAAATGTAAAAAAATCCAAAATAGTTGTACAGTTTTGTACAAAAGTTCAAATGCAAGAATAGTAATCGACAAAATAACGTCATTTCTAAATTGAGAAAGAAATTCAGTCATGTGTGTCAAACTTTTATGGGTAACGTATATGCTTGAGTGTGTGTGTGTGTGTGTCTATGATCGTGACTTGGGTGATACTCTTTTCTTTCTGTACTTTCCAACGGACACATTTTCCCCAACCAGCCCCCTTTTCCACCTACAAGAATTATCTTTCTATAGGCTCCATTAAAATAAGGGAAACTAATAACTGTCTGTGGTTCCACTGCAGTGGAATAACAGTAATTATGCAATCAAGACAATTATATTATCATTGTAATGAAACATTTTGGGGTGTGAATAATATATCATAATTTGATTAACATTTTAATTGAATGACTTATAGATGCGCTTATGCTCATAAAGATCTGCAAGTCTCTCGTTTAAATAAAAGTGTTTATTTTTTAAAAAGTGTGTTAATTTTAAGTATTTGAGGCAGTATAAAAGCACAGAAACAGCATTTGCACTAAATACTGGATATGTTGGTGGAGTGTTTTGGAACACAACACTTACTATCAAGGCCGAAACTGAGGGGAGCCCCCCATTTGTCCCCGACTTTACAACAGTAAACATGAAAGTCAGTCATCTACACCCTCAGAGCAGGATGTTCTATTTCAGTCTCATTTTTGCCAAAGTCTGTTCCACTCCCTAATTTGCCACACACACAAACAGGTGCCAGATTGAGGCATTGATCTTTATACGTCTTTTGCTCAATCAATGCTGAAACGAAACACCTGATAGCAGACGCAGTTTTTGTTTTTTTTTACCTAAAGCATGCACGCACAGCGAAACAGTACAAACTCCCCACACGACATTTTAGACTCAATTATAGCACACTTCGCGATTGAACATCCCAAAAAATGTGAAATTTATGAGCACCTGTTAGACTAACATAATACATTTGGTAAAGCATATCATTCACTCTAAATTCTTGAATCGCATAAGCTTTCCTTCACACTGTAGATGCGCTGCAGGCTGCTTGACTCCGGCAGAGGAAACCATTGTCTTCTTGCATTGTTTCCTGCTACCTGAACACAAAACCTTTGTTCCTACAGTTTTCGGTCGTAGACAGAAGGGGGTGATGTAAGTTTAAATTGATTTTTTTAATTCTTTGATTAAACAGATTTGACGAGTTTGAACGACGCTTTGTTGCCTTGCGTTGGGCTACACACAAGAGTGCTGTATATCGATGTTTGTTCGTATATTTTCTCGACATATACTACACACCTACACATTTCTCAGTTTTTTTCAAGGCTGAAACATAAGGTGCATCCTGGGATGCATTTTAAAGCATTTAAGAAGTTCCTATAATCATTTTCCTTCACAATACGATCGATATAAAAAAGTGTGTGTGGAGCGTCATGCCCTGTGCATTCATCTACACTTTATTTATAAATTAAATATGCCATAGAAGAACCTTTTTCTAAAATGGCAAGAACCTTTAACCCATCTGTTAGACAAAAGGTTCTTTGTGGTGAAAGATGTTTCTTCAGATTCTAAAAAGGTAAGAAAGAGATGATTCTTTAAAGAACCTTTGGACTGAACGGTTCTTTGCAATACCAAAAATGGTTCCTCTATGACATCGCTCAAAGAACCCTTTGAAGTTAAGAGTGTAACCTACGAGTTTAAATTATTAAGCATTTCGATTAAAAGCTTTGCAAGATTGTGTATTTGAATATTCTGTGTAAAACCGAAACAGTAGTGCCCTCTGCTAAATGACGACACAAATGTGATTACACGCTAACACGAAGTCTAACAGAGGTTATTAGCATCAACACCTGACAGCTTGCGGGTTTCTCACTGACCTTTACCTGCTGAATTAGCTGTGGTCTAGCCATCACACTAGAATGTGTGGAAATGCAGCTTTAGAAGTGCAACTGAACTTGCAGGTGTTAGCTGACCAGATCAACAAGTGGTTTAAAAAAAAAAACACCAGCGGAAAATGCAGTGACTCAGTTTGAAGATATTTGTTGGTGATGAACAAAGTCCTAAATGCGATCGTTTTTGCTAGTTACACATGGAAAATATGGACATCTTTCAATGGGTGCTAACATGACGACATTTTCCACAGGAAGCCAAAGGTTCAAGAGGAGAGGGAGATATGCTGCAGACACTGCGGTAAACCGGCCCTGGAAAACCCCTGGAGGCCAACGACTGGGTCATCAACCTCAGGTGATATGTTGTATAAATACACAGAAATTAACCTATACGCTCTTATATGCCCAGAATAAGATAATCGTACAGAAGCTTGCAGAAACACTAAACGCACAGCAGAGTTGCAGATTTGGTCTGGGATGCACCTACTTTTTATGCAGATCAGAGGAATGGATGCTCACAACAGGATGTAAATCTTGTGTATCTCTCAAAGAGACGAAAGATGGTGGCCGTTGCTTCTCTTTTGCTGGCAGTGGTAAAAGAAAGGATAGTACAGAGTGGAAAAAAAAAAACGAACAAAATTCGTTCATGCATCAATGAACGTTTATTTGATTCCTTTGGCATCTTTCCAAAACAATACCAAGCCAAAATGTCCCATTAAAACCTTTAGTTTATTTTACATTTATAAATATTATTTATTTTTGTTTTTTAAATCACTTTCTTTATATATATATATATATTATTTATATTATCCTTTTCATCATTCCTATATAGCTCAAACAGGTAATATTTTTGAAACCTATACTTTCAGCGCAATTTAAAGTTGCTTTGGATATTTAATAATTTATGCTTGCACCCAGCATTATAAATTACTTAAATATAAATGCCATTTCCACCTTAATAATGTATTTTAATTCAGCTGCATGTATTTACAAGAACACTCTTCAAACGAATGATATTCAGAATTAAATGTATATCTGCAAAGTATCCAGATGCTTTCTGACTGTCAAACATTAATGCAGCAAACTGTACCTGTGAATATTGTTCTAGCATCTGTGTGAATCTAAAGGAAATGACTTCATGCCTCACCTAAAAAATAAAAAGTCAAGTTGACACCAGTTAACGAAAGTGAAGTTAGTTCTGAGAAACACTCCTGCAGTGCAGACGCCGCGAGGCAACTAATGCAAAAGCATTCGAGCATTGAAAGCTCATTGTATGTCCAAATCATTTTTTGGGTTACTGTGAAGTCCCAATGGTGGTTGTGCTTTGTCCTAGTTTACATAATGTTCTCAGGGCACAGAGACACAAGCGAATGACCCCTTACCTGCTAAACTGGGGTGTAAAGCTGTGCGCAAGAGAAAACTGTGGCTTCTGAATCGTGGTGCATCAGCACAGTCCTGCGGTCGATCAGCTCTGTGCTTCATGGTGGTTTGTATACAGTACCAAAAGAGAAGTGTTGACTTGTTCTTTTTTCATCCAAATTGGGGTTAGAGTGCTTTTTTATGTGTGCGCGAGCGTTCGCGAGACTGAGCATTTCGGGGTGAGAATGATAGTAACACATTTTTATGAGATGTTATCTTTAGGAGATTTTTGTGTAATTCAGACAGTATGTGTTATCTCACATAAAAGTAGTTGCAGTTTAGAATAAACCTAAATGTACACCTTGCAGCTTTTTCTTTGCCAGTAAATGCACGGATCCCCCCCAAAAAAACGAAACTTAGCTGACAATTTACTCAGCTTTTTCTCAGGCCACTCCAGATGGATTCGATTCATCATAACAAATATACTGTCGCATTACAGCACCTGCTCAGTAATGGATCCTCTGCAGTGAATGGGTGCCGTCAGAATGAAAGTCCAAATAGAGTGATGACAGAAATATTACTATGATCCACAAGTGATCCTCACTAATCCAATCCATCATTAAATGACTTGCAAAGCAAATAGATACTCGTTAATAAAATAAAACAAGACAAATCCATCATTAAGGCATTTTCAACCATTGCTAAAATACAAGTACTTAATCTATATTACTGTTTTGACTAGAAATATGCACAAATCAAGCACTGTTCATGAGGGAAAACATGTTAGAGGAAAACGGGGGATAGACTTGTGTTATAATATGGATTATGGATTTTTGTTACAAATACAAGTTTACTAGTGGCAGTTTAAAGGTAATTCGCCTCGGTAGATAATTTTTTCATGTAGATTACTTTTAGACTATCATGTGGATTTCTTGTGAATGTTTTTATCAGCTGTTTTGACACTCATTCTGACGGCACCCATTCACCGCAGAAGCTCCAAACAAACTCAGCTATATTGTGGATGGCCTGAGGATGGTACAATTCTGAGCTGACTTTTTTTTTTTTTTTTAGCGAGCATGTAGTCTCATTGTTATTATAACATCATACAATTGCATGTTTATAATTGCACAAAATAGAAGTGTTGTATAATAGCATTAACAGCACATCAGCAACATGTGTATTACATTCTAAAGTATAACATGCATATATATCTAAAAATATGAAGGCATACGACTCATTCAAGCTAAAAATATTAAGTTCATATAGGTATTGCCAACCAAAGTCATTTTTAAAGTTGGTTTAGGTTACCAGCTGTACTGTTTATGCTTTTTATAGATTTTGTTTTTTTTTTTGAAAACGCATTTAAGAACTTGTAACATTTTAAGACTGTTCTAAGCCACTTTTTCGAATGGCAAACTTGTGCTGTAAAGGCGCAGGTTTCTGCAGCAGTTTTATGTCACCGTGCTGCATCCTGAGTTAGTGTATGTGTGTGTGTGTGTGTATACGTGAGAGAGAGAGTGGGGTATGTGGGAATGTGTGGGTGTTTTATATATATGTGTGAATACAATGTCAGAGTTGGGCACGTACGTTTGCTTTTGTTTCACACTACTTTTGCGTTTGCTTGCGTTTTATCGAGCTCAGAAGTATAAGCTTACACAACCTTGCTAGTGTCCATATGATTGTCACAAGTGAGGTCTTCGCAAATATAAAGACTGAAAGTGTTAACCATGCTTTTTCTTCACATTTTGAGCAGTACAGGAGAGGATGTGGTGTGTATGTATAAGTGTGTGTATGTATAAGTGTGTGTGTGTGTGTGTGTGGACAGGGAGAGCTATAAACTAGGCCGCACACCAACAGAGAGTTGCCACAGGATGTGTTTATCTAAAATTGGGCCCCTCGGCTGCGCAATGGATGAGCCAAAGCTCAGATGTCACTTATTTTTGACCATAAATCACTTTTAATCTTGCCACTTTAACAATAAATAAAAAATAAACAGTTGGTTGCTTTATAATTTTCACAGAACAGGATATTTACGGCAAGAATTTAGGTCTTTCTGATTAAGAAAGCAGTCATTTCTCAAAAAGGAATCATCGTAAAATGGCAGATTTAGTCTCCTCAAGTCAGACAATGTATTTTTTGCCCCTCAATGCTCATTTATTCAGTTTATAACAATGTAAAAAAAAATTTAAGGATATTAGCAGCTGAAATCTTGCATGACAGGGTCCACATTTGAAATCTGCTGTATTTAAATTAGGAAATTAATAGTAGTGTTACATCATTAAATATTTTAAACAAAGAATTTATGATGTGAATAGTAAATACACAAGGTCATAAAAGTCATATTATTCTTTATAATTTCAACTTTTTGTCCTATTTTTTTGTTGTTTTTTTTTGTCAAGAGAATTGTGCAACATTGCTGCAAACCATTTGAACAGCGTCTACCGAACATCATGCACATATCTTCCACTGGCTGAAATTGACCACATTTTTAGATATGTATTTAATGATAAAGATGTGGTCTCCTTCTCAAGACATTTGAAAGTGGTCCAAATGAACATTTACTTTGTAAGGGGAAAAAAAATGTAAAAGTCCAGATTGCATCCTTGCATCCAGCTCAAAAGTTGCTGTCATTGAAGCAAAGTAAAAAATGTGAAAATAAATAAATAAATCTAATAAATGAATTTTACTTGTGCATTAGCATACATGTTAGTTCATGTTAACTAATATAGCTTATTTTAACTAATGGAACATTACTGTAGTGTTTTGTAGATTAATAATTAGATAGTGCTATCAGTCTCCTTTCACTTTCACACTTGGTTAACTGGTGTTTTAGCAAATGGAACAATTGTCATCAGCAGCGCATTAGAAAACACGAAGACAAATTTAAACACATTTAAGGAGATATGAGGGGCCAAAGAGCTGACCAGCATCATGCCAAAAATATCCCTGCGTTCTTGTGAAGCGCAGGTACATTTCGGCCTGAGGCTCAGTGACCATGAAGATGTGTTTAAAGTTCAGTTGAAAGGTCACTATTTATGTTGCAGGTTCATTGCAAGAGATACCATTTATCTGTTATCTGAAAGCTTATTTTTATAACGGAAATAAGCAACTTATTTAAAAACTTTTCATCTTTGACTTGAAAAGTTAGGTAAGTGCTAAAAAGGAACTGAAAACGTAATCTGTGAATTCACAACTCTTCAAGGCCCTCCACGATGTAAATGAGTTTGTATCGCTTCATACGAAAAGTTTTGGACACATTTATAGCATAACCAATGGATCCTCTGCAGTGAATGGGTGCTGTTAACATAAGAGTCCAAGCAGCTGATAAAAAACATCAAAATAGTTCACAAGTAATTTAAATGACATTCATTATCTCCAGGCTGACATTCGTCCTGTATTCGTACATTGTTACCTAAAGTCATCTCTGTATCTGAATCAGGAGAGGAGTATGTAAAGATCAAGCACAGTTTACAAGTAAAAACCATCTAGCAAAACAAATATGGGACTTATATGGACTTTTTTACTGGAGTTGTCAAAAATATATTTTTTTGGGATGAACTATTTCTTTAAATGGACTCGCATTAAGAAAACAAAATAAAAATAAAGCCACTTTCGCTGTTCAAACCTCTTTGTGTGTGGTTTTATTCTGAAATGAAACTGCATTAGAAAGATCGAGCGATAACAAAGAATATCTCTATTTTAAGCACACCAGTTTTTTTTGTCAGATCAGTGTTCACTCATCTTCCGTTGGCAGGTTCTGGGGAAATGGCGCCGAGGTGTAAGTTCTGTGGTCGAGGTGGACGGGACAGGCGATCTCAGCGCTCACTCAAGAGGGGTGTCGGAGGAGAGAAGCCCTACCAGTGCAAACAGTGTAGCAAGAGGTTCAGCCTCAAACACCAGCTGGACACACATCACCGGGTCCACACAGGTACAAGCAACCTACCCATGAGCCACTTTCCTCCAGGGTTTAAATCCAGCCTGAAAGTTTTTAGGATCATGAAGAACTGGTTCAGGTTTGTTTATAACTGTGGAGCTGAATAGTGGCGCTGGTATCAGACACCACTCATTTAGATAGAGATTTCACTTTCTGAGAAAATGAACATTGCATTTCACTCTATCAAGATACGATCTGTGAACTAAACTAGTGTTATTTTATTATCACTGAGATACTATTGTAGAATTTTATTTTTTGTATATATTACGTTTTTTTTATTTTTTTTTATTTAAAGTTTTAAAGTTTGTTTTCTCATTTCAATAGTGATTGTTTTTTTGCATGTTTACATTTTCTTACATTTTATTTCAGATTTAGATATTTCAGTACATTAAGTTGATAAAGTCAATAAAAATGAAAAATGTTGCTTTGGCAACTAGCTAAAATAAACTACTTTATATTTTATTTACAGAAACAAAAAAATAGCTGATATATTCATCTCCATGAATTATCAACTGTACTGATTATTGTACTTATGCTGATGGCCGAATTATTATTATTATTTTTTAAAATTACGTTATTTTAACTAATAATATTTATAAATATTGTATCTAGTTTTTCATCTTTAATTTAATTACATTATTTATTTTATTCTTAATAATATTATTCCAGTTTTAGTCATAGTACTTTAAGTAGTTAGTTGCCATTTTTTGTTTAGTTTAATATTTATATTTTTATATTTCACATAATTCTTTTGATATATTTCGATTTCCAAATTTTCTTCTTTTTATAGTTTTATTTTTAATATTGCACACACACACACATATATATATATATATATATATATACACACACACACACACACACACACACGTATCTATATATATCTATCTATATATATATATAAATAGATATTGTACTTATAGTACAGTTAGAGTCATAATACTTTAACTCATTTTAGTTGTTAATCTCTATTTCTTTTAATCTATTTTAGGTTTGGTTTAATATTTATATTTTGCACATTTTTATTTAATATTTTACTGTACTTTATTTAGATGTTATATATCTACATTCCAATTCCGAAATACCGATTACAAATGTGGTTTGGATTTCTGGCAAATCATGTTGAAACCTGCAGCTCAGTTCTTTCCCCTCGTCTCTCTCTCCCAGGTGAAAAACCATTCGAGTGTCGGCTGTGTGGCCAGCGTTCACGTGACTATTCGGCTATGATCAAGCATCTGCGTACTCACGGCGGAGCCACTCCTTACCAGTGCACCCTGTGTCTGGAGTTCTGTAGCAGCCTGGCAGCCATGCAGAAACACCTGAAGAATCACCCCACGCAGGACTTCCCTCCAGACTGGACCCTGAGCAGCACGTACCTGTACAACTGCCACACCTGAGCCCTGTGCGATAAAACATGTAGATATGGAAAATTTAATACAGATTCGATATTTTGAATACTTTTATTAATCTATTTTTAATTCCTTATACAAATATTATAATATATTTAATATGCATAAAAAAGACATTTATGGCAGTTGACATTTGTTTTCTTTGAAGACATCTAGTTGGGTGAACAGTTCAATTAAGAAGTAGACTGCAATTTACCAATGCTTAAAACTTTCTCTGTGAAATATCATCACAATAGCATAAAAATATATGTTTGTTTATTTATTGAGCTGGTCAAATCTCTACCATTTATCTAAGCACTCACTATGTGATCTATTTACACAAATGTATACAATCTTTTAATAAAAGCATTATGTTTTAAAAAATTCTGATTTTGTCAGTGTTTTAATGCATGAAAATGCAGCAGCATACAGTAGCTTCAGCATGTTCTGTGGAAATGGATCACTTGTTTTAGTGAGTCAGTAAGTGTAGAGATAGGTTTTTGGGATTTGATTTAGCTTTTAGGATAAAAACTCTTTAGTAAAGTTGTGAAATTTAGTATGGTGAAATTCTCAGATGCTTAATCTTAATCTTAGTTTCAGTATCCACCAGAAGAGGTCGCCAGTAGACACATGAAGTTTTCATCTTACTCAACACCGATTCGCGAGAAGTCATTATAATTTACTTCATCAAGAATAACCAAATATTTTGCAACAGAATTGCAAAGGTACCTTATTTAGAGAATACTAAACATTTTCAGAGCCGACTGTAGATGACATGTTTTCAGTTTGTCATGCCTCTTCTCATGCCCCTGTAGTTTATTTCGTTCCATTTACAAAATTTTAAAAAAGTATCTATTGCTTTTAAATCTGTTCGGATTCTAAATCTTGGTCATTCCAAAACCGTTAAGTTACCACAGAAAGACGAATTTCGAGGGAGGAGGGGAAAACAACCTTCTGCAGTGATCGCTCACTCTTTCAAAATAAATGAGAAATTAAGTTAACTGATCAGAATTCTCACATATAAGATTTTAGGAAAAAGCTTAAAGAATAAAATATATACGGAACAACACTTTCGGAACCTTAAAGATATTCGCATTCGTTGACTTCTGACATTTGCTCCTCCTGGATATTGTGAATAGGGAATGTACGTGCTGGTGGTTTCACAATGTCATCTTCTTGGTCGTCCCCACCCAATTTCCAGTTAACACAGTCTTTCAGAGATTCCTGGAGCTCCAGTCCCACTTGAAGGGTCTGTAGATGCTGTTGCTCTTGTGCGGTGCAGGGCGGAAGAGGCACCGGATATGTGCTGTGGAAACGTCTAAGGTCGACTCGAAACGCCCCTTTCTCCAATGTCATGCACGGCTCAAAACGGGCTCCCCATTCGATCTCCGTCTCGATGTATGAAGTCTTTGCTTGGCACATCATTCCTGTCGAAACAAATTTGTCAAACGATCTGAGAAAGATTATGTATTGTTAACGTTGAACACATGATGGTGCTATGATGTAACAAATCGCATTTGTCTGACGCTGTTTCTATAATGTATGAGATTCTCACGAAGGTTATGTTGTATTTTGTAAATGTATTAGAACTAATCAGGATTTTTGCTATTGTAAAGTTACTCACGTCACGTAATTTAGTATATGTCGCTCCAAATTCTTATTAATTCATTGCTGTACAGTTGTTGAATAATACAAAAAAATTAAAGATTCGACAACTGAAATAAATCTGAAAATATAAATATTAGATTTAAGCCTTTAAAGAAAACGTTTAAGAACTAAAACCCATATAAAATATTTAAAACAATATTTTATCTTGTTA
>JAUMHP010000068.1:14612704-14631466 GCA_032361065.1 Enteromius trimaculatus
ATTTGGGTCACTGGGTTAATAGAAAAAGTAACACACACCTGTTGCTTCCACAATATTTGTTAATCAATAATTTTTTTGAGTTTTCAACTCTAAAGTAAATATGCACGTAATGGGGTTATTATAATATATGTTATTGATATTTATTGTACATAAATAAAATCAATCTTCTTACTAATGGCTTTCCCAGTCTCATATTTGCGCAAGAAGTTGCCGCGTGACGAATCAGCATTTTGGCCTGTTGCATGCTATGGTTGCATGCTATGGTTGCATTAGCGTTTTCTTTTTTTACACCATACAACAACTGCAGAGGAAACTAAATCTAACCCAAATAAGGACATATAAAAATACAATGCCTCATAACGTTCCGTTGCAGATCAGTGTTTTACATTTATGTGTTGTGTTACATCAAAAGGTAATTTAATTCACACAGGAAAAAAAACCTAGAAGTATCTTTCAACGTATAAACTGCTTAATCAGCCATCTTCAGTAAGAAAACATTATGTGTTTGTGTACCTTTTTTGTCCAACATATATCCGTTTTAAAGAGGATAAATTCACTAGCTGAATTGCTTAAAATCTACTTTGTGATTTTGTTGGCAAACATGTTTATTCATGTGTATTCGAATCAAAGTGTTTATTGCTAGCGCACCAAGAAAAGATGTAATTTGTGTGCTATGCAATGTCATCCTCACACGCTTGCTGTTGCACTAATCATATTAAATCCACTCTTAATGGTACGTGGATTGTGACTTTGTACGTTTACTACTTCTTATGTGTATCTAAAAGTTACACATCAGCTCAAATCTTAAGCTAGAAATAGGTTTTCAAATGCCGTGTGATGATAAGACATTTGGGTCAACAGATCAAGTGAGTAAACAGGAACACACCTGTTGCTTCCACAATTC
Source organism: Enteromius trimaculatus (assembly GCA_032361065.1). Classification (NCBI taxonomy): domain Eukaryota; kingdom Metazoa; phylum Chordata; class Actinopteri; order Cypriniformes; family Cyprinidae; genus Enteromius; species Enteromius trimaculatus. The sequence goes on from JAUMHP010000068.1 coordinate 14,613,609, forward strand.
CCTCCAAGATGACAATAATCTCAAATTGCTGTTTCCGCAGGTGCTCTGGGCCAAGCTCCCAGAAAGGACTGTTGGAATCTATGGTGTGTTGAATGACCTGCGGCTCCACCAGGAACAGGCGGTCAGACCCGCTCTCGTAGCCTAAGTCGATCTCAGACTGCTCCAGTGGGAGAAATTCCCCTTCCGACGTCTGCCGAGACTTGATGAGTTTAGCACGTACTTTGGCATCCACCATGTGGCTTTCGCGCAGATCGCCAAGACGGAACATTAAGCAAAGGCGGTCGTCACGGTTGGCCACAACGCAAGTCCGACTGAAAAGAAGCGTTTCCGCACGCTTCTTGGGACGTGAAATTTTAACAAACATGCAGCCCACCATAAGGGCGTCAATCATGGATCCTACAATGCACTGCGCCATGACCAAAAAAACACCTTCGTAGCACTGCGCCGACACTGTGCGAGCACCATAGCCAATAGTCCTCTGAGTTTCAACCGAGAAGAGCAACGCTGACACAAATCCGTCTATATTGGGGTAGCACACATCAGGGTCACCAGGAACTTCAAGATCTCCACGCAAGGCTGCATTTAGCGTATAAAGCCCTGCGAATATAAACCAGGTGATTGAGTAGCACATCATAAACACGAAAAGAAACCATCTATACTGAAGGTCCACAAAAGATGTAAAGATATCAGCCAGGAATCGCTCTCTCTCAGCCATATGTGCTAAATCTACCCTACACTTTCCATCTTTGGAGACGTAACGGTATTGTTCGCGAAGCTCAGGTGGGCAAGTAGGAGTCTGTGCGTTCTCACTCTCTATTAGCTTGTTTCGTGCTTTAACATTGCACTCAACGTCACGTACAGGTGTGCAGAGACCACTGCGGGATGGGGTGCTGCCTGGAGGACTTGTGCATGAGCTTGTCATGTTGGGAACGCTAAGAGCATGGCGACAACATGGACGAACATTCGGCTCACGTAAAGAGCAACGCCTCATCAGCGCCAGCTCGGCCTCGGTAGGGGCGCAGATACTGGGTCTCTGGCCGTGCACATAACCACGCTGAGGACTGTAGGGCAAATCTGTGGTGCTCTTGTGGCGCCGAATGGACACGCTCGGTTTAGAGGTCTGGTTTGGCATAATGTCTGGCAAAGGAAGGGAGTTTCTATCTGTAGAATCAGGTTGATTGTCACATTGTGGGAGAATCTGGAAAAGAACCATATAGATGATGACATAAGGGAAATGTGTCATGCATCTTTTTTCTATGCAATGGAATTTAAAGTTTCAAGGTTCGGTCAAGCCTTGTTGTTTCAATTACACAAGTAATATTACAACATGTTTGAATTGACACACTTTTTTTTCCCAGAAGTGCAAGATTTTAACTCCTGTTTACTCACACAGCAAGACACAAACCTCACAATCTGAGAAGACATAACTGTACTGAAAATACCAAGAAAATGTGGGAATTGTGAATTTTCTTCTTATTATGTGACAAAATGTGAAGTATACTTAATGATGCTATTAGCAGAAACATTATTATTTTTATTATTAGCATGAACTGTAGTTTTGTTGTCCTTAGTTCAGCTCAAATGCTTGTGATCTTTATGGCTGTGAATGTTTTTTTTTATCAATTATCAACTGTAAAAATGTTCTAAAAGTAATTTGACTACATTATTTCTCCTTTTACAGAAAACAAGTCATACTGGTTTGGAACGACATGAGGATAAATGATGACAGCATTGCTTCTGAAGAATCAGTAAAAACGATGAAGACAAATAAATGTAATGTTTCAGTATGAGTGTGTTTGGACAAAATCTACCCACTGCAGAAATATACATCTGATGGCACACTCTATCTCCAGGTTTACACAACACGGCACAGCTTGATTTGGGCATTAGATTATTGTTTGTGGCTGGTCTGTTCCTGACATCATCTTGCATTGGCCCTGAGGTGACTCTGCCTTCTTCAACAGCTGCACTTCTAACCCTACTCAGCATGATTGAGAAAATCACGCTACGCAAGTGAGGTGAAGCTGGATCCAAACCCTGCCAAAGGAAAAGAGATTTGTCATGTTTCTTAAATTAAGCAGTGAGACAGTCTCAGACTAAGCTTCTTCATCCGCTGGCTCAGCAGGATTGAGTCCTCCAATAAACTTTACTCTGATGACAAAGGCATTACAAAGGTTTAACTCGTGATTGCTTGCTTAGTTCATTAGTTTTTCATTACACTTGTCATAACCCGATTATTGCATCCTATGCAGAATTTTTGTTTTGAGGTAATGTCACACTTTCAGATAATGGCACAATGCTGTATAAAAGCCAGAATAAATTAAGCCTTCACAGTCTCACTTCAGCTTTTTCTAACTTCTCAGGGGTAACATAAATGCATTAACACAGCATCGATAACGACACGGCTTGATACTAATGGCTGGGGTGGCATTATTTAAGCTTTGATGCAGCATTACGTATTTAGATTCTGATCAGGTAAAAAACAGCCTTTGATGCATTAAGTGTTTAATGCATCTAAGAGTCTAACAGTCACAAACTGTTTAATGGAACTGCTGCATTCACTCAGCAATTACAACTGAATGGTTTAATACTAGCGACTGATGCGAGTCACTGTAGGCATAATTAAGTCTGGCTTTTATGCTGCATTATTTACACTAAATTTTGAGCAGACACAGAGCAACCTAAATGTGTCTTAATAAACTAAATAGTCCTATAAGAGCTGCAGAGCAGATAAAAAATTAAATAATCAAGTGAAGACTTCATGGGACTACTATTTTGACCAAGATTCAATTCAAAAGCTTTTTGTGTAACTTTTACTTGTTCCCCAAAGTACATCAAGAAATAAAAATGTAGTCTTACCTATGTAGTTTGATTTCAGCAAGAGCACTGGGCAGCTGGTCTCACAAGCAAGTACTAAGAACATCCTAAATGTGTCAACTATGGACATCAAAGTTAATCATAATCATCTTATAGTAATCCAGGTGTCTCAACAGACTACAGCAGAAAGGACAGATCAGTAATGTCATATCGCCCTTGGCATCTATATAATGAGCATGATTAACCCTCTGTCAGATTACACCATTTTGATATAAGGGAGAATGAAAAATAAATGAAAAGATTAAAGTACCATGTCCATTCCACAATGAATAACTTTTGATTCTTTTTAATTGTTAAACTTAACATATATCATTGCAAACGTTACTCTCTATAAACAGACACATTTTATGACTTTTGTATTTTTTGTATTTTGTAAATACAAGGTGGTACAAAGTGGGTACAGTTATTAACACCCATTATTAGATTCAAGATTCAAGGAGCTTTATTGTCATTTCCACCACATATCACTGACACAGTACACAGTGTGGCATTTCTCTAGGACCTGGTGCTACATAAACATGCAATAAGAATAAAAAAAATAACAAGGACAACACAGGGCTAGGACAAGGGTTTGTCTTAGCCACAGTGTAAATAAAGTTAGGACAAGACAAAAACAGGACAAATTAGCGATGGAAAATGTAAGATAGTATAAAAAGTAATTGTGCAATAATGTAGTGTATAAATAAAAATACTGTGCATGTGGTAGCAGCAGATGAGGTAGTTTGTGTAGTGCAAGAATAGATATATTCATGGTATACATGGAGGTAGTTAGGTAGTACAAGTAGATTTATACATGAATAAACCTTGCAGGAATAACAATATAAATTAGTGCTGTTAATCGATTAAAAACTATAATTAACTAATTAATCACACTTTTTTTTTTTTGCAATTAATCGTGATTGAAAGACTTAAACTTGCAATTTTGGATATGTAAAAGTAAAATGTAAATAATTAATGTAAACTATTTAAAATCAAAATATGATTGTTTATTGGAATTTTTGTTTAACTCATAACACAGATTTTCACGATGTAAACAACATACCTGCAATAAATTATCAACATCCTCCAAATTAACTGTTGGCTTGAAAGCCATACTTACTACAGAAATAAAAACACTGGCATGCAAGTGTAAAATTCTAAGTGGACTGCAAAAAACTAAATCCAAAATATAGGCATTGAAATAATAATAATAATAATAAACGAATGAATACAAACAATTGTACTCATTGTAAAGTTGTATTGCTGAGAGTTGAGAACATAAACTATAAAGTAGAAAAAATTAAGCTTAGTCCTCCTTTACAATCAGCCAGTTGCTGAGACAGACCAGTCTCTTGACATTATCAGGGGAAAATGTGGCCCATTTCTTTTGAATGATGTGACCAGAGAGTGAGAACAGTCTCAGTCTCAGGTGTTAAAAAGATACTTGCGTGCTATTGGTGACTCTTCATCTGGCTCTGAACCAAAAGAAACCAGCAAGACGGAGATCCTTCTCTTCTTTGGAGATGTTGTTTCTTTAGACTTGTTTTTCAGTACTCTCTGCCATTAACAGCTTGCTTACTGAAGTCCACACATCTTTCCTTTCATCTTTGGGAAGACACTTTAGGTCTTTAAACCTTTGGGTCAATTGCAGCAGCGATCTTCAGCCATGTGAGATTAGTGCTTTCCTAAAATCATTTTTGAATTTAACTACATAGGCTGGATCATCCTCTGTGGACTGCATAGTTTTGAACAAGTGGCACAAGGCGGGCAATACCACTGAGCAGGAGATGCACTGCTCTTCTCGCTGCAGGAACTTGGTGCTCTTGAAAATCTCCATGGATTGTCAAGCGGTGGACGGAGCACACAGCCCTGTGGAGCTCCAGTGTTCAGTGTGGTGGTGCTGAATGTGCTGTTCCCAATCCGGACTGACTGGGGTCTCCCGGTGAGGAAATCCAGGTTACAGTTGGAGTTCAGGCCAATAGGCTCAGCTTCTCAATCAGTTGCTGAGGGATGATAGTGTTGAATGTTGAGAATGAACAGATGTGTCCTTACAGTCCAGATGCAGTGTCGGGGTGATGACATCATCCGTGGAACGATTGAAAACTGCAAACTGTAAAGGGTCCATTCAGGGGGGGGCTGTGACCTGATATGCCTAATGACGAGCCTCTCAAAGCATTTCATCACAACTGGAGTGAGTGCGACAGGGCAATAGTCATTGAGGCAAGAAAACGCAGACTTCTTTGGCACAGGCACAATGGTCGTTGTCTTAAGGCACGCTGGGAGCTTCTCAGCAGGATGTTGAAAATATCAATGAAGACATCGGCCAGCTGCTCTGCACACTCCCTCAGCACTGTGCCAGGAATGTTGTCTGGTCCAGCAGACTTCCAAGTAGTAACTCTGCATAGAGTTCTCCTTACGTCAGCCGTGGTGAGACAGAGTACGTGGTCGTCAGGAGGAGGGATTGTTTTCCTCGCCGTCATGCTCTTTTGTGCCTCGAACCGTGTAGAACTTGTTCAGCGTGTCTGGAAGGAGTCACAGGCAGGTGATGTTGTCCTGTGGTTGGTGATCGCCTGGTTATTATTATCGATATGTCAGTAACAGTTCAATCATAGAATTATTAAAATCTAAAAAACAAAATATAGGTAGGCTTAAGATTATAGGGTTAAAGATTATACAGGTATGTATAACGTTATGGAAGAAATATACTATAAAAACCACTACACTTATGTATAATATTAGAAATAACTCTGTGCGTGTGCCTTTGCAGCAGAACCTGATTTTGCTGAGTTAGGCGTGTTTCTAGGTCAACATATTTTGTTGACCCTGCAACAACATTTTATTCCAAAATTTTAGTTTTGACCATATCTCTACCCCCAAACCTAACCCTTTCCATTGCCTAAAATCAGAGAAAATGACCGACACTGATGAACAAGAACCAAACACTGACTGTAAGCCTAAACTTCACAAAAACTATAAACTGTTTTTTCAAATCTGATTGGCTGATCGCAACGTTGTTCCAGGGTCAACAAAGATGTTGACCTAGGGACATGCCTAACTCAGCAAAATCAGGTTCTGCTGCAAAGGCACACGCACAGAGTGCGTGTTTTGCATGTGTGTTAGACTTTGCAGTGTAGTCATTGAGTGAACTTTATGTTCCTGTTATTCCATTTACAGGATGCCCCGGTACAGAATTAGGACCTCGAAAAGGGTAGTGCCAGGAGCATCATTTTAACAGCTATCCTAGCATAACCTTTGCTAGCAGACATTTCACACACGTAGGGGGATGGGGGCATAAACACTCCACTCCGGTCACAAAAAGAAAAAAAAAAACAAATAAAAGAAAGTGTACAGAAAATAAAGTTGTCGGGAGGGCAACTTATCTCTTCTCATCTTGTACTGACGAACATGCGTCGCGCAGTTGTCATTCACAAAACTTGACCCAGTGGCCGTTACACAGTCTGTGCTATTTTACTTTCAGAACTAGCTACAAAATACAAGTTTTACAACTCAGAAAAAATATGTATTTTCTTGTCTTGTCAATATTAATAAGCGCGGTGGTCAGTAGTGCGCGCTGTTTTTAATCTGTCAATCTTTAAAGAAGAAAGTTTACACATTTTAAATAGCATATCTGGTAATCAGAGAGCATATAAAGAAACGTGTAAATGATGGTAATGCAATAACGTGCATTCGGCGTCGTAGTTACGTTGCCAGCAAGTAATGAAATTACTATAGGCTACTACGAAAAGAGTACAATCTGGGACGTTCTTGGTTATCTTGCTATGTAAGGAGGATGACGACCGATCTTGGGTTGGTAATAGGATGGTAATGGAAATACGTGCATAAGAGGTACGTTGCCAATTGGTAAGTCATATGAAATTACCAAAAATAAATATGCAACGTCGTGTGTTAGCTGGGTCTCTACTGTATTTACTCTGCCCTACTCTTTGTCTGGGAGTAAGATGACATAGCCTACCCGCCCTTTGCCTTAACTCACATCTGGCTAGCTTTCTCACTCAGAGGTTATTTCTGTGCAGCCAAGTAACGTTACACGTACACTAAACCAGCTTCAATGACTTCAGAGAGGTGCATGAAAGGGAAATACTTTGATCGTTCTAAGCACCAGTGTCAGCGATGCGAGACTAAATATCCAATCATAAAAGGTAAGTGTTAGTCTAATTTATGTGTTCGATAAATCGTCTATTCCATATGTATGCTAACTTGACTGCGAATTATAAGGCGAGTTCAAACATATTGGGACACTATTCGTTTTGAAATGACTGTGAAAACGTCCTAACTTTTATTAACTCTTAAGGTCATTTTCATTTTGCAATGTTTTTGCACTCACAGTTAGAAATAGCCAATAATTGATCAACATATATGTGAAGATCAAATGTAACCTTTAGCTATACAGTGTTAACATAGACATACATAGGCAAAACCGATTGTCTCTGTTTAATAAGTCTTTAAAGTGAAGGTCGTCTGCAACCAAACATAGCCTGTAGTAGCCTAAGAAAACTGCACGTTTACTTATACGTCCATTGTTCTGGTCTGAGGGCAGGTTACGAGTTTTCTGACCACTGCGGGAGGTCCGACGAACAACAGCTGATCGAGTCACCTTACAGAATATGCAGACATGGGACATTTAACAATGGATCTTTCGTCAAATGCCAAAACTGTCGCGTTTGCTCAGCGCCACAGATTGTTGCGTCTCCGTGCAACAACACTTCAGATACCATCTGTTGTAGACAAGGGTATGTGTGTTTTTAATGACCTTCTATGTACTAAGGGTAGGTTTAATGTGGGGTTAACGGTACTAAAGCCTCACATCAAATTATTGTATTGCTGGAAGCAAAATTTGGTCACATTTTTTGTCTGAATAAGCTGATTGTGTTTATTCATGTTGATTAAACAATCCGTCAAACTATTTAAAAAAGAAAAAAAACAGCTTTTATTCTTTTTCTTCTTTTTCTTGCAGAGAGCAGTATTTTAATGGGGAATGTACCCCTCAGCCGTCGCAGACCACAAGGACAACAGTAAAAACTGTAAAAACTCTATTCTCTAGTCAGTTTTCTTTTTATGGTTTTTCATCGAAGTCAGAGAGATAGATTAAACACTACAAAAATGCATTGAAGCGCTAAAAAAAGCTTGATATAAGATTTTGACATTGCAAACTATTTTTTTCAGACCCCGAGTACAACTCTAAACGTAATTACCTCGCTTGCGAGCTCAAGCCCCTCTCCCAGCCCTCAACACTTCCCTTCAGCCCCCTCTACAGGGCCCCCAAACGCAACAACTCAAAGCTTTCCGATTCCCCGTCCAAGTCCAGTTGCAGATTCTCCTTCACATTTCATAGGTATTGTTTTTCATATTTTTGTTAATCTTAAAGTTAACAATATGCTTTTCAAGTTTGAATTATGTCTGGGTTTTTTTCTAACACTGGAACAAAAACAGTTAAACAGTAATATTGTGAAAATATTACTACAATTTAAAACAAGTTTTGTATTTAAATATATTTTAAAATGTCATTTATTTTTCATGATCCTTTTGAAATCACATATGCTGATTTAGTGGGGGAAAAATATTTACTTTTGATCAATTTAATGCATGACTGATGAATTAAAGCATAAATCTTACTGACCCCAAACTTACATTGTACATATATACAGCATATCATCAAGGTTTATGCACACCAAGAGTAAGACAGAGCGATATAATATATATGTGATGGTTTGTTTTCTTTTGCATCTTTTAGGGATCTATGTATGTTTTGGGATTTTTTCCGCACTCCTTCTGGTGTGTTTCTTCCTGTTTACCAGGAGGAAAACGAAACCTTTTAATAAAGGTCAGTTAAACAAGAACCAAAAGGACACAGGAAATTGAGGTCCCCTGGAGATCTCATAAATATTGTTTCTTGTTATGATTGAGGCTAATCCAACACTTTAAAACGAGTCATTGCTAAATGACAAAGAAATGGTTGATTCATACTGTAGTCCACACAAATTGCCTTTCATAAACTGCTCTATGTAAACACTGTGACGTTTGTTTGACCATTTCAACACACCGACTCAAATATCTTTTCTTTTTCCTATTTTTGACCAATGCAAGATTAAGTTCTGAACACTCAGTTTCTGGAATGCTATTTGTTTTTATTGCTATACAGAACCGTGAGTGCTACAAAACACATCTCACAGGATTAACAAATCACTTGTGTCTTCTTAAAAATTCCAGAACTTAAAAAATGCTGTAATGGAGAAAGCCATGAAAGCCTGTCCAAAAGGAGCATTGCTAGATATGAACAGGCCGTCTCATACAACGTCATCAGCGATGGTAATAACGATAACGTCACTGGATTGTCGCACTTAGGTGGGTATACATAAAAAAAGACATTACCCTACACAACTCCTTTATAGTAATATTCCAAGTGAAAACCTGGTGATTTTCCATAACTATTTCCACAGCCCCTGAGGTCCAGGACGCGCCTTTGAAAATGGTGCTGAACAACTTGGATGTTCTTGAGGAACTTGTGTTGATATTGGACCCGGACATTTCTGGCGCTAAGAACACTAGGCATCTTGCTGCCCAGTGCAACTTTTCGTTTGCCTGGATAAATTATGCCTACTCCATGAAGGACCACAAAAGCCCCCTTGTTGCCGTTTTGGAGGGTGTCGTTACCAAGAACCCAGACTGGACTGTCAGCCACCTCGCTGAGCTGCTAACCGCCATCGGCCGTAACGATGCAGTGGAGATTCTGGCGAAGCTTCCTGCAGATGTTAAAGAATAAGTCATGTGATATTTTAAGAACACAAACCGTAAATTTACTTACAATAATAAGAGCACCAAAAGAACCGATAACAGAGTAAATGAGCACTTGCCAGAACGCATTCCAGATACAATCTCCTGAAATATAACACAGACCAACAAATTTATTACCCAATGGTCTTTTAGGTAAATTTGACCGTGCGTGTTAAAGAGAAACAAAATGTAAAAGTTCAATTTAAAGGTACCGTATGTAGGATTGACACAGAGTGGTTGAACTAGGTATTGCAGTTCAAATTCAAAATATTGGAGATGTTTTTATCACCCGGCCCCTCCTACTCAGACTTGACACACACGCATTTTTCCAGATCTGCATGATTCACATAAGTCACATTTTCAGGTCGGAAAATCCGGAATTCCGGATTAATCCAGAAAAATCACATCCCTGAGAGACATTTTATGATTATTACTATAAATTTCTTACATGCGGTACCTTTAAGAGATTGATAATGTCTTTTTTTTTTACTTTTGGTTGAAATGAAGTAGGTTAGGCACAAATTTGCTTATTTGGGTTCTCTTTCTAGACATGAGCTCTATGTGTTTCATAACTGTGGTGCAGCCCAGACGGACCCATTGCAACTGATTCACCCTTTGGGTAAAAACAACAGACTTTATATAGTTAACAGATGTGAGTACAGTCCACAGCATTCAGATTAGATTTAAATACAAGACAAGACTTTGGGGTTTCACCTAACTTTTCCCCAACTATTTCCATTACATCCTAAGTTCACACGCTGCCTAACACTATTGATATTTCACAAGTTTGATTTGCTAATGTGCTTATTATTTGTTAGATTACTTGAATTCATGAAACAGAAGTGTCTTTTTCTTCAAACGTTTTATAAACGTTTCATTCAAAAGTGTCATAAATCTTGGATAATTCTAATTGTTAGCAAACCAATATTCCATGTTTTAAATTTCTTGACTTTCTTGACTCAAAGACTCATGATTCTACAATCTAGGATCAAATCAGTTTGAAAAACAAGGGGAATCCGCTTTTAGTTATTATGCTTCCCGGAGTTGGAACCAGCTTCCAGAAGAGATCAAATGTTCTAAAACAGTAGATACTTTTAAATCTAGACTCAAAACTCATCCGTTTAGCTGTGCATTTTCTATTTTTAGAATCAATAAAAATATACTTTTATTTTTATAAAATGTACTTATTTTAATCAATTTTTAAATCATCTTAAATTCATTTTAATCAATCAGGTTTTTTTTATGATCATTGTTTCTACTTATCGTTTTATTATTGCTTTTATGATTTTTCTACTCCTTTTATGTAAATCACCTTGAATTACCACTGTGTATTGAATGTGCTATATAAATAAACTTGCCTTGCCTTAATAGTTAGCCTATTAGCACATAATTGATTCGTTTGTATAGTCAGCACAAATATCACAATAAATCTTGAACTATGTTCAAACATTGTACATCTTTATTAAGCAAAAACATTATAAATAAAAAAAGTGCATAGAAAAATTAAACAGGTTTAGAAATATGTATACAACTATTTACAAACTTAGGGGTCATTTGTACAAGGTAGCAAAGACACAAGTTTTTTTCCTTTTAAGTCTTTTTCAACACAACGTTGTTGTTGTTTTTTTTTTTAAATAACCTACACAGGAACAGATAGATTTTCTTTTCCCAAGAAGCTCTGGGAGAGACATTATCACAGGAGGTCCTGACTAGTGCTTTGCATCCTTCATTGCACACGAGCCAACTCTGCATGACAGAACAGACCAAGCAAATCTAGTTTTGCATTAGTATTACTTGATGTTGTCTGAACAGCTTGAGGTAGAATCCTTGCAAGTCTGGGGTGGTTTGATTAAAATCGGAGATCTGCTGATTTTCAGGTTCTGGATGGAGGTTCTCCCTCCACACACACATACAGAGCATGGAAAAAGCAGGAGACGACGACGTGATTTAGTTGGGAGGAAGCTTCTCCTTTGAGAAAGTCAAATAAAATCAGACAACTAATACATTTAAAACAAACAGCTGGCTCAACACATCACCTCGTAAAAAGGCCACGTTGCAAGAACTCATCCTCAATGTTCAAGTTAAAGAAAACGGGAAAAAAAACAAAAACCCTGAAGAAAACTCTGATAAGACCTTGGTCACATACAAAAAGCACAGACCTATGGGTAAAAACTCCCATAAAGACAAACAGGAATAAATAGAACGCTCTTACAGTCCGAACGATCTTAGATGAACGATGGCATCAGCTTGTTGATTTTTTTTCCTGCGTGAAGAAGAGAACCAACTTCCAAATCTTTCAAGGAAAATTAAGGTGCCGAGTGCCACCATCTACTGAAAAACTGTTTTAATAACTCTTCTATAAATATATATAGATCTTGTATACATCGCCTTCACGGTCCTACAACTATAGGACACTTTAAGCAGTTGCTAACTCCCTAGATAAATGTAGAGCTCCAATTGTATGTGCAATTGTGGTAAAAAATGATTTATTGCAGGACAACGTCATCACACCTTGACGCAACGAGGATGCATTTAGTCACGATTAGCTTAAGTAGTGTCCTCTACAACACGACGAATACAAACTCAAATATCCACTCTCCGGGTGTGATTTTGTTTCGACACAAGGCTCTCAAGAGGTATAAAAGCACAAACATGCTAAAACGTTGTCGTTTTGAGTACTCGGAATGGGGTTTTAAAACACCACTGACATTTATGGGCACATTGTTGGAAAGCATGTCTGGGTTGCTTCGCTATTTTAGTACCGGTTGCTAATGCGACGTGAAACAGTATTGTTTTTAATTCCCCTTATGACTCATGTTAAGCTTAGCACCATGGAGGTCAAGATTAAAAAACGCTTCAACACTTACACCACAGAACAAGCCTGCAAAACTGAACGAAGGGTTAGACCTGCCTGTAAAAATGCAACTAAAATAAATTAATTGTTAAAAAATAAAGCCTTGGAGAAGATTAAAAGGGGTTTCAAGCCAAAAAAAAAAAAACGGTCACAGACGAGAGTGAAACGTAACAGAGCGAGTCCGTTAGCGACCGCCATAAGCAAGGAGTGGATCCATGGGTAAGACGAGGGGTCTAGAGTGTTGTCCTGAGCAGTGTGAGTCTTTCTCAGCTAAACAACAAAGTGTGATCTAAACTAGAATCGATAGATACAGATCTGAATACGTTCACATCATTTCATTAGTAATATGCATGTTTTTACAGAGTATCCTTGCTGCCGCTATGCTTTCACACACTACGAGGTCCGCACTATAAAATGCTCCTCAAGCACATATTGTGTAAATCCAGCACTTGGAGGTCGGCTCTTGGAAAGGAATTTAAAGGTCATTTAAGGGAACAGAACGCCCTGAACTCTTTGCAGCGCATTCCAGGTTTAGAAAAACATAAAACTCAGTGGGAATAATTTAAAAGTAGTCAGAATTTTGCTGCATTTTGACACAAGACGCTGCCTGTAGTTAAAACTTTTTTCTTGTACTTTGCTGCTTATGAACTGGTTTAAAACCGAGACTCATTTCGAAACCGCTAATATTCCAGTAAAGCTTTTAATGAAGCACAAAAGCAGGCAGCATGGTGAGAAATGTTCTCAAAAAGGCCTTGGCCACGTACTTATTCATGCGCCCCTAACTTCTGCCTTCCTGGACTGAATGTTGATTCATTGGCAGGGAATCAGGTTGGAAGACGTGAAAGTCTCCAGAACAGTTTAAAAAAATGGTGGTCCTTGTATGTGCCTGTTGAAAAACGTTAAAATTGATGTGGCGACTGTGTTAAGCTTTGAAACCTTCAGCTTGGACGCCCTATTTACCCGTCAAGCCTCAATCTACTATTTTTACCCATCAAACTCCACTTCTCCAAGCTCCTATTCAGTTTAAGAAGCGCCGGCAGCGCTTAGTGCCACAGTTGCAGCCGAGCTTGTTGCTAGCATCTTCTATTGGAAACTTGTAGTCATAGGTCAGCTCTTCTCCACGGTAGATCTTCCGCAGGGCAAAAATAACGATGTGCTTCTGACCTTCTACATTGATGACTCGAGAGTAGCAGTTTGGCTCACATGAGTGGTTGATGAATCGTGCCGCGTTACCATGCATCGTGGCATCCACCACATCAAAGTCGTCGATGCGGAACATATAGCATCCAATGCCCTGGAAGAAATTCATACTCACACTCAACAAAGATATGGTAAATCAATATATGGTAATGTTACAGACATTTTTTTTTTATCATAAATGCAGCTTTATGTATTTGCACTCTGATAATAAAACTACTATGTTCCTAGGAGAAATACGAGTTCTAAGTTTTCTTTTAATGTTGAAGACTGTGTCTATGTATTAAATTACATTAATTGTGTAGCTCCTCAGTGATCTACGGCTCTGTGTATCAACTGGCGCGCATTTTACAAACAGCTGATTGAGATTTACCGCTAATCAAAGAGCTGGCTTTACTGAAGAAATGTGCATGAATAAATCAAGCCCTAATTTAAACTAAATAAATATTAAATACAACATGGAAAATGGGGAAAAAACAGAGGGTGCCACGACTACCCAAAATGCATTTCTGCTGTTTAACCTATTGGTAACTGGCTGAGAGATCACAAATATGCAAATGTGCTCTAAAAAGCACATCTCCACTCACCTTGCCATCATAATACTTCTCACGCTTGTCTGTAAGAACAGAACGAATGACAATGCCTGAATACTCAATGACCATCTCTCCTGCCTCGATGTTTCGCTTGCAGAAAAGGCCTCTTCCATGAATTGCAGATCTATAAAAAAATACATATTACAGGAATGGATGTGGCCTGTTTTCATTAAAAACATGAGAGAGAACAGAGCTGAAGAAACAGAAAAGGAGTAGAATAGATTCCAAAGATTATATTTTCTCTGCCAAAAACACATTCACAAACCTTATGTGAGCCTCAGACTTCAAACCCTCTAAAAAGTAAGCTACATATTTTACAGATATTTTGGTATGCTTCTCTCTGAAAAGAACAGGATCTTTATTTATTTCTATGGCACCGGGGGTTGTTTTATTTTTTTGGAGAACAATTAGGTTCACGTTTCTTTCTTAAGACTGGTGACCTAATCCCATTTTTTTTCTAGTCTCATTAGTCTCAGAAATTTTACTTCTGCAAAATAAAAACTCAAACCTTTATTTTCTACTGATGCGGTTCAAATGTAGGAGCTAAGAACAGAACTGAAACTGACTCAGTTCCTTATTTAGAGGTTAAAAAATGTCAATCTACCTGTAGACACCAACCGCTTCCTTGGATGTCTTCTCTAGATGTCTAAAGCGCATTGCCATGGGAAGCTCCAAGCTTGTTGCTCGCCTGCAAATACAATTGAATTTATTCAGCATCTGAACCAAACCACAGATGACTAATCATCAAAAATGGCAAAACTGCGAAATATATTCAAGAAAGAGGAAATATGAACAGCAAAAAATTAGCACACTGTCATGACAAAAAACCCCCACAGAATCTTAAAACGTAATTTTAAAAAAGTAAAAAAATGTTTTATTTATTTCTGCAAAGACATTACCTTACATATTTCTCATAATAACTCTTATTAAAACAATTTTATGCACAAAGTGTTTTAATAATGAAACCTAGATTTTACTGTAAAAATCAATCATCTTTTTCTCAGAACTCTAATGTGCGTCAAACAAGAGAAACCAAGCTTCAGTAAAATGAAAGCTCTTATTTGACCTGGTGGATTTGAGAAGAACCTCATCCTCTTCCTCATCATACAGGTCGGTGTCAGGCAGCTGTCTGTGCTGTGACGCCAGGAAGTTGAACATATCAAAGGTTGACTTCCTGCGAAACAGATAAGGTAGGTGTGAACTATACTCAGAAAAGTTTGGGGTTTTTTAGGCACGCAGACTTTCATCTCTAAACTTGCGCTCCTAGATAACATCTTTTCTTGGTCTCCTTGATACAAGTATACACTTTAACTCCATTCCACATGACTGCTAGGTAACCAAGACGTACAGTGGAAAACCTTTTCTTTAAAACACATTTTCTCGTAGCCTCTTTCTGTAACAGCTAATCATATAGGCACATTCCCCTAACTAGGTGAACAATTTTCGATCCTTTCCACAATCAATCAATTAATCGATTATTTGTTAACCTTAATACTGCAAAAGCCGTAGATTTGTCACATACACTGTTACATGTCATGAAATTAATAATTTGTTACTACCATTACTGCATTCAAGATAAATAATGAGTTTTCTTGGCAAAACGTTAATGTGGTCAGTTGCCACAAATGTCGCAGGAAAAAATTTAAAAGTTTTAGGAATGAATACATCTGTGTTTACAAACATGATAATAAAACACGAATTATTACTACATTTCATTCCAAAAAAACTTTTTATCTGTTTTAATGTAGGTTTAAAGTTTGGATCATATTAAAAGCGTAGTCTGCGCATTAGTAAATTATTTTCGTTAAAGATTCAGCCCCTTCACTGTCACTCTCAGCCGTTTGAGCTGCACACTGCCCCAAAATGAAACTGAATAATCAACCATGATAGCTTTAATCAATTGCATCTCTTATCGACAATTAATCGTTCATCGATTATTCGTTGACATCCCTACTCCGAACAATGACTTTCTATTAATTAGTTCTATTTTAGTCAAAATGTAATGTACCCCCCACCCAGCACTGTGTGGCTGTATTTACATAACACTGCCCAAATGTTTATGGAAAGAAAGAAGGCGGAGCTATTAATCTCGCTGTAGTGTTGCTGTCTGCGCCATGTTCTGGAGACCGTGTGTTTCGTTGCAAAAGTGAAACTACTTTCGTTGGGCTTCCAAAAGAGGACACAACTAGGAATCAGTGGTTAACACTGTCCTAGAGCAGTTCATGATTTCGGAACCTGAGTAGCCTGTCAATTCCGACTGCTAGTGCACAAAGGCTGTAAAGTGGGGAAATTCCAACTTTGCAGGACAGTCTTGTGCTTCTAACTTATTTAAAGGGTTAGTTTACCCAGAAA
The DNA here is from genome assembly GCA_032361065.1 of Enteromius trimaculatus. Classification (NCBI taxonomy): domain Eukaryota; kingdom Metazoa; phylum Chordata; class Actinopteri; order Cypriniformes; family Cyprinidae; genus Enteromius; species Enteromius trimaculatus. Next base: position 14,630,253 of record JAUMHP010000068.1, read on the forward strand.
TGAAAATTCGGTCATTATTTACCCTTGTGTTGTTCTAAACCCATAAGACCTTCATTCCTCTTCAGAACACAAATGAAGATATTTTTGATGATATACAACTGAAATGATCCCAGATCCAGAAACGTGGTAAAAACAACAATAAAACAGGGTTTGGAAAGACATGAGCGTGAGTAAATAACGCCAAAATTATAATTTTTGGGTGAACCAATCCTTTAAAGAATTGGCTGACTAGTATTCTAAAGTGAGTTTTCAGCAGTGTAGAGTAGTGCTTTTTTTGTGGTTTCTCCAAACACAAATGGTGTTGAGGATCAACAATACTGTAAAAAATAATGTGTTTTTGAAACCTTAAACTGCATAGACACATTGCATTACACCACATGCACAAAAAAAATTTATTTTTAGCAACATCATATGACCCCGTTAAGTAATGAACAGACATTTAAAAAAAGTCTTGTGTTGGTCAATTTATTAATAGTAGTATTGAAGGAGGAGGAGGAGTATGGCAGACAAAGTTTTACAGCACTAAAATATATATATATATATATATATATATATATTATATATGAAATAATACAATTTTATATTTACCGCTGATTACAGGATCGTCTCATTATAGACGCACATTACATTACATAACATCATAATTATATTTATATATATATATAAATATAAGAGGAAGTACACATATTTATTTGCGTCAGTATGTTACCACCACTTATTATTTTAAATAAATTGAGAAAAACAAAATGAACTGACCTCAGATAGACTTCAGAGCGGGCACAGCCACTTGGGTTAATGGGCAGATCTTCCTCCTGACTGGCCTGCTTGTGGAAGCGGAAGGTGTGGCGCTGGCAGCGATTGGCCCCCTGGAGCTGTTCCACAAGGTAGACTACAGCATCATGCAGCATTCCCATCACACGCACCCCGCTCATCCCAGAAACAGTAAGATGCCTCAATCCAGCAACAGCACGGGCCTCCTGGACTCCCTCGATAACAGCGGTCCAAGCAACTGTGTATGTGAAGAATGAATGTGATTATTCTTTGATTCATAAGTACATTTAAAATGTGAAAACACTACCGTTCACATGCAATAGCAAGAGAATAAAAAAAGGGTAATGTTTTGTTTTTTTTTTTTTTTTTTAATAAAAGAATTTTTTTTTTTTTACATTTTAAAAACATTTATAAAAAAAAAAAAATACACACACACACATACA
>JAUMHP010000068.1:14639352-14651020 GCA_032361065.1 Enteromius trimaculatus
TACTGTATTATATTATATTATATAATCTGAAACATTTAACCTTTGGGCACAAATTTAACAAAAGGAAGTATCCTGATATGGACTTTGGTGTTGGTTCACCTGGTTTGGTGATAGAGGTATATGGAGGACAGATTTGCGGGAAGGGGCCTCCTGACTCCATTGTCGGGCCTGTTCCATCTTCCTCCTTAGTCTCCACTGAAACAGGATGTCATCTTCACGGCGGACACCTGACCTCTCTGAACCAACTGCAGGAGGAATAAAAGACGTTCCCTCGCACAGCCTGGGCTCTACAATCACTTAAAGAGACAGAGAAAAATGCTCTAATGCACTTTGATCGAACTGATATAAATAATTAGCACGCCAAAGTGAAAATGATATCCGTTTCTGTGTGTTTTCAGTTAACCGAGAACGTTTACACACCTATTTCTGCTTTTTACTGCATTTGTGGTTAGAGGTGTGGGTGATTTGTTAATGTGATAAGGGTATGTTTTTGAAATCGGAAACACAAACATGTTCAGTAATAGATAAATAGTGTGTGTGTGGCAGGTTACAAGATGATTCTGTGTTACAGGCTGTTACTTACTATTGGTTGAGCCCATTAAGGCGGACATGAGTGGTCTTCGGACCGGTTCATCAGTGCTTACAGGAGAGGAGAAATCAGAGCAGCCTAGACCCTCAGAGCTGATAGGAACGGAGACACTGCTGAGCGAATGCTCGCTGAAAACACATAAACATTATCTAAAACTGATTAAACCAAAAATCCCAAGATGGAATATAATGCAATCACAAACCATGAAGTTGAAGAAAATACTTCAATACCTAGGAAGCTTTATTAAACAATCAAAAATTAACTTTTTAATTATTTTTAATATATTTATTTATCATTAATTATTTGGTAAACCTTTTAATAAAGCAACCGTATAAATTGTTTTATTCATATGTACCCAAAACTCAATAGTTTATGATAATATAATATAATATAATATAATAAAAATATAACTAGATTTATTTGATAAAAGATACAGAAAAAAAAACAGTAATACTGTAAAAATATTTTACAGTAAAAGTTTTACTGTGTTTTGAAATGACACTTACTCCTCACTCCTGTCATGATCCTTCAGAAATCATTCGCATTAAATATTATCAATGTTGAAAAAAGTTGTTCTAAAAAACATTTTTTTAATAAAAAATAAAATTCAAAAGAACTGCGTTTATTTGAACTAGAAATGTTTTTTAAACACTGTAAAAGTCTTTTCTGTCACTTCTGATTAAGGTGTCCTTGCTGAATAAAAGTAATAAATCTTGTTTGATTGTGAAGCTACCATTTAGACTTCACATTTGAACATTCAGTCCTGTCGTTCAGACAGGATGCTGACTATATTGGTGATCGTTTATCATCATTGTGAAACGACACCGACTTAAATGAGAGTGTGCGTTTACACCGTGCCTCACCTCCTCTGCAGTAAACGGCTGGCTCGCTCTTGTAGCTGCAGTATCTCTGGTTCTTCCTGAGCACAATGGGACGATTCAGATAATGTCTAGAAAGGAAATTTGGGGTGGACATCCATGTGATTATCAACAACAATAACACTGTCACTAGTAATAACGGTCACTATGACCGGGCACTGACATTTAAGGACAGCCTGAGATATTTTCCATCAGGCACACTAAATCATCCTGAGGAGAGAACCACGAACGTCATCCTGCATTTCAAAACAGGCAATCTAAGCCAAGGGTTGCATAACAACTCTCTGTTGTGGGAAATATATAAATACATAACATTTGATGCTCAACAGACACCCCTTTCTAACAGTGATCTGATAATACTTGAATAAGTTCTTCCTTTAAAGGGATAGTTCACCCCAAAATGAACATTCGGTCATTATTTATTATTATTATTTCTACTGAGATTTCAGTAGCTATTCCTACAGTGTCACATGATCCTTCAGAGATTATTATATGTTGATTTAGTGCTAAAGAAAAAAAAACCTTACTAAACTTTTAGAAAGGTAGTGTATATATATACACCTGCTCTAAATAAACAATCTCATGGAGGACGATTTTACAGCAACCACTAGATGGCGACAGTCATCCACGATGTTACTTTACAGCATTTGGAAACGTGAACATATACTATGCCTTCGGCTACATTTAATACACCTACAGCAATATAACAGCATTTCTACAATATATAGCCTACATTATTATGGTCAAAATGCCTTCAGCTGTTTTAGTCAAATCAGTTGTTCAATTTAATTACAAAACTCACCAGCATACTAAGGTCAAGCATGTGTCTAGCAGGAGACAGCGTGGTTTCATCATGCAGTGGCTTTGAGATTGGGCTCTGGGTGCTGGCGGGGCCATCGTTCATGAGGTCAAGTGGTGCTATAAGCAGGAAATGCATGAGTACGTGTGATTTCTGGACTGAAATAATTTACATTATCGACCAACCGAAGAAATATTATTAATTAAAGATGTATTCTTTATAGCACACCTCTGATGTGTTTCTCTGATTGCGGTGTTGGGCTTGAACTGAACGGAGGGGATGTGGACATCCACCAAAACGGCTGGTCATCTTCTGTATTGGCTTCCTGAAGGCGTCTTTCTTCTCGACTCTGTGGCTTTCCGAAACGGAAACGCTCAATGTACCTTGAAGCATTTAATTGCAAAAAAGATGTTGTATAGTTAACAGGCAACAGCATTCCTTTTCGAGCTAAACATCGCGCTTGCATTAAACACCCCGGATATGCTCTTCTAAGAATAATGAGGCAACATCAGCTTTTCTTTAAAAATAAAGAAAGATACTGTTTATATTTAAAATGAATTGTCTAAAATGTTTACTGCTATTAATTTATTGTCTAAAAATTATTTCCCTTACTTTGCAAGTACTGAGGGTTCCTTTTCCTCAGTTATTGTTGGTGCAACCCTATTTCTCATGGCTTGATCCTGAGCTTCAGAGCCTGTGGAGCAACTAAGGTCAGTAGAAGGCCAAGACTCGGAATAGTTCAGCTGGCATTCAGTTGAAGGAGGACAAAGCAGGACACTACGAGATCTTTCATGGAAAACCCGGTCCGCCGTCCTCAAAGGTGATATGTGAGTAGTTGGATCTGAAGGACCGGGTGGCTCAGTAAACCGAACAGGACTCAAGGCCTGAATTATGCAATCCAAAAAAAGAAAAAAAAAAGATCACAATAAGTTTTTGCAATTTGAAACTCATTGCATTGAGATACCAATAATTTGTTAATGCAGTTCCAACAAGAACTAGATTAGAAATAACAAATGTTTTAGGGAGTAATACTTTGTACTTTTATAAAAATATCTATTCATTAAGATACACTGTGTTCCAAATACTAATTAGTATTGCATCCTTCTTATGGGCATTTAATGTTTTTTAACCTTTAATTGAAGTTCAATCTCTTTAACTCATCTCATCTGGAAAAAGAAAAACAGCATAATAATTTTGGCACACCTGAATATTTGACTTTCAGTGTTCCCAGATGATTATATATGATTAAACACCAAATCAGTAGTAGTTATTAATATTATTAAGTGGTTTGGGATTGGTGCTCTTGGAAAAAAATATGACCAGAATTTCAACTTGCCTAATAATTTGGAGCACATTGTAAAGTGAATGCAAAATCAGTTCTCTCACCAGTCTTTTTTGTTGCTTTGGGATTTTTCTGGACCTGGATGGACTGTAGTGGCTCCTGGACAAAGGGGGTTCCGGAGGAAATGGATTCTGTCTTGTGAAAACAGCTGCACCGCTAAGAAAACGCATTAAGTGTAAACAACATGTAACGTTAAACAAGTTTAACGTGACAGAATCTGACATTCTACCCACCTTGATCTCATAGCGTTCTTGCAAACATGTACTGCTTAAAAACAAAGGACGCAAGTGGAGTTTGGTCATACTATAGGATCCACGAATTTATAAATAAAGACACAACAGTTTGTTGAAACTACATTACGATCCGAATGGGTGTTTCTGTGTTGCATGAGTGTAATTTAGCTTAACCGTCGCGTGACTACGTTACCATGGGATTAAACGCTTTTTAGCTCATCATTTAACAACCTATAAGCAATCTAATCTTCCAAAAAGCATGCTCGATACAAAAATAACAATACGATTAATACAAATACATGACATAATTTGATGTTGCTAAAAACCCCATCTCGGCTTACTTTTCGAAATGTGTGACAGTGTTGCATCCTGGGATGTGTAGTCCGAGAACTGTTGTTTACATTGTTCTCGAAGACAGTTGACCAGCCAATAGAGTTTCGAATTTTGTGATCGACAGCAATTTGAACCAATAAGAGCATTGCTCTATCATTTGCTACAACCAATTACGATGCAGGAATGTCATTGCGCGCGGAAGAGGAATGTCGGATTGTGACTGAAGCGGCTCGTCGGCAGTTTCTCAGCTAAGGGTTGGAAGGTGAATAGCGTGCCGTTTTGTATTTATTTAGTGTTTTGATGTTCCCAAATTATGTTATTCAAAGTATTATGGTGTAGATAAGGGAGTTTTGAAGTCTAAGAAGAGTTTAAATATCGCTAATTGTAAGATACGAGTGTAATACGAGTGTAAGTGGTTTCCTAGCTAGCTAACGTCAGCTGTTTATATCATTGTAACAGTTAGCTGATTAGCAAAATAATAATGCCATTTGTTACTTGTTTTTTACACTCCCTGTGCTTTCTATTTAGCGATCGTTTGTACTCACTTACCGTGATATATATATATAATAAGTTGTGGTTGAAGTGCAGAATTTTAGCATTATATGACATTTACTCACATTTCTTTGTGTGTGTTAATCCAGAAAGCGGCTGCTTAATAAAGGAGCCGAAACGAAAGCATATCACGCCTTGGTTTGTCAGTTTGCATTAATTTCAATATATTAATTTTTGCCTACAAAACCAACATGGGCTGTGCAGCCTTTTACCTAAATTACTCCAGGCTATTTCTATTTCTGCAGAGCCCTGAATTTTGCAAGTGAACAGCAAATTATTGTGCCATTTCAAAGAGGCACAAAATCATTTTCACAGGTTTTCACATTAAATGTTTCCTCCTGATGAAATGACTGAATGAATTTTTATTTACTATACAGTTAATGTATAACACAAGCTTGCTCAATTCTTTTTCTTTTTTATTTACTATATAATGGAAAAAACCTTATATGCGTACTGCGTTAGGCCAACTGGGACTTGTTATAGCAATTCCATATTATTGCTACTTGTTGATTAGGGTTGCTTCCATTGTCCTCATTCGTAAGTCAATTTGGATAAAAGTGTCTGCTAAATGTAAATGTGTACACACAGGCATAAATGTGTTCTTATAAAGACAAAAGTAAATCAAACTGCAGCAAATTAACTTAATCTTACATTCATTTTATGTAACCTTTTTCTTTTATATTAAAGAAAAAGTAAAGTAATTAACAAAATCCTCATCTGAATAAAATTACAGGAAATAAACCGGGAGGTACAATGCTTCACTGTAAAATCAAGACCGAGAAAACAGGTGAGGTTGCAAACGTAAGCTTCTTTTTATGTTTTTGCATTTGAAGTGTTTTGTGTGATTGAAAATAATGTTCTTTTGCAGATGCAGGGGCTCGAAACCGCCTTGATGCAGTATTGCAAGGTTTGGTTGAGAGGAGCGACAGCGAGAGGTTAGTGCATTAATTGCCTTAAGCTTTGAAATCTTCAGACAGTAACAGCAACAAATGGACCTCATGTAATTTAAGCTCATTAGTGATGGATCCACTTTAGAAGATTGTCTTAATGTAAATGTCTGTCTCTAAAAGTGAAAGTGGTGCAAGATGTAAAATAACAGTCTGGCAGAACCTAATTAATGTATTATATACAATGTCAGTGACCCAGCACACTGCACAGCAACACATTGTCACTAAATGTAACCAATATTATCGCAAAATCAAGAAAGTCACGTCTGCCAACTGCATCCCTAAATATTTTGGTGTCTGGGTTTTTTTTGGGGGTTTTTTTCCCACAAAATCGGAGAACCAAATATCTAGGACAACAGGGCATTATTAAGAAATCTGAACAACTGGATTCTATGAAAATAAAGACCATTTATGGTTTCCACTGAGCTCAGCAAAGTATTTAGTATTGATTAATAGCTTTCTATATAGAATCCATTTACATATCAGCTTTCTGAACAATTGCCACCCTGATGGTTTGTTCACTCCTATAATTATGTTTGTGGAAATGTTTCTCATATTTTCCTTTTTTTTTTTTTTTAAGCAAAATCAAATCAGTAATAAAGTCAACAGTAATGCTTGTTGATTACTTTGTTTTCCTGGAAACCCTTCGAAGTATCTGGAATTGTAACAAATTAGGAAAGGAATACTGGCTATACATCAATGTTCTAAAGTGGAGAGCAGCTGTTTGGGAAAATTGGCATTTGTATAATCCTTAGTGCACTGTCTTCCTTTTCCTAAAGAGAGCAGAATGAAGAGGATTCTGGGAAAATTGTGGCAGACTCCTTGAGCAAGTAATCACGTACACTGTTTTTGTTTGACTGATATACAATTTTTCTTTTCTTGAGCAGAGAGTTGAATAAGATGTAAAATGGTTAAGATTTATTTAACAGTCATACGTAATGCAATATAATTTATTCCTTTCTCTTTTACAGGGATTTGTCACCTTCTTCTGCAGGGAAAAGGCAAGCAGAGTCTTCTGACCTTTACTTTAAAAGAAATAGTTTACCCACAAATAAACAGTCGCTGACAATTTACTCACCCTCAGGCCACCCAAGACGTGTTTGTTTCTTCATCAAAACAAATTTGCAAATGAAATAATGTCACTTACAGTGAGTGGGTGCCGTCAAAGTAAGTTAAGTAATAGACATGACTCATTAAATAGTGACTTGTGTCATTAAATGCTGCATTATTAAAAGAAACTCATTTGTCAAGACATTTTTTAACTTTACAAAATCCTCTACCCATAATATTGTTAATACACAGTTTTTCATTTCATATGACAATTAACTGATGGACTGGAGTCATGTGGGTTATTGTGATTATTGTTATGTGCTTTGACGGCACCCATTTACTGCAGAGCATCTGTTGTTGAGGAAGTGATGTAATGCAAAATTTATCCAAATGTATAATAAATATTAAACATGTCAGCTAGCTGTGTGCACACTTCTCAAGGCTCTCCAAGTGTGCTTTGTAAATTTTTACAATAGTAACATTAACAGAACAGCCAATATTCATTCTTAAACAGTTTTGTAGAGTTTGCTTTAAGAGACCCTTTTTGCCTTTCGCAGACCATCTTCACGATTCCCACAACACAGAAGGAAGAAGCGTAAAGAGATGGATGATGGTCTGGCAGAAACCAACCAGCACAAACAAAGTAGGGCCAAAAAAGAAACTAACAATGAGGTGTAGGTTGAATTATGAAATGTGTGGGTAAATTTGAGATGAATGGCAACAGGGCAGAATTTGAATTATCTGTGTTTATAGGCAGTTTTGTTAGGGTTAGGGTTGTAAGGGTTAAGTTGTATAAGTTAAATGCTTTATTATTTCTGAGAAACACCATTGAGTTTTTATATGTCAACATGTGGTAGTTGAGGAAGTTTTATTTTAAGCCAAGGTTTTAAATGGAAGGAATTATTTAAGTCTTGATCTCCTAAGAACCATTTCCTGTTTTCTTACATGCTCCACATCTTGTCTTCTGTACAGATGCTTATATTATCAAGTTATTTGACCGCAGTGTGGACTTGGCTCAGTTCAGCACCACCACACCACTCTATCCCATTTGTCGGGCGTGGATGAGAAACAACCCATCTATGAGAGAGAGAACGGCGCCCAGCCCCCCTCACAGCTCAGGGGAGGAAGAGGTCACACCCAGCATTCACTTCACATCATTAAGCTACTCAGAATCACAGTTCTTGAAAATCAAATGTTGATTTTTATTTTTATTTTTGGAAGCTTGACGAGTTATGTTTAAAACTTATGTTTATATAATTCTGGCGTTCCTTGTAACCCCACCGTGTTCCCACAGTCCTAGAAATATACCAGAAGAATTTAGAATGTGCTTTTTTTTTATTTTTTTTTATTTATTTATTTTTTTTAAAGAAAAAGTCATTACATTTTTTTTATTTAATTTATTAATAATAATCTATAAAATAATTTGTAATGAAATTCTCATTAGTTTAAATGACTTGAAAAGTCGAATGTGGGAACCCTGATGTGAGCATAGTTATGTCAAGGACCATTACATATTTGTATATTTTAATGTTCATTCCAGTGTTGTTTATCAGTAGTTTGACCTTGAATCAAAAGAAAAAAGAAAAACTCATGACTTGGCACTGTAGTATAAAATATTATATAAATGTTGTCCTGTAACGTTTTTTTGATTAGTAAAGCTGTTATGAGTTGTTGCTGTTAATAATGCTGCTACATCCGGCTACATTTTCCCATCTGAATTTAGTTACCCAGTGGAGAGATAAATTAATCTTTTTCCTTTGAATTTGCTCGTTTTACCATGAGAAATTGCTTTCACTTGTTAAAAAAATTATGCCTAAAGTAGCATTGCAACTTGGGAAAAAAACTGCTCTTTGATTCTTGTTATTTCAGATGACTGACATGTTAAATGGTAAAGGACAGAACGTGTACAGGCTTCCTCCACCTGTTTCCTGTCCAGTAGGTTCAGCTGGTGAACCTGTGAATGTTAGAATTCCACCTGTAGAGAAAGCTACAGAGAGCCAGGTGAGCCTGTAATGCTACACACAGTCTACAGGAAGCACTCATCTTTAGAGATCTGTGTTTTAAGCAAGCTGCTAAAAGACAGAGGATAAAGTTTCTGTTTAAGACCACTGCTTAACTCCTTATCTATTCCTATTAATGATTTATAAAAAGCTGTTTGTACGCTGAATTTGTCTCATCCTTTGTGTTTTTCAGTCTGTAGATGCTGCAGCAGGCACCTCACCTCTTATGTTCAATCACATCAAACGCTGGAAGAAAATCAGACAGAAGTATTCTCATCACTCTATCATTTCTACTACATTTACAGGGGGAGAGGGATATTTACAAATGAAATCGAGTATATGTTTAGCATTTTTTTATATGTTGTAGGTGGAAGGAGGCTTCAAGTAAGAACCAGCTAAGATACAGCGAGAGCATAAAAATCCTTAAGGAAATGTATGAACGTTAATTCATATACATCACAAGTGCACCTGAAGAAAATCTGCAAAGGCAGTGAAACAAGGATGTCAAGACATGGAACCTTCAAGGAGAGTGAAATAATTAAACCAAAATGTTGAATTGAGAGTTTAACTAAATGATTTTGTAATGTCTTTATTTTTTCCTTTATATAAAAAAAAGTCACGAGAACTTCAAATAAATTTTACAGTACTGAAAATGAATTTGATGTTTATTCAATAAAACTGCATTAATGAATTCTTCATGATAGTTCTCTACCCTTTTCCAGCTTGCAACACTCAGTATTTGTCTAGCATCTAACTTTGCATTTGTAATGTGTATTTGCATCTGGCTCTAATACACCACGTTGTGGAACTGCACATCCAGTTAGAAACATGTATGGGCAAATACTGTAAGTATCTATTAAATGCCCGCCTTAAATGCAAATATGTCCAAATTAACCTCAATGGTTAAGTCAAAAGTTGTCTAGCAGACAAAATCCGAAAAATGAGGCAAACTTAATCAAAAAGGGCAAGACCGAGCGATAATCTAAATATCAGACAGAGACCAGGACATGGAAGAATCAAACACAGGAAAAACAGGACAAGGAAATGGGGAAAATAGTTCTGTCAAGTGACTAAACAATACTCAATGGTATCAGGAACTGAGTGGACTTTGAATAGACAGCATAACTAACTAACAAGGGGGAGAAGCTAATCAATTACCAAGGAAACTACAAGGTGGGCAAAGGAACGGGGAACACAGAAACAATGGGGAACAAACACTTAAAAATAAGATTCTGCAAAAACCAAGACAGGGGAACATGGACTGGTATCATGACATAGCCCTCCTCAAAGGAGTGGCTTCCAGACACGCCAGAAAACAAAAGTTCAAGTTGGGGAGGGTGGGAGCGTTTCCATGCTGTAGATACCGGGACTGAAGCATAATCAGGAAGAAACAGCCCCCCAAGGCAGTTCAGATGGAGGAGTATAACTTGATTGTATGTGTATCTAGGTGGTGTGGGGAACTCCACAATGCAAAATAGAGCTAGATGAAGAAAGCCATCAAGTATGCCTTTGTTCGTGAGTTGCACTATTTACTACTTGAGTAAAATCAAATGAGTCAGCCAAACTTATAAAATCCTTGACCAGGGAATTTGATTGTCAACAAACATGAATGAAGATTGAGGAAAATTGCAGGGATTTACACCCCCATGGGGAGCACGTTGTGTCCAATGATAAGGAGACAAAAATAGACAAGAGGGCCACATCCGACCCCAAGCAGTCCAAGTCACGTCGCCACAGAGGCAGACGTGATAAACTTAACTTTAGCTTAAGTGCTATACCCCCTCATTTCCCTCTTCTTCTGTGGCGCTTTCTTCCAGCAAAATTCCACAAGTTCCACGAGTTTACACTGACAAGTCGGGGCAATAGTCAATATGGGAGGTGTGAGTTTGTTTGAGTAGCTTATGGAAGTCTCAAATCAATGTTTGATAAAACCACAACAGAGTCTCTTTTTAGATTTTAGATGCACTTGATGGCCATAACGTTTTGAATAAAGATATTATATATTATTAAAAAAATAAAAAAAAAAACAAGCAGAGAGTAGACGAGAAACCATTCACATCAATGCCATCTTGAGTTAAGTCAGGTCATACTGTACTATCTTTGCGTGGATTCCTGCGCACCCACTTCGGATGTTATCACTCTATTGAATGGGCCGTTATCAGTCGTTATCAGCCCATTCATATGGGTCAGTAGGGGCCTGCTGCACCTACTGGTAGGCTTAGAAGGCTGTTATCATCCATAGGACTACCTAGGTTCCTTGAAGTGACTGGATTTCATCCCTGAAAATGCAACGTCAGGGCATAAATGTCACCAGCCACACACTGAGCGTTACAGTTATTAAAAGTTTATGGCATTAGTTGAAAAGGGCACAAGTTCTAAAAAAAAAAAAAAAAAAGAAACAAACAACAACCAAAAAAGGCAGCTTTGTCTTCTAAGCAGATTGTTAAGGGAAATTACATAAAAAGGCCTTAAAAAAGAGAATACTATTATGTGAAATAAGCCTTTTCATGTCCAAGTAGCCCATTTAACCATTATCTTCATAATTGTGCAAAATGTAAATATTTTTTAATACGTATTATTTGTTTTTAGCGAGATCCTTAAATAAGAATGTGCTACTGTGAAGCATATCCATGATGAAATCCATGAGGACTTTATCATTAAATGCAGGTTTTTTTTAAAAAAAATTTATTAGTATACGTGATGTTATTCAGAATAAAGTTATGAGAGAAATGAAAATCATTGTTGACAAGTTACTGGTCTGGAAACCAACACATGAAAAATGCTAGGATTACTGTTATTATTAACCTGTATGATTTAAAGAAGTTCACTTTTGAAAAAACGTTTGCTGATAATTTACTCACCTCCATTCAAGATGTCCATGTCTTTCTTTCTTCAGTCGAAAAGAAATTAATGTTTTTGACGAAAACATTCCAGGATTTTCCCCC
>JAUMHP010000068.1:14658326-14679853 GCA_032361065.1 Enteromius trimaculatus
TATATATATATTTAAATTGCAGTAGTGTAACAGTGTTATGAAGACAGTTTGATCACTGGATTAATCAATGAACATTCAAACACAAAATAATCAGAAACTTTAAGGCATAAGACTTAAGCCGGTTCTCTAGTTGACTCTAATGACTTCACTGATCCACTGGCGAAAGTAAGAAACACGGGTGTAGGCAGATGGACGGTTAGTGATGCAGGATTCATGGCCCCAAGAAACGATGCCCACTTGGTACCAAACACCTGAACTCTCACACACCAGAGGACCACCAGAATCACCCTGTAGTCGACACATAAATTAGTGATTAACATCGTGATATAGCCTGTGAGCTGATATTTTACATATTTTAATTAGCTAGAATTTTTGTGTGTGTAAAATATCCATCTGTGTTTATACCTGGCAAGACGAGGCTCCAGAAGCTCCAGCACAGATCATGGCGTCTGTGATACTGTTCCTACCCCAGACTTGCCTACACTGAGCTTGACTCACTATCGGCACAGTGGCCTCCTGCAGAATTCGAGAATTTGCTAAAAGCAAAATAATGTGAGACAATAAGTGTCTGAATTGTTGAGCAGTTTATCTAAATCCAGGAGTTAAGGGTACTATTGACATAATAACAACATGACATTAAAACATAATTATTAAAATATATAAATCCTTATTTTATAAAATTATTAAAATATATAAATCCTTATTTTACACAGCAATAACATTTTGCAATATTACAGATTTTTCCTGTATTTTGAATCAAATAAATGCAGCCTTGATGTGCATAAGAGACTTCTTAAAAACAAAACAAAAAAAACATTATAAGTCTTGCTGATCCAAAACTTTTGAGGGGAAGTGTAGGGGATAAGAATGGCAGACTTACGCTGATTTTCAGTTGCGCCCCAGCCAGTGATGACACAACGAGTCCCTGGTTGGATGCTGGTTAAGGAGCTAGGCAGACAAATAGGAGCAATTCGGGGTGTCATCTGTACTGGACTGGACAATTTCAGTAGTGCAACATCATTATCGAACTTGATCTTTTTGTTGTAGGCAGGATGGGTGATGACCTGTAAGTGTAAAAAGAAAACCTCTGCTTTATCTATTTAGCAAAAATGTAGCTTTGAAGAGACTTCTATCAAAATGCAATAATAAAAAAAAACTTAATAGCAAATAGCAATAATATCACTGAAGATGATACCTTGGAAATTTTCTTGACTTGAATATTTTCATTATTGGAACCACGGTCATACTGTCCAAGGACCACATAGTAATTTCCAGGCCTAGAAAAAGTCAGTGACAAAGCATAAAAAGTCTAAAATCTAAAATAACTAGATGAAAGATAGATAGATAGATAGATAGATAGATAGATAGATAGATAGATAGATAGATAGATAGATAGATAGATAGATAGATAGGTTCTTACTGAACTGAACAGTGGGCAGCAGTGAGGATCCAGTTTTCATTGATCAGGGAACCACCACAGTGAAGCGCACCATTTGATGTCTGTATCAAATATAGTGGATTTCATGAGCACATCATTACGCAGAGAATAAGATCCACCACCACTAGGATATTCTGAGAAACAGATCTACTAGTATAAACAAAGATTTTACTACCTGGATAGAGACCTGCCAGGGCCAAGAGTAAAATATATTTGCATCATCACCTCTAACAATACTTGAAAAATCTTGTATAGATCTTTTGGCCAATTCTCCTGCCGGGTAATGCAACTGGTAACGTACCCCACATCCTGTTACCATTGTTCATAAAGAAACATGTTACATATACATTATAACATAATGTATATAATACATTATTATATATATGATATAAAAATGTAATATCTTATCCTCATAAAAACTCACCCAGAGTGGGAGCCACCAAAGCCAAGAAGCTAATGATCCAGATCATGTTGTACACAAGCACCCAATGTGCTGCTGTTGTTATCATTAGATCTCTTTATACTCTCTCTAGCATCTGTTAAATTTCGCAATTCATACAGGTTCTTTGATGCAGTTAGGAGTGGCTCAGGAATATTTGTATTTGTCATATGAGGAAAACAACAATTAAAAATGTAATTCATTTTTCCTCACACCACTAACTGTAATAGGTGGGTCTAACATGATATGAGACATGAGAAAACATAATACAAGACATTAAGGAAATAATATGCTTTATTTTGAATTGAGTCATACAGAAATCCGAATGAATCAATTGTAATAATAATAATGTGACATAATGAATAATGAGTATAACTGAAAGTTACAAGGCCTCACCTCAGCTAGGTATTTTGTTGTAATTATAGCGTGACTAACCTTGTAGCCACTGTATAAAAGCTTAATGATATAATTAGGGATTTAGAAACATGATGCTAAATAAATATGCTAAGGCTGTTTCGTTAGTGCCATACTGCTTTGGTCACAAGCCAAAAGTTGGTCTCATCTAGCACATCTGACCAATGTGAGTTGATAAAACTGTTTGAGATGCAACAATTTTACGTAAATCAAATGTTGTGTTGGTTTCTGCCTATATGTGAGCCTAAATGTTCTGGTGTCAAGTTTAGTCCACTTCTTCAATGGTAGGGCCAGAAGAGGAACCACTTCCTGCCGCTCCAGGAAAGCCCCCAGGCATTCCACCCGGCATGCCACCAGCGCCCTGATAGAGCTTGGTGATGATGGGGTTGCACACTTTCTCCAGCTCCTTCTGTTGGTGCTCATACTCATCCTTTTCTGCAGTCTGTGGCACAAGACATAAGAAGTCTTTGAAGATGGTCATTGCTCTGTTGGGTGTCTCATTGCTTAATCCCTTTTCCTGGAGGTATACCAACAGTACATATATTCCTTTACCTAATTAAAACGCCTGGACTATTCTTAATGATTCTGAGAATCCACTCAGAGAGCTCCTTTATCATCTTAAAAATAACTAGGAGTCTTAGCTTAAAAGTGATTCAGGACCAAGCTGAGACAACTCTGAGCAAGGAAAAGACAAAAACTTTTGTCATAGTGATGAGGGGACTCTGTTGCTAGCTTTGACTGTCTTTTGAAGACTGTGACTGGTTGGTTGTCCAATAAGGAAATAAAATAGAGCTTTGAAGAGTAGGGTCTATTAAAGCTTTTACTTTGAAATTACCAGCATCATTTTCCTGTTTTACCGTACTCTCTCTGTCTCTAGTTGTATCTTTACTCTTTTAAAGGTTAATTACTTTTAGGTTATTACTTTTTGTCTTTACTAGGATCTTTTCTTTATTTTTTTTTCTTAGGAACTAAGATTTTTCATGAATTCAGGGCCTGATTTAACTTGGCTCATTTGTAAAGACTCCAAGACCAGGAAAAAGAGGGATCCGATGAAAGAGACATGCCCATACTGCTGGTGTACCTCTAGGACTGGGCTGGAAAACACTTGCTTAATCATCTCTAAACAGGTTTTACTTCCTTAAGGTAAGAATATTGAATAAAGTTCTTTCAACGACATAATAACTGAAAGGGATAGCCTTAATACTATGAACAAGTGTAACCAGTACTGTAGATTAGCATTTAAGGTAAACGGTCTAAGGTTGTTACCTACCTGGTTTCTGTCCAACCAAGCTATGACTTCATTGCATTTGTCAGTGATAGTTTTTTTGTCCTCTGCACTGATCTTGTCCTTCAGCTTGTCATCCTCCACAGTGCTCTTCATGTTAAAGGCCAGGGACTCCAAAGTGTTCTTGGCAGTGACCTTCTCCTTCTGGGCTTCATCCTCTGCTCGGTATTGGTCAGCTTCCTGTACCATACGTTCGATGTCTTCTTTGCTCAAACGACCTGTCAGAAAAGATTTCAAGAAAATCTCTGTGACCTCCATTTTTTAACTTCAGTATAGAGTGAACTCTATCCTAGGTCCTAGCTCCTATCCAAGGTCAGGACAAGTTCTTTTACCTTTGTCATTGGTGATAGTGATCTTGTTCTCTTTGCCAGTGCTTTTGTCCACTGCGGACACATTGAGAATGCCATTGGCATCAATGTCGAATGTAACTTCAATTTGTGGCACACCACGAGGAGCAGGAGGGATGCCAGTCAACTCAAATTTGCCAAGAAGGTTGTTATCCTTTGTCATGCCTCTCTCCCCCTCGTATACCTAAGGGTAAAGAAAAGCAGGATATTTAAATCAGTGTGGATATAGCCGTTGCTGGAAGTCAGTGATTTGAGTTAAACAAATGAGTGCACAAATTACGGGGTGATTTTTGGCTTATTCATTTAAGAGTTTCTGGCTGAATTGCTATGCCAATTTCAGTTCCAAAGACATTCCTGAATCCAGCATTGGTCGTTAGCAACATATGTGGAGTTTTGGATGCTGGTTTGTTGGTGCCCCTATCAAGCTTAAAAAGCTTTCCTTACAGACCTTCAACAAGCTTTTTAAGGTCAAGGAGTTTCATTTATTCATTATGTTTTGCTGTTGAACAACCTGACTATGATGGTCCACTAGGTAGATGTGCACCAAACCAGCTTAGAAAAAAAAAATTCATGCTGGTGTAAGAAGCAGGCGAAGAAGACCAGGAAAGCATGAGTATATGACGAGATCTTTATTTTACCTGGATCAGTACACCAGGCTGGTTGTCCGAGTAGGTGGTGAAAGTCTGGGTTTGCTTTGTGGGAATGGTGGTGTTCCTCTTAATTAACACAGTCATGACACCACCAGCTGTCTCAATGCCCAGAGAGAGAGGAGTGACATCCAGAAGCAAAAGGTCTTGGACGTTCTCCGATTTATCACCTGCTAAAATGGCTGCCTGGACAGCTGGTGAAATTTTAGGAAAGATTAGTATGCCATAAAACAAAAGCAATTACTAATCAATGTAGAGTAGAAATGAAGCCACTTACCTGCTCCATAAGCTACTGCCTCATCAGGATTGATGCTTTTGTTCAGATCCCGGCCGTTAAAAAAGTCCTGAAGCAGCTTTTGGATTTTAGGAATACGAGTGGAGCCACCAACCAGCACAATGTCATGGATCTGTGCCTTGTCCATCTTGGCATCCCGAAGAGACTTTTCCACAGGTTCCAGTGTACCACGGAAAAGGTCGGCATTGAGCTCCTCAAAACGGGCTCTGGTGATGGAAGTGTAAAAGTCGGCACCTTCGTACAGAGAGTCGATCTCAATGCTGGCCTGGGTACTAGAGGAAAGTGTACGCTTGGCCCGCTCACATGCTGTCCGCAGGCGTCGGACTGCACGTTTATTGCCAGTGATGTCTTTCTTGAACTTGCGTTTGAACTCTGCAATGAAGTGGTTGACCATTCGGTTGTCGAAGTCTTCACCACCCAAATGGGTGTCACCGGCAGTAGACTTGACTTCAAAAATGCCGTCCTCGATTGTCAGAATGGACACGTCAAAGGTGCCGCCACCCAAATCGAAGATGAGGACATTGCGCTCAGCACCAACCTGTAGTGAATTGTGACCATAAAGCAGCAGTTTAACCCATTAAACCTTACTGTGCTGAAGGATAATCTGAGATGCTGGACCACAAAACCTTGATGCAACTTCATCAAAACCTCATTACAAGCAGTTTAGCTTATTTATCGACCTCAGACATTTAAACTGTTCTCAGAACTAGGTAAACAGCAGTTTATGATCTCTATACCTTTTTGTCCAGTCCATATGCAATAGCAGCCGCAGTTGGCTCATTGATAATACGGAGGACATTAAGTCCAGAAATGGTTCCAGCGTCCTTGGTGGCTTGGCGCTGAGAGTCATTAAAGTAAGCAGGCACTGTAATGACTGCATTTGACACTGGCTGAAACAACAAGATTAAAACATCATTAGCATGATCCTGTTTAGCAAAGTGTTTTTAGTGAAGTGGTTTTTGTGCTTTTTAATGGAAGAATCTTTGCATTAATTATGATTGCTGTTCTTTGTTCAAAAATAATTTTCTCATGAAGAAACAAGACATGCTTTCAGGAACAAACAGTAAACAGTACAGTTAAACAAACAAACCAAAAAAGTCTTGCTGACACTAATGATTGCAATCAACTTCACATACTTCCTGTAACTGGAGTTATCTTCAAATATCTCTTGCACAAAGTGAAGGTATAATTCTGCACATAACACGCACAAAACAACCTTCAGTCTGTACTAGAGATTTTTCAACATGAAATGTGTTGCAGAATCAGATATTAATCTGCGGTGAAAAAAAACACACTTTTTACTGCAGACCTCACTAAAAGATAAGATTTGTGAAGTTCTGTTTGCAAAACTTTGAACTTGTGCTGCAAAAAATGTGAGTGTTTACCACAGTATGTGTGTTTCTCTGTTTTGGTTTCACACATGTTATTATGTGATAAACTATGTGGAAAGTTTTTAATCTTGTAGTGGAAACAAATAACAGCAGTCTAAAAAAAAATAAATACAAATAAAAATAAATAAATATATATATTTATATACAGTGGGTACGGAAAGTATGTAGACCCCCTTAAATTTTTGACTCTTTGTTATATTGCAGCCATTTGCTAAAATCATTTACGTTCTTTTTTCCCCCTCATTAAAGTACACACATCACCCCATATTGACAGACCCTTGTTGACATTTTTGCAGATTAATTAAAACAGAAAAACTGAAATATAACATGGTATTCAGACCCGTTGCTGTGTTACTCATATATTTAACTCAGGTGCTGTCCATTTCTTCTGATCATCCTTGAAATTGTTATGCACCTTCATTTAAGACCAGCTGTGTTTTATTATACTGATTGGACCACACACCTGTCTATATAAGACCTCACAGCTCACAATGCATGTCAGAGCAAGTAAGGGATCAGAATCATGAGGTCAAAGGAAATACCTGAAGTGCTCAGAGACAGTATTGTGGCTAGGCACAGATCTGACCAAGGTTACAAAAAAACATTCTGGTGCACTTAAGGTTCCTAAAGGTGCGTTCACACCGGACGCGAATGAAGCGTCAAACGCGAGTATTTTACATGTTAAGTCAATGCAAAGATGCGATTAGACATCCTGCAGCTCGAATTAAGCGGCGTGAATGGAGCGATTAGAGCGAATCTGAACTTTGGCGAAAATTCGCGCCGCGTTAACCAATCAGGACTCGCTTGCTCTAGTAGTGACGTGATTACTAGCAAGCGGAGGCAGAATTCCGAAACTATGGAAGACAAAATCATCGTCGCTGTATGATACATCTTCCTACTTTAATAAAAACAGGAATAAAAAGGAAGTACATAATAGATTAATTAAACTAGAGTTTGCCTATGAGATATACCCAAAACGAATTTTACCTCCTTTTTAACCACTACAGAGATATCAGGAGGCAGTGGCAAGTGTTAGAATTACTAGCCGCGGTGAGGCTGCCCTCGGCGATACATGAGCACTGAACACCCGGTGTTCACGTGGAGCTCATGGCTCCGAAATCAGCGAAGCAAACTTTTAAATAGGCGCTCTCTTTTTTAATAAACCGCAGATTTGTGTTTTAAACAACTACATTCTCACCTGACATACTCTTAAAACTGCATTTCATGGCACAATAATAGCAATATTTAGAATGTTTAGCTGTTTTCCCCTCCACCAATGCAGATACTGGAGCCGCCTGGCAGAAGCCCCTGTTGTACGCGCGAATGAAGCGAATTGTACGCGCGAATGAAGCGTGTAAACTCAAAATGTTCACGCGTCTAACTACGCGCGAATAGCGCAATTTATTTGCTCAGTTCGCGTCCGGTGTGAACACACCATAAGAGCACAGTGGCCTCCATAATCCTTAAATGGAAAATGTTTGGGATGACCAGAACCCTTACTAGAGCTGGCCGTCTGGCCCAAATAAGCTATCGAGGGAGAAGAGCCTTGATGAGAAAGGTAAAGAAGAACCCAAAGATCACTGGGGCTGAGCTCCAGAGATGCAGTCGGAAGAGGGGAGAAAGTGTAGAAGGTCAACCCTCACTGCAGCCCTCCACCAGTCAAGGATTTATGGCAGAGTGGTCAGACGGAAGCCTCTCCTCAGTGCAAGACACATGAAAGCCTGCATGGACTTTGATAAATAACACCTGAAGGACTGAGAAATAAGATTCTCTGGCCTGATGAGACCAAGATATAACCTTTTGCCCTTAAGTGTTATGTGTGGAGGAAACTAGGCACTGCTCATCACCTGTCCAATACAGTCCCAACAGTGAAGCATGGTGGAGGCAGCATCATGCTGTGGGGGTGTTTTTCAGCTGCAGGGACAGGACGACAAGTGCAGGAAAACCTTTTCCAGAGTCCTCAGACTGGGCCGAAGGTTTACCTTTCAACAACACAATGACCCTAAGCACACAACTAAAATAACAAAGGAGTGGCTTAACATCAACTCTGTGACTGTTCTTGAATGCCCCAGCCAGAGCCCTGACTTAAATTCAATTGAGCATCTCTGGAGAGACCTAAAAAGGGCTGTCTATCAGCGTTTACCATCCAACCTTACAGAACTGGAGAGGATCTGCAAGGAGAAATGGCAGATGATCCTCAAATCCAGGTGTGAAAAACTTGTTGCATCTTTCCCAAAAAGACTCATGTCTTAGATCAAAAGGGTCTGAATACTTAGGACCATGTGATATTTCAGGTTTTCTTTTTTAATAAATCTGCAAAAATGTCAACAATTCTGTGTTTTGGTTTTTTTTGGCAAAATGGGGTGATGTATGTATATTAATGAGGGAAAAAAATGAACTTTTGAACTGAATGATTTTAGCAAGTGGCTGCAATATAACAAAGACTGGCACATTTAAGGGGGTCTGAATACTTTCCATACCCACTGTATATATTGTTTCAAAATGGATGTAACAGTTGACCATATTTCCCAGTACTTTCAGAATGTCTACCACATCCTCATAGCCTAGAAGTCACAAATCTTTGATTCTGATCTCATGCATCACACATTTTCTTGCAAGCTTAATGACAATAAGATCTAAAGGAAGATTTGCCATATATTTCCTGTTTGCTTGAGTGCATGTGAAACAAATGAGCCCGAAAGGGTGCTAAAAACAAATGTAAAATATTTAAAACTGCTTATATATAGTGCTTTTGCAGTTTTATTCACCTTGCCCAGGTAAGCCTCAGAGATCTCCTTCATCTTAGTAAGAACCATAGAAGACACTTCTTCAGGGTAGAAGGATTTTATCTCTCCTTTGTACTCCACTTCCAACTTGGGCTTACTACCATCATTGATTACCTTAAAGGGCCAGTGCTTCATGTCAGACTGAACCACTGGGTCATCAAAACGACGACCAATCAAGCGCTTGGCATCTGTTGAACAAATAAGGTGTATGCAAAAGACAAAATTACAACAGAAAAAAAATAATTGCTGCTTTTTGTTTATGCTAGTGTGTCACATTTGACTTTTAGTACTGTAATTATATTAACTACACTGCCATCTAATGGAGAAGAGAAATGTTAATGTCAATCTTCCATTCTTTTCCTTGAGAAACACACATTATGAGCTGCCTTACCAAACACTGTGTTGTTGGGGTTCATGGCTACTTGGTTCTTGGCTGCATCTCCGATCAGTCTTTCGGTGTCAGTGAAAGCGACATAGCTGGGGGTTGTTCTGTTTCCCTGGTCATTGGCGATGATCTCCACCTTACCATGCTGGAAGATTCCCACACAGGAATAGGTGGTGCCCAGATCAATCCCCACTGCTGGACCTTTTGACATCTTGCCTGGACCAGACCAAAAGTGACTTTAAGTATCAGAATAATGACAAAAAATAATGCAGATATTTGCACAAATTATGCAACTATTTAATTTTCAAGTGATAAAGGGATATTTACGGGGTCATTGGACGAAAGCAGCATGGCTCTCTTTTTTTGTAGGCCTATATATTGTAATTATTTCTTAAAAAAAATCTTTCGGTCCACAAAGGTAATAATAAGAACATTTCCAACAAAATGACACCTTTTCACAGTTTTATTGTTTATTGCACATTGTTTTTCGGCTAAGCCTCACCTTACAGGCTTACTCACGCACTGAAGGAAAAGGTGGAAAAGGAAGATTACTGTCCAAATTTACAATATTCCCTCACATAGTTTTTTTTAAATTTTCTTCTTCTTCTTTTTTTAATAATAAATAAACTAAAATAAAAATCAACCTTCTTAGATAATACAAGTAAATAAAATAGGTGTAGTTTAAATGGGGTACGTTTCCAGCTACGTCGACATTTGTTCTGCAGTCATGCCACCCTAGCTGTCTGCTTTAGAAAGCACTAGATTGCCTGCTTGGCTTCATGCCATGACTGTGTGTAACAGCAACTGTGAAGCTCTGTCAGTGGACTCTGCTTACTTAATAATTCCTAGTAAGTAATTATTATAATTCATTATAAAGATCAAACTTTTTTTCTTTTATGGAAACATTGTGAAATGAAATGCAAAACGAAACAGGTCATACAAGGGGAACCAGGAAGTTTGCAGAGCAAATCGAATAAAGGATTTTAGGAAACTCAAAAACAGGCCTTTCAAAGGAGCAGGTTGTTTCTTACAGAACAGCTGTTGTCATGAGACAAGAGCACATTGGAGAAGTTAAGAGACACAAAGAGTGCTGAATGGGTCATGTGGCCTGCAACCTCCACATAATTTGCTGTGTCTGCATGTGTGGCAGACGTGAGGGGCAAAATTAGTCTGTACTTCTCAGAATAAGGGGCCATATATTCATAATACTAAATAATACTAAGTATATATATATAATTATCGTCCAGCGTCCTGTTTTTGTTGCAAATAATGTTTTATTTTAATGTTAATGTATTATTTATTTTATTTCCCATACAACCTTTGTGTTATTTTGATTGCTTTACCATAATTCTAAAACGTGTTTCTCCTTATTACACTACCCCAGAACACTTTGGATGTCTCCTTTATCCATTTCGAGTCAAGTTTCTAATAAGGCCCTGAAGTAAAATGTTTTACAGGAATTCCTTCCTGGTGCCAAAGTTATGTCATTGTAAGTTTAATGTGGGATTTGCTCTAGAACACACAACATCTCTTCTTTTAAACTGTGCGCACATCAGAGCAAATAAAAATATGTTCAACGCTCCAAAACAGTCAAAATCTAAAACAGACAGAAGCAGACAGAACAGAACACCCAGCCAGGCTGCTTGCAATCAAGCTTCAAAGAAAGCTTTTACCTTACTGTAAAAGTTGTGTTAGAGAGGTAATGGAGAGTAACGTGTGTCTTTTCCCTCAGAACGGGGTCTGCCCTCAGCCTAGAGCTGGTCCTGATGCCTTTGCACTCCTGCACTGCTGGACTCAGAGGCAGAAGCCCTGGACTCCTGTGTGTATATAGCCCCGGCGGCCGGAGAGATTCCAGCATGAAGTCACCTGACCTCGCAGTGCAGAGAAAGTTCCAGGCTGCAGATCTCATGTGCTCCAAGCACAGCGAGAGAACAGCCAGCTTCTAACACCAGGGCAGTGTAACCCAGAAGACACTTGTTTTCATTCATGGGTTATTCAGTCAATCTTTTAATACGAAACAAACTCAAGTGCAGCTATCTTTTTTTGTGGTGCTTTTTGCCTCAAATCACATCACAGCCAGGGTTGAAATTTAAATGGCAATTTTAGTCTGAATAAATTTACATAACTATTTCAATATTTCCTAAATGTAAAAATATGTACTGTATTTGAGAGTTTCTAACAATAATTGTGGTATTTTAATTCAGTTATTTATAACTAAATTAATTAAATATTGAATATTTCCTAATTAAAGAAAAACATTAAAATAATGATTAAAAATGTTGCCCAACACATATTTGTAACACATATCTGGAAGCATATTTAATCTAAATTAATTTATATATATATTAATTAAATAGTTATATAATTTCTATTAAATAAAGCAATATATTTATTTGATAATTTTTCAAAATTTACAGTAACCCGGATAACAGGATCAACCCTACACCTGGCAAATGCAGTCAAAAACTACATATTTGTGAAAAATACATGGAATAGGACTATTGACTTGTCTTGCCATCATGCTTTAGAAAAAGCCTAAAGGATGTCAGTCACCATGCATCACAGTTTTAGAGAAAGAACAAATGATCAAAAAGTGAATAAATGAGGTGGAATCAGAGTTGCACGGCTAATACTTTTGGTATGTAATCAAATCGAGGAAAGAGCAATGCATCATAACTCAGCTTGAACAGTGAAAGTATTAAGACAAAACAATAGAAAAGGTCATTTTCAGTTTAACACTTTATTTCACAAAAAACATTTAATAGAGCGGTTAACTCTATAGACTAGGCTAGCATGCACAAGTCTATTCTTCATGAAGTGACTAGAAACTGACAGTCACAGTTATCTTAAAATAAAACTCTCCCTCTCTCTCTCTCACACACACACACACACACACACACACACACACACACACACACTCACCGCTTCAAGAATGACAAGATCACAAACATATTGCTACATTAATTAAAACATAATAAACAAGCTGTGCAAAATTCTAAATATAATCTAGACATCAGTGGACAGCATCCAAATTACAGTACCCTTTCCCCCAAAAGTGTTGGTCAGTCATTTCATATTCTTAAAAAGCAACTCAAACAGCCCTCCCTTACTAATTGTGTCATAGTGTGTCAGTTTTTAATAAATAATAACCCAAATGTGCAATATTCCATACTCTTACATAGTGTGCCTCTTACATAATAAAACCAACTAAGTGTGGTCTCAAAGTGAAAGGTGTCCTGGTTCAACGTGCTATTTCTGATCAGTGCATGCTTGAGCACTCTACGGTTGGTAAGACAACACCACAGAGGGTCTTCTAGAGCTTCTCAGAACTGAGACTGCCTTTCTATTATTATAGTGTGCTCTAATGCGACCAATACGCAGGCACCGGATGTTTCTGAGACTGAATAATACTCACTTAGATCAGCAGTAAGGATTTCTGCTTTCTGTTTTCTCAGCTGTAGTGCACTATAAAACCTTCAAATGAAGCCAAGTTTGACATTGCATCCTGGCATCTCCATTGAAACCTGTTTCCGCCACCGAATAAGGTTATTGATCATTCTTATATCACAATTCTGCCTTTTTTTCTCAGAATTGTGAGATGTAAACTCGCAATTTCAAGTTATAAAGTCAGAATTGTGTAATATAAAGACCAGTTTTGAGAAGAAAAAAGACTGATATGTTCTCTGAATTCCGAGTTGATTTCTCACAATTGTGACTTTATATCTCGTTATTGAGACTTTATATCTTGCAGTTCTTTATAACTCATAGTTGTGAATCGCAATTCTGATAAAAAAGTCACAATTGTGATATAAAAAGTCGCAGTAAGCTTTTTTACTGGCTTTCATACATCTCTGTCAGGCTTAAAAAATGAAATGCAGTCATCCTCATACAATCCAAAATGTGTGTTTCTTTGTTTCTAAAGCATCACTTGCTCACCAGTGGTTTAAAGTTAAACTGCCTGTTGTGATGAAGAAACAATCTTATCTATATCTTGAATGGCCTGAGCGTGAGTGCATTTTAAATTTCCATTTTAGGGCAAACTATTCTTTTAATCAAGTCTTCAGTACTATTAAATATCTGTAAATTCCCAAATGCTACTTATGTTTTCAAGCAAAGTCAGAGTAAAATCCATAAAAATCTTTTTTGATGTGATTAAATTAGTGTTTTGAGCTGTTCTCACACAAATTCTGGCACCATAATAGAAGCCTCATAAATTAAGATCAAATACTGAAGAAACTGTCCGGAAGGAGTCCATCTGGTTTCTGTACAAAATCCTGATTAAAACAGCATCATTCTTTAGAAAATAGTCCATCTGGAACATCATGTTTTTTAAAAGGTTCTGTCAACAAAACATTTTTCTGGAAAATTCCTTGGTCTCAGGAGAAAAGGTTACGGAGTTGATATAAAAAGTGGTCCTCTTTGGTCTTGCGCATGCGACAGCAACCGCTCAAATAGTTCCAGGCTGAGCGTTTGCAGTAGTTGTAAAAATGTTCCTCGGTTTTTTTCAGGGTGCTGTTCAGATCCATCTTACCCTGCAGACTGACCAGAGACAGCATGATTACATTCTTGTGCTCTATGATTGAAAACAGTGTATTACACAGTATAATAGAGCCCTAAAACATACTACACTTAAATGTGACACTTAAGCCATTGCATTAGATAGATAAATATACAATAAACTTCCATTTATTTTTGTACCGATAATCATAAAACATATATTTTTCTTAATGCATTTTTTTATTAAATAGTTGCTCTCAGAAGCCACTTGGTTTGAAATGTTATATTCATGAAATTTAGACTTAAATAAATTATGTCTTTGTCCATAATAATGAAAATAGCGGTAATTAATCACATTTCAAAATGAAAGTTTTTGATTACATAATATATGCGTGCGTATTATGTACATTTATTATGTGTATATATAGATACAGTACTGTATATATTTAGAAAATTGTTAACATATATTTATCATTTATATTAAATATATTTAATATATAAAATATTTAGTAAAGATATATACACGTGTTTGTATTTATATAAACATAATAAATATATACAATATATATGTAAACAAAAACTTTTATTTGGTATGCAATTAATCATGATTAATAGTTTAACAGCACTAAAACAAATCAAAAGGTAATAAAATGTCAAGACTATCAACCATAACCTCAATATTAGTGTTATTTTAGTATCATTAATAAATTATAATAATACTTGTTTATATATATATATATAAATATATATATTTTTTTTAAATTACACTTTATTTTTTATTTTCATTTTAAATAAATAAAAAGTTTTAGCATTTAATTTACCTTGCAAGATAGCAATTATTTTTTAGATTTTATTTAAATTTCTTTCAAGTAACGAAACTGTCTGTTATGGTTTCAGTTTTCATTAATCGTAATAACCCTGCCTGTAGAGATCAATTGAATCTACATTGTAAGGAACCATACCAATCTACACCACATACACACCTGCTGGTGAACTGTATGAGCTGAACCTCATTCGTGCAGCTGAGTAAAGATTCTCTGTTCTCCAGTAAGATGGTGGCGCACATGAAGAGTTCAAAAGTGAAGTCAGTGTTTACGGCCTGGAGCTCCGTCACAGATTCATCCTCTGGAGATCACAGTCATCACAATCACATTTGAAATGGATTCGTTTTTATCTTTCTTTTTGATAAATGGTATCTCTGTAAAGTAAGACATGGGGTTAAGGTTTCTCACCCAGGCTGTATTTGCGTGCAAGTCTCTCCTGATATCTGGCTCGATCCACCTGCTGCGAGATGAGCTCCAGGTGATCACAGCTGAGAATCTCAAACAGACGCAGAGCATCGCTGTGCTCAAACTCTCGCTGGAAAGCCAGCAGAAGCCACCTGAATGGAAGACAAAGATATTTGTGTATATTAGTGACCGAAAGAGAAGAAAATAGGATATGAAAATCGAAACCCACCTGTGACAAAATGTAATTTTCTCCATGTTGTCTGTGACCAGATGAGAGTGTAGCTGAGGATCCAGCTCTTTCAGTAAAGCAGCTTCCAACTCTGATAAAGACCACAGCAGAAACAGCAGCATTACTAATTGTATTTGTATTAGTGTTAATACAATTCTAAATGGTTTGGAAACACACAGGAAACCCACCCATTTTGCGATACAGTCCATCAGCGCAGAAGTCTTTGGAAAACTTCTCCATGTAGCAGGAGAAGCTCCAGTAGGTGTCCACTTCTGAGTGCAGCACCTCCAGAAATCGACTGCACAGATCGTTCATGCCCTGAGCGTAACTTACTTCTGCAGAGATCAGAGAAACACACTGATGATGGTTGAAAACGTAAACACAGCGCTTCACAATTTAACCACTAGATGTCGCCCTACATCAGCAAACACAAAACAGGTTGAGGTCACTAAACTTTCATATCAACTGTCACGGCGACGCTGCATTTTTATCTACTTCAAAATACAGTGAAAACAACACTTCAATATCTGCTTTTTATTTTAATATATTTTGATTTATTCATGTGACGTTGAAGCTGAATTTTTAGCAGTCTTCAGTGTCAAATGATCCTTCAGAAATCACAAAAATGTTTTAAAACATGTTATACGTTTCTTTATTGTCATTTTAATGCGTGTTTTCTAAATGTAATGATTAATTTCTTAAATAATATATATATTTCTGACCCAAAAGTGTTTGTACAAGCACGTACCCGGGTGAAAAGCAGCATATGTGATTAGGATATCTCTCAAGACAAGCAGGTTGCCCAAACCTTCGTTCCTGTGATGAAACACAACTGATTAGAAACTCTTTCTCCAGGCATTTCTTTATCCTTTGAAGAACTAATTTCATTTCATTTAATGGGAGTATTTCAAACAGAGTTAAAACAACTTTGATACAATCAAACGGGTATGCACTGCATGAAATTTGACTTTTATGAAATTTGTCTTTTAATATTTTATTTCTGCTGGATATTATCAAATTTGTTTTTAGGGCAAAAATGACAGCTGTGTAGAATGTTTGTGTTCTCGTTGCAGCAGCAGCATAAACATACAAATATCATTAAATAAGGTTATGACCTATATTTAAATTAATTCCTAAATACAAAAACATATGCCAAATGCCAAACTTAAAACGGCATTACATCCCCATATTCTTTCTAAAATATCATGGTTTGATGTTTCATAAGTAATTATTCTGCATGTCTATATTTGCAGTTTATATAACATTTTTGCTGTTATTTTGAATTTTGTATGTACCTGGATACTGAAGTATGTGAGCTGAGTTGACTACTCAAAACTAGTTACTGTTTAACCGCAGTAAAATGATGAGGCAGACCCCTGGCTGTTATTTACGTTGAGCTCCAAGGTTGTTTGATAAACTGGTGTGGCAATGACATGTTTGCTTTGCGCAGGCAGCTCACATTAGTGATGCAAAAAATTAGGCAACTCCTTGTGGTTTGTTCAAACAAACATAAGATATGACTGACTTTCTACTTTCTTCAGCAGAAATAAAGTAGACCAAGGAACTCTGTTATTTGACAAAACGAACACCTTTACTGCAAGAACATGGGTTGTTCATCAATATTTATTTAGCCATAAAGATGAATCATTAAACATGCAAATGAAAACAAGGAACAAGGAAGGCTTTCCTTTAAGGAAATGAGCAGACATAATAAAAGGAACAGTAAAAGATAAGGTCTGCAGGGTGGTAACGAGCTGAATAACAATATTTAAACAACAATATATATTTTATTCACCCCATTATTGGAACTTACTATAACGATTTGTTCATATAAACCTTTTTACAAGTGCTTTTCCACTATTTTTCATGGCATTTTCTTTATTTAGCACATTAAAAATGCAGAAATGAAACAAGTTCTCACCGGTAATATGGAAGATCTCGATCGGTACGGGGAACGTCTTTGTCAATGATGCGTATGGCCTCCTGAAGCTCTTCCAGGTCAAAGGTTATCCGTTCAAACAGCACCTGCACAGTCAGCATGAAATCAACATGATTCTACAGTATATCTTCTTTTGTGTTCAACAGAAAGAAAGAAAGTAACGCAGGTTTGGAACGACAGGATGGCGAGCGAATAATGACAGGATGTGTGGTTGAGCAGGTAGTGTTACCTGAGCCTGCAGTTGCAGAAAGGACATCTTCTCTCTGGCCTCTTCTGACTCATACTCTTGCTTTTTGTGCTCTCGGTCCTGCCTTTGGTCAAAAAACTTCACTGCTGTTAACAGTTCAGCTGGTAAAAAAAATGTATAGAAATTAAATATTATTAATTTATTATCACTTGTGGTTTAACATCACCACAACTTGTCAGTGACATATATACCAGAGGTTTTCAGTATCACGGCGGAACATTTTATTGCAGGTATAAAAGCTGATAAGGGGCAACCGTTACATATTAAAAGTGTTTGTTCTGCTCGGGAGTGTAATTTACCATCAGTGCCATTAAGACGCAGACGAACGGCTCCAGGAAGCAGCTGTTGCCACTTCCTCTTCATGACTTGATAGCGCACCGCCATCTGCTCCAGCAGCAGGGGGCGCTCCAGAGCCGTAGAGCTGCAGGGGTACATGCCGAAGAGAAAACGCCACACCAGACCACGTTCATCAGGAGACACGCCACCTGAATCACACAAACATAACACAAATCACTCATATGAAGATAAAATATCAAGAACATAAGGCTTGGGATGTGCTACATCACAGTGGACTCTTTTCACAGACTGTACTGACATGTTTGCAGTTATAACATAATACATCTAATTTTTTTATATTGTATTTTTTTTTTTTCATTTTTAACTCAGCATAAACTTCAGAATTTAAATAAAATTGGTTAATGCTGATAGTGTTTTTAATACAAATGCAAATTAGACATTGCTCTTACTTCTGAACTCTGTAATCAGTCAAAGTCATATTTTGGAAAGTGTAGGAAATACTAACAAAACGCTTTTTTCCTTTTGCTGTTGGAGCAAATGTGAACCTAAAACCAGATGTAGATTTCAATCACCACGATAGACGTTTACCAAACTTATTGTTCTGAGAACCCCAGAAATGTAAAAAAACAGTAAACAGCAACATTTAATTGACAAGCATCCTATTTTTGAGAACTGTAATTTATAGCAAAATAATAATAATAATAATAATAATAAAGAATGTAATGCATTACAGAAATAAATAAATTTAATAAATTTAATAAAATTAATAAATTAATAAAATTAAAAATGCCATTTTTGTTGAAGTAAGCAGGGTTATTATAGTTTAATACAGCTAAAACAATAAAAAAGTTAATTTACGTAATATAAACACATATCATAAAATTTTAAAAAAGAAAAGAAAGTATATAAAACTTTATTTCAGCAAGTTGGCATGTTCTTATTTCAATTTAGTTTAACAATATAGGCCAACTAAAATAAAATAAAAAAAAGTTAATTTTATACATATATACACACACACACAAATTGACAAAACCACACAAAATACTAAAATGTTTTAAATGTAAAGACATATAAGAAATGATGATATCTTGAAATTTCACTGAAATCAAGCCTATCGTTTCTATTTAATATCCTTAAAAACAACAATAGTCACCTCACCATTTAAAGCTGTTAACTGATAACTCACTTGCAAAGGAATGCCAACTGATACTGTCCTTAAATACAATTGATTGGAAAGCATTAGCATTGAATAAACAGTTTAAACAAATGTATTGACTAAACCAACACTGTTAACATTAATTGCATCACTTTAAAGGAATGTTACACCAGAGAGAACAAGCCAAACCTCAGCGTCCGCATCACATTAGCATTAGCAATTCAGCATTTCACAATGAGCTGGCACAGTCGGGGCAGAGGGAGTTTGAGGGTCCAAACAGAACAAAACAACCTCTAATCCCCTTCTATATCAGCTTTATCCCCTTTCTACAAAGCTGCTTATGTAATTTGTTCACTTTGCACAAATTTTCATGTCATCGAATAAGAGGAATGCGTTTTGGAGAGGCCTTCACACGCACAGCAGAAGATACACCGAAGGAGTGTTGAAGATCTGTGCTGGAAAGTCGGTCCAGCTTTGAATCATGTCATGTGTGTTTTGATGCAGTCACATTTACATCACACACTTGTGCCACATGCTTGTGTTGTAAGATCAGGGAGTGTTGCTGAATATTAAGCTTCAAATGTGAGTCGATCTCATGAATCCTAATAGCTACTTTATAGACCCACTGTGTAGATTACAACAAGGCCAAATAATAATAATAATAAATTCATCACTTTTTAGACTATTTTAATTTTACAAAAAAAAAAAAAAAAACAACAGTCAAAGAACAAAGATTTGACTATACCATTCTATATTTATATTAATGATGTCAAATGATTAATGGCTATCTAAAATAAAAGGTTTTGTTTACATAATTTATATGTGTTTGCTTTGTATATTTATTATGTATACATAAATACAAGCAGCATTTGTGCATATATTTAAGAAAGATATATTGTTTATATATTAAATATATGTATATAAAATATAAGAATATAAATGTATATGCACGTAAATATTTCCCAAATATACTGTATGTGTGTGCATTTATATGTAGGCTATATAAAAAATGTACACAATACACATACCTCTATTACAGTGTGTAAACAAAAACTTTTATTTTGGATGTGATTAATCGCGATTAATTGTTCGACAGTTCGCCTAAACATTAACATTTACTCAACCTCAGGCCATTCAAGATGAAGATTACTGTGTTTCCTCACCTGAACAGATTGAGAGAGATTTAGCATCACTTGCTCACAAGTGGACCCTTTGCAGTGAATGGGTGCCGCTGTAATGAGTTCACAATAATACACAAGCAATCCACTCGACTCCAGAATAATGACTTGAAGTCAGAAGCTGCATGTTTGTAACAAACATATCCATCATTTAGATGTTTTTAACTTCAAACCATTGCTTGCAGCTTAAATACAAGTCATACTGAAAATGAATCTTGTTTGAATCAGGAGAGAAATATACACAGATCAAGTAATGCTGTTTGGATGCTCCTTCTGACGGCACCCATTCACTGCAAAGGATCCACTGGTAAGCAAGTGATGTTATATGTTTAGATAAAAAAATTTTTTTTAGACCTACTGTATATGGTATAATTGCTCTAATAACTGACATGGTTCATTAAAAGGTATCAGAGAATGTATAATTATCGGAACTGATAAAAGATCTACTGCTCCAGTGTGAATCTGTGACAGCCGCTTGTGAAAGGTTGCTTCTATAGTCTTGTTGACCCTAAAAAAGCAGTGCATTCAACTACAAGCATGCTGTCTGTTGTCACATCTTAAGCATGACTAATCCTTCTAGCATGAATCTTATGATTGTAGCATAGATTCTATAGCTTTCACTGTTACTAAGAGGCCATTCTTCATCTGTTTGTTGGGGAACAAATCACTTGACCAGCACTTAAAAAGAGGACCTTTTAGTGACCGAGTGACTCAAGACAGTCATCCAGCAGTTTTATGTGTTAATTACTTCCTTCTGAATATAATAAAATGCAACATTTATTGCTATAGATAACAGCAAATACACAAACACAGTTGTTTGTTTATAATACTAGGGATTTTCATTGACATTGTTGTTTTTATTTTGACCTAATTATTGTATTATAATTATTTTTGCCCCCTACCACTTAACCTAACAATAACACTCACACAAGCCCTTTTGCATTTTTACTTTATCATAATTTGGCACAAAAAGAAAACATTTAATTTAATTCAGTTTCATTCTGAATTTAAAGCATCAAACAAGAACAACTTGATTCTACTGTAACTCATTTTTGAAGATGCTGTTTTGACAACTTAACCCTTTAGTGGATGAGCTGGAACATGTTGTGCTGAGATTATTGGAGCAAATTATGTCACCTTCAACCATAATCCATATTTTTTTAAACCTGAAAATTGCTTTTTGTCCTGTAAATTACATTATACATGACCTATATCATCAACTGCACTGCAACAATGAGTTTCTTTGTATTTTTTTCTTGTTTTCTAGTATAAATATCTAACGTCTTTAATCAAGATGAATTTACTGTACATATAAAAATGACTAAAGG
>JAUMHP010000068.1:14702879-14715495 GCA_032361065.1 Enteromius trimaculatus
CAAAGACTCGAAGGCGATTGGTCTCTCATGCGAGATCCCATATGTAACGTCGAAGTGAACTCGACTGAAGGGGAACTTAATGATTTGTATACTAACAAGGTTAATGGAGCTTTTGTGCGATCAAGAGCTAAGTGGATAGAAAAGGGTGAGAGGAACACAGCATACTTTTTTGCCCTTGAAAAGAGGAATTTTAAGAGAAAATCATTATAAGCATTATCTATTAATAACTCCGTTTATGAAGATCCTAAATTAATTTCAGAATTTGTTAGCTCTTTTTATGAAAAATTATACCAATCTGACTTTAATTATGATATCTGCAAAGCCTTTACTGATAATATTCAAAATTTTATTCCAGTGATAAATAAGGACTTTAAAAGTGTTTGTGATTCTAATCTTAAAAGAGAAGAATTGCAGTTAGCTCTTTGATATATGAAAAAAAAAGTCCTGGTCCTGACGGACTATCGATTGAATTTTACCAACATTTTAGGTATATTTTAGAAGAGCCACTTTTTAATGTTTAATTATTGTATTTAAAAAAAGGAATTGGCGACTACTATGAAACAAGGCTTAATCTCTCTGATCCCTAAGCCAGATAAGGATCCCTTGGAAATTGACAATTGGAGACCCATCACTCTCTTGAACACAGATTACAAATTGATTGCTCTAATATATGCTAAAAGATTAAAGTTAGGATCAGATCAAATTATTAATGAATCTCAAACTGGCTTTATGAAAAATCGATCCCCCAGGCGATCCCCCCTTCTTAGATTTTATATGGAAAAATAAACCTTACCAATTAAAAAAAGACATTATGTCAGGCAAAGGATTGGAAGGTGGATTAGAGATGATAGATTTTTTTGACATCAATTATACTTTTGAACTCAATTGGTTAAAACAACTATTGTATTGGTCTAAAAATTACAACTCTATGTGTTTTTTTATCCCACAATGTATCTTTCAAAAACTGGGAGGGTTGTCCTTTCTTTTGAGATGTAACTTTCTTCCAGGGAAGTTACCTGTTAAATTATCTAAATTTACCAGCAAGTACTATTGGCTTGGAAAATTTGTTTTCATCACAACTTTTCTCTGCATAAAATGATTTTATGGAACAATTGTCTCATCACTTGTAGCAATAAATCGTTATTTTTGAATAGATGGTGTGAAAGGAATATTTATTTTGTTATGGATATTTTTTATGAGAGTGGAAATATTTTGTCTTATGAAGACTTTTACCATTTTGCATGTTTACAATTTTCCCTATCCCCTAAGTGGTTAAAGCTAGTCCAAATGGGTTGATACAACTAATAAATAATCATCTTTTTTATGGAAGCAATGAAAGAATATTTCCAGAATTAAAAATTTATGGTATTGCAATACATTCTTCATCTTTTAATAATAAAAAAAATTAGACTAATCTTGCAATTAATATCAAATATCACCTAGAGGGAAATTTTTTTGGAATGTAAATATTTCTGATATTAATTGGAAATAGACCTGGTCAAATCCCTTTAAATTTTGTATTTTGAATAAAGTTAAAGAGGTGCATTTCAAAATACTTCACAAAATTTACCCATGTAAATTAGTTCTTTCTAAATTCATGGACCTTGACAATACTTGTAGTTTCTGTAGTGCACATGAGGAAGATTTGTGTCATTTGTTTTATGATTGAGATTTTGGTCTGATCTTAGTGCCTTTCTATTTCTCCAAAGAAATGTCAATTATATGCTTTCTTTAAAAGATGTGATTTGTACTTATACACACAAAAGTAAAATTATTGAGTATGTTGTTAACTTTACATTTTACAAGGTTGACAACAAAAAGGCACATGTTACAGTTCGCCCCCTCCCGGACAAGGCGCAAACCTTCCAGCGGCCGGAAGGGCGGGGGTTTTGGGGTTTTGGAGGAGGGCGTGAAGCAAAAGGATCAAACAAGAACAAAGAAAACAAACACAAACAAAATATCACAGTCCAGGGTGGAGTGGACGGCGGAAGGAGCCATGGGGGAGTCTGGAGAAGGAGGCAGAGGGAGATTCAGATACCAGCGAAGGACAGGACCCAAGGCGGAGTGGACGGAGGGAGGAGCCATGGAGGAGGAAGCGCTGACGACTCCATGGGACCGACCGACGGAGATGCCACTGATGGTGAGGGAGCCCATGATGGAGTCGCGCAGGCAGAGAGCCGGGGTGATGCCGATGATCCAGAGAGCCGATGCGGAGCTGCAGGCTCAGGCGACCGAGACCAAGGTGGGGACCTGGAGGAGCGCTGCGGAGCCAGAGCGACTGAGGATGAAGGTGAAGCCGGAGGGAAGGAGGAGCCTGATGGAGATGGCAGGACGGCGGGACGAGGCGCAGCCAGAGGAGTGGAGTCCCGAGGCGGAGGATGGTCGACAACTGACCAAGGCGGAGCCGGAGGGACGAGGGAGCCCGGTGGAACTGGTGGGACGACGGGCAACGGTGAGGACAAGGAAGCTGAGAGCCCAGGCGCAGCAGAAGGGTCGGAGGATCGAGGCGGATTCCAGGACTCGATGACTGGAGGCGGGGACAGGGGATCCTCACATGCTGACTGAAGGTTAGCAGAGGAGCTGTCAGGAGCTGGCTTGAAGTGGCTGACTGGTGTGAGAGGCGGCGGAAGAGGGAGGGTGGGAGGGAGCAGGCTGGAACCAGCGGAGAAGGAGGTACAGGGCTAGGCAGTGCCTCTCCAAACCAGTCAATAAGGCACTCATCAAAAATTTCCGACAGTTCTTTTAACCAGTCCAGGTTTTTAATGGGCTCACCCTCAGTGGTGGAAAGGTGAGCAGGGCTTTCCTTCACGGTCCCGATGTCCACTAATTATCCCTCGGGGACGGACGATGTTGCCGGCTCACGCACTTGGTCAGGATCTCCAGGCTCGGGCTGTGTAGCGCTGACTGATGCAATCACTGCTAGCTCTCTGCCTGGCGTGGGCTCGTGCGACAACTCCGTGGAAGCTGGTGTTCGGCCAGAACGGGGTGCAGGAATGGGTCGGCGTGCTGGTTGTGTAGGGCTGTGGTGGCGCGGGATTAATCCGGCGTCGCCGAATGGCGAGTCGGCAGCCAGGCACAGCCACAGCAGACGGCTGGTAACATTCCACTTGCGTGGGGAGAGGAGGCAGTCCCAATAGTAGCCCCTCGAGGATCTCCTCTGGCGTGATCCTCGATAATCTGTTATGGTCCGTCAATCTGTCACGTGTGTGCATAGGAAAGGCACGAAGAGGTTCTGAATTCCTTTCAAACAAAAACATCTTTTAATTCAATCCAAGAGTATAACGGAATGAGAGCAGGTTAACACACTTTAACATAGACATTGACGGACACTAACTGAAGGACAGAAGGCAACTTAAATAGAACAGACAATAACAGATAACAAACAAGGCACACCTGAACAGAATCACTAATCACAGAAATTGGGTCACAGGGAAGAAAACAAAAGGCACATAGGGAATGACAACAAAAAGGCACATGTTACACATACAGTATTGTTAGACTTCATGGAGAAATTCTTTTTTGATATAGTTCCCCCGCAGCAACTGTTGAATGTGTCTTGAGGAAAAAGGTTAGCTATTGTTTAGTTGTTGTTTTTTTCTCTCCTTAGAATACAGTTGTACTGTATAAGATAGCCTGGATGTTTTATATATATTCAAATTTACTTATTAATTTTTTTTAAAATATTTATATTTTTCAATCTTTTGATTGAATAAAAAAAAAAAAAAAAAAAAAAAACCTTGGTTTTTGCCAAGGGTGGGAAATTGATAATCGCCTGCTCATTTTATCACAACATATTCAGAATAATGAAAAAAATATTATTATTTATTTATTTTTTCATACCAATAATACTACTGCAAATTCATGACAGATCTTATTATTGAAATTGGAAAATATACATTTTGCTGATCCTACCAATAATACTTTAAATTCAGCATCATTTACTGTAGCTCAAAGGGCCACTAGTCTCTACAATTAAGGAACACATTACCTGGGAACACTTTATGATAAAGTTTGTTAGTTAACAACAATAGTTAACATGAACTAAGAATGCACAATACTTCTACAACATTTATTAATCTTAGTTTAAAAAGCAAGGTTTGTCCAGGGACTGAAAGTGCGGTGACGCTTTGCTGTGATATTAACTCCCTGGGGCCGACGGTATTGCCGGCGATACAGCATATATTTTTAGATCAGTGCGTAACACACAAAAAATATTCTGTTGATTTTGGTCACATAAATAAGTGTTATACACCATTTGAATCTGTTAGGTGTCTACTTTTTTTGAGCACACTCACACTAACAACAAAAGTTGTACAACAACCTACAAAACGCACCCGAGCCAGTCATACCGCCTTCCCTCATCAACGCACGAGTGTATGTCCATGAAAGCCTTTGCTCACATTTACTTCGCTGGGTTCACGATAACCCCAGTACTGGGCATCTCGGCAATAACTGCTTTTGGTGGCCTACATTCAACTGTGATGTAATACAATATTTAAAACGATGTTCTCTGTCATAGTACGTTTGCAAAAAATCAGATGGTGCACATACTGTTCTGTTGATAAAATTTCCATCACATGTACTGCACGCTGACCCTCACATACGCATAAAACCGAAGTATACTTTGGACTTCAGAGGCAAAAACCTCCTAGAATACTGAAGCCCTATTGAATGGGCTTCCTTGCCAATGTTGTTCAACTGTGTAAAAAAGGTGGGCTTAGTGGCCAGATGTATGTATGTGTATATATACAGTGAGGTCAATAAGTATTTGATCACCCGTGTGGTTTTGCAAGTTCTCTCACTTAGATTCATGGAGGGGTCTACAATTTACAGCATAGGTGCATTTCCTGCTGTACCAACGTCCAATGGATGGGCGTGACGTCTGGGCGGTGACGTCAGACCAAGAAGAATCTATAAATAGCACTCAGTGCCTGCTTGCGCAAGCTTTCGACTGCTGTGAAGAACTGCGCTGGCAGGGGGCGCAGGGGGTATGGCACGAACGCAGTGTTCGTTCGTTTGGTCTACTTAAGTGTGTGTGTTTCACATCTGATGCTACATGGCAGTCCTTGGATCTGCCTTGTAGAAGCATTTAACTTGAGTTTTATGAGCACAACTGAACTTACTGAGTGGTTCAGTGGCCTCAGATATAAAACGGGTCTCAACCCTGCATCCTTCTTTTGGAACTGTGAAGTTCAACTCGAATCTTTAAACTATTTCACAGCTTCTCTTAGGGGGTGGAAAATAGGACCTTTCATTCAAATCAGTCAGTGTGTGTGGGCTCTCATCTACATCAGTGTAAGCCTTAATGTAAAGCCAAATGTTGGTTAAGCAAATTTAGCCAAACTGCAGTTACCGACATTGCCCTTTCCAGCATTGTGAGGGAGTCTCCCAAGCCCCCAGTGTTTGGCCTCTAGGCCGGGACTCTTACCACAAGATACCAGAACTGCACTTCCATTAGTAACTGGAGCACTGGGATATCTGAGAAGACGTGCGGAAATCAGCCTTCTCATAGGAGATCGAGTCGAATACACATATAACATCAATTTTATTGCATATGGAATATAGGAGGTAATTGAACCCTCATGGATGGCCGACTGCTCGGGGGACACTTTTGTTTTTTTCGTGGAATACCTGCATGGGGTCCTCAAAGGGTACCGCACATGGGGCCCCAGCTCTCTAGCAGCTCTTACAGGATTCATTGCATTGGGGTCCTGACGCCAGATGCTCCGCACCATCGAGGAGCTCGACAGGGTCTACTTACTGGACACTAGATTGTTTTGCCAAGCCGACTAAAACCGGGCCACTCCGTGCCACTACCTGTTCGAGGTGAGAAAACGTGAGGATACCAGTTCCACACGAAGGCTATAAAATCTAGGGAATGTGTTAGTGGTCGCGCCAACCCACAGCTCTACAAATATCTGCAGGCAAGGCACCTTGTGCCAACGCCCAGGAAAATGCTACACTTCTTGTTGAGTGAGCTCGTACACTGAGGGTGCAGGGCTGGGCTGGGTCTGCCTCCGAGGGCAGCGCTTGGAGGTTCAGCTCTTTGCCTCTAAATGGAGTTGTAGGAACCTTGGGCACATAGCCAGGCCTTGGCCTCAGAGTTACCTGGGAATCCTCGGGCCCAAACTCTAGGCATGATTCATCGATCGAATATGCCTGCAGGTCCCCGATGGAGGCAAATGCGAGCAGGAGCACGGTTTTCATTGAAAGAAACTTCAGCTCTACTGCTGGCAAAGGCTCAAATGGGACCTGCCGCAGTGCTCTTAGCATGAGAGACAGGTCCCAAGAGGGTACCGTAAGGGGAACCTGATGACCAGCTTGTGCTAACCAACAGACCTGCCGTCCACGGGGTCGTGGTTTGCAGCAATGGCAGCCATACAGACTTTGAGGATGGAGGAGGACAGCCATCGAGTCAACATCTTGAACGGGAGCCTGTGCTCGGTTCAAAACTCGCTATGAAGTAAGGGTTGTAAAACCCCGTCCTCATATCGGCTGGAGGGACCGGCTTTATCGCTCCCTCCGCTAGGAGGGTAGCAATCTCTGCACGCAAGACAGGGGCATCCCCAGCGTTGACTGATGTAAAGTAGATGCGGCTGAACTTGGGAGGTGAGAGCTGACGAGTACCTACATGCCCGGGAGGGGAGCAACGGTTTACCCTACCAGGTGGTAGAGGCCTGAGGACACAGCGATCGACATCCGGTCATCAGGGGGCGTGGAAAAGGTAACATTCGGTACCATTTTTGGCGGCCCGGACTGCCCCGATGGCAACTCCACCTGTAACACAGGAACAGGATCTTCATATGAAGCTTGGCGTAAAGCTAATGATCCGCTACCTATTTATACTCTCACTGTGATCAGATGCAGCTGGATGTTAATCAGTGCATGCCAATTTCATTGACGTGTTGTCATACACGCAGAGTAGATTGGTCATCTCGAAGCGAGATTCCTATTCGTCAGTCACCGACGTGACTCGGAATGACCAACTGAAAGAGAATATTTTAGAATGATTGCGCTATAATTCTGTGATTTGACTGACAGGACAGCTGTTTTGCAGTCACCAAAGTCCCCAAAAAAGTATTGCCTTTTAAGAACTAAAAAAGGTGTTCGCTGTGACAGGGACCTTAAATCCTTTTTTGTTTCTTAGATACAGTGGGCCTCATTTACTAAATGAATGTACAACAAAAAAAATGGACATACAGTCATTTCTACGCAAAATTTTGAAATTTAGCAATATGGACATTTCAGGTCTGGTCTCAGCTTGTGTCTGCAGGTTTTGGAGTCACCTGAAGTTGCGCACAGCATTTAAATCTGCTGGAGATTGTAATAAGATTGTGTTGGTTATTTTCCTGACCCTCAACCGAAGCTCATTAGCGGATTAGTGGAAAACAGCAGACCATGAATTTTCACTAGACGGGAATGACGGCATTATAAATAAACAATGTTTCCCCCGTTTCAACACAATTACGTTGCTGACAATTAAATGTGGCATTACTATAATTTATAATAATATTATTCGAATTTTATTTAATCTGAATGGATGTGCAGTGTAGCTGTATTTGGCATACAATAAACTCACATGGATCACTGTCACTTTCTCTCACACATGTAAAGAAAGATACCGCAGACTTGACATGCTATGTGTGAGTAATATTCTTTGTTGTATTTTCCTTTTTTCTCATTTTTATGTGAGTTCCTTTGGAATTCCTAAGCTTTTCAGAACTGCTGGTTTCTCTGGTAGTGGGCGGGACTAATGCGTTTACGACAATCTTCCCAGATTGTCCTCCCTTTTCTGATTTTAGGAAACCAATTCGAGCAAACAAACTATG
This sequence comes from Enteromius trimaculatus, assembly GCA_032361065.1. Taxonomy (NCBI): domain Eukaryota; kingdom Metazoa; phylum Chordata; class Actinopteri; order Cypriniformes; family Cyprinidae; genus Enteromius; species Enteromius trimaculatus. The sequence continues at coordinate 14,710,709 of JAUMHP010000068.1, forward strand.
TAATTAATATTCACATTGAAAATTAATCCTTAGTTAATTTGCATAAGGACAATGCAAAAGACCTTAGTTGGATGCCTGTGGTATTCAGGCAATCAGATGACTGCATAACTCATTGCATAATTCAGTTATTGACATTATTAAATGGGCAAAGGAATACTTCCAAAAACCACTAAACAAAATCCACCATGCCATCTGCCAACTAAAGCGCTATCATGAATTGTATTTTAGAAGGACAAAACAAAACAATATACTGCAGTTACTCCAACACCACTAAGCAACCCAGAGGCGACAGCAGCAAGGAATCAAAACCCCATCCATGAGAGAATGTGGAAAAAAAAACCTTGGGAGAACCAGGCTTAGTTGGGGCCAGTTCTCCTCTGGCCGGACGCCCAGGACCTAATTTCCAGTTCAATTTTAAACACATTTCAGATTGTGTAAAGGACTCACAGTGTATGTGTTTGTGTGCATCTGGTTCCGCTGATCTGTCCACGGAGCTCATCTAGGTGTTTTTGTCTCCAATGAAGACTATCTCTTTGTGCTGGTATACCATCTGATCTGGCTACAGACTGAGGAACAGAATAAGAGAGAGACAGACTAATATTAGCGTAGATGCCATTCTTTTTACGATGTAACAAGTATATTGTGTTTTAAGGGGAGTGTTCCCGGTTCCGGCTGATCTAATGCAGCCTAGCAATCCTTTAACGGATTTGATTAATAAATATGTATTAGTGTGTTAAGTGTAAGCCAGTGTAAAGAGATGGGTCTTTAATCTAGATTTAGATTTAAACTGACAGAGTTTACATGTGGTGCATCATTAAATGAAAAATACGTCAAAGATGGCCACAAACTCATCTGTAGCCAAAATCTTTTATATATTAGGCAAGAATAAAACCAAATTACTACACCAAAACTTCAGAAACCCGTAACCTCAATGCCCAGATATCTTCAGACTCTTTTAAAAAGAAGAGCAGATGCTACACCCAAACATGCCCCCATCCCAACTATTTTGACACCTAAAGGAGGCATCAAATTTGAAATTAGCTTATTTTGTGCATAAAAAAAAAAAAAAAAAAAATCTGTTTAAACATTAGTTATGTTATACATGTTCTACTATGAATAACAGATTGTCTCATGTGATTTAGTTGTCATTTTATTCAAATGTTAAAAAAAAGTCCCAAAATTTCCAGAATGTCGAGTTGTACATTACTATTGACCTATTTTCATTTTGCTCTGTCTCTCTAAACAAACAGCTTATACACTATATGGAGACTTATAATGTCCTTAATCACGTTCACTCTGGATTCAGATCTGATCATAGATACATACACTTAACGGTTCTCAATGTCACCATATGTGCCTAAGGAGTACTGTGTAGCTGCATTTGTTTACCAAGCAGGCTTTTTACTCTGTGGACTATGAAATATTGCTGGATAGAATAGGAGGTAGGACTCTTTGAGAGCTGTCTCATATATTATATTTACAGTAATTTCCTAATAATTATAATGCATGTCATAATCTGTGCTTCAGTAGTTTTATTCCTTTCTGTTTACCTAAAGTCTATACCTTCTTAGGTTGTTACTCCTTTCAGTTTCTGCTGCAGATGGCTGGAATCATCTTTAGCACATCTTAGTTTGAAAGTTTAGTTCATCACAATGTGCACTGTGCCATTCCATAGGGCTTACTTATTCAAGGAGAAAGGGAGTTTTCTCTTAGCATCAGCAATAATGTAATGCAGAGAGAACTCGAAAGAGAACCATTATGTTCACCTTCTTTGGTGTAACAAGTGGTTCACTTTACTTTTACATTTAGTAATCTATTTAAGTAATGGTTTTGGTATATGGCTAAACACAGAGTAACACCAGGTAATACACCGGCAAAAAGACAATCTCTTTTTTGCAAACAAAACAAAACTCCTGCATTCTTTGCATTCAATTCATATTGTCATCATTTTTGTACCATCATTTATAATGACACATATTGTTACACCCCTAATATATACACACATACTAAAATTACTATGATGATGTAATCTGACTTTACTCTTTTTGGATGTGACTTCACAGTGTCTACAGGCTCTGGATTTCCTCCATTCTAATCAGGTGATTCATAGAGATATCAAGAGTGATAACATTCTGTTGGGCATGGACGGTTCAGTGAAACTGAGTAAGTTTAACTCAATCCAAACCTATTAAACTGCCTTTTTATTACTCGTGTTGTAAACATAACTTAAATTTATTTAGAAATCTTCTGGTATACATAACATTCCAAGATCTTAACCTTTTCTCTCTTTCTAAAGCGGATTTTGGGTTCTGTGCTCAGATCACACCTGAGCAGAACAAGCGTAGCACCATGGTGGGCACACCCTACTGGATGGCCCCAGAGGTTGTAACCCGGAAAGCCTACGGTCCCAAAGTAGACATCTGGTCCCTGGGTATCATGTCTATTGAAATGGTGGAGGGAGAGCCACCATACCTGAATGAGAACCCACTCAGGGTAAGACCTTTGTAAAGCAAGATCATACTTTTTTTTATTTTTTTATTTATTTTATTTTTTTTACATTAAAACAACCTTAAATGCAGTAATTTCTAAAACAACTGAAGCTGATTAGCCTTTATATTAAGGCTGCAATAATTCATAAATTCTATTAGATTCTATTTCTCGAATTTGAATAATCCTCAATTTAATTTTGTCCACATCAACTAATCAGCTAAATACTGGAAGTACCGCATCTCACAGACTAGAATCCATGAAACTCATTATTACTTTGTGCACAACATATAACATTTTAAGATTTCAACATATGACATTGCTGGAAGAGGGTATAGGGTATAGGTATATCCAAATAACATTTAAGGTCTTTACAAAAAATATTAAAACAATAAATAAAAAACAGAGGTTTAACAGACAAAAATGTACATTCTTTTGCATTCTTGCGAGAAAGAGTACACATGTACAGCATTTCAGTAACACTTTTTATGAAGCCCATATTTACATTATAGTACATTATAACGTTATTCTTAAGGTACAATAAATGCACAATGCATTAGAAGAAATCTTATATAATCTCTTAAATAATCATAACAATTATTATACATTATAATACTTGTGCATTTATGGTTGTAATTTTTAAGATAATTATTATTTACAGCACAAAAAAAGCATCATATTACAACATGAATTTCATAAACATTGGGATACTTATTGTCATAAGCAGCTGGATGTGCAGCTGATGGCATTCCAGCCCACGGCAAATTTTGTGTGTATGTTTTGTATCTGTTTTCATCAATGAACTCTTGTCTTGTCACTGTTGATTGTACTGTTGATCTATCAAGTGTTTTCATTCGTGTTTGTGTTCCTAGTTGTACAGTTTTTGGATTTATCATTGCCGACCCCTGCTCTCGCTTGATTATCGCATTTGCCTCATCCCTCTGTTTGTTGTGATTTTGACCTATGCTACGTTTTAGGACCATTCTTCTGTCTATGCCTCGGATAATCCTGTTCTTGAGTACAGAGACTTCTCTTTGCCTCGCAGGAAGGATTATTAACCGGTGCCTTCTTCCCGGCTGTGTTCACAGTTTCAGCGCGGATGCCGGATAGAGGACAATGTAGTGGAGTTCATTGATCAATGACTGATGAGCAGGTCAAAGACTGTTTATTTGTCGGGTTTAGACCCCGAATTACTTTATGCTCTGCCTGAGGATGTCCACGATCGGACTTTGGAACAACTAATAGACTTTGTCTTGTGGATCACGTTTCACCGTAGGTGGTGGTGGATAAGGACGGCGCCGTGCCGCTAATGTCAGTGTGTCGGCTCCCGCCTCGCCATTCGGCGAGCACCACTCCCGCACAAAATGACCACCGTGAAGGCTACGACACCTGAACCAGCGCACAACGTGGCCGCCGCAGCTGTCAAAAATTCTTGCGGTTCCCAGTCCGCCAGTAACGGGTCTCAGGCCTGTATCACGGTCCAAGGACTTCCCTGTGCCCTGAGCCAACTGAGGAGGCCATTGAATTGTCGCCCAGCCCTGAGCCAGGCCCCGGACCTGCCTCGGCCGTCGGGACCACTCAACCCGAGACAGTGGCAGATAAGAACTCGGCCGAGGAGGCCAATAATAACCTATTTGTGCTCCTCAGTGCAGTTATTTTTCCTGATCCTCCCAGGAGGGCATTATCATTGCCTGATTGGCCCAGGAGGGCATCTTCATTTACTGGTATGACCAGGTGGGCTTCTCCACCGTCCACTCTGCCCTGGAGGGCCTCTGCACTGTCCAGCCAACCCTGGAGGGTGTCTTGGCTGTCAGCGGCCCCCTGGAGGCCGTTTACCCTCTCTGCTCTGCCCTGGAGGGCGTCTCCTCCACCTGTTCCGCCCAGGAGGGCATCTCCACCATCTGATCCACCAGGGCAGCTGGATATGCAGTCCGCTGATGGCACTCCAGCCCACAACAAACCGTGTGTGTATGTTTTGTGTCTGTTTTCATTGACTCCTATCAATGAACTCTGCCCCCTTGATTGTTGCCATAATTGTTCATTGCAAGTCTCCACCCACTGACCTAGTTACCATGTGTATAAATCCCTGGATGTCTGTCACGGTCCATTGTACTGTCGATTTATCAAGTGTTTTCATTCGTGTTCCTAATTGCGCTGTTTTTGGATTTATCATTGCCGACCCCTGGGGCCTGTACAAATCCAAACCGATGCAATCAGGCATTTTTGGTACCATGATGAAGCTCATCAACTTTCTTTGTTAACCCAGGCTTGATCCTGAGTTAATGTTGCACGTGCACATG
>JAUMHP010000068.1:14726056-14736179 GCA_032361065.1 Enteromius trimaculatus
ATTAAATTGGATGGAAAATTGACATCTAATTGAATTACATAAGTTTTAATTTATGGGGTTAAATATTTTTTTGAGTGCAGGTTAGTAACTCTGGTAAACTTATCTGCGCATTTCAGGTGATCTTCAGCTCTCCGTTTCTGGTGGGAGTGAAGCAGGCTTTCAGGTGAGTGAAGCGGGTACAGTTCCACGTGCTCAGTTAAAAGCAGGACACCTCTGGCTGTTTGTAGGAATGGGACTCCTGATTCATAGCACAGGTAAGAAATTCAGGTAAGTACATGGGTAAGTTAGGAAGAGTTCAGTATCTTACGATCCTTCTGGTTATAGGTTTTAGAGTGCTCGGTGCAGGTGAGTGTGGTTCAGCTCCTCTTTGACTTTGGTTTAGCAGGATACTCTGTGGCATAAAGGTAAGAGTCAGACTGAAGCAGAAGGATAAAGAGGTATGGGAGGTTACCTCGATCTCCGACAAATGAGCTGCAGAGTCGTTTAGTTTTTAAAGGTGAGTTCTAATTGCCGTCAGGTGATATTAATTAAAACTCAGGAGACTGAGAGTGTGGAATTGAGTCTGACCTGGGATCAGTGGCAGTCGAAGGCGTGACATCTTGATGCTTGATTACATGATTTTTAATGATCTGTAACTTCATTTTAAAGTTATTTAAAACAGCTGTCAACAATTAAACACATTGAAGATCAGTGTTAGACTTCAATAATAAAACAACATTTCTCATGCATATTATGTATTATCTTGTAAAACATAATAAAAGCATAATTCCTTCTTGAAATTACTGAGCCCATGAGACTTTTTTTTTTTTTTTTTTTAATTAACATTTTATGCAACCAATTTCTCAGCTTGTCAGTTCAGGAGTCACAAATACAAATGTTTTAATGAAATTACATAGCTATATTGTTGCATTTAGTGAAGCTACATTTTCACACCATTTTCAGCAAATTTCCATTCAAGAATTGATCAAACAAATATATGGTATTGATAGATGAAATAGTATTATTAAAACATCACTATATACAATATATATACAGTATTAGATGAATGCAATAGCAACTCACTGCAAAAATAAAAAGTGACGTAGCCTTAAAGAATTATAATTTATGGAATATTTTCACACATTTTACAGACAATTATAATATTATACCTATAATACTAATTAAGGATATAACACTACAGCCTGGTTTCATAGACGGGGCTTAAACCTATAAGCCAGGATTAGGCCATAGTTCAATTAAGATATTAAGTCAATTTTATAAACATGCCTTTAATATAAAAACATAAATGTTGTCCATCTTATATATTTCGGTTAAAGTAGCTCAGACTTACATTTTAGTCTATGACTAGGCTTGTCTATGAAACCGGGGGTTAGTTTTAACTCCTTCTGTTTATAATTTAATGGCTGAATATTCGGTTCTGTCCTCGTCATCAGAGCTAGAACTGCTAAGGTGTTTCTTTTGGTTATGTTTGGGTTCATTAACAGCAGGCTTGGCAGAACAAGACACAGCGGTGTAATTCACTTCATCTTCTTCACTGGTATCAGATTCCCAGTCCATATTTGTGAATGGAACTTTTGGCACACACGCAGAAGAAACATTCTCATAATCTGGATTTTCTGATTGGGAATTCTAGAAAGAGGACGATATAATGAAACAAACGTTCTTAATAGTTGTATAAAACATGCTCAATACAATTTCTGTTTGATACTATTGTGAGTGTGTTTTTTTTTTCCCTATAAAAAGCAATTGTAGCCCTTTAGTTTAAAAGTGACAAAAAAAAAATTGCACCCCACCTCCCCCTTATTTCTTTTGTATTACTAGATAACACTGTGTGAGAGCAAATTTAAGATTGTGAAAGTTCGTCAGCAGGGGGCACCCATGCTTTAGGCTACATATCAGTAGGTAAATACCAAGGAAATAGTATTCAGTAGTGATAAGCTTCATGGTACACAACAGATGAGCTCCTTGATACCTGTGATTTTTTTTTTTTTTCAACAGGTAAACTTATAATTGTTATACTAGTAATACCCAAAAGTGTCCTGTGTTCCTATAGAGTCGAATTTAGGGTCTGAGACATTAAAGTCACGTTCAGACTGCCAGCCCAAATATGATTATATTTAGATAGTCTGAACGCCAAAGTCATGTTCAGCTGGATGTGCCAGCCTGCTGATGACAATCCAGCTCCCTGCAAACTGTGTGTGTAAGTTTTGTGTCTGTTTTTGTTCATGTTCTGTTGCTCCTTTCAATGACCATCTCATATATTGTAACGGTTCCCTCTCATGTCTCCGCCCCCTTGTTTGTTGTCATGGTGTTTCATTGTTGGCTCCACCCACTGAGCTAGTTTTATGTGTATATAACCCGGAACTGTTAGTGTGTTGCCACGGTCCATTTGCACCGTTGTCCTGTAACTCCGTGTAAATCTCTGTGTTTTGATCCTCTGTTACCGACCTCGCCTGTTCTCGACCGCTTTCCCCTCTGGAATGTATTTGTTGTTTACCGACCTACGCCTGGACACTGAATATTCTCTTGCTTTTTCTACGCTATTCCTGTTTGCGTCTGATTGACCCTGCCTGCCTGCCTGCCTGTGTTTTCAAATAAACAATCTGCGAATGAATCCGAACGTCTCCTCGCTCCCTGATTGTGACATGCAACAAACTACGTGGAATCCATATTTCTACAGTCATATGTGGTTTGGAATCCTATTCAAATTGTGATTACCTAGTAATATGTTAAGACATCATTTAGCGTGGCTCTGTCGGTACATATTAAAGGATATTCATGAAGTACATCTAATAAGAATTCTAGCCAGATCCGGTGGCTCCACACAGAGATATGATCTCATCATGGTCCAGTGCGCCAATAAACTCAATTTTTTCAGTTTAAAAACTAAATCTTTCCAATCAATTGTAAGACTTTCCCGCTGAGATCTAAGTCGTGTTTTTAGCTTCTTCTGCAAAGCACATGCAGTTTTATTTTTCAAGGCCACAAACTACTCAGTAACATTTAATAGCCTATTGTGACATATTCTGAAGTCTTACCGTTGTCTGCTTATTTTCTGACATCACAGTGTATATTGCTGATCCTTCAGATACTCTAAAATTACAGTCATACATTTAAAAGCATCGTTAGTGCATTCATAATAAATGTAATGTTCTAACTGATTTTAATATTCCTTATCTGTGATAGCCTACCTTTTTTCTGCCTCATTTTTCCCCTTGAAATCAAGAGTGACATAATTTAGGGTAGCTGCACCATTGTCCGTTTTTTGTTGTTTTGGGGATTGTTCTCTCTGTAACAAAAAAACAAAAAGCTTAAGCATAAAAAAACGTCAGTTTTTTTGTGGTACTGATGTTTTAAAACATCTCACATGTTCCATTTTTGGCAGTTTAATAGCAGCATACACCGTTTGGGTATTAGATTTTGGCCTTGAGAGAGAGAGAGAGAGAGAGAGAGAGAGATTAATTTTATTACAAAAAGTGGATGTCTCCATCAGTTCTGCTGCTATTACCATGAATTAAGGTCTTCTGCTGGTGTAGGATCTTGGGAATTGGGTGTCGGATGTGATTGATTAACCCTTCCATAACTTGAATCAGAAATGCTCTCCTCTGACAGATTCTCCTGGGTATTATTGCGTGATCCCTAAGTGATTCCAAACAAAACAAGATCGATCTCTTATTAAGCCAACAGATATATTTCATTGTTTAAGAAATGCACATTAAGGTGATTTTAATATTATACTATAAGAAGCCCAGTTGAAAAACAAATAGATGTAAAATAACCAATATTAGTAAGTTAGTCAGTGTAGAAGAGCGTGACAGGAATACTGGAAAAGAGCACAGTGGAGTGTCTGCTTCATTCTGCTGATCTGATCTGGCCTTGATGATGGTCCTGTAAAATAACAAGCACAGCAGTTATATAACTGACAACCTCAAACTCAACACCTAATAGGACTACTAATATGCAAATAAACTAATAAATGATACAAGCTTATTAACTTAAATCATATATACTGTAAAAAGAAAGCGGGATTCACCTGCGTATCAGAAAGATGGCTATAACAATGAGAATTAGCAGGAGAATGATGGGTAAGATGATCTGGTAGAACACCATAAGAGAGCTATCTAAAGAGGAAGATATCAAGACATCGTTTTTAAAACTCAACCCTGCGTGATTTAATGTAACCCAACTTTATCAATTAACCCAGTTAACCTAATAAAAAACTACACATCGCTCAGGAATTTGGCTTTAATCATGCATTTACAATATGCATTTTACCTTAAGGGGCATAATATGAACAGCTAGTGGTTAATATATTACACTCCGAATTCAAAATATTACAAAAAGGTGTTTTGTCTGCACTCTCCTCGTTCGACATTATCCACAGTTGCCAGATTGGGGATGTGCAACAGAAACGAACCTTACACTGTAATAAGAATTATCAGTGTTTTAACATGTATCTCGTCATACAGTACAGCTTTTTAGATGGTGAGACATATTTGGTCGCGTATGTCTCACCCAGTTCGTTTGCTGGCTTCCTCTGCCACTATATGCAGTGTTTTCCACCATCTGGCAACCCGGAGTGTTTATAGCCAGTCTTTAGTAGAAAGAGGGCCGTGTCTACAGTTTTGCTGAAGAAGTTCTAGAATAACTAAATAAAGATCATTTGATGAATTAGTTATTTTTCGTACTCACTGCTGATAAATAACTTGATGTTTTCGGATCGTGATTTTCCGATGGCATTGGCTGCTGTGCAGTAGTAGATTCCTGGCTTCTGAGGCTGAACAATGAAGTCCTGATCTTCTGACAGTACGGTCGTGTTGTCCTCTTTTTGGTACCATTTGTAGTCAGTGGCAGGAGGATACGCATTTACATTGCAGGTCAGATAGACTGGAAACTCCCCATTCCACTGAGTTAAAGTTGTCAGGTTATGGACTATATTTATATTTGGAGCATCTATAAAAACAGGCAGATGGACCTGAATATTCCTAGCATCAGTTAGATGGAAAGCACTGATTTCATGTTTTTTTTTTGTCATAGTTTAATTGAGTCATGGCCAATAGACTAATTTGGATGGTGTAATATTAACATATCTATCAAGACTATTTTGACTAGCTAAACTATCAGACACATTTGACAATCTTATATCTGTCAGAAAAGTCAACTTCCAAAATAACGAAGAAGCAGTTTTTGCGCGCGTGTTAAATAACTAGAATAGTACTCACATTTCACTTTGATATCTACAGAAAGGGATGCTGCCTTTCCGATGGAGTTTTGAGCAATACAGACGTACTGACCAGAGTCCGAGATTTCCAGAGAATTAAAGTGAAGTCTTTTTTCGTGTCCAACAGTCTGTAATTGTTCATTGGTGTGTTTCTTCCACTCATACTCGGATAGCTCAGGATTGGCGCGAGCCTCACATGTAAGGGTCAGTTCACTCCCAAATATCTGTTCTCCTTTAATACTTACAGTCACATTTTTGGGTACATCTATATATAAATCATATATAAGACGATGCAATCCAAATTATTTCAGCGCAGTAATGCTCACTTTCAAGTCAAATTAAAGCTCCCCATGTCCCTCAAAAAGTCAAACAATTGGATTATTACTTACACAAAACATTTAGCTCTTTTTTTGTTTCTTTTTCTCCCTCTTGATTTTTTGCATTGCATGTGTGTGTTCCTGCATCTGACTCTGTGGCGTTCAAGTAGACGGTCAGCGTGTTTGCAGACGGAGAAGTGTTTCTTTGATTGTGCTGAATATATCCCTTATCACCGCGGGGTCCTGTCACTGTGAGCGCTGACACCGGAAAGCTTTGAACCGTGCAGATAATGGAGATCACTTCAAATTCTGTTACTTTTGTCTTCATTGTCAAATTGAGATTAAATGGAGGATCTGCAGAGTTAAAAAAAAGTGACGAAATGATTTAGCTGTTTGGGAAATCAGTAGACTCTAGATATAGTTTTTTAGAGCAAAACAGACTTACAAAGCACTTTAACTTCAGTGTTGACTGATGCTCTACCGATGCTGTTGGCAACATCACATGTGTACTTCCCTGCGTGTTCAATGGTCACGTTCTGAATGTTTAATTTAGCAGTTTTTATTGATGATAATGACACAAAAGACAGTCCAGATGTGTGCGTCCATGTGTATGTGAGAGGCTGAGGGTCAGCATCAGCTGAGCATGTCAGAGTCAGCCGAGTTCTCACTTTTACAGAGGTTATGCCCTCTATTGTGATGTGTCTTGGTGAATCTGTGGGAGACAGGTTTTTTTTAGAAATATGTAGGCTAATAAAAAATAACGCACTTTTGTGAAGATCTCTATCATCTAACTTGCTTTTGATAATAAGTTCATTTTGCATAAGCTTTCTAAAGGACTTGAAGTAATATTAACATGATCAGGGCTATTAACTGACTATTAAGGGTTTGATATCATATTTAGCAGATATTTCATAATACACATTAACAGATACACGTCACTGGAGGTGCAGATGAATGAATAATACACAGCAACACTTACATTTTACAGATACTTGAATTTGGTTAAATGATTGAACTGCTTTTATCCCGTTATCAGCCTGGCATCGGTAAGATCCTCTGTCCTCTGCAGTAACTCTATTGATGATGATTGTCTCACTGTTTTCATCTTGGTCTATGGAATCTTTGAACCATTTAAACTGATAGATTGCTGGGTTACCGCTCTGGACGAAACACATGAGTGTTAGTTTCTCTCCCTCTTTGAGACCATTAATGTTATCTGGAGATTGCACCCTGACGTTTTGTGGACCATCTGAAAAATGCAGTGCACAGACGCACAAAATACACCATTATTAAGATTTGGAAGTAACATGTAATCATTTTCAAGTACTAAAGTAGCTACATAATCTTTATGACATTCTTCAAATGTATCTGTTTACATAAAGTAATATACTCACACTTCACATCGATTTTAATGATAGCTGATTTCTCTGCTCCGTGCTTGTTTTTAGCTTCACAGTAATAATCTCCAGTGTCTTCTTGTTTCACATTAGTTAGTTTTAACTCAGACATTTGAGACTTCTCTATTTTCTCTGTTGTCTGATTTTTGAACCACATGAAGGTGACATCAGGGTGACCTCTGCTGGTGCAGGAGAGAGTGACAGAATCTCCCTCCTTCACATCCCCAGAGCTCACTGTTCCTTTTGTCTCTTTAGGGGCATCTAGAGAAGAAAAATAAAGAGATGAAGTAGACAGCTGGAGTGAGTAATGATGACAGTGTACAGTAAATATAGAGTATTTGTACATATATATACACACTTACGTTCCACAAACAATGTGATGTTCCTTTTCTCCCAGCTATCCTTCATGTTTGCTGGTCGACAGGACAGGGTCCTGGTGTTGTCCTGCCATGTCGCTTTGAGCGTCAGTGTGGTGACCTTTCTTCCTTCTTTTTCCTCTTTAGTCACTGTGATCATATCAGTCGACAAGGGGGATGTCCATTCTTGGTTTTGTCCTGATGTTTGAACGAGCCACTCAGGATAATGAGCACAGGAATCAGATGAGGAACAGCTAACAGTGAACTCTTCTGACACATTGAGTGGATTTTTCAGCTTTGACGGTTCAATTTGCACCTTACAAGGATTGACTGCAAAGAATATGGAGTGAGAACAGGTGATCAAGAACCTTTACATTTTCTCCAACAAAGAAATATTGTTAAATCTTGCCATTTCGAATTCTGTGAAACTGTGAGATGTCAGAATTGTGAGTTAAACGTCGAAAATTATTAATTCCTTTTTTTTCTGTTACAAAGGTTGACTTTTCCCCTGCGTTTGCAAGTTTATATCACATAATTCAGCTTGTTCTGTTTTTATCTTGCAACTCAGAACTGTAAGAAAAACAAGATTTGTGAAATAAAAACTCAGAAATCAAATAAAGTCAGAATTGTGAGATGAAAAATTGCAATTACCTTTTTAATTTTACTATTCCATATTAGAAAAAAAGCTTCCACAATTATCAAAACTACAATAAAAAAACAAAAAATAAATCACCCTCATGTTTTTTTTATTAGTATTATTATATATTCCTTAGTAAAATATAGTTCCAAACAAAAGTTTTGCAAAATATTTTTCTAAATATTCTGATTGTTGATCACTCATGTTTATTCATATTTGGACTATTGATTATGAGACACATGAGAACCAGTGGCATCTTCATAAAGACTTCTAATATAGTGTATTATGTATGAACTATTGTATTATTCGTTAAGTGTAACTTTTGGAGCTTGGTCACATTCAGTTTTATTGTTTAAAAAAAGCATCATAGTCATTGACAATGGCCTCGTGGACAGTGTGCCAACTTGCAGCACCGTTGCACTTTGGGCATCTTAAGTTTGAGTTGTGACCTTTCCCGACACCCTCCCCCACCCCTCGCTCTTCACTTCCTGTCCAAGTACTGTCCTATCACATTAAAAGCTAAAAGCTAATAAAATCTGTAGAAAATAAATAAATAAATACATTTAAAAAGTAAATAAATTAAACACCAACATAAACTAAAAACAGATGAAAAACATCTATTTCATGTTCCACAAATAAAAGAAATACAGATAGACATGAGGGTGAATGAATGATGGTAGGATTTTTCATAAGAAGCATCCTTTATCACAGCATCAACTGAATACCATTCAATAAAATCTTGCTCACCTTCAACTCTGAGAGACAGAGCTGTACTCATGTACTTTTGGTCTCTAGCAATAAATCTAAAGCTGTAGTTCCCACTGTCTGTCGGTTGCAGATCATTGATTCTTAAATCACATTTTATCCTTTCATTTATTGGTGATATTGTATCAGTGATGTATTCCACTCTGCTGGAGTAACCTGGAGCCTGGGGTCGTTCTTCTGTGTTACTGTATACAATAGTCCCCTTGAACATTCCTGATGTCTTATCATATTCAGGATCTTTAAACCACAACAGTGTATATGTTTCTTCCGTTGGTTTTTTGTAAAAACAGGGGATGGTCACAGATGATCCTTCATTATATGTTTCTGTGTTTTCAGGCACTGTTATTAGCTTTAAATCTGAGCCGGTGCAGGATCCCTGCAGGAGAACAACTGCAGGAAAACAACATTAGTGACAATTTTATCAATAAATTAGCACAATCATTTACAGAAATCAGCATTCAGTATATAATCTGGAAAATACACACCAAACAGAAGCGGAGGAATCCCTCCAGGAACCATCATTCTGTCTGGTGCTAATGAAATAAAGATTTATATTATTCTGTTTCTTCAGAACAAACTCTGACAGCACTTTCGTCTCTTGTTGCTGTGTGTGGGTGAATATGTGTAGTTTTGTAGTCACAGCTGTTAATGAGTCAGTCTGTTTCTCCTTTTTTTCCGTTCATCATAGCATGCCAAAAGTGGCATTTTAGCAACATGCAATTTGGTAATTACTTATAATTGTTTTTCTCTGTGTGTGTGTTTTGTGTATACGTTTTTATTTATTTATTTATTTTTGTTTCATTTTTGTTACCAAATTTGATTAATTCTGGGATTATATTCGTGAACAAATCAGCCCCATCAAGCAAAATAATTTATTGCTGTAATAAGTGACATCTATTTATTTTTTTTATTTTTTTTTACACACTCTTAAATGGGTCATTCCTGGTATCCGGTAACATTTTTGGCTTCAACGTTTTTGGAAAAAAAGTTACATGTTTTATTGTATTAGTGTCGTGTTTAAATATATGGAACACAGATTGGCCAAGGGTGGCATTCTACTAGAATTTCCACACTATTAGTTTCACATTCCATAGTCTATAAAAATCTAAAAGGTTAAAAAATGTTGAGCTACTGTAAATTAGCTGTAGTTTTTTCAGTGATCAATATTTAGCTCTCCAAGCTTCTACAGATGAATATAACTAATAACGTCAGAATTTTTAGTTTTGTTTTGGTTTTTTGATCAGACAAATATTTGATATAATATAGCCTAAAAAGGTGGAACTTTAAGAGTTCAACAAGCAGGAGAACATTTTAAAAACTTTTTTTAAGTAGTAGTGAGAGGTGACGTTTACCCAGGGGCGTAGCACCAAATTCTGGGCCCTATGCACAAGCAGTGGCCATGGGCCCCCGTAAGCTCGAGGTTCACGACT
>JAUMHP010000068.1:14777878-14795208 GCA_032361065.1 Enteromius trimaculatus
TAAAATTATAGACATTTTGTTTTTATATTTTCACTTATTTGAGAGCAGTAGTATTTTTACTACTACTACTACTACTATTTATGTATTACATTACACAGGTGTACACTTACAGTCAAACCTTTGAATAAGATTTTTTAAAATGGTTCTGAACGAATTCTGAACTGTTTTCCTTTTTTATTTTAAAAGTATATAAATACAAATCTTTGTATGGCAAAGCCGATTTTCAGCGTTATTACTTGACAGCATTGTTATTTTTAGCATTATAGTATTGCGTCTCGAATGGTGGTTATTATTTACGGTTATAATAATGATTTGTTAAAGGATTCTTTGATGAATAGAAAGTTCTGAAGAACTGCATTTAGTTAAAATAGAAATCGTTTAATGTTATGTTTTTACTGTCATTTATCAATTTAATGCACCCTTGCTTAATAAAATGTCTTTCTTTCTCTTCAGCTTTGCATCACTGGATAAAATTATGTTTTAAATAAATTCACATAATAAGAAAATACATTTAAAAAATACACATGATAGTTCACTATTTCTTTTTATACTATATATTTTATCATCAAATAATTACAGCCTTGGTGGGTATTAGAGACCTCAGAAACATTTAGCAAATCTTAATTATTTACATTTTTTAAGTGCAAATGCAATTTATATTTTATTTCTTTTTTTGCTTTTCACTTAAACTTTAAGGGCCGGTTTCCCGGTTAGGAATTAGATTAAGCCAGTACTAGTCCTTTGCTAATTTAGGACATTTAAGAATTTACAAAAATGCATTATCTGTGCGCACTTTAAGACCAAACAATGGCAATGATGTATTTTAAGATCTTTAGACAGATTAGACAGCTCTTAACATTTATTTTAATCTAGAACTAGTCTTGGCCCTACAAGAGTTTATTAAAAAATAGCTTCTGCATCTGTCTTTAATGTAACTGGCACTCTGGGACAAATTACTTTGAAAGTTTATTACTTGGCATTAGGGCATATTTTTTTCAGTAGAATATTGTTTTAGTACACTCTAGTGTATTTGAGGCAATCTCACATGACTATTATTCTTTGAGACCATCCTCATTCTCTCGCACAACTCTCACATGCTTGTTTGACCCCTTGTAAAATCAGATGTGAGGGAATGTTCTTCACAGCAAACCGTGTTTATCCAAGCCTGCTGGTGCATGTTTGAGGGAGAGGAATAAAAGAATGATTTAATTATTCACTGCATGCATAGTCTAGTCTTTTGTGTGTAGCGTCTTTTGTTTTCAAAACTGTGTTTTCACCAGCACAAAAGAGTTTTAAACAAACACGCAAACAATCGCCGTTCAAGCTCGAGCAAAGATGAAAGGTTTTGTAAATGAAAGATTCGCTAACAATTAAAACTATAAAGCTTTCTGATTACATGGTCATAAAGAGTGTGTGATTGTAAGTGAGAAGACTTGTCTTGCTTTATATTTGTTGTCGGCTTGTAACACTGAGCTACGATTACTTGATTTAGAGGATGGTGAATGGCAGAGGTCAGGACTGAGTGCGGAAGATTTTCGGTCTTGGCTGGTCGTTCAGATCACCTTACACTAGTCCTTCACTCAATGAACACTTCTCCCCCAAACCACCTGTTTCTTTTTCCGTCAGGCCTTGGCTCTGCCACCTCCTGGATATCAGTGACACTGCATGAGCCACAATTCCCATTCATTTTCTCCATAGACAAATTGGTTTTTAACAACAACATAAAGCTTTCAAAACTGATCTACCATGAGTTCAAACAGGTGAAGTATGTGTGTATATCTAAGCTTTGTTTTAAAAGCTTAATTCCCGGTGAATAATATGCTACTTATAACCCAGGAGCAGTTGATATTGTGTCTTCGAAGGCAGTCAGGTGTCACCTAAAATGTTGCCAATGGAAATGTCTCAAGTGAAGCCCCTAGACAGATAGAGTCTTTTCCTTTAAGGGAAGATTGATCTGAGGTTTTATACAGAGACGCGGCCGAGCGAATCAGGGCCCCCCCCTTTCTTCTCTCTGTCGTAGCTCAGGGAAGCCTAGGGTTGTCAGTGTTATTTTCGCTCCTCTTTTCTGCTTGATATGACATCATCTTTTTTTTCTTCTTCTTCTTTTTAAAGCCGCACCCTAGTTTTGCAATCCGAGTTTCCTGTCAATGTAGTTTTTGGAGAACGAGCTGGAGTTGTGTGAAAACTTTGTGACTATGCCTTCTGATATATCAAATATATTATGATTGTGGCTTCTTAATCTTTATTTGTCTTTTACTGTGCTTCATATTTTGTAAAACTGTCCTGCTGCTATTTGAACCTCCGGCCACGACTCACTGGCCCTGAGGCTAAAAGAAGCACAGCTGGGTTTAAGGAGCTGCTGTGATGTTTGTCAGACAGGAATTTTATCAAGCATGCCTTAGTTTCCTGTCTTCAGTCATATTTTACTTTAGCATCTTTATCCTTGCGTCTTATTTATCAGGTGTGTTGCATGTGACGTAGTAAACGCTGTTAATGAGACGATGTGATTGGCTTAGACCTTAAGTTCACTCCGATTACTGATGCTGGGGAAGTTTTTGCACAGAATGAAATGGCTCTTAGTTGCATAGTTTAAGACTGAACCTCTCTAGTCATCAGAGTCATTCAGAAATAATTCTAATATGCTGATTTGGTGCACATTAATTATCATTGATGATGAATACCATTGAGTTGTGGGACTAGTTTATATAGGATTCAAAAATGGTACATAATACATTTTTTGTATAGAAAAAACAGTAATATATACGTATTACTGTATATCTCCATGTGGCATTTATGCACTTGGCAAGGACTTGTATCCAAAGTGACTTGCGTTACATTCAAGGACTGCATTTGTTAGTTCATGCATTTACTGAGAGTCAAACCCATGACGTGTTTTGCTGCGTGATCTGCGGGAATTAATTTTGCATATAAAAATGCACATTTTAATGACTTCTGTTGCTCGCGTCTTTTCTCCTCTGAAGGTTTTTTAGTGCACAATCTTTGCCTGATGTGGCTTGCTTCATGAATATTAATTACATTTTCACCCTTAAGCGAGCCTTGTTAGGTGAGCGCCTAGCATTTCATTCAGCCCACTGCTAAAACAACCGTTTGACTTCTGCTTGATCACAAAGTTGTTGGTTTTACCCTGCTGGCTACGTTTTGTTTACTTTTGTACTGCGGTCAAGCAAAATAAATAATTTTGTACTGGTAGAATATAACACTGTGACTTATTTTGTGTGGTTTTCTTTACACAGGCTACAGATTGCACAGGAGGAGCATCGTTCAGTGGAGGTGGAGAAGGTAAACCTGGAGCAGAAACTGAGGGACGAGATCAACGCTGCCAAACAAGAAGCGCAGAGACTGAAGGAGCTCCGAGAGGGAACTGAGAACGAGCTGAGCCGTCAGAAATATGCTGAGGAGGAGCTGGAGCAGGTAAAAGTCAACTAACAAATATGCAAGATGTTCAAATAGGGTTAGACTTCGATCTGGTCTAGACCTCAAATTTTCTGGTTCTGCCCATATCTTGATTCTTACTGCGTGGCATTCTTTACAAAATAGTGGTCAGGAAGTGGGTGGAAATGCTTGCAAAGTGATCTGAAAAGTTATCAACAATATGATCTCAATTTGAGTGCAGTGTCCACTGTGGCCTACTTTACTGAGCAATTACCGCAGTGCTGTTGCATAAGAAGCAGTTTAACGCTTCAGATCTGAAGAAGAATCTTTGCAGGAGCTCAAGAGAGAATTATAACAAGCTCTGATATCTCAAGGACAGCAAGTGGTTCCTTCTGTGACACTATATAAGGGTTCAGTTTGTATCCACAAGTGGCATGAATAGACCTGAATTGTTTGTTTGCGTAGGTGCCCCATGTTGGCCTATTAAAACCCTGGCGCTAAGTGGGTATTCTGGGTCATAGGGCGGCACAAATCTCTGTGGGTTTGAAGCTCATTAGTGCTGTTCTGTAAGAAAGGGGTCTTTCGGCTCTCTGACCCCTTAGCCCACTCCCCGAGGCCCTTATTGGATGAGCTCTGTTTATTTACCGCTGTAATGGAGGAGTTGATTAACGGTGTTTATCTTAGTAAGGTTAGGTTGGGGTGCAAAGCTTATCTGTGGCAAATTAATTTGCATCTTGTCGTAGCAAAAACGTTTCAGGCTGTGAAATTTATGCTGTTTATTCTCATTAGCTTTCCAAATGAGTCATTCGTGAGTCATGCAAATTAGCTAATTGTCATAATCACATATGCAAATTATGGGGTAAATAGAAGAAGTTGAAAGGTTAAATACGGTGTTGCAATTTCAGTATCCAAGCATTTGGGCTGTTAATTTGCAGCATTTATAGATTTCGAAGGGTTCTCTGTTGCATAGTTATTGCTAACTACATTAAAACCATTTTAAAATGTTTATTAAAATAAAATCTGAAATAAAAAAAATAAATAAGAGGGAGCAATAGAAGGGGAAAAAAAAAAAAAACTTTTTCTAATTATATTTTAATGTACACACAGCACCCCATATTGACAGAAAAACACAAAATTATTGCAAATTTATTAAAGAAAAACTAAAATATCACATGCTGTATGTATTTAACTCGGGTGCTGTCCATTTCTTCTGATCATCCTTGAGATGGTTCTACACCTTCATTTGAGTCCAGCTGTGTTTGATTATGCTGATTGGACTTGATTAGGAAAGCCACACTCCTGTCTATATAAGACCTTACAGCTCACAATGCATGTCAGAGCAAATGAAAATCATGAGGTCAAAGGAACTGCCTGAAGAGCTCAGAGACAGAATTGTGGCAAGGTACAGATGTGGTCAAGGGTTAAGCTCCCTGCTGCACTTAATGTCCCTAAGAGCACAGTGACCTCCATAATCCATACATATATGCATATATGCACTTTAATTACAAAAGCCTGCAACAAAATATTAAAACAAAAATTATAGCAAAAACTCAATTCAAAGTATGAATAAAAAAATATGTGGCTATGGGACAGTAAAACTGGACTAACCAGCAGACCGATTTCATTCCACAGCATCTGAAAATTTGTTATGGTTTTTCCTCAAATGTCTGAGCAAATTATGTTGTCAACGTATTTCTCTTAGTGCCTCCCAGAAATGTCCCTAACAGCAGCATTCACCTCTGAAAGCAATGTCTGCATTCATCCTTTTTTGAAAATGTTTTATTTTTTTTAATGAGAGCATTTTTATTTGTCTCAGAGCACTCCCATCTGAAAGCAGCTTTGTGAGGTTTGCTTGATGATCTGCATTGCTTTGTACTCTGATCTGATTTGTCTCTGGCGCCTCCTGCAGGTGCGTATGGCTCTGAAGAAGGCGGAGAAGGAACTGGAGTCTCGCAGCAGCTGGTGTCCTCCTGACTCCCTGCAGAAATGGCTGCAGCTCACTCATGAGGTGGAGGTGCAGTACTACAACATCAAGAAGCAGAATGCAGAGAGACAACTGCAGGTGGCCAAAGAGGGGGTGAGCAACATTTGTCGCAGTCATTCATTTAGCTAAGATGGAAAAATGGTAAGAACATATAGATTATTGATGTCAGTGCAGCTTTGTTGGTGAAGAATATTGTAACACGCTTTAAAATGTTTTTAGAAATGATGCATGTTTAGAAGGACACTAGATTGCTTCTACTAATGGTAATTAATATATTAAAATGAAAAAATAGATTAGTTCTATACTATTTATATTCTATACATTTAATGTAAGGTTTAACCAGGATAAAAAAATAAATAAAAAAACGATAATAGATTTGTTAGATATGAGTAGATGGATTTATAATAATGTAATGTAATATAATAGAAATTATATAATAATAATAATAATAATAATAATAATTTTCTTTACAAAAATGTGACCTGGTTTAGGCAGAAAAAATTAAGAAGAAGAGAAATACCTTATTTGGGACGTTCCATGTGGCACATAGTTCCTCACTGGATGATGTGGATCACAAAATACTTGCAGCCAAGTAAGTCACAACAGACACTTCTCAACATTTATGAACGGCAATGGAAAAACAACCCATAACACATACCGCCTTAATCTCTTTGTCTCCAGGCAAGCTCTTGGTGAGGTAACAGCGGCTCTGAGAGAGAGACTCCATCGCTGGCAGCAGATTGAGTTCCTAACAGGCTTCACACTGGTCAATAACCCAGGCCTGCCTTCTCTGGCATCTGCCCTCAATCTGGACCCCAGCTTCATGGGTGGCCGTGGTACACCCCAGCATTTCATGTCCGACGACATGGATGACATGGATGAGGACATAGTGGCACCTGGAACACTTCAATGTAAGGACTTGCCGGACAGCGATAGGGATAGGACCCGGTCAGCCAAAGGCCGTGGTGGTTTGACAAAATCCAAAAATCCTTAGTTTTGAGCTATTTAGGTTGTCTGTGTGCAAGTTCTGTCAGAAATGGTTGTATGCACTCTGCATCTACAGGTGTGTTTTACACCAAGAGGAGTACTTGGAGATCGTCAACACATTGCTGTCGTCTGTTGTTGAAATGGCAACTATGCACTCTTTGTACAAATGTTCATGATAATTAATGTTAAATTCAATGGAGGGTCACCAAGTAGGCCAGAAGAAACAGGCCCATATGCGAGTTAAGTGGTCCAGTACAAGTCTGAAGTCTTAGTCTGAAGTTTTTGTGGATTGTAATGCTCCGTCTCAGTGTGTGAAACAATGTTATGAAACGAGCTCCTAAGAAAATAGTTGTTTTCCCAGGTACAAAAGGTGAAATAAAATTGGTTTTCGTTGGGCAAAATTTATTACATTTGAAAGTTGGTGTTTGTTTTTTTTTGTTTTAAGTAAAGCATTGCCAAAAAAAATCTAATTGTAAAGATCTGTTCTTGTAGCACTGTGTTAGTAGTACAGTTATTAACAGTTGCACCCATACCCTTGCCCCTTACCCCCTCCAGATGCAGCGTGGCTAATGGGCCGCCGAGCAAGTGATCTCTGGTCTTTGAATTCGGATTGCCAGTCATTTTGGAAGTACTCTGGTGGGCTAAACTACCATGCCCTTCTCCCCAACCACTCCTTTCACTTCCTCTTGTTTTCCTGAACCACTCTGTTTTTAAGCGATAGGCTTCCCTTAACTCTACTGTAGCTACCACAAAGGGAAACTGGACAGAAAGAAACACTCCCAGTCTACACCTCTCAATCTTATCCACAGCTGTGAAGTGGTTTACTCTGAAATGCATGATCTCTTTTAGTCTGTTTTGTTTTCTAATTTTTCACATATTACTAAGAAAACTTCAGACTTTTAGGTCAGTCCTTACAGGATCCTTCTTTACGTTTAAAGTAATCTTGGAGTTGAAATGAATTCAGAATAGACCCTTTTACATCCTTAACACACATTACTTGTCTTATCATCAACAATTAATTGGTAAAAGTTAAGTGTGAAAAATGTTTCATCAAAGTATAGTATATGACATCACCGATCTCTTTTGTTTTTCAAAATCCAATCCACTTCTGATGGATAGAAACAAAAAATGCACTATAAAAAAAATGCATGAATGGGTCCCGACTTGTCCACAACTTCCCTATTGTGTCTATACACTTTTCCTTCCTAGCACCTTAGTCTCAGAGTTTCTTTTTTCACCTCCAGCTCGCCACCTGTCACCCAATATTATTTCAGTGTCTGCATGCTCTGACTTGTTTCTCTGAGTGATATTATTGTTTTGTGTCCCTACAGCTCCCAGTATGATGTCACTCCGGCAACGGCACATTGACCCGCAGCTGGCCATGGGCTCTCAGAGGTTGGTAGAGAGTTGTCTCGCACTTGGTGGGCAGGAAGGGGAGTGTAGCTTGTACTCGTCCAGGTCTAGGACGGCGCTACGCCAGGCGCGCAGCCAATCTTTCGGGCAGTTTGACGCTCCGGGATTGCCGCCTCTTTCCTCAGCAGTGTCCCATCCTGCTATCTACTCCGCTGCCTCATCCCACACTCCCCACTCCTTCTCCATTGCTGCTGCCCCTCATGCATCCCACTATCACTCTTCACATTTCCAGCCCATGGACACCATCCCAGATCTCCCCTGTGATGCAAGCCCAGAGCGCCCCCGCCGTTGCGGCAGCTATGGGTATCACTTCGTTCTGTTGTGCTTTGTGCTTCTCACCTGGCATGATCCTGGGACTTCATCCAAAACATTTAACAGGACTCTTTTACCACACATTTCACACGTTCTGGTGAACCACTACTTGTGGGGTTTGTTGCTATAATTGGCTATACACACTACAGTTAATGACACTGCAGCTTGCAACTTGATGTTCTACCTATTGCTTAATCTGCTCTTGCACCGTTTGTCCTTAACTGAATGCCTGAAATGACCATGTTGTGCAGGGGTGGCCAACATCCTGCAGAGTCTAGCTCAAGGCTCTTCAACTCCAGTCCTGGAGACTTAAGTTTCAACTTTAAATTGGGACTGGATTTGGACTTGGACTTACTTAGTTGGAGTCTTAGTTACCTCGAACGTATCCCAACACACCTTCCTGAAGACCTTGATTAGCTTCTGCTTTTTGGGGATTGGTACTAAACTCTGCAGGACAGTGGCCTTCCAGGAACAGGACTGGATACCTTTGATGTTGTGTGTCTCTGTTAGAGCTGTTCAGTCACATTCCTGTAGGACCACCTTCCTGTGGAGTTTAGCTCCAACATGCAAGCATACATCTCCCTGAAAGCAGAAGCAGACTTGGACACCCCTGCTCTGTTGGCTTGCACTTTTCTAACACTGGGTAGTTGAGCCTTGGCATGTTCAGTTTAGACATCTTTTGAGGTTGGAAATATAAGGGGTTTAACAACTCACGGGTGAGTTCAGGTAGCGGTAAATGCAGTGTTACCTTACTTACAACCAACAAGTTGTCTTGGTAAGTTAGGACTAGTATGAATTCTGACTAATGTCTTGATGCTGATTTCACCAATTTTTTTTTTCACAGGGACTTGAATCGCTCCGACTCCGATTCTTCCTTGTGTATATCCCAGACCGGCGAGCAGCTACGCCTGTCCTACAGTGCCAAAGGCTTCCCCGTGAAGCCCACTTCACTCCTGCATGGCCCCCATTCGCGCTCTGAAGAGGGAGCCCATGCACACAACGGAGGCAACAGAGTTCACGACGGGGGCGCATCTCCCGATGGAGGTTCTGATAGTCCCATATTAATGAAGAAGGTATATGGCATAGAGAAATCCGCCAGTATGAGCGAGATCCATGGCTCCCAGGCGGTGATGTCCATGTCGGAATCCTCGCGCTCCTTAAGCCCAAACTCCACTGAACCCGATACTCCGTCCCCCACTGGACTGACTGAGGGGAAAGCCGGAAACCGCATACCCCAGATCTCCTCAAAAAAGAGCCCCCTAGAGGAGGACAGTGGCTCCACAGGTGAAGACACTGACTCTGCCGCCAGTCGCAAGAAACATACCTTCAAGATCTTCAAAAAGCAGAAGAAATAAGATAACTGGACAACCGTTTTGTTTTTTCCCCTTGCTTTTCATTTTGTTGTATTGTTGATATAAATGTTTTTTTTTTCCCTTTCTGGTCTGAAGTTATGGCACAACCAAACAACTTTCCAAGGTCTTTATAGAAATGTTTGCTCTTTCAGAGGAACACTTAGGAACAAGCATGATTTTGGGGGTGGATAAGGGGGTATGATACACCAGTGGGAACGGGATGGACCATTTTTTGGGGGGGGGTAATGTAAAGCACTATTTATTCAGCAGGAGACAGTGCCAGACTTTCAAAGGAATCTTCCCTCTAATGGACTTTTCTTTCCTTGTATAATCCGTATCAGTTTGCATGTCTTCGCCTTTGTTTGATTGAACTTTGAATGCTTAGATGTTTGCTTGGTTCTTGTTCCCCTTTGCTTAAAATGCGAAATAGCCTGGTTCTTTCGTTTCTATCAGCACACTCCTTTGTCTTTCAAGTTCAAATGAATTGTCAGCTGAACGTTTAATGGTACTCTTCGATAAGTGTTTGTCGATGGTCAGAGAAAAAGGGCTGAATTATTAGTGTAAAACTCCCCTGAAATGTTGCACTATTTCTGAATGTTGATGCGTCGGTTTTGTAAAGAAAATTTTGAATATGCTGGAATACACACTAAAACGTTTACACAAACCAAGACACTGAACGTTTCTCCAGGGTTTCAGGGATTTCTAGTATGTTGAAGAATTACACGATTAGAATTTTTGATCATTGCCGATCATTCCAAATAATTTTGAAAAATACAAAGTGGCTTATGATTATGCACATTTTTTTTTTTTTAGCATTTACTCTTAACCACGCCCCTGCTGACTGTTTCTAATGATGTCGTCCAAACTCCAAGATCCCCCCCCTCCCAAAAAAAAAAAAAGTAACGAAAAAAACGAAAAAGAAAACATAAGGCGAATATACAATTACACCGTAATTACATCTGCAGCAGATCTTGCCATCTTGTATTCAAAGTGCCAAACTAAGGCCACCGTCCACAAATGTATACACTTCCCAAAGGTTATATTTCGGTTTTGTTAGATCACTGATCTGAGATCAGAGGTGCAGATTTTCCAAATTGTGGTGGAAGGGTGGGTGTCTACTTTTACTTCTGGCATGTTTGAAGGAGAGCTTGGATACATGTGTTTCTGCTGAATTAGGTCATATTATTGAATGTTGAATCCTTGATTTCAGGTGCTCTTTTATATCATGTTAAAGCTCGACCACAGACTACTGCTGGTATAATGAGACTTGCCTTTAAATGGTCAGAGGTTTGGACAGACGGATTTTAGCACTGTGCATTTTTGGAGAAAGTGGAGACCAGTCTCGGTTCTTCTTGTGGTTTACATGATGTTCACTTAGATAAATGTCTGTTTATCCCAGAGCACTGAAAATTACAAGCACACTTTCTGAAAAGAGAGGGGGTTAAGAATCAAAAGGCTTGGTGAGGGATGTCACTACGCATTTTATTAGTTTTTACCCAAAGGCTTTGAACATGCAATGCATCCATGAACCTGGAGGCAAACCAAAGCAACGCTGCACGAAACATCTGTCGTTTCTTTTGTGAAAGATGGTACAAGACCACATCCAAATGTATACCAACCAATCAGTCCTTAACAGATGTACAACTGTGCAGATGTGTTTGTTTCATCTGTGCCTCTTTTGCACGAAGCTCCTCTTTTGTCAGTGTGCGCGCATCAGTCCGGTCAAGTAAACTGCACTTCACCGTGTTAATGCATGTTCTCAAACACGGACATGGGAGAGACAGTAGCTGTTTTAGACTCTGTTCCCCTTTAGATATTCCTGTTCACTTCTCCGTTTGAGCTATTTATGCCTATACTGTACAAAAAGAGGTGGAGAAACAACGTAAAAAATAATACTTTTGCATCTTCTGTAATGTTCAAAACTGTAGTCTTCAAATTTTATGGCACTCCTGCATGAAAGCAATAAAAAAAGGTTTTAAAATGAGTGACATTTCCATTGTTCTCTATTGTTCCCACCCCATTAATATGTACAGTGACACCAAAAGGTCTATCTATTTATCATGCAAAGATATTATTATACATTAGATATTCAAATCAAATCACGTTGGTCACATCACCACAGCACCTGTCCCTAGGTGAGTGAAATTCTTGGGAGCGTGCTCCAGACAGTGCAAGGACAATTTACATATACACAGACAGTTACATACCTACAGGGTGACAATATTCAGTATATATAGGCACACATTGTACAGTTTAGACATTTTTATAGACAATTAGCAATACAGTAGCTGTATTGTCAATAAATGTGCAAAAGAGAAATCGGGGAGGGTAGTACACAATGCAAAGATTTGTGCAGTTGTAACATAAATTATTATATTTATTATTAGCCTAAGTAAAGGTGCAGTGGATATGCAAAATGACATGGGTGTGTATTGGATGCTTTATGTGACAGACATATTAATGTATTAAGTGCAATGTGTGCATAAGGTCCAGTGATCAGGTGCTGTGCATATAGTGGGAGTATATTCAAGTTATCGTTTATTAAATATATATTTCCGTGTAATTCTAGCTATCAGTTGTTCCTTCTAGCTATTTATCCATCTCAGACAAAAAGATAGGTTTCCAATGTCCCAATGCTATATGTACATTATTTATGTACTACTACAATGAATAGACGGACAAGGATGGAAACATTTCATTACCCAGAATGCCACTTCCTGTTTTGGGTGTGGCCAATTCAATTAAACAAAGGAAAACGAGCTAATTCTTAAATGATGAAAATACCCTGGCATTTCTGCATAAGGTACACTTGTGCTTATTAATTTATTAAACATGTAGGAAAGCCGTGTGCCAAAGCAAAATACGGTTGTCTACAGCACTAACCTGAGTGTAATTATTCATGAGCTGCACTAGGTTTGCGTTAGAGGGTGGAACTCATCCGTTCTGTTTGTTTAAAGTCTTCCACCTGCAGCTCAAACAGGATGTTGTCCCGGGCCTGTTGACGGGCTCAGGTAGCTGCTTTGGCGTCTGATCATATGAAAACCTGCGCTGCAACGGTCTTATATGCGGATATGGTGCAACCAGCCAAATAACGCAACAATATGCGCGACTGTGCATCATGAACGCAGCAAAAACGTCATTTTAGTCAGATACGAGTTGCTTCATTTAATCCAAATCTTCTGGTGGTTGCTGTGTTTCGCA
Source organism: Enteromius trimaculatus (assembly GCA_032361065.1). Lineage (NCBI taxonomy): Eukaryota > Metazoa > Chordata > Actinopteri > Cypriniformes > Cyprinidae > Enteromius > Enteromius trimaculatus. Next base: position 14,790,521 of record JAUMHP010000068.1, read on the forward strand.
GAGGAATGATGGCAAAAAGATTTTACCGCTTGTGTTTGCATGTCATTATCTCTGTAAGTACAGTGAGTGTGTTTCAGATGCAAATTAGAGGTAGACCTACAGTTTACATCAACAATTAAATGCGTTTTTTTTTTACCAGGTGTCTTTAACTGGCTGTCTGAGCCGATCCAGCACAGGTAATGTGGCTTTCCTTGACGCACCTGACTCGCCCGTCTCCAACTCTAATGTACCCGTTAAGTACAGCTGTTCTCAGTCGTCCGTAGTGCATGTTCAGGTTCTGGTTTCTTTCGATACTGGATCTACCTCGGTCGTTTTCCACAAATACTGGACATGCGATCCAGGTCATGCCAGAACCCGAGTGGTGACCGTGAATTTTCCTGACTGGCTTGTGTACCGACCTGATTGGATAATACGCGGTTCTGACTGGGTTCTCAGCTGTTTATTGCGCGCTTGGATCGGACCGGATGAGTCCACCGGACCTGGCAGGTTTCCTGGAACCAGTGTGACTGTTCCCCTTGATATTCGCTCACCACTGAGTCGACCCTTCAAACAACACCAGCTTTGTGCCAAATGGGACACAGATATGCTCTGGAGAGTCAGAAGAGATGACATGCCACAGTGTTTAGAGGAAAATGGTACATAAATGGCGTTTTAATCTGCATGTTTAATTTTTAAAGAGTGCAATGCTTGTTTTTCCCACATGGTTTCACACTCTTTTCTTTTAAGAGGTGGTGTTTCTTCTTTCCACAATTTATGCTTCTACCGGTGAACGTTATGGCATCATAAAAACCCTCCAGCCCTTCAAAAATGAAGTTTTGGAAGGGTTGAGAATCAAATCCATCTATTATCCCTGGTGAGAGCTTCTGCGTTTCTACTTTTTTGGCAACAAGGTCTAAGATTATATGAAATGTCTTCACGATTTGTGGTTTGGACGTTGAAGGTTTGCTGTTTCGCTTTGGGTTTTGCTGGAGAAACCTTGCAGTAACCGTTTATGTGGGCTTGTGCTCCACATTGATGCTGAAAATAATTACGCCACCCCTTCGATGTTCCTCACTGACACAAGTAAGGACGTGAACCTCTCATGTCTGGTTTTGATTAGTTGCAAAATTGACTTTGGTCCGGTTTGTGCAGGTAAGATTCACGTCCAGGTGCATGGAGATGCTGGGCACTCCTCAGCGTTCCTTTCATCTTTTAAAGTTCCTCTTCATCGGTGGTGTTGTATCAGTCTGGAGATTCTGGGACGTGTGGTAAGTTCATGGATGCATACATGTGCACTGGTTTGGTTCTCAAATTGGGTGTTTTAGAAACTCTATCCATGGCATTTTATTCAAGTACAATGTATAATTTATTCCAGGACATATTGAAATGGAGTATAAATGCATTTCTTTATGTATTTCTTTGGTTCAAAGGGGACCTTAACAAATATTATATTTGCACACAGACCTGCTAACACTTTTGTATAATAATACTTTTTGTATAATAATTTGTGGCTCAGTAACAGTGACATTCATTAACTTCTTTACTTTAGTTTGATTTGCTGTTCTGGTGAGAACTGATCCAGCCATATTTGAAACTCATATTTTCATATCTTCCTCTCCTGTAGGCGACAATTTCTATTGCGTGTATGGAAGGGCAGCAGAAATACTCCAGCACAGCTGAGCATGTGTAAGAATCTTCATTTTAAAGCAGTAAAACTTACATTTCGCAACCGTTACATTACAAAAGATCTGGTGTTTTGGGCAGTTTTGGCATGAACGTCATGTTGGATGACACGCATGGATATTTTGTGATTGGTGGAGGTAAATTCATACAAGGCATTGAAGGGTATTATGGACCAGCCACATACTATCGAGTACAGGGGCTCCCAGCTGACCAGGTAGGATATAAAACAATATTTAGGTTTATATATTATTTATTTCTATTTATGCATATGGTGAATTATTTTTTGAAAGTGACTTTGCATTCAAAATATACAATGTAAGTCAAACCCATGATTTGGCATTGCTCTATATGAGTATTTTCTTTGAATATACTACACAAATTGTATTTCCAGGACTAAGCATAGTGCTATTTTACGTCTTCACAGGCTGAGATTCGCCTTCCTCCTGTGATATCAAAAGTGAATATAACCGGATGGTTCAAGTCTTGTGAGAATTTCAAATCAGAGCTATTTCTGTCTGTAACCGATCACTCTCTCACAGTAAAGAGACCAGCAGGTCAGTACCATGGATGTCCACTAGGTGGCACTAGGGATTGAAATGTAGGTTTTTGTCATTTCTGCAGCTGTTTGCTTCACCACATCAATATTCACCTGCAGACAGCTGTTTGGACGCATACACCGAGCTGCTACTGAATCACGGTACCGTCAACTCTACAGAGCAGTGCTTGTTCTTTGAAGCAAATCCTCGCAGGCGCCAAGTTGCGCAGTTGACCAAACTAGTATCACAGAAATATGGTAAGATTGTATTTAAACCGTTATATACACACACCTCTCTTCCAAACTTTGGGGTCAGTAAGATTACATACAATATATATGCTTTTATTGTTACCTGCTTTGTAGGCAGGGTGGATGCATCAGCTGTGGGCAGGATTTTGTACGCTCTAGTCCTCCGTAAGATCAGTACAGCTCACAGTCTGGACGTTATAACCAGGATGATGCCTTTCCTGCTGCAGTCTGGTTGTTTGGGAGACAATAGAGCACTGCATCTGTCCTCTGTGCTGTACAGCAGTGGATTCGGAGTCAGGAGACAGCCGTATAAGGTGTGTGTGTGATGGACTGGGTTTCTCTAGCATCAGTGAACACTGGATAAAGTGAATGAGGATTAGGAGTTTAACATGAAACCTGATGTGTGGCACTGCAGGCTTGGCTGTCGTCTCTTTTGGCAGCTCAGAAGGACTGGAGGTTAGCGCTCTTACGTTTAGGGCATATGCACCATGTTGGTGACCTGGAGGTGACCCCTGACCGTGACCTTTCCTATGCTTATTACATTAACATCGCAAGACAAACCAGCACCGATCAGAAGAATCCCTCCCCACAGCAAGTATGAGCCTTTTTGAAACCCTCAAATCACGGCATACAGTTGAACAAATATTTATACATTTATTTCTGTATTTCTCTCGTTGTGTTATATTTTCTTGTACATTCTCTTGCACAACTTTTGTGTTGCTCCAGTTTTTTACACCGGCAAGCTAAATGTTTGCGTTCTCCCAATAAACGCAGTGTTTACTCACAATACCTGTGTGTAGGAAATGAAAGGAAAATAAAGTATAGTTTTGTGAGAGAATGCAAAGTTTCTTGTGAACACGCAGTAATGCTTTTATGGTATGAATGCAAAAGCATTTATTTTTTTTCATGTTTGTTTGTTTATTTGTTTCTTTATTTTTTTAACTAGGTCCCCTTAAACTTCATCTTGTATTATAAATTACATTTCAGTTTTCAATTTGAATGCAGGGTTTTAAAAAGAAAAATGAGGCTGTTTGGCACAACACAACATTGAAAATGTATTTTTGGTTCGGTCAGACTGAGTAAATGTGCTTTGTTACCTTCACAGCTGCATTTTTTTTTTTTCAAATTTAAGACTCTTTTAAGGTCATTATGAAATTAGATTCACATAAAATCTCTTACATGTAACCTTTAGATTTAATAATGTGATGTGCAAAGCATTTTTAATGGCTTTCTAAATAACATTTGGTCTTCTCTGTAGACTTTTGTTGAGTTGATACGTTTAAATGATGAAGAGACCCTGAAGGCCCAAACCAATGAAAACGATGATTTGTTTTACTGGCTGAAGCTGCAGGCACGGAGTGGAGTGGCGGAGGCTGAGGTATAGCTAAACCATTTAAATTCACAGAATGTTCCATTTGATGTTATTCCTCTGTATTAATTATTACAGTTTAAAAATAACTTTTCTATTGGAATATTTAAAAAGAATTAATTTATTTCTGTAATGCAAAGGTGAGTTTTCAGGATCAGCATAATTAGAAATCATTCTAATTTTCTGATTTGGTTGCTCGGGGAAATTATTTCTGTGCTTATTATTATTTCTGATCCCGAACTTGATGGTAGTTTATATTAGTTTGTATTTTTCTTTAGCAAGCAATGGGGCGCATGTTATTCTGGGGTCAGCAAGGAGTGTCTCCAGACATTCGGACAGCAGTGAAACACTATGAGAGAGGTGCAACCAGGCTCAATGACCCCGTATCCATGTACGACTACGCCATTGTGCTCCTCACGGTCAGCTTTGGCACTTGATCCTAAATCGCTTGTTCTTTTGTTTTATTGTTTGATGGTTGAAAAATAATATTTGGTTTGCCCAGCAGAGGGCAGTCTTGAAAAGCAATGGAAATGTTCTTGAAGAGAAATATTAGAAATGTATGTACAAATGTACTAAAGATCAAATTATTTTGCATTAACAGGGTCAAGGAGTTCCAAAAGATGTTCAGAGAGCCGTTATGTTCCTGAAGAAAGCAATCGAGCAGGTAGATCTTTGCAGGTGCTGCTGTGTAACAGTTTGTATAAAAGCAGGGGTTTTCAAACTGCGGCAAGAGAACTGGAAAGGGGTGCAAGACAGTTTCTGCAAAAAAAGGGGGAAATGTGGGGGGAAATTCATATAATAATAATAATAATAATAATAATAATAATAATAATAATAATGTGTAAATAATGCTAGAATAAATATTCAGAGAAT
>JAUMHP010000068.1:14796051-14817235 GCA_032361065.1 Enteromius trimaculatus
AAGAACCAAATAACTTTTCTGTGTGAATATATTTTAAAATGTACTTTATTTCTGTGATAATATAATATTTTTTATATTTATTTATTTGTTTATTTATTTATTTATTTATTTTCACAGTAATAAAAATAGATCTTTATGCATTAAATATGTTGCCTTTTAAGGACTGTGGTTATTCATGAGGATGGGAATATTTGGGGATTACTAAAGATAGAAAGCACATAGTTTAGTCTTCATAACTTGTGTACTGTATATTTATGTTAATTTTAAAACTCCAATGAGTTCTGCACAATAGTTATTTTGTATTTAATTGTTACATAAAGTATTAAAGTTTTGCTTTAATTGTTATGAGGCAACTAAGTATAATTTGATTATCCAATGCCAGTGCTAGTGCTGTTAACTGACGTTACTGGATGTAATGGATGCTCATGTGTTTCTCCTGACATATTAAGTGCATATCACTCAGTCCACGACCTGTAAGTGCTGTTTACATCCCGCAGGGGTCTGTTCCTGCTCTCACTGCTCTGGGCTGGTACTACGAGCAGTATGAGAAGGACTACGAGAAGGCTGTACATCTGTGGGAAGAAGCTGATGCCAAAGGTCACCCTGATGCTGCTATGAATCTGGGGGTTTTCTACTCTCAGGGCCTTTATCCTGGACAAGCAGCCGACCAGGTAAACGCTCCCATTCTGATGCGCTTGTTAAACCTGTAAATAATCAATCAAATAAAGTGGTTCTTTGACTACGACTTCTCTTGTTCATCAGTTTGAGGCATATAAGTACTATTTAAAGTCAGCCCAGAGAGGACACTTAAACGGTGGCATTGAATTGGCCGATGTTTGGATTCATGGCATTCCCGGACGAGTTTCAAGACGCCCCGAAGATGCTGTTCTGTATGTAACTCAAAAATGTATAATGTCATAATAATTTTAATGTAGCTATAAAACAAAGCTTTATCAACTATATGAGAATCTTATCAGATTTAGCTCAAAAATCGGTTCAGTCGGTGTAAATGGTACACTCTGCTACCCATAATCCGCTAGTTGTCAGTATTTATTATTTCAGCATTTGTTGGAAATGAATTTTTCTTTCTCTTTGGACTTTAGTTGGGTTAAATGGGCGTCTGAACAGAATGGATATCTGGGAACAGTCTTGAGGAACGGATTGAATGCCTATTTCAGAGGAGACTGGTAAACCTTTCATTTGGAGTGGCCACAGAGTTATAAATGCAGATATTAATCTATAATACTCGTAATATTAAATTACACCATGAATATCCTTTTAGATCTAATTTACATTTGAAAAGGATGTTGCAAAGGCCACTTTCTATTGTTTATCCCATCCTCCCTCTCTCTCTCTCTCTCTCTCTCTCATTGTTGCAGGATCAGGTCTTTGATTTATTATCTGAGTGCGGCAGAGAGTGGATTTGAAGCAGCTCAGTTTAATGTGGCGTACCTGTGTGAACTCCACTCCGTAAGTCCATTCTGAACAGCTTCTTTAGAGTCAGATGAACATTCACATCATTGGCTTTGATGGATGTTTTATATGTTTATATTGTAGGGCTCTTTGGATCCATCGCTGGTGACTCGGTGCATGTTAAGATATTATAACATGTCGATACAGGCACAAGATCCGGCTCCTTATGGTAATTGAACAAATCAAAGACTAAAATATGAGTTAAAGGATTATTTCAGAACTTTCAGAACAAAAACTTATGGATAATGTACTCACTCCATTGTCATCCAAGATGTTTGTCTTTCTTCATTTTTGTTTTTTTTTGAGCCAAACATTTTAAGATATCTCTCCATATAATGGACCGCCCGCAAGTTTGCACTTCCAAAATGCACACAAAAAAGGATTATTTATTTTCTTTTAACCTCAAATGCATTCATTTATGTTTTCTGTAATTTTTTTGTTCTGGAAGTCAGCTACTCCTTTAAAATGGCTTATTGTATATCACTTTGTTTTTACCTCTTTGTTAAAGAAATTTAAGAAAGACTTTTATTAAAGCTAAAAGTATTTCCTTCTATATTTTTTTTAACATTAGACAATATTTATTTATTTATTATTTTTAAAATATAATTTCTTTCTTTACATTTTTATTAATATTTTTAATGTTGAAAAATATTTATTTTATTTTCCCCCCCCTATTTTTATTACTTATTTAATTGTATTACCAGTTGATTTATATTTATACATACTGTATATGAGATCTGAAAAGGCTGACAACCACTGCAGCAGAAAATAAAATGAATGTAATTTAGTGTGAGATGCAGAGTGACAGTCATATATCTTTATACTGAAGTGAAATGCTCGTGGTGAAGGGCACCTGAGGTTTGACTCGATGTCCTGCGTCGGTGCATCAGTACGTGTGCTCTTTCTCAAGCTCCCTGTAGCTTAAGCTGGAGTCTCTGCATGAGGTGATGGATGTTTGTTTCCCTCTCAGCTTTGATCAGAATGGGAGATTTGTTCTATGGTGAACAGGCTTTGGGCAGAAAAGAGGTTTCTGATGCCGCAGAGCTGTACAAGCAAGCAGCTCTCAAGAACGACCCACAGGTACCCGAATCAGCATTCAGACCTTAAATGACCAGGAATCATAATTCTGTGATTTTCAAGTCATTAGGAAAAAAGTATACATTAAGCTAATTGATTTTTGTTTCTTCATACAAGGTGTATTTGTTTTAGTTAATAATTTTAAAAAGCTGTATTTATTTAATTTTTGTTTTAACAACTTTATTAGTCTTAGTTTCTTTTAACAAACAGTCATTTGTTTTGAGAAGCTGTTTTTGTTTTCACTTTCTAAAAGATTACTTTATCTGCTCCAAGTATTTGTTTTTTTCTTTTTTTTCCCTGTAAGTGCTATTTTGTTTTAACAGTAATATTTATTTATTCATTTGTTCTAATGAACAGTATTTTTGTTCTCCCAAGTGAAAAAAGTACACTTCCATAATGTACTTAAAGTGCTCAATGTTTGTGCACTAGTTTTGTATTTAGTCTACTAAAAATAATTGTTTAGGACTTCTTTTAAGATAAACTTAAGACCCTCTAAGTGTACTATACTATGCTATTTTGGAACCGCATGAACGTGAGCTACAAGGCACTTCTTATATACTATCTCTTTATTTAAAGATTTATTAAATGCTTGTAGTACTCTTGAGTGTACTTGTGTATGAAAGATATTACAAGTGCACTACAAGTGGTAACTAAATAAAAGTATGTTTAGTTAATATTCATGTCAGTCGTGTACACTAAAGAATATTTTAGAATATATTGAAGTGATTTTTGCGCACTACTTGTGCACTTAAGTACGTTTTGGAAGTCCTTTTTATTTTTTTATTTATTTTTATTTACTATATTTATTTTTTGTGTATGATGTTTTATTTTATTTTTTTATTTTAAGTTGTGTTGTGTTTTTGTTTGATTTTGTTTTAGTTTTTCATTACACTGAATTAAATCCAGATTTGATTTCTGTCTCAGGGTTGGTATAATCTTGGCCAGCTTGTCCAAAGCGGAGAGTCTCTGCCGCCCAGTGTGCTTTCTGAGCTCAATTTGCTCCACCTTCCCTTAACCGAGCGACAGACGCTTCTCTGCACCCTGTATCAAAGGTAAGACAACACCACAATCATGAAACATTCAGACTGCCATTATCCACTACCGGTGGCTCAGTTTTATCTTTCTAACAACTTATTACAGCATGTGTTATTTCCTTTAGATGTAGAGAGACCAATAGCACCGATGCCTACCTGCCCTGCACACTGGCACTGTTCAGAGCACACCTGCAATCTTTACAAATACATCAGAACACTGCAATAAAGGTCTGTCTATTTTTATTTTTATTTTTTGTCTGAAATACAGATTTTGGGCTGTCTGCACAAAAGGGTGCTGTGTAGCTTGTACAATATAATGTAATTTATAAAGCAAATCAATCTGTAACCCGCAAAAATAAGGAAAAAGCAGCCTGGATGAACTCCTTGTCGTTGAATTTGTTTAATAGTGTATAATTGCATGACCGCCTCATGGGGAAGCTCCTGTGGTTACTGTGTTAACATCATAATGATTCGTCTAATGATGAGGGATTCATTTGAACAAGTAGATGTTTCCTCTGTTCCTGTAGCTCATTGCCACAGTTTCAGCTGCAGTCGGAGCTCTGTCTTTTGTATTTGGACTATTTAAATGGAGGACGACAGCACTCCACCAAACATCTCAATCCCAAACACCTGCTTCCAGCCAAACCCAAGAGGAGGAATCCTAAAGAAAACAGCTAGATACCTTTTAGTAATATTTATAAACAAGTTGTGGTATTCTCTGTTTTACCTCCATGCGAAGCACTTGTTAATTCTCATTTTGTGCCATGAAGAGATGCAGAACTTGAAATTGAAGCACAATATGAAATGTAACTATACTGCGACGTTTATTAAATTTCTATCCAGGTGGACTTAAAGGGATAGTTCACCCAAAAATTAAATCCTGTTATTTATTCACCCTCAAGTTGTCCCAAACCTGTATGATTTGAACACAAAAGACTGCTGGTAGCCATTGACTTTCATATATTGGGGAAATAAGTAGAATGAAAGTCAATGGCTACTGTCAACTGCTGTTACAAACATTCTTCAAAGTATCTTCTTTTGAAACTCGTACAGGTTTGGAACAGCCTGAAGGTGAGCAAATGATAACACAACTTTCATTTTTTTTTTGGTGAACTATGCCTTTTAAATAAGATTTTTAAAGCAAAACATTTATAAATTAATCCCTTTTTCTACAGGTATATTTAAAAAAAAATTATTTTAAGATTTTTCTTCTTCAGGTTTGTCACTTAAATCATCAGCGTTTTAAAAACTAAATAAATAGTTTTGAATAAAGTAATATTTTAAAATAATTCCTGTCGAACTTGTTGGCTTCTTGTTTCTGACGTGTCATTTCTTTGGAGAGTTCTGGCTGTATCACTTCGGTGTCTCAAGGCAAACTCATTTTTTCCCCCTCTTGGAGGTACAGTGTCCCAGCGGGGCCACTCTGCCTGTGTGTAATGAAAGAGTGCGAGGACTCCCCAGGCTTCTGCGCAGACTGATACAAACAGCAGGTGTGCAGCAGGCTGTGATGTGCCCACGGCCACACCGCAGCTCACGCTTAATTAAAACAACACGAAAAACCGACTAACCCTCAGAGAGAGGGAGTGCACCACACTGTGTCAAGTGTCCAATCTCCAGGGGACGGTAATCTTACCGCGTTTACATTCAGATAACGTGATGCGTTCTGTGAGACCCCCATTCTGATGCCTCATTGTGATTTATGCTTTTCGCTTGGCCTAACTTACAATATACCTAATGTAAAGATCCTTTATTAAAAAGTTTCTCTGAATTGTTCAGGGAATATGTTGGACCCGGCACACCGTTCAATCAATGTAATAGCTAAAGAAACAAGTTTTAAAGTCCTCAATCATCCTGAGAAATTGCCTCTGAGCTGTCTTTCTCCCCGGCTGGCTTTTATGTGTAATTGCTGAACTTTAGATGATGTTTATGACTTTAAAAGGCACCAGAGGAGTGTGAGAGATTGGCACTTTACAGGAATAGGCTACAAAATAGGGCTTGCGAGTCTTAAATGTAAGTGAAAATAGGTGCTTAGGCTTTTAAACATTTGTTTTTTATTCATCAAAAAAATTGAAACTAAACTGTTAACTTTATTATTTTGCATGTCTATATGATGCAGTTATAATAAACTGATTAAGTTTTAAACCATTAACACTGGATTAGAATAAGAGTAAATAAGAATTTAATGGGAGGGGGACAGAGGTTTAATTTTTAAAAATGAATAAAATTGCAATTAATTAGTAATTAAAAGTAATTACTTGGCAAGGATACATTACAATATTGATTTTTAAAATTGACAGTAAATTATCAAAATCGAAGTAACAACCTTTGCAAAAACGTATAATTCTGTTCTTCAAAGAATCATGAAAAATGTTTCATGTTTGCACAAAAGATATTAAACTGTTGTCAACAATGAGATGTTTTCATGAGTACTATTTTTAAATTGTAATATGATTTTGCAATATTGCTGTTTTTTAAGGCTTTTTTTTTTTTTTTTTTTTTTTTTTTAATTTGTCATTTAAGGTTATTATTATTGTTATGATTATGGTTATGATCTTTAACAGTCATTTGAAAATATCCATATGTAAACAGATCACTCAGCAAATATATATAAGTGTGTGTGTGTGTGCATCTATTTGACATCTAAGCCTCAATAAATGGATTTCTGTCCTATGAGGCATTGGAATTTGTGATACAAATGACATATTACTATAGTATGTAAAAATGTATTTCTCAGTAATTGAAAGTGCTACGAATGTAAACTAGGTATTTTTCAGGGAATGGCTGTGAGCTGCGACACTGCAGTGTTTGTTTCTCACACATCAGGAGTGCTAGCAGTCTCAAAAGTAGTTTCTTCTTCTGGGACGGGCTCCACAGGGCCCTCGGACTCGGGCTCCTCCCCCTCCTCTGAGACGATCCCTCCTGCTTTGATCTCTCCTTCCTTCTTGTCGTCCTCCTCCTCCTCCTCATCTGCGGTATGCTTACTAATGTGCAGACCTGTGTTTTTAAACCCCATGGCCTCGCTCTTATCAAAGTCACGGAAATTGTTCTTTGCGCCCAAGATGTATTTGCCCAAGATGTTGGCCTGGTCCGGGTCGCTCTTGTGCCTCCACTGCAGCTTCTGGTGGAACTCCTGCATCTCGGTGTGCAGTTGGCCGACTACTTTATTCAGCTCGGTGATTCTGTTCCCAACATCTAAGCATCACAACAACAGCAGATAGTAGCAAAAAACAATGAAACATTAACAAACTACCATTTTTAAGAATTTTTTTTTTTTAAGTTGTCAGAATTTTTTTAAATTGTTTTATTTATTTATTTATTTTTTTAATTTATTTTTTTTTTACTTTTTTTTTTTTTTGCGCAAATAAACTCTTCATTTGTTTTCTCACTTAAGCTTTCTTTCTTAACAAAGTTTAATTAATTGAAATTAATTTAATTTTTAAAAAATGCAAAATAACCACTTGTATATCTAAGTTGATTGTATTTCAAGATAATGTGTTTTAAAAATTGAGAGAAAAAAAATTATATATATTATAGTAACAGTAAAATTCTGAAATGGTATTTTTAAAATGTGTTATTTAAAAAGCTGAATTAAAAATATTTCTACAGTATTTATTACATGTAGTTTGAATGTTTCTACATTCATTAATATATAATTTATTTTAATGAATCAATTAATTTACTTTAAAAGGATTTCTGTCACTTTAATTTATTATAAAAAAATAAATCCTACTGTCACTTTTTGAGCTGAATATATTGAAATCATATGTTACAATGTAGTATACTGCTGTTTGAGGTGTTAACATTTACAAAACAATTACTGTTTCACCTATTACTTAAGAGAGAATAAGTGTGCACTGAAGCTGAAGTATGATTGTATGCCATTCCAAGCACTGATGTTGATCCCAGAATGGTCATAATGGTCTTAAAACCAAGTATTGATTCAACAGACACTTTTATCAATGTTAATTTGCAGTACACTTATATTCTTTAATTACAGGCACAGTCCCTCTGGAGAAGCTTGTGATGAAGTGTCTTGCCAAAAGATCGCCTCTTCTGGGGTTTGAACCTGCAACCTTGAGGTTACCCGTGCAGATCTTTGACCTCAAGATCAAAGCTCATTTAAAGGTACATAGTTCGACATAATTAATGTTTAATGATAAATGTTTTTTTAAATAACTGAAAGGCTGCAAGCTTTTTGGATCATTACCTGATGCCGCAAATATGACCTACCTTTACGCTTGCTCTCTTCGAACTCTCTGCGTGCGGCTTCGATGTAGCGGTGCACTAGAGCCTTGGTCACCTGCAGGCGGTATGGCACTCTGCCCTCACCTTGACCTCCGCTGCTATTCAGGGTATTGCTAGACTAAAAAAAAACAAAAACACCTCATCAGCCAAATTTAACCAGGAATTATGGAGGATCTAGAGATAGAATCCCCTCAGATGCTTACCAAAGATGCGATGGGAGGATATTCTGGGGCTTTCTTGTTACAGCAACAGCAAATCTTTTGGCAGATGCTTCTACAGCAGGGAGGGAGGAACAAGAAGGTTACATCTGCTTCTAAAGTCTGTGGTAAAAAGTGCAAGTATGCATTATGAAGGTTCTTACCTCAAGATATAGAAGAGAACCTTTGGAGATGGGATGATGTTAAAAGGAACTGGCATGGTGAGACCCTCCCTGAAGTAACTGAGGTAGAGTTTAGAGCGAGCAAACTTCCACTCGACATCTGCGTCATCCTGACAAGACGAGACTATATGAACTTTTTGTTTCCTCTTATGCTCACCAAGGCATCATTTATTTCATCATACATTACAGTAAACGGTTATATAGTGAAATATTATTACAATTTAGTTTTCTATTTGAATTAGGCTTTTAGTTGTTTAAAATATTTAGTCTAACGAATTCCATGATGTGTCAATTATTAGTCACAAATTAAGTTTGGCTTACCCACAAATGATTATTTAAAGCTATTTTTATGTTAAGTGAGAAAGTCATTCAGGTTCATGTAAATAATGACACCACTTAAATTTGTTTTGGTGAACTATCCCTTTAAGGTTTTTCATTATTTTCTTTTTTTGGTATGAAACACAATAATAAAAGGAACTAAAACTGCCAGCAGGTGGCGGTAATGATCTTGTAAATGAGTTTTTTTTTATTTGATTCGTTCAAACAGCTGAATCAATTAGGAATTAAAGGTGCTTCATGCGATGTTGCAGGATTTTAGCTCGATTTCTTTTTTTTTATCTCAAACCATATGCATCACCCCTCGATTGTCTTGCTGTCTGCTCTCTGAATACACTGGGGGAAAAAATTCGGTATCGAAAGACAACACAGAGGCTGCAATACCGAAACAAACACTATAGGTACAGGGGCCTGTTCCATAAACCAAGATTAGAGTATAAGCCAGGCTTATTTCAGTAAGTCTGATTTATTGCCTGTTAATTTGTATTAAAATAAGTCAGACTATCTGCCATTAGCCTGGCTTATTTGATAAACTTGTTTTATGGAACAGGCCCCAGGATGTTCATCACAACAAAAACAAACTGCGGCCAACCAATCGGCAAGAAGAGGTGGGGATAATGCGCGCGTTAAATCCCATCTCTTCTTGCCGATTGGTTGGCCAAAGTTTGTTTTTGTTGTGATGAACATCCTATACCCATAGTGTTTATTCAGTGTCAGTCCTGTATTTTCTGCACTGACGGGAGCTGATGCCGCTCCGTTGGAAATTGACGGAGCTGAAACTTTCAGATGACAAGCAGCTCATTTCTCCGACACCGTACGTTACAGAAGACGCGCATAAGAAAAATGAACACACGGCAGATGTGCCTTTGTGCGGCTCGCTCTTGCAGTGTATGACTGGGGAGTGAAAGACAGCTAGTTGTCCAGTCCTGTACCGTTCACATTGCGCGTGGGTTTCGAGAAAAACATCACGGTTGTGAGTTCTGAAAATGTGCTAGTGTGAGATTGGTTATAGAATCCGGTTGTCATACCCGTAACCGAACTGTGTGTGAACGTGACTCAAATACAGGATTGACAACCATATTATGCTGCTGTGTAACGTTAAACGTGGATTCATTTAGAAACTAAACTAAGGAGACACACATCAGGTCTGCAGTGGCTTTTAAGGTAATGTTCTCTGCAAAATTGAGAAAAAACATTGTGTTTAAAATACAACACAATATCAACTTCTTATTTACCGAATCGTTAAAATCACATTTAAACTAATGTGGAACAAAATGCACTGATTTATTACTGCTTTCGCTGTTTCTGTGATATCATATGCTGCGTCCGAAATAGCTTACTTCTTTATAGTACGCGAAAAACAGTATGCGAGGCGAGTAACGTATAGCATTCGAAATTCAGTAGGCGAGAAGTACCCGGATGACCTACTGCTTCCGGACGAATTCTATAGTAGGCATACTATGGACACTTTTCTATCCCGGCTCATTTTAAGTTTAAGCACCTCAGGGGAAAAACTTTGTTTATTGTGATTTAAATTACAATTGTTTAACACAATCTAAATAAATGGATGACTTATTGAAAGTTTACATTTTCGCGCTGTTGTGACGACGCATGACACGTGACAACATCAATATAGCAGATGTAGTACTTCAGAATTCCATTCATACTACCCACATTCATTCTATATAGAACATACTTTTTAACGGTTGGGTAGTACGTTCAGTTTTAAATGTAACCAGTATGTGATTTCAAACGCAGCAGTAGCCTACGAGACGACAACTCATACATGGGCATTTCTTGAAATATCTTGAAATTTAGGGCATAACTGCATTTAATGGAATTGTTGCCCTACATTGCCAGCAGTCAACTCCTAAACAATCTAAAATAAAAGAGAATGTACATGTTTTATGGGCGGGCCGTTATTTTATAATAACTAATTAATTACAGCGCTAAACTGACAGCCTTAATTTGAATATATTTAAAACTGCAATTTATTCCTGTGATGCAAAGCTGAATTTTCAGCATACTCCAGTCTTCAGTGTCACATGGTCCTTCAGAAATCAAATATGCTGATTTGCTGTTCAAAAACATTTCTTATTATCAATGTTGTAAACAGTTGTGCTGCTTGGTAATTGCAAATTCATTTTTCTTTGGTTTTTGATGAATATTACATATATTTAGCATTTTACATTTTTGGCTGGTGGAAGTTTCTTCCATCGTATTGGTCCACAGATGTTCTCTAATATTGTCTTTAACTCTTTTGTAATGATCTTTTAAGCTTCATACCTCGATCCTCTGGAATGAGTTGGAGATCATGGCAATAAGCATGTTAAGTAGCACTATGACGATGAGCAGTGTGAAGATCCCGTAGAAGATCCTTCCCACAAACTCGGCCAGAGCATAATCAGGCATGTCTACGTATTCCTGGTTTGCCATTCCAAACATGGTCCAGAAGAGGAAGTTAAATGTTTCATTAAATCTGAAATGAATACAACAGACAAACAGATTTAAGATGCATCTCCTGGGTGATTTCAAATCAGCCAAACACATGTAAGTACATGTAAACAAGCTATTAATCACCTGCCAAGATGTGGAGAAACAACATATGGGACGTATATGTTATTTATTCCACACAAAAACGCTGTTCCAATTATCATAAGGATGAACATGAACCTGTAGAGCAAGAAAACATTTCATGAAAGTGATTTTAATGGTGCTCTCTCCTCATAGCTGCTGGACGTCCAATCTCAGAGATCAAACAGCGAGATCTGACCTCATCATGTCATCGATCATTCTTCCCATGGATATCTGCAGGGTTCCCAGGGATTCATGGGCCGGCAGAATGTAGGCTAGACGTGTGAAACTCAGCATGCTGGTCACGGCGAACAAAGTCTCTGCAATCAGCTGAGGATCCTCCTGTTTCCAGTCCTCTCGTACTATTCCGAAACATATGATACAATTATATATTAATATTAAGAATTTGAGATGTACATTTTTTCTTGTATTTGTAGAAGTTTTAAATGTTCATTTACAAACAATTATTTTATCATATTTAATTGCATTTGTAAATGTATTGTTATTAATAATAATATAAAAATAATAAAAGCTATAAAATGTATTATTATTTTTACTATTATTATTCTAACTGTATTTTTAATAATAAAATTAATTACTACTACTACTGTTATTTATAACAATGATATTTTATTGTATTTTCATCAATACAAAATTAATTACAATGTTAATATATAAATTGTATTATTATTATTAATTATATGTTATGATATAATTAATAAAATATAAATTAGAAAATTTAAATAAAATATAGCAATAATAATAATGATTGTTGTTTATCCTAACTGTACTTGTTAAATTATTTAATTTATACTACTACTACTAATAATAATAATTATTATCATTAATATTTTTTAATTAAATTATTACTTTTAATTGTGTTATCTATTCTTGTTATTATTATAACTTTCATAACAATATTACTATTGTTGGTGTAATTTCATAGCAATATATAATTACAATAATAATAGTTATGTATTTTTAATCATGTTGTATATATCTGTATTACTTTTAGTAAGGGTGATATATGGATTGCTAGAAAGAAAAAGAAAAAAAAGCTGGTTAAATAAATAAATATGTGAGATGTCACCTGTGTTGGTGAAATAGTCACACAGCTCTTGAGTGCTGGAGTCCTCACAGAGAAAGTATCCCTTCAGCATGATGAGGATGCGCAGCGTGAAGGATGCCAGATACATGCTCAAAACCATCATATCCAGAATGTTCCATAAATCCAGGAAGTAACTCTTCAAACCCTCAATCCAAACTTCCTTGCACTCAAACCAGAAGAAACCTACCAGCTCAGAAAGGTAAACACTCTATTTTAGACAATAATCATTACGTTTAGACGTAAATGCCTATTAAGTGGTTTTCCTATGGATTTTTAATTGGCAGCGTGACCCACCAGCAACCCATATCATATGGAGAGAGTTATGGAGAATGTTCTGCTTTCGGGAGGCAAAATCGCTGCGGTAGATCTCCATGAATATCGACTCCGTCAGGAGGGTGATGAGGAACCACATGTATGAAGCCGAGTGTAACAGGAACTTGATCACGGGAACTTTCAGCACTTTTCCCATCTGGCAGAACAAAGCAGGTTTTGTCCATATCAATTAATAAATATTTGGCATACTTATAGGCTGTATTGAATAAGGTTGGTTTCCTGGGACCGTAGGCCATTATAATGTCATTTAATTGTTATCACCGTTGGCTCAAATTTACCTTGGACTTAGGGGCGATCCAGTAAATGAGGCAGAGAAACGGCATGGTAATGAAAATCCCCAAAGACACCAGCAGTTTCCAAGCAGTTCGACTTCCCCTCCAACCAGACAGGCTACCGCACCAAATGGAGGAGAGCACTTGCTGGCAGATGGGATGAGTCACAAACTAGACGAGGAAAACAAACAGTCAGGCCTCCCAGCCAACTGTCAATCAATCAGACATCCCATACGGCATGGACGCAGGGGTCAAACGACTGCGCGCTTGTGAAAGATGATGTTCATGTGCCCTGTGTTTCTCCTCAAATCCATCAGTCTGTGTGGGCAGTGCAGGTCTGCAGTGTTACTTCACCCAGGGTTAGCATAGTTAACTAAAAACTACTAAAGAAAAGTTCAATAAAATAAACAAAACTGAAATCAAATAAAAGATCAAAATAACTTCAACATTTTATTTCAGACAGTTGCCATGGTAATGTTGGTTATTTTCATAACTTGATGTGCTAAAGCTGGAATAAAATAAAATTAAAGCTAGGTAGACATATTCAATAATAATAATAATTATAAATAAAAATAACTACATTTCAAAACAATGGCTAAAATTGTAACTAAAATGAAAAAGAAAATATAAATGTAAAATATAAAAAAACTAAATTCATACCAGTAGCAACTATAAATGATACTATAATCAATATTTACTGTATATCTTAGTAATACTGAAATTTATTTTAATTATGTGACATTTTTATTTTATTACAGTTTCCTAGTTACCCAAGCCTCCACCCAGTTATGGCTTATTATATCAAATTAAACTAAAGGAAAATGTCTAATGTTACTTTTTTTACAGTTAATGTTTATTTTTAATTTAATGGTAACACGTAAAATGAAAACAGAACATATAAAAATAATTTTTTTAAAAACTATAATATATAAATAAATTAATATATTCCATTTATACCAAAATAACGGTGATTCCACTGACTAGTTTAATCAGAAATGTAATTAATTTTAATTGTATTTTATTTTATTTAAAAAAAAACATACTGATATGTATGTATGGCTTTATTTATTTATGTTTTTGAGGAAAGGAGTTTATCTGTAGTAACATAGTGACATTGTTTATTAAACCAAAACGAAGTACCTGTTTTTGATTGTAGTTGACCGCCAGTCGAAGACGAGCAAGGTTGGGGATACCTTCCTCAAACGTCTGTTCATCCAGTTCTTCATCCTCGCTGTCATCCTCAGCGCTGTTGAGGATGGTGGAGACCTCGCTCTGGTTCCGGCACATTCCCAAAAGCTCCACTGCAAACTCCTGACACAGCTGCTCCAACGCCAGGTACTGCGGCTAAACAGCAGTGAAGAGTTTTGGGACAGAGAGGGTAAAAAACAATGAATACGTTTTTTTTGTTGTTTTTAAGCTATGATAATTTATTATAAATGTACTGACACACACACACACAGACACAATTGGGTGGCAAGTCTCAGTGGAAAACTTGGTGTTGATAATGATTGTCAAACTGTGAAGCATAATCTGTGGGCATGCATGTGAAAATATTCAGTGAGTCAGTTATTCGTAGCGTATTGTCATAATATAATCTGGATTACATATTAAGTAAGGTAGGTTGATTAATTACTTTTAGATTACTTTTGGCCCAGTTTGTTTATTATATAGACATTAATGGGAATACTGTGTACCATACTGATACTGAAAAGCAACAACAAAGAGAAAGCAAATATACATTCTTTATCAACATCATAAAATGCGTTAAACATTACATCCCAGCAGGGTTCTCCAAACTGTATACCACATTTAAATGTACAATTAGTCATTTAGCAGACATTTTTGTCCAAAGTGACTTACAAATGAGGACAATAGAAGCAATCAAGACCAACAAGAGAGCAACAACATGCAAGCACAATGTCTTGGTTAGGCTGACGCAATACACATAGCAAGTTTTTTCTTTGTTTGTTTTTTTTAAGAAAACAAGTAGTAAGACTACTAGTAGTATATAGAATAGATAGTATTTTTTTTTTATAAAAAGAAACGTATAAATAAAATAGAATTAGAATAGAGACTGCTAGAGTTAGAGGGTCAAATAAAGATAGGTGGTAAATTCTTTTATAAAGGAAAAATAAAAAATAAAACCAAATAAATAAATAAAAATTGGGGGTAATCAATAAAGTAAACAATTTATTGTCATTGTGAGAATAACTAATCATCATGTGATCATAAATAGTAACTGTATTTTATTTATGAGCATTTCAAACCATTAGATTATTTAAAGTTTTAGTAATTTTTGGAGCCTTTCTTGTTTGGAAATTTTAGTTTAATTTTTGGAACCTGATTATGTAATCCATACAGTATATACTCAGTTACTATTCAGCTCTGACAGTTCTTAATAGTTCATAAAAACCTTTTTATATATATTTGCAGTGTTTTCTATAAAAGAATGATTTATTTATTGATTTTTTCCATAAAAGAACTCGCCTTAAACTCTGGTTCTTTCTTGGAGAGTTTGCGCAGCTCTCTGCTGAGGTGGAAAGCACTGAGCATGGCGTCCTCTGAAGTGATTGACAGATACGCGCGGCTGGCGATGCCTCTGTATGTATTTATACGGGAAAGTGAGAACTTGAGCAGGTCATATTGCCTTCCGTTACGACACTCCAGACACGTGCAGGAGATGGAGTGAGGCAGAGGAATGTCATGGCCTCTCTGGGTCAGCATGGTTACGATCTCATACAGGTCCTTCTGGCAAGCCAACGTAAGCGGTGTCACTCCTGGGGCGAACTGAGAGTCGTCAATGGAGTGGTCAAAGATGGCCATGCTGAAAGAACGAACGTCCATCTTGTTGCCTTTCTCCTGATCCAAGCGGTCCAGGAGGTGTTTGACGAATCTGGGCTGGTTGGTGTCGACAGCCACCAGCAGAGCCTCGTGAATCTGACGGAAGTCAAACTTGACGCCGAGCAGAAGGGAGGTCATGATGTCTTCGCTGCCCAGCCGGATGGAGAGGTTCAGCGCTTCCCTCCATAACCGATCCTCAGACTCGTCCAGCTGACGGATGATCCCGTCTCCAAGAGAGAGGAGGCTGTCCACCCAGGCCATGTTGCCCTCTTGGATGGCAGGGATTAGCTCCGGTGGAAAGTGAAGCTTCTTGTTTACAATCTCCCGCCAGTTGTCTGGCTGCTCAGAGAGACGGGAGACAGAAGATGTTAGAAACCCTTACCAAACCATCATTAGAAGCTAAAATAACCTCAAAAAGCAAACCAGAAAAAATAAATCTGGTACTGTATAATACAATAATAAAACAATACAGTTTTATAGACACTGCACATAATGCTCAAAGAGCACCAAATTAGCATACTAGAATGATTTCTGCTTTTAAACAATTAATCTGTGTGTACTGTGTTTATATATTATGTATGTATAAATACACATAAATACTGATATATATATATGTAAATACTTTCAAAACATATAATTTAGAAATGCATTTAATATATAACATATTTTTCTTAAATATATGCATGCATGGGTGTGTATTTGTATATAACCTATATAATACAAGTCAACAGTACACACACATATGTAAAAAAGTGGATCAAAGCCTTTAATTAAAGTTGTCTTAAAACCAAAATGTGTTCTTGCCTTAGGACATCTTTGATTAACCTTTTTGAACTGTTGAACACTATATATACCTGATGATATAAATTATGAACTGATTTTATCAGTTATGTAATATAATTTCTAAAATGCTCGAAAATGTCTTGCCTGAGCTTTTAGTCGTAGTCTATATTGATGTGCCAATCCAAGATTTTGGTTGGCAACCATAAACTTAAAAATACGCACTTAAACATTGATATATTTTACCGTTTTGCTGTGGTTTTATAACCGCAGTAACCCACTCAATTCCATCAGTTATCAAGATTTTTACCACAGCAGTGGCTTTTAGATCCTCTGCTTTGCGCTGTGCCTAAAACCACCCATTACTTTTCCCACTTATTGCATTTAGTGTCTGACACTCAAAATCTAAGTATTTGAAACTCACCGTAAGGTTTTCCATGTTCTTAGTGGAGCACCCCAAATCAGTAAACTTCTGTGAAATACGTCAGACTAAAATAGTAAGCGGCTCTCTCATGTCAGCTTGAGAGATGAATCCAGAAAGGAACAATATGGTTGTCACCTCCTAGACCTGTTTAGTGATTTTGTGCTTCTGTACAAGCCTTGTTTTTGTCTATTGATGTCTCATCTTGTTCTGGGAATTAGCCTGTACCACCCACTCAGCACCAATAACAGAGAAGCTCCCTGAGGAGAGCACTCATTAGCACACAGTACTGTTGCATTTCATTTGGATAATTACAGTTTAAGTTCTGCTTTTGCAATACGACTTTTGTGGCTTGATAAGCTGTTGAATTCTAATAATGTTAACTCCGAGGGAAAACTTAAAAAAAAAAATTAATGACTGTTTACTTGCCTTCGGGCCAAGATGTAGATGAGTTTGTTTGTTCACTGGATCAGATTTGGAGAAATATATTATTACATAACTTGCTCACCAATGGATCCTCTGCAGTGAATGGGTGCCGTCACTCCAGCCCATCAATAAACATCTTGTGAAGTGAAATGCTGCATGTTTGTAAGAAACAATTCCACCATTAAGATGTTTTTAACTGTTTTATTCCATTGCTTCCCATTAAAATACGAGTCCTCTATTCATAATATTGCTTTCTCTGATTATAGACTGGTATTTTGGACAGAAGCAATAGTTTTAAATGTCTTGTTATCAGCTGATTCTGTCGGCACCCATTCACCGCAGATCACTTATTTTCGAGCCAGTGATGTAATGTTAAACCCTTTCATTAGAAGAATCATCTTTGATGTGTGAATAGATATTCAGCAAATGTTCTTTCATCGATTCTTGTCATCTGCATCACAAAGTCTTCTATTTATTCCAGTACAAGCCAGCTAGATATTAGGTTCTTTGCTTCCTCGGTACATGCCAGCAGCGTTGCTTGTAGCTTGTCAAACTCGATTGAAGCTGAAACTTATCTGGACTTGATTAGCATGGGAAGGGTTTCTCTGAAACCACACAAACAAAAGCATTAATCATTAAACAGCCATGTCGCCTCCATCTCAGTCGTCATGATAATCAATTGATCATGACCCTTTGCCACTTCTTTTACCGGCCTAATTTCGAGAAGTACACCCTACGTCCTTTAGAATGTGGCAAATTAATTACCCCGATGGAGTCTGGTGGCCTGTCAAACCCCGTCTGGAATCACGCTCCGCTGCGGCAGCTGACAGCGCCGGCCCGCTCCGCCTTTGCAATTCTAATGAGTGGTCATTCATCAGCCTCTGACGGCTGGACAATCCACTTGATGTTTAAATCTGCTGATAATATCAAAAACATGCACTTGCCGTAATCCGCAAATTATTACTTAACTGTCGATCATATTAGTTTGAACGTTACGAGTAAATAAGATTTATAGGACCGCTCTGCAGTTTTTTTACTGGGGATTTTACAGAGATCCCTCAAGTAGTTAATGGCTCATTTCTAGAGCAATTGCAGTGCTTTTCTCTTTAGGATCCAATGGTTTAATGCAATTGCCGCTGTTATTAATTGGTTTACATTTAGTTGATTCGCTCTACCAGCAGTCTTGCTTGGAAGGTAATGATGACAAATGCATCAGCTTCTGCATTTCTGCTTATACGATATGAGACGTGTAAACCATGACTTTTAGTTTCTTCATGGTCTGTTTGAGAGATTGATTTAGGAGTTTTGTTGCTGTTGTTAAATGGGGGATAATTGCCTTGTTTTTGATTAACACCACAATTTGAGGAAGGGAAAGTACTGAAATAGGCAATAGACTCTCTTTCTCTGAAAAACAATGTGGTTAGATTGTAGCCTAAAGGTATATTTAGTAGATTTTACCCTGTGTTTAATTGCACCATTTAGAAATATTTTTTTATATAAATCTTATATTTCAGGTCAGCTGCTTTTTGTGACACAGACGGATATCTGGTTTTCTACAGATGTTGTGTCAATGGTTTTCTGAACTTTTCATCTGCATATGCGTTTTGCTTCTAAATATTGCCACTAACAAAGTGTCCAAAAACATATTTTAGGCATCGGATATTCTTTAAAGTACATACAAATACAATTATTTGTTGTTTTGAATAAATGTATACTTAGTAAGGATGCATTAAAATAATGCAAAGTTACAGTATGAAGCCATTTATGCCATTTCAAAAGATTTGTATTTTAAATACATTGCTATTCATCGAAGAATCCTAAAACATGTCCCACGATTTGTACAAAAACATTATGCAGCACAAGTTTAAACACTGATGCTAAACAACGTTTCTTGAGCACCAAATCAGCAAGAATGATTTGAAGGATCATGTGACCCTGAACAATGACGACTGAAAATCTTGCATCACAG
The DNA here is from genome assembly GCA_032361065.1 of Enteromius trimaculatus. Lineage (NCBI taxonomy): Eukaryota > Metazoa > Chordata > Actinopteri > Cypriniformes > Cyprinidae > Enteromius > Enteromius trimaculatus. The sequence goes on from JAUMHP010000068.1 coordinate 14,815,320, forward strand.
GAATACATTTTTAAAGTGTATACAAATTGAAAACAGGTATTTTATCCTGCAGAGATAAAATCTCTTAATTTTTGGGTCACACTAGTCATCAGAGTGACTGAAGGTACCAAGTGTAATTTTTTATCATATTCGAATCATGTCCTTGATTGTGTGTGTGTGTGGTCACATAGCTAACGCGACAAAACACCAAGTGTCATCTCATTCCAATAACGCAAAAAAAATGTAAACCTGCAAAACAGAATGTTTTAAGTCTGTTCTGGCAGAAGTGGCCCAGATGGTTAAACTATAACAACATATCACAATATTACTGCATTTTTAAACGCATAAATGAAGCTTTGCTCACAATAAAACAGCTTTTTACTGACCCCAAACATCTGATCCATTATGTATGCACGTACATATCCAAAGCCGCTTTCAACACATTCCAGGTATACATTTGATCACTTTCTGTTTCCAGGGATTCAAACCCATGACCTTGATGTTGAGTTGATTTGAGCTTCGTTTCACTCAAAGAATAGCTGTTTCAGTCGGATGACTCCCCTCCACCGAGCCGTTCGAAGTTGGAATTGTGTAAGTATTCGAGTCAAACATTAAATACATTTAAAGGCAAGTTAATTTGAGAGTGAGACAGGCCGGTACAAATCTGAAACAATGAGTCTGAAGGAAGCTGTGCAGATGCAGGGCCACCTAATCAGATTGCTTTCATTAAGTCTGTTGAAATGACAGAAGCTTTTACTTCACTTCTATTGGATTACCAGGAATGCAGCTCTCTTATGACAATCTGCATTATCGAAACAATCTCTCTCCTCCTCTTTTACTCTCTTTTGCTTCATCCTTTCCTCTCTCTCTCCATCTCCCTGGCTGACTTTTCTCTCTCTCTCCTGTGAGCTCCATCTCTCTCTCGCTTTGCAGATGGGATGAGCCTGGGAGGAAGGCAGAGTGCTCTGCCAGTTGTGTGTGAGAGAGGGCAGGAATTCCAACCGCGCGCAGACTATTCCAAGAGCAGCTTCCCTTGTGTGGGGGAAATACATCGCCAATGCGTTTTCAAGGCTTTCTTCGAAGGTTCCCGCTGATAGAGGTGAGCAGGGCGAGAGGAGGTAAATCTGTGCATGTGCATGTGTGTTAATGTAGTTGTCACATGGCGTGTTGACGGAAGTGTCCTCACATTAGTCTTACATTACTGTTAAGTGCACTTTAGATTGGATATTATGTGCTATTTGATATCATTCATGGAGTGTGTAATCTGTCAGTTTTCTGTCAAAGCGTCTGGGGTCAGATTATTCGTTTTGGTAACATGTCAACTTTCGTTGTTGGACTTCATGTAAATCCTCTGTAAGTTATACTGCACAAGACATTTTCAAAAACTCTCACTTTGGGCCAAGAATTATAAATGTTATACAACAGTTAGTTGCTTGGAGACACATATGCTTCTTTTGGAACAATTTTTCATTAATGGAGGACCAAAAATTGTATCTTGCCATATTTATTTTTATTTTTTTTTAAATATTATTATTTGTTTTATTTTTTTTTTTCCTAAAATGTGAATTATCTATGTGTTGGTTTTATTTTGTTTAAGAATAGAATCACAGACATGCTGATACTCACTTTCAATTATATTGCTGAATTATTAATTCAGATTCAGAAGCCAGGCCAGTTCTTGTTAGTCAATGCAACTATGACACAAAACACCTGTTCACCAGCAGTGGTTCATGATGTCTATGTTAATGGAAAAATACCTCTTGACAATTTATTTAATTGTATTTTATTTTCATCCCAGACATAATAAATCCAATTTATTTTATTATGTTGATTTATAACTTATATTTTAATGGGTCTCAATGTCATATAACATTCATATGACATTGATCCCGCTCTAATTAAGAAAATGTATTCATCTCTATAATCATAGCGATTGA
>JAUMHP010000068.1:14877734-14901718 GCA_032361065.1 Enteromius trimaculatus
ACAAATATACTTTTTTTTCAAATTAATGCGTATATATAAAATATACAAAGCAATCACACATATTTATAAATATTTATTTTTAATGCCATTAATCACGATTAATGCATTTGCATTCAGTGTCATTGGCACAAGTTTATCACAGTAATATCTTAATCCAAACCTAAAGTATTATTGGCAAACTATATATAAATTTGAAAGCTCAAACCCTACAGTTTACATATTTGGTGATGATTTTTACAACGCAACTGTGCTTTATTAATTTGTGACGAGTACTCGTCAGAGTCAGTAAGCACGTTCTGACCCTTGAAACAGTGCTGCACGTGTAAAATCATGAAAAATATGTAAAAACCTTCATTAATTTTCATGCAAATACTTCAAAAGATGACATCCATTAAATAAAAAAAAAAAGTGTCTAAAAATGTTTCGAAGATAAATGAAAAGATTCTCTATTTGTGATGCAGTGCAAACTATACTGTAACTCACATCTGTCTTTCATTTGTTTGTTAGAGGCTGGATTCAACTGAAATACTGCCAGAACACTTTTGAATATAATTATTACTTTATAAATATTACAAAAAATAAAAGATCACTTAAACCATTGCAAATGCGATGGACAAAAAACACTTTCTAGACGAGGTACTCGAGGTTAGCTTGTTCAAATAGCTAGCATTGACTTCATAAGTATCAGACTTTGCCATGAGTCTTTCCTCCTCTTTCATCCAGGCCACAGAAGCTCCGTCCTGGCTCAAACTCAGGATCTGAGCTCTTAAATCAATAGCATAACTCAGAGAGAGAGAAGACACACAGGGGCCAGAGAAGCTGAAATACGTACCTTATAACTCAAAGCATATTTGCTGCCATTATCTGAAGGTGTGACCAAGGTGTTAATAACTCTTCACAGTGGGTGGTGCGATCCTGACAGGAAGGAGTGTTTGAAGGGTGTGAAGGTGGAGGGGATGGGCAACACACATACAGTACATTCATGTGCATTAATGATGGCACATACGCAAACACCCGTATGTTCGCGCTCCACATGTGGCGAAGAAAATGGTTGCTCGTTGTCGCCTAATTTTCCATGCTCATCTTGTTCTCGCCAAATTTGTGGTTGGATATGACATCCATCTGCGTTCTTTGAATGTAGTGTGGATGGTATTGGCATGCCCTTGGCAAAAAAGGGGCTGGTCGTTGCGGGCCAAGTGTAGGCATAAATCGCATAAGCGGCAGTTTTACTGCCGGTTGTAAATAGACGATCCTGCCATTTTTTACGACAGCTATCACTAACTCATTCTGATTCTTATTGCCTCTCGAACGCCGCCAATGGCCCGCCTGCCACTCCCAGCACCCGGATCTTCTGCGCTGCCCCCAACTTCTGACGGCCGTGGGATTTATCACCGTGGTGTAACTGCATCTTTAACAAGTGCTGCAGCATTTAATTGAATCGCTTGTTTTCTTGTTCATAATCACACATATGGATCAGAAGGGAATCTAAGTGGCTTTTGGAGACTTTTTAAAAGGAGGATGTTTGGAAGATGATCAAGGAACGTGATGTTTTATGTGGTTGGCGGATTATGTGGCAGATGGAAAAAAAACTAAAATGACATTTCTTGCCAGTGCTGTGTTCTCCTATTTCCCAGTATAGACAGTTTTTTTTTTACTCTTAAAATGTTGTTGCAAGTCATTGATCCTACAATGAGAGGGAAATCATTCACAGAAGCGGAGTTGTACAAATATTATTTGAATTATAATTATGTTTTAGCTACTCACTGACATAAAAAAATAAAATATCCAACTACAGTGAAACTTTCATTATTAATGGGCAACTTGGTTTAGTACTAGCTGGATCAAACACTGATTTTCTGTTCATTCTAGGCCTTGTGTAGGCTAGAGGATAACTTTTTTGGGTCATGTGACCAGTCAGGTGATTGAAAAGCTACATAAAGTAGGAAGTTTGAATGTTACTGTTGATGTTATGTTGATACTGCAAACCTATGCTGCCAAGTCTGTGGTTTTCCCATGCCATTTGGCTACTTTAACACATTTTCCACGGGTTGAAGCGACCCCAATAACGTGATATTTAGTTCCTGAAATGCTACTTTCTTGGGGGGGAACCCGACCAAAAAAATGTGTATTTTACCCAACTGGAACAAAGTTTTTACCGGGAATACCCCTGAAAAGCAAATGCTGTGGGCTATTTTTGAGGAGCAATTGGGCAGGTTATGCTGTGAAAACCTGGCAACCCTGCTGCAAACAGCCAGTCCAGGTATTTTTGTGACACCAAATTAAACCTAATAGAAACATAATCACCAGGATAAAAGAAACAACACAACCATCAATCAACAACCACAAGTTCAAAATAATTACAAGCATATTTGTTCCCTTTTCTTGCAGACCAGTCAATCAACAAAGCCATTGTATGCTTTTGCCCTTATTGTCCTGTTTATTTCCACAGCTGGACCAATTTGAATGTTATGTCATCCACTGTAAATGCAGTGACTGTTGTATTTTTTTTAACAATTTGGTCAGTCAATCCACAATTTTATGGCAACCATAAAGTCTTCAAATGCTGCACACATAATTGTTTTACTGTTTTATCATTTGAAACGTATCAAACTTTGCTTTAAATGTGTGTTTGTGTTATATTTTGGGAAATAATGATGTATGAATTAAGCTTCCAAATATTTTTATAGCCTCTGTGTTGTTTTCCCGGCTCAAGGAAAAGACAAACAGGATGAATTTTAATGACCCACAACAAGCTCTTATTGTTTTCGTGGCGATATGTATACTGTGTACATATATTATATTGCAGTTTCGTAAACAGTGTGGCAGCTTCTACATTTCTCTTCCAGCTATGCCGTTCTGAGCATCTAGAGATATAGTCTGTATTTTACCATGGATTTGATGTCTTATTCATGTAGTCTAGCTTGGTGAAGCTATGCAGTACTGGCTTTTTCAGTACAATCCTCTTCTAGGTATTCAGCATTTCTTTTTTTCATCCTGTAAGACGGCACGCGCTGAGGATATTGTTTTTGTGATGATACCAGGTGTCACAGCGAGCTTTGTTGACAAAGATTTGTGTGTTTATGGCATTATGGTGTCAGGTAGCGGAAAATATCGCCGCTTGCCGTCTCACACACACTCATACGCACACACACTTTTGCCAGTGCTACCTGCCGGACAGTGAAGAGAGAGATTATAATTATACCTGTCAATTTAATGCATTAATTTAGTGTGATTTATAAAAAATTATGCAATTAATCAAGCTCCTTGATCTAAATGTTAATTATCCTACTATTAAAAAAAATCTGTAACTGAAATCGATCATCAGACCACTGACAATGTTCTTTTTAATGATATGCAATTAAAGCAAATAATTTGTTGGCTTCAAAAAGTGCGTATTGCCATGTTATTCAACATGTTTGACTGCCAATTTAATGTAATACTGTAAATTACCTTCATTTGCAGGCTTTTCTTAAAAGATTTCATTCGGTTGATGCATTAGCATACAGTTTGTCATATCATTTCAATCAAATTTTAATTTTTTTTTCATTGATTGACATCTCTAATTGTAATTTGTTCAGTTAGATCATTCACTTCCAAAAGGAATATCTGATGTGAATTTTTATCCCATAAGATGTAATCATATAATTGCTCCTCATAACAAAAAGCAACGTTGACCAAAGCTCTTATTATGACAGTATATGAAAACCATTGTGTATATTGATTTACAAAATCCATTAAGACTGAACGAATCAGTGAGGCATGAGCACTATTGTTACCATCTGGGGACAAGTCATTGTTGGAGTTTCAGTTTGGCCGTATCCAACTTTTCCAAAAGCCCTCGGCTGCTTTGGAAAGCCACTTTGTTTCCGATGCTCCGTTTGCCAGTTTTAAAGTGACGTATGCGGACGGTTCATTTCTTAAATGTAAAATTCATAAGCCGGGATACTCAGGGCTAATAATAGCCATTGTCACAGCAGTTATTTCCTGCATTGGAAGTTGCACGCCTCTGATTGCAGCGAATTCTAATTGGAATGTTAATTGTAAGCCAGATGGTAGCAATGCTTAGTATTATTATTAGTATTTCAATGCTGCATAACAGTCAGACGACCGCATTGGGTCTGGATTTGCAAACTACGCTGTGCGAGAAGTGGGTGCAGGGTTTGGATTATTGAGACAGAGAAGAAAACAGATTATCCAGTATCTTGTGAAGCAGTTGCCCAAGCCGAGAAACTAGTTACAGGAGAGCCAGATTGCCATCGGGTGATATATTTTGACTGTTCTCCATGCTACTTTCAGCGCCTCAAGCACATTTCATTGTAAGCCATTTCAGAGTCGGGCCTTGCTTGAACTAGACTCTCCATTTAGTTTGTCAACTGTCTGTCTTTAATGTTTCAGTCTTTTGCTTCAACGAAGGTTGCTGCTACACACATGCGCTTTTGATAACCTAAAATTGGCTGAATTTCTATGTATGAATTTTTTTTAAGAGGTTTAGCGGAGCGGTGCTGGTGAGGCATTCCTGGCACTGCTGCCACTGTTGGCACTGTCTTCCCAAGGCTTATTCACTCCATTTCTGTCTATATATTTCCCTCTTGCTGTCCTTCCTTTCGTGTTTTGCCTTACCGAACTTCCTTGCTTATCACAGCGCTGCACCCCGTTCCTCTTCGGACTGCGTTTATCCAGGGGGTTCTTGTCTGGGGGCGATAAGCCGCCAGGCTCACCCCTACATGGATCCAAGGGCCCCTTCTCTATGTGTTTCCCCTGACGTTCTAACACTACGCTTTGCACTTCTCCTCAGTCTATCTGTCATCCTCCAAATGGCTCCATCTCCTTCTCTTTTGTTCTCGATTGCAGAAATAAAGAGGTACAATGTATTTGCGTAACAGACCCATCTAGAAACAGTTTAAGCAAATAGGCTCCCGGGGAGGCTTGACATAGACGACACTAGCACTAACTGGCATTCCGCTTCAAGATTTACTTCGTTCTTTGAGTTAATGTTACACCAGAGCTTATGCCCATTATATTAGCATCACAGGAGCTCCTAAATATTGGGTCTTTATTGATAACGTTTCTATTTTCCCATCCTAAGATTGTAATTTCCCATCTTGGGCTTTGGTAAGTCAATAGTTTGCAGCTTATGCAAATAAGCCTTCATTTATCAGACAATCGCTGTTATTTAAATTACAGAGCGTGCTGAGAAAGACTATGACTCCGTTCATTGGCTGTGGCATTGACTTTGTCCTCACATCACAAGGCCTTGGCTTTTTACGGCATTAGTTTTGTTTTATGCTTTTGAAAACAATAGCTTATGATTTGATTGTAAAAAATGACTTTGTGTACACTCAGGCAGTCCTGAGGTGTGAAGTAATGTACGATGATGTGAACAAATGCACGTTATGTAATCTTTCCAGACTTTAGTGTGTTGCCAAGGCTCACGGTGCTGTGCAGGTTCTGAGAAACCCTATTGAAGAGTCTGACAGCTGTTCAGTGGCCTTCAGCTTTGCAACACAAAAGGATGCATGTACCAAACCTTGTACTAGTGTTCTGAATTCATTTATTGATTATCGGTTCACAGTGGAACATTTGAAGTGAAAGCGCTTTGGTTTTGCATGCAGTCACTGGCTCAGGTGCTGCTGTGGAGGCGGCTGAACTTGTGCCGAGTTGCCACAAAAGTTTGCCTACAGCCCCAGTTTGTCTTGATTTAAGGTGGTTTTCGTGTCTCTCCCAGGATCAGATTTATCTTTCTCTATTTCAGTTTTAAAGCATATTTGCATTAGGAACAGATGCTCTTTTTCACTCAGCGAGGCTGTAATTTAGGGCGCCATGTTGCTTCGAATTTTGCAGGAGAGGTGACGATCCCAAAAAAAAAAGAGAAACGTATGCTTTTGTGTGAATTGAGGTGTAATGGTGTGTTTGAAGATTGCACATTTAAAGGTTCAGCTACTGTTCAAGGTTCTGTGTAATTTCAGAGTATCAATTAGCCATGTCCAATTAAAAATAATGAATAAATTGGGGCATTATGGTGTGTCTTAGAGATAAGAGAAAGGAGTTTAATGGTTCTGGTTACGATTCCACTTAATAGTTATGGTTCACTTAATGATTCGTTTAGTACTAATACTTTTAAGAAACCAAGCAAATATACTGCTATATAGTAAAGTACTATTTTTTAAATATATTCAAGTAAATATTTAATTTAGATCATTACAGTTTACTTTGTTACAGTCTTACATCATACATTGACCAAGGCTCCCTGGTAGAAGAGAGATTGTATCTCAGTTGGACCTTACTGGTTAAGTAAGTGAATAAATAAATAAAGAAATAGTATTTATTTTACTATTTTAAAATGCTGAATTTTTTCGCATAATGTTTTTTTTTTTTTTTTTGTGCAGATTGTTTTCTTGCAGATTAATATTGACTTAACAAATTCTGCTTAAAATCTTTTTTGACGCATGGTGAAGCCAGCATTATGATGTGCGGAACACAGTCACTCTCAAATTGGTTTTATATAATGCTAGCACATCTGTAATCTTCAGTTGACTGCAAGAAAAGCTGGTTAGTCTCTCACTGTCTGTATAACGCATGAAGTTGGCAAGTGCATGTATGTTATTAATCAGCCAGTATCCAAGAGGACTATCTTGGATGCAAGATGAAAAAAAAAAATGGTAATAATGCATATATACAGTGTGGTATTTGAATTATATGATTATATGTGCACAGCTAGGGAAAGCAAATAAGAACTAAAGTTGTAGTCACAGTGGATTTTGATTGCAGTATTTTACGTTTACAGCGATTTGTCATTTTGACTGACTTATTAAAAAAAGAGTCAGGTCACAGTCATTCTTTCGCGAATTGAACGGCACAGGTTGTGCTGTGTTTGTTGCTTGCAACGAGCAAGAATGAAACAACAGAAAAAGGCAATCTTGTTTGCTTATTGTCTTCATGTTATTTTATGGTGCTCAGGCTTTGACTCTCTCTCATCACATTCAATTGAGACAGCAAGCTCACAACTCTGCTAAAACAATTTCTTTTTCCGTGGCGCCGTAGATTTAATAGCGGCACAGTGACTGCTGAATTGAAGTGTGAAAACCGCTGTCAGGTTTTATCAGTTCTGTCATTGGCAAAAGAATGCAGACGTTTAAGATTATTTAACAGAGTGAAGGTTTTAAATTGTTTGGTCCTTTTTTTCTTTTTTTTTCAATGGAACTGCTTTGAATAAGAACTGATTCCGACCCCAAGTGTGCAAATTTGTTTAACTTCTGTGTGAACCAGTAAATAAATGTTCGTGTCTATTAGTACAATCTTACTACTGTGTCTCTCCGGTGCTTGGATGCCGAGTCGCTGACATTTAAAAAGAGGCCGCTGAAGTGAAACTTACTTCGCCTCTCAGGGAATCATTAAGCCATTGAGTTTTTTTCATACTTGAACAGATATGATGAGAAATGTTCTTCAGGATGAGGAAAGTGTGAGCTAAGCAATAAGATTAAGTGCCATATTTATACTTTATCTAAGGTTTGACTGTGATGAAAGAGTACCATCAGAATATGCATCTTTCTGTTCAGCCTAGCATTGTACTTGGAATGTAATTCAAGACATTTTGATTGACATCAAATGATTTATAGTTCTACTGCAGTGTTTGAAAGAGGAAGGTCATCTAGTGCTCATCATAAATCGAGACTTATTCATGTAGATAACAGGAAATGTTTTCATATGTCATTGTTTGCTGTAACTGTCAGCCGAGTCGTCACTAATGGCGCTGCCGCCGCTACAGACGTTATTTATGCGCTCTGTACGAATCCAAATGATGATAAATCTCACGCATGTCTTGCACGCCCTAAAACACCAAGCCCAGTGTGTGTTCGCCCTCTGACAGCAGCTTGGCAAAAATAACAGTTTTTAGTGTAAGCGTTTTGCAAGTGTGTGTGTTCGAGAGTTCCAGGCGGTGTTCATTTGCATGAGCCCCCTGAGGACGTTTAATGCTACTAACTTTCCCCAAGCCGAGAACCAGCATGTTTAGGCAAACCTGCTGACTATTGCAGTGTCCAACATCACTCCTTCTCCCCCTACTCTTATCTCCAAGAGTCTCTCTGTTGCACTCCCTCTCTCTCTCTCTCTCTCTCTCTCTCTCGCTCTCGCTCTCGCTCTCAGAGTTGAAGCTGAGAGTGTTATTAGTCTTTAAAGAGCCACTCTGCCTTCCGCTGCCTCAACGTCTGTTATGATCAGAGCTCCAGGATTAGTGTTGTCACCACATTGCATCTCTCTGCCGTTCTGCCCTCGCTCTCCCTCTCTCCTGGCGCATCCCTTGTGACCTACGGTGCATGTTACGCTATTCTTTCCTCCCCACCTCCTTTCCCTCTCTGGAAACTCCTCCACGTAGATGAACACACGCTGTGGAGCTTTTTGGCGTGCAAAGAGGGGGAAACAAGAAGGATCGTGTGGGAGATTTCTCACTGTGGACTGGGACAGATCCACCACTGCAGGAAAAACAGCGGACAGCGGTGGCAGCAGTGAGAGGGAGCGTGTGCGTGCATGCATCCGTGCGCATGTTTCGAGGGAAGACTGAGCGGCGCTGTGCTTCTCACACGCTCATTCTCTCACTCTCGGATGATGAAGGCTCTCGATCGCGTATGATGGAGCTTGACTGAGAAGCGGGTCTCACACTCACACGTGCGCTCTCAGGCGGGCAGAGCTCAGGAGCTCTCGGCAGCGTGGTGGAGGCACACGCGCGCTTCATGCTTGCTTCAGGACTGTGACCGATGACCGGACATACGAGCCAGGTTCCCTGCGCCCCTCGTGCTCCAGCGGGCATAAATACGGGCAGGTGAAGGACCTTCACCTTCGACCCCCGAGACCTCTGGACATGTTCCTCCTCTCTCCTGTGAGACTCACTTTGTTTCTGCTGGTCTTCCTGGACGTTCCCCATCTGTCCCTTCAGGGCAGGAATAAGGGCAGATGGAACAAGGGGGGTAAGTTTCGGACAGACTCTTTCACCTCAGGAAGGCAGTGCTTGTTGTACGCTGATTGGGAATTTGATCTGAAAGTGTCGGAACAGCAATCGGAGCATCGTATGTCCACCTCTGGTGCAGAACTTTATTTTATCATTCAAATTTATTATTGAATATCGTATCATGAGTTTATGCCTTTAGGCTTGTTGTAGTTGGCATCTTTGCAGGATGTAGTTGAGGTGCTCCAAAACTTGATGGATGACATTGCTGTCATGCATCACAATAAAGTTTTTTCCTCTTGTCCCCTCAGCACTATGTTCCGTTGTGCATGCAGACGCTACTCAGCTAAAAGCTTTCCCACCACACTGATAGAATTTCACTTCCTCTGCTCTCTTCTGTGGGAGGTTATTGGGCTCAAAAAAGCTGTCGGAGTAGATGGCGAGGGAAAGAAAACCCCTTGGGAATTTGGAGTCCTTGCAACCATGTGAACTCTGATTCCATGTGCATGGATATGTGTGCGAAGCCGTAACCCTTGTTTCCAATGCTGTGATTGTGGTATAAACTCCTGTTTTACCAGGCTTGAGAGAAGTGTTAATAATTCAGAGACCCCCATTCTATGGGAGCACTGCTCTCCCCCTTCTCTGGCAGCATCTAATCCCTTTTGTGGGATTAAAGGGAGCGCGGGAAGCTTAGCGGCTGCTCCTGGCGAAGACTCGCTGTTGCTCATCCGAAGCCCATGGGTGTCGCAAGCGCTACAGACTCTTGTCTTCAAAGAGTCGCTGGTCCTGCAAGTCTTCCCCTTAACTGCTCTGCAGTGGCTGTTCCTCATCTCCACTGTTAAATCGGCAAGATTGACTCCAGTCTGCATTCCTACGCACGCCTGCCCTACACCACCCCCAGATTGTTTCGCATGGAGATAGAGCTGGTGGGTGTATTCTTCTGGCTCTTCTGATTTAGCAGGTGTCAGATGGACTTCAAAGCTGACTCACGTCTTGTTGAGCGTTATCTGTTTGAAAGCTCGGACATCTGACTCAGGGGTTGGTCAGACGGATTTCTGTTTACACTATGTCGTAGTTAGACAGTGTTTAAAGAGAAGGTCTGTCATCATTCCAAGCTCATTTGACTCTCTTTCTTCTGTGGAACATGACAGGAGGTATTTACAGAAAGAGGAAAAGCCCAACTTGTTTGGAATGACGTGGGTGTATACTAAAATACAGTTTAAGCGTTATTTTAAGACCCTTGAATCCAAAACTGAATACATTTATTAAAAGCAGTGCCATTTAATTTCATTTTAATTAGTGATAATACATTAAGAGGCTGATCTCTGTCTGTTTTGTAAATATCAGGGATGTTGTCCTTGAGTGGAAAGCATGTCGCCATCTGTAATCTGAACTCCATCCCCCTGGTTTTAGGCCATCTCTGTTTAAAAATGGAAAACAAGACACAGTATTAACTTATACTTTCGAAATAGTATAATCCGTGTTTCAGGGGAAAGTAAATAAATGTGATATCCCTGTAATCTTTGGCCTCTGGTGAGATGGAAAGCTTTGGCTTCCCATAGAGCAATTAGGGCACGGTCAGAACAGCTGTGTGAATTCAGCTCCAGCTTTCCTCTTTGTAAAGATGACACCGCATGCTCAATTACCTCTTCATGACACACTTGAAAAGGTGTAATTTTACCTGTGGATACGATAAGATCAGCCTAGCATGGATGAGTATTTGTTGTTGCACTGTTATCATGAGCGCTTAGAACAATCCCTAGTGCTAGTTTGCTCTGTGTGTGAGAGGATTTGCCTGGTAACAGTGGTTGCTGACATTTTGTTTAAAATGATGCAATATCCTATTTTAGTTAAATGTTTGGTTTTAAGTGATTTTTTTACATCAGCATAATTGTAGCCCAGTGCTTTGGCAGGTTAATTTACATTTTTTCATTTCACTTACGCTTTGCATTTCTGATTTTGTTATGTATTTCCATGAAAAACACCACTAGCAATGCAAATTCAGCCTAATTTCCCCTTACATTTCCTCCTATATGCCGCACCAGGCCTAATCGAAACCCAATATGGAGACATTAATTAAGCTGTTTCTCACTTGTAAGTATATATTCTTGAGCCGTTAAAACAACCTTGGAGTTTCTGAGACACCAAACAGCACAGAGTTAAGATCAATGCAAAGTTAATTATTTTTTAAGACTAAATGAGGATCTCTAAATCATGGCAGTGTGAGAGAATTTTTTTATTTTATTTTTTTTTTGCGCAGCAAAGGCATTTTTTATTGGCACATGTCATTGTGCATCACATTTTGTGTGTGAAATATTTGTACTTTTTGTCAGTGCTTTTGAAAGGGGCTGAATGGAGAGAACCTTGTAGCCCTGGCCCCAGTTAGCGCACTTGCTTTTAAAGTCTGTCTCCCAGGTTATCTGAAATGAAATTCAAGCATGTTGTCTCCCCATGTATTTAAATGTGACTGTCACCATGGACTTCCTGATAGTGGGGAATTCTCAGGGGCCAAGTCAGACCTCATGTGCTATCTCTCGTTCTCTCCCCGACATAAACACACACTCTTGCGCAGCTATGCCCTCGCAAAATTTGAATGTGCCAGTCAATCTCTCCGTCCTAATAGAGGTTTATTCTCTTGGGCCACCTGAGGGGCATGGCATTTAGAGGGCAATCCGAACCCACTCAATGTCACCCTCCATCTGTTTCACACCATAACCCAGCATTCCCTTTAAACGCAGCCTGGAAATATCCACCGCTGCTTTCTCCACCAGACATTTCTCCCTTTCCTATTGTTCAGGTCATCGAACCCCTGAAATGCATTCCCTCCATACGGTAAACGCTTGACCGCATGAGGACCTGTAGGCTGCCCACTGTGAGGAGACGTTAAGACACACCCTCAGAAATGTACCTGAATTCTAATGCTAAGGCTGTCTGGCTTCGTGGAGAAGCTAGTCCATGAAAATGAACATAAACCCAAAGCTCAGAAGTGTAATTCTCCCTTTAGGCCTCCGTCTGCTCGTGACCACGGAGCACCTTCATGCAAGTCACTACTGCTGCCTGGAGACTAATGAGGAAAAGCAATGTCTCGCTTATGGATCCCAATTTGCGATCCTTTCCGACTTGGGAGTCTTGGGGTCCTGGGTGGCCAGATTTTCAGAGCGGCTAGAATCGGAGAAGCAATTAACAATTCTTACAACTTGCTGCTCGTGTGGAAATGGATTTCAGGCTTTCTCGCGGGCCTGTGCTTTCTCTGATGTCTCAACGCTCACCATTATGTGGCTGCGAGACAAGTGATACCAACTGTGCACGGGAGAATAATAATTTCTCTGTTCCTCTGAACAGTCTGCCGCGCAGAGCGCTTGCAGAGTGCCGCGCAACAATGGCACATTCAATTATTCTCTCCCCTCACTGTCAATGTCGCAACATCTCGACAGAGCGCCCCCAACCAGACCGCTGCTTTCATAACTGGTAATAATGTCTCTCCGGGGAGCTGAAGTGTGGTGGTCTATGGGGTGCTGCTTTGCTCGCACGTATATGCACAGCACAGACACACCTCAAAAGAAGGGAAATTTATCACTAAAATGAGAAGTGTTCTTTTTTTTTTTTTTTCAAAAAGCTTTGGGTGACAGATTTGGGTGCAATTTTCAGCGTATCACAGTTTTGCCAAGTATTCAATCTTTTTGTATTTGGGGCTTTTGCTGCTTTTTTTATTACATACGGGGGAGAATGCATTAAATTATTGCGAAGAGAGTGGAATCAGGACATGTTATCCAGATTCAGACTACTAGTGTAAATACATAGGCTCCAATATATCTAGAGCAAGCACCACAGTCAGGCAAAGTTATTTTGAAGCTACAGTACAGTGTTTTGGCAAGCAACAACATACTCCTGTTTTTTAAAGTAAACTACACTTTCAAAAATAAAGGTACAAATGCTTACACTGGGCCGGTACATTTTCAAAAAGTACACTCTTGTACCTATTAGGTTCAAATATGTACACTTTAACCCCCTGGAGTTGGCAAACTCATAAATGCGTTCTGAGGCGTCGTCTCCTGATGACGCTGATAAGAACGTAAATTACACATTGAGTTTTGATCATACGGATAAGAGCAATACATCAATCAAATATGTGAAGGGTCTACTTTAATTTGGATACAAATATAATATCAACACAATTTTGTGCCTTTAGAAAATGAAGAAAACAGACCGGGTGCGCATTGGTCTACTAATATGTACGTTTTAGGTACCAAAATGGACCCATAAAAGCATGTACTTTTATTTCTGCAACCATGTTGAGTGTACAGTCAAGCTACTTTTTTGAAGCTAGTTACTATAAAAACTGTCACCATACATGTCAGGACACATTGTCTTTTAGCATTTAGCTATTCTGTTGGCAACAACATGTAGCATTTCCTTCTGGAAAAAACAGCTAAAACCAGCCTAGGCTGGTTGACTGGTTTTAGCTGGTCGTTCCAGCTGTTCTCCCAGCTTACACCAGCAAAAACCAGCATGGCAAGCTGGAAATGTGGCCAAAACCCCTCTAAAACCAGCTTGATGACCAGCTTAAACCAGCTAGGAATCAGAGTTCACCCTTAGGATGCAATATTTCATTTGGTTTTCTTTCAAACTGATTCTTTTGTTTCACAACTTTTATTCGAAGGACTTTCGTTTGCTTATTAACTTGTTTCTTTGGCTTTAAATGTGTTTGAGCAACACAGAGTGACAGTAAAAATAGCCATGCAGCGTACACAGCTAATTACTGAAAATCTAGCTTGCTACTCAAGAAGCTACAAGTGATATTGTCATGCTTCTGATGAATGCCTGCACTACTTTTAGTTGATTATTCACCAGCACTGACCAAGTATTGATGCCAAGTATTCAATTTAACACAAAGGACATTTTCATAGTGCGTGTGTTCATGAGTGATCTGATCTGCCAACTGAAGTTTAGCTGGCACATGTAGCCATTATTCATTCTGGACGTTTTTCATCATTGAAAACACCATATTATATTCTATTTCGGGTCTTGATGGACAGAAGGGAAAAAATATTTGTCCAGATTGGACTCTATGATCAGAGCACATCTGCCCCACACTGCCCCTTCCTCTGAATGCTGCCATTTCCGTCACACTCTCTCTAATGAAGCTGCTGTCTAATTGCAGTGGGGAGCGTTCCCAACAGTAACAGTGTTTTATGGGGGATTTTATGCTGCAGAGATGACAGCAGAGGCTGATGGATGGGAGGACGTAGTTTTTACGGCCTAAGACCCTCTCACCCCTCTCTTCTATTAATTTCCATTCTCTTTCTCTCACTTGCTTTTTCTTGAGTCAGAGACACGCTAACATTAGTCCAAAAGGGTTTATACCAATCAAAAGCTTGCTCATTTTTTTTTAAATTAGTGGTGCTTGCTAAGTCAAGTCAAAATAACTATTTATTAAAATTTGGTTGGCAACTCATTATGCAACGTTGTTCTTTGGGAATGAAGGATATCGTAAATTTTGTGGCTTGCTCAGTCAAATCTTTTGACTGGCTTTGAATGTTTATATATTGAATTAAATATATGCAAGCACATATATTTTGGTTATGAACAGTATCACAATGAACCCAATGGACTTTGCGATGTGTCCACAGATGGTCAAGCTGGTCATCTAATAAAGTGTGATTTCCCTCTATGCGGTATCGTAGAGCTGGGATGCTGTTTTTGGTAACACTTCTGCTAAAAAGATTATGCTTTGCGTGTCAGCTGGCTTTAGAATTATTTAAACCCTTCTCGTGACCTCTTTAAATATTTTTGTTTCATTTTTGCTGTGAGTTATTTTTGAGTGCCTCTTGTCATTATAGTCAAGAGCAGTTGAAGTTGTCTTTATTTTGATGCGTCTAAGACTTGGCTTCAGAACTTCATTGCTGCTGAATGATCCTGTTTAAACCCCCCTACAGGATAAACAATGTCCAGTGACCCTCCTCCTTGTTCCTCAAATGATGTCACAACCCAAATCATGTCATTAGACTTAAACATCACCAGCTCAGCTTGGACCGAGACCAGCGAGAAGATCCCTCAAGGAATTATCTCACTTTTTCATCCAATGAGATTCTTCCGCTGGAGGCTGACGGTCTCTAGGCCAAAAACATCCTTCAGTTTGCATTAGAGCAAACATGTCACTTACTCGATTCCTCATGCTACGTCTTTGCATCGTGTGCCTGCCTCCCACTCTCTGAGAGCTCAGCGCTATAAAACTTTTAACAGATAAGAAGCTGTTTTTCTATTTCAGGGTCACCATTAGCTTGAATAATGCAAAGACTCTAGGAGGAGTGGCTGAAGGTCTACAGAGGGTCGGTACACAGTCTTGGATTAAATTATACATTGTTATCGCAGCTGGCGAGGCCTGTTCTTCCTCCAAATGCTTCGTGTCTCTGTCTCATCCAATAACATTTGGGAAGCAATTGTGGAACGCTGAACAGTCCTGGCCCAGAATAAAGAGAGAAATTGGACTGGGAGAGATCAGTACGCATCAAGCCGGGATTGTAGCGCGGACTGGACAGCTAAAGGACGATTCCCTGTGGTTTGTTGGAGTAGAGCACTCTCTGCTGAGCTTTCAGAAGTGGAAGTGACACTAAATTTGTACATTCTTCAGGAAAGGAAAGTTTAAGTGGCTTAACGTATGACAGTGTCCCTGAGTTGCAGTCTTGGAAGATGGGAATCTAGTGTCGCTGTTCTGTATTAACTGTATATATGTGCAGGAAACACTGGGGGGAAAAAAAGACTTTATGTAGTTATGTCTTTCCTTATTAAATACTTGTTTACACATTTTAACTTTCATTGCTTAATATATTGAAATTATAGTGACATGTTCTGTAGTGAAATATGTGTATGCACCATATATACTGTATATTTAAAATTCACTTGTTTTTATTGAGGTAAAAGTGAGATCCACTGCAATCACATGGAGTTGCATCCACATCATTTGCATCAGTGAGACTATCATTGCAACTATTTCATATTTGATTAAACATTTTGCATGATATGACAACCGGCAAATTTTAATTTTTCATTCTGGCTGTCATTTGGCACTTGGTGGGTGTTCATTTCGTACTCTATTGTGTTAAAGTCCCATTTTTGCAGAAAATACAGAGATAAATCCTGTTTTATCTCAATGTCATGACCCAGGGATCGTCCTATCTGCTGCATGATATTTCTGCATTATTAAATAAACGTATTCACTCTTCATTAACCCTTAAGACCTTAATTTACGCACTAATAGACTATAATGATAAAATAACTTCAGGCTATCAGTGGTCACATTGATAGATGAAGACTACTTATTATCATTAATATTTAATAGGCTATATTATCTTACACTGCTTTTAAGGAGATTTATCATTTCTTCTTACAGGGGTTTGGCAAGTTAGGACTGAGTTCATGCCTTAAATAATAATAAAAAAAACATACATACATTTAATATTATTCCGTTTTGGGCATTTCTCATTGGTACATTTCATAATTCATTGTTCTCAAATAAAGAAAGATGGAGTTGAAGGGCATAAAACTTTTTTCCAGCTAAAAGCAAGACAGTGAAAACTCGCTTCTGGTTCTAAAGAGATTATTTTGGGCATTGTGTAATCAAAATGTATTTTGTTGAAAGCTTTCAAGCGCTCCGGGGAGCTGCTGCACCAGGGTAATGAATTTCATGTAAAAAAAAAAAAAAATGCCCTAAGAAATTGTATAACTAGGATGTTGAATATTAAATAACACCCACATGATACTTATATTCCAGGAGACTGTGCTGTTAAAGGCAGTGCACATCTCGAACTTAAAAACATTCTCAGAAGTTCACGAAAATAACTGAAACACCTGCCGAACAGCCGTCAGGCATTAAGGATGTAAATGGCATTGATGTGGCACAGTAAAGGCTCAATCCTCTTTTCTTGTGCTTGACAACTTTTTGTCTTCATCTGCGGTCCTTGTTTTTCATTATCTGTCTGTAAAAATAGTCCAAAGCAGTAGTCTATATATAGCTATTAGATCTCAGTGTTGCTCATCCTATGATTTGACTGTTCAATACTGCCTGCAGATCAGTTCCTGTTACCAATTTCCTGTTCGTTCTACGCCCACTTCAAAAACTAAACTCGGGACAAAAGACATCAATTCTGTGGAATAAAAGCTTGGGCGTAATGGTGCTAACTACGAGCTGTGCTAATCCTTTGCTGGCCCGCTTCAGGAGGCGTCCCTGCGTACACCAAGCTCATATTCACCAGCCCATTAGCCTCCTGCGCACGTCTGCCATATTAGATTAGAGTGTTTATTGTCCAATTTATCACGGGCGCTTTGTCTGGCCTGAAAAATATCTCCCAATTGTTGAATATGTAAGGCTCTGCGCTTCGGATATCGAACAAGAAGAATATTAAGTAAGCGACATCAACGCATACCTTTGACTGTGTCACCAGACGCTGGTTGTGGAGAGCACAAGCCGGCTAAATGAAAAAAGAAAACAAGGGGACAATGAAGACGCTGAACTTGAAATGTCAATTTCATCACGTCGATTTGAATAAATGCTAATTCCAAGGGCTTGTTTTGAGTCTCCGAGCCCTAATCTGTTTGGCAGGGAGTACAGTCTGAGTACACAACGTTATTATGTCAAACACAGTTTAGCTTAGCCGCGAAGACGCCTCAACTCGTGTCTCCGCTCATCTGGAGGGAGATGCTGCAGTTCCAATGTGACGGCCTTGTCAGTTTTGAGCGATGATCAGGAAGGTGTGCGTGGAGACTAGATTTGGTGTTTAATGACTGGTAAAATTGTAAGGCTGGATTCAAGGTGACCCCCGCTGAGGTGACTAGAGGCTGGGTGACGATAATCCTTTCTGCCTTTTCACCGCCCTGGTGGCTGTCACCAGCGCCACGCATTGTCACCAAAGCCGAAGGCATGTAATTACACTTTTATTGGCTTTACAAAACCTCTGTATCCATCCATCCACTTCGCAGACTTGCATGTTTAGCCAAATTCTTATACTGTAGATCATGATTATATTTTACTTGCTGAACTCAACCAAGTCTTTGTGTGAAGAGCTGCTCCATTAATATATAAATACAGTTATTTACCGTTTTCAGATAAAATGACTCCTAGTCGCAGTAAACAACACCATATGTATGGCTTTTCTGATGGGGTAAACTTGCTCGAGGGCCCCCCTGATATAGAACAGTAAGTCTATGTAAACAGGAGTCATGATAAAACCACTCAAATGATATCTCGGTATAGTATGCTATTTTCAAATAAGACTGAGCATTAACTTTTTTATATCACTCACCGGACAATTAATTTCTGAACTGCTGCTATACTGTATGTACAGCACAACAACCATTGTGATACATTTCACCTCAGTGCCATTTACCTCTTTATTAGTTTCAAGAAGTCACCTTTAAAAATCGTTGAATTAGACTCAACTACGCTTAGATGAACATAAATGCTTATATCTTGATCATATAACAATTTGTAGTAGAAGCACAGTAGTTATGCCATTAGATGCAACTCAATGTGGTTTTGTGTCAAATGGCTCAAAATGATGGAGCAGGTCACATATTGCATAAAGTTCACCGACTGTCATCATCAAACTGTGCTTGAGCTCGGCGAAATGATGAAAGACATCGCTTTAGTATTATCTCGCTTTGAAGCTGTGAAGAAACAGCCTCCATAAACTCTGTCTGAAATGTCTGAATATGTAACGCTTCAGAAAAAATCTCGCAAATACAAAAGGCGTGTTGATGTAACAACAGTGCTTTTTGAAGTGCTTTAGCTTGCTGTGCTCACAGCGGTGTCTTGTGGTTAGCCTCACGTCTAAAAGCAGTCCGAGCGGATGAACGGACGCAGAGGAGAGCGCAGGTAGCTGGCCTTGACACTATTAGCCTGGGTGACACATTATGGTTCTCCTCAGCGTGTAATTTGTTTTGTCTGTCAAGGTGATGGATGTCTTGCTTGTTGGCACTTCCTTTTGTGCTTTGGACACATACAAATGACCAATGGAGAAAGGAACAACACAAAAAGTGGCCCGGGGATCTGTTTAAACGCACTTCAGATGGTGAATGAGAGTATGTTTGTTTTACTCTATCTGAAACGGTGCTTTTTATTTATTTATTTATTTACTATTTGTTTTCGGTAAGTTAAATCGGGGTAGTTAAAGGTGAAGACATAATTTTGGAGAGAGCGGAGGGGGAGAGTGGTTTGAGGGCAGGTGGAGGCAAGGGGTTTTGGTGGCAGGTGGGGCACGACGTGAAAGGTTTCCATACGATTAGCGTGTGAGGCAGAGCTGCTGGCTAACCGTTGTATTTATCACCTGTCACTCATAGCGGGCGCCCACAGCAGCTCACCTTCACAGTACCTTAAATGTCACAGATCACACCCCCCCCCGTGCTCTCTCTTTCTCCCTTCCTCACCCGGAGCAGTTTAACCCAGAATGAGTTTCTTGTTCGCAGGTTCACCTGTTGTGTGTCACCTAAAGCACTTTTTTAAGAGAGGGAAAGGGAGCCTTAAATTGCATTTTGTTGAGTTTTTTGTGGTTAGTGTTTCTTTGTTTATACTATATATAAATATATAATTTTATTAGTATCATCAGCAGGCACTCTTCAGGTTAATTCAGCATGTATCATAATTACGTGCATAGATATATTTGAGAAATTAAGAATGATGATGGCATTTAAATACTATTTTATTTTTAATTCTTAAAATTATTTATATGCTTTTATTATTATTATTATAATGCGTTTTTGTCTAAAAATCTATTTAGTCCTCTGTTTAGTTTGATGTTTTAGTAATTTGAGTGCAAGTTATGTTTCAAGTCAAAGTTTATGTAATACTAATAATTATTTTTAACAATGTTTTTGTGTTATTTTTTCATCAAAAATAGTTCCTTGGGTTGTATACCATACTCTCCCATAGTGAAGTACTTAATATTAGCATTATACTTCATTAGTAAACTGATGATGAACTATATAATTGACCATCGTAACTGATTTTTTACACATTTGTGCTAATTTCATATGTCTTGTATTATAATGTGGTCTCTTTAAGCCCAGCTTTTGCTTCGAATTGGGGTCCTAGTCACCCTGTTGATGTCTATTCCGTGACAATCACCACATTGTCACTTGTGTATTATTGAGCATTATATAATATGCTGTATACAGGAGAGGCATATGGCAGTGTTTACAGCATTGTCGTCAGTGGATGATGGGAGTGTGATTGCAGAATCATTATAGCAAGACATCATGTCAAGCATTACACATGCTTGTCATAACACTGGCTCATATGGTACTTGCATATTTGTTCTGGTATTTGTGACTTTGCTCGCAAGAATCAAAGAAAAAAACAGAATTCACAGAGCAATTAATAATATGGCTTCCAGTTATGTTTATAATTCTCAGTTGTCATTGTTCCCTGAGCTTTGTAGTTAAAAACCTTTTGAAGCGAGAGCCGGATACTCCTGACACCTGCGTGTGGCGAGTTTTCAAACGATGTGGATGAAATGAAGTGGTTTCCGTTTGAAGGAGGCATTGCTTCTGACGCGCTCTTTGAAATGAGCGCTGTCTTATGTCAGCGGCAGTTTTGGAGGCTCACAGACACAGGCAATTACAACTCTATGGTCCCCCCGAAACACTCCACCCAGTCTGCGGGACGCACGCGTCTTCAGATAGCACTCGGAAAATATTCCCACACGTTAGCCTCATTAATTCAAGCGGCGCTGAGTTGCTGTTTTAGTGCTTTTCCGCTCAGAAGCGTTTTTAAAGACAGCACAGGTTAGTTCACTCAAAGCAATTTCAGCGTGACATGCTTTCATGTGATCTGCATTTAAATGATTATTGAGCCGCGCTGCAAATGAGAGTGTGAAATTAAACCTAGCATGTTTTCACAGGTCAGCTTTTCTCTGTGACATTATTAACTAAAACATTAAATACGTTGAGACTGAGGTTTATATAGTAGGCTGTTCATTATGTTTGTTGGATGAGATGCAGTTATTTTCTCATTTGAAACATGCAGATTCTCTCAAGTTTCCTTCACATTTCATTCATCTGTCGTGTACCGGTCTGCACCGGTTGCATTGTCCTCTTTGAAAATGCATGTGTCTCTGTCATGTGCTTTGAGCTATGGGAAACAATTTGACTCCCAGATGATGTATAATGTATCAATGCAAGGGGTCAGCAAGTCATGCATCATTTTTTTTTATCCATGGCACTATAAGTGGAAATTAGTTTATTTATAGATATCCAGTTAGATGCCATCAGATCCAGATGTTCTTTTCACTTATTTGTTCTGTGCAAAAATGTACTTTGTACAAATTACAAGCTGCACCCGATGACTCATTAAAAAGGCATTCAAAACCAAATTTAAATGAATAATACATTTAACAAGATAGGGAAGTCTTTGATTTGTTGGTTCTTTGATTTGCGGAGTGTGTTGGAAAATGATTTTTTATATCTGTTTTAATGTCCAATAAACGGGGGGGGGGGAAAGCAAATGCAACAAAAATAAAGTGGATTGTACTGCACATGACAGCAATGTTTTGGTAGTTGATTGCTTGTAGTTGATTGCTTAAAAAAAGGCAAAATCCTCTTAATTTTTTTTTTTTTTGAAATAGTAGCGATAAAAATGTAAGATATGTAGAATAGATACGTATAATTAAATCGCTATGGTAAGAAAATTATAATGCAAATAATTGAATCATGTTAGAAATTCAATCAGTGAAGACTTGTTAATGCTCTAGCTCCAGTCATTTCTTAGGATCCAAACAGGGATGGGTTTAGAAACCACCAAACACTTCCAAGTTTTCCCTATTTAAAGATGGTTACATGACTAGTTACACAAGTATGGTGACACAAAATAAAACAAAAAGATAGCTATAATGTAAGAGCACTTTGTAGCACTTCAACCTCGCCACAGTAATATCATCACTCCTTGGTTGTAGTGATGGAAGCGGGAGGGGGAGTTTTCAGGAGTGATGATATCACTGCGCCGAGGTTGAAGTGCTGTGAAGTGCTCTTCCGCCATACATTAGTTATCTTTTTTTATCCCCTTAAAACATGAAAGTTTTTTTTGTTGGTTTCCAAATCCATCCCAGTTTGGATCCTAAGGAATTAATAAAGCTAAGCTAAACGCTAACGTAGTGACACTCGACCGATTAGACGGGAGATATATGTATCAACTTGTATAAGTTGAGGGAAGAACATAGTGGAATATGAAAAGGCGCTGGCATTTTCTTTTAATTATACAGTTTTTACCTGTGAAATAATGACCACATTTGCCACAGTCACGTGACACAATGTTTATCTGTGTAACTAATATCAAAAGTGCTGCAGTATGTTCCCTTTGAGCATTTCAAATACCCCTGTTGCTATTTATATACATTTTTATATATATATATATATACATTTTTTTGTTACCTATGGCAGTGATGTGAGATTACACGTCAAACTTGTATGAGTCTGGCTTCCATCTCAGCTTCATAACTATGCTACAAAGATAAAATGTGACAGCAGGAGCCTTTTGGGTTCCTAATCCATAGAGCTGAGGATGAAATCTTGTTTAAAGATCTGGTACGGTGAAGTCTTTACTTCGATAAGAACGTACAGCTCTGCAAGTTCTTCCTCAAGATGTTACAGCTGTGTACAACTGCAGGCAAAATAAATAAAAACACCTCTTGGCAGGTTGACCCTAGAGGAACGATGCATTCCGCATTTTAATTAAATCGTTGTCTCAGAATCTGATGGTTGCAGTGACGGTTTGTATCATAATTTTCTCTGTAGTAAAACACGAAATGATGAGTTCTACGAGATAATATTTAAAAGTGAAAGAATGTTTTTTTTTTTAACAAACAAACGGTTCTGAGCTTTTACTACTTTTTCTGGATAGAAAGAAATGCGCCAAGAAACCGAATTACAGTACCAGAAGAAATACTGATAAAGAAAAATATTTTGCACAGTTAGAATTGCTTAAACATGTTCTGCAAGACAATTCGGTCATAGATTCTTTTGGTATTCACATTCAAACTGCTGTGTCATTGGTAGTCACTGTATCACATTGCTGCTCATTTGCGTTAAGTTGAGCTCTGTTGCATCACCATTGGTCTCTGTCATATGTGTCATAAGAAATATCGCACTGAAAAGAGAAATTGCAGGTCGCGATGTCGATGTCATTGTGAACACCCCTTTAGTATCACCTGTAAAACGTTGATTCTGCAGTTAAAATAAGGCCTAATTAAATGGTACTCACAGTTAACGATGCAATAAGATGCAACCTCAGGGTCAGGTGATTTGATTATAAATGGTCATTCAAGATAGATGGCCATGCATGTTCTTTAATAAATGGAGTTCCAAACATTTTGGACCCCAATTACACCTGTATTTAGCACTGTGCACTTGTGATTAGATCACCTGAGACTGATGGTCCTTCTAAGGTGCACTTCTGATGTTGTACAGTGTAAACAGTTCTCCAGAAGGCAGACTAAAAATGAAAAAAAAAACAAAAAAAAAAATCTGTTTCTTTAATTAGAGCTGAATGGACAGCATTCATCTGGAGTCTATCCACATGCCCATTGATTTTCAATATGCTGAAGCTGTGAGAAATATTGCACAGAAAGATTTAGAGCTAATTAATACACACGACAAGGACGGCTTCATAAAACAAGTTCAAGTTTAGTTTTTAGTTTTTTTTATTCCAAACATATGGAACCCCCCCAAGAGGTAATGCATTATGCTTCTGCATGGTTTTCTTGTTTTGACAAACCAAGTTACAGTAGCTTTTCCTTTGAGAAACATAACATTTATGCAAGGCCTCTAAATAACTTGACAATTTATTTGTGATAACTTGGAGATAAAATCTTTTGCGCCAATATCCTTGTGCGCAGTGTGCTGACATATTGCGTTTAAGGCATCCTGAGTTCGAGTCCCAGCTTGCGGATATTTCCTGATCCCGTCTCCAACTTAGCTTTCTGCATAATACTGTTCGGTTACAACACAAGCAAAAATGGCCCAATCACAATCCACAAATCCACAATCTGTGAATTCTCCC
>JAUMHP010000068.1:14901923-14919141 GCA_032361065.1 Enteromius trimaculatus
ATATAAATATTATATTGCCATTTTTGTAGATTTGCATGACGCAGTGCATAGGTCTGGTTTATGGGGAGTTTGTCCTCAGGTGGCCAGTGGATCTGTCTGAAAAAAAACGTGTGTTGCTTTGCTAGAGTAAAACTTACAGGAGAATGTTAAAACAGTACTAGGTTTATGCACACATTTGTCCTGCATTTCATTTGGCAGCATTTAATTCTTGATAAGTCAAGCTTTCACTAAAGTTAACTTTCTAGTAAATACCTGCTGATGAACTGGAAATGGGGACGGGGCGCCTTCCTCTGCATGGTTTGTGCAAAATCACTGAACCTGCTGGCTGCGCACACTTACACAGGAAATCAGGGTCTCCAAGGTGCCATGAAAAGCCAGAGGAGCTTGTCAGTTCTTATAAAGCCCAGCTCTGGAGAGGTGTAACTCCACTCAGGAGCGCCTGGTCTGAAACGGCCTCGCCACATTTTGATGGGCAGCCCAAGTCTCGATTGTGCATGACTAGCTGCTGACTGGCATCGTGCAAAGCAGAAAGCTCTGATGTGCCCATTTGCACAGCAATTACCAAGCGGGGTGTTTTGAGAGGGGGCCAAGTTTCATCGCAGGGATACATACAGTAGTCTGAGTAATGCACTGAACAACACTTCATTAATAGAGACAAAATCTTTCCGTTCTCAAAGTGAATTTGTAATGAGGCAACAAGCAATTAGCGCTTTTGCACAGTGTCCTGGGTAATGAATCTCATGAAATATGGACCGATCACAAGTGATGTCTTTGTCTAGTCTTGCCTCATTGACGGCGCAGTGTTATTGATGGTACACGTCAACCAACTTGGAATCGGTGGAACTTGGCGGTTAAAGCATCCGCTGATGAAAACGTACGGCTTGCGGCCAGACCTCATGCACTCAGTGAAGTGTGAAAGCAAATTGGTCAGCATGATCTTGTGCAATAGTTTGCGGTCTAGCGAGGCACCTTCTGCAATAAAATCCTTCTTCGTGATGTTCCTCAGATATAGAGCAGGCTAACCGATAAACCAGATAATCTCCTGCCAACTCGCTTTCTAATATCCCCGTGATATCCAGATATATAGCTTTTAATATGCCTCTCTCCACAGGATGGCTTGCAGGATAGTTGCAGCCTGGGTTTGTTACTTGAGCCGAGAACGAACATTATACATGTGGATATTTGTATTCGGACAATCTCATTACCGTAGCGCCAGCCATTTCCGCTTGATTGTGATATAAAACCAGCCTTCGGTACCCGAGCCACTGATTTAGCCAAACAATGCAGGAGTCACATGTCAAAGGTTGAAGGGAGATGATTTCATCAAACTGCATGCAGTGTTACAGGCATGATTAAAGTCGCGGCGTACATGGTGTACGCGTACTGAGTTCAATTCTGACAAGAAGAAGAGTGACATGTTTCCTTCTCTTCCCTACCCCCCTTTTCCAGAAAAAGTGCATCATAAAAGCCTTGGCAGTAGCTCCGAGCTGTAGGAAAGGATACCTGGTGGTAAATAATTCAAAGCTATGCTGTGCATGTTTAAGTGCGCCAAGAAAAAAAAGGAAGCGGCATGTGTGTTAGTCTGCACTGGGGAGCTCTATGGGACTGCTTCAATCAGAAAGAAGAAAATGCTTCTTTTCCTTCTCTCACCTTCTTTGGTGTTTGCCTTCACTTACACCCTTACTGACAGCCTGCTAGCGCCCTCGGGGCAGAGGGGTGAGGGGAGACGGGTGGGTTTGGTGGGGATGACGTTCCTGTCCCCTCTGCTATCGTATCTTGGGTATCATGGCTCTTGATCTTGATCTCACAGTCAGGTTTATCTATCAAGTCCTTGAAAGCACAGGCTCCCTTCACGTCGGCTATGCACGAAGCTGAAACAGAGAGACTCCAGATTAGAGCAGGCTGCCGGATGGCTTTATCTCCTTAGCCTCCTGTTGCAGTGAAATTGGCTACGGAAGGCTCCAGAGAGAAAAAAACAGACTGTGTTGGTCAGGTGCACCAGTGAAAGTGCACTGTTTATCTCAAGTTGGCTTTCGGTGTGGAAAAAAAGAAAGATCACAATTCTCCTTGGTCTCTCAGGGGTCAGCCTGGATTGGTTCCAATCGAGCGCTTGTTTTATTGAAGAACAAAAGTGTTTTCTGAAGATCCTTTTTGTGTGTGTGTGGTTTGAAGGTATCATCCTTCACAGAGTGTTGTGGTAAGGAGGGGTGAGCTGGGAAAGGATTTAGCCAGATCAATGCGCCCCTGTTTGAAACGCGTGCCATGGGCAGCGAATCCTTGCTTTTATTGAATTGCGAGGACAGTGGAAAACGTTTCCAAGAGCCATCAGTGAAGTATTGCTAATAAAAATGAAATGTGATTTTGAGGATTGAAATATATTTAATTAGTGTTTACCTGTGCAGAATTTGCTGCTACAATATTATTATGCTTCTACATTAACTCCAAGGCATTGATATGTGTGCAAGGGTTGTTGTTGGTGGTTGCTTACTTCCCTAATTCAAAATATAAACTCCCACTCCCATTCTTTAAGTTTTCTTTAATTCTTTAAATTTGTTGGTAGATAGGTAGTCTTCTTACAGTAAGTTTGGGACTTTTGAGGTTTTGAGCAAGTATGGGGTTTGGGTAAATAAAAGTGCTTTGGAAAGCACCACTACTAAATACATACAACTGTTAAAAATATATACTGAACTAGCTACTCAAAGCTTAAATTTGAAATTCTCACAGTGTAGCCAAAGAGACATCTGCTGTTGCACAGCTTATAATTTTTCATTCTCCTTGTCTGTCTTAGCTTTACCTGACTCTGAATTTCTTTCTGTCTAGCCTTGCCTCTAACCTTCACATGATGTCCCCCTAGTGGTTTTCGTTTCTTAAGATTCCCACATCTTCATCCAGCCTTGCCATGTGATTGGCAGCTTGTATTATCTGTGGATCTTCACCATGTACTTTCTCCAGCTAGGCTCGGGGAAACTTGGAGAGCTTCTGCTATCTTCTCAAGCCTGCGGCCAGCATTGAGGCAGAGGAGCTAAAGCTGACACTGGGGCTTGGGTCTCTTATCTCCCTCATTTTCTACAAGACTCCGGAATCCTCCCCCATCATCAAATTAATTGCTAGAGGACAGAAAATTGCAGAGACCCAATCTCCATTTAGCCCTTCACACCAAGTTTTAACGTATTATTATTATTATTATTATTATTATTATTATTAATTTTTATGCCACAAGCGCCATATGTTGTCACGCTTAGGAATGTATATGCAACCTGCATCCTGCAGCATTCATGTTGACCCACTTTCAGAAGAGTCCGGATTGAGGATGCTGCAGTGGTTGCATACACTTGCAGGAGACAAAGTGGCCATACGGGACTTGTCCTTTGGAGGCTTGGTTCAGAAGTTGTTGATGGACTGCTTGAGTATTTATAACATGTTCGGGGTCTTTTTAAGAAGAAGTTACGAATGTGTGGTGCAAACTAAATGTTCATGTTTGAGATTAATACTTTTGATACAATGATAAAGATCCACCAGTAGTTTTCTTTTAATTTGATAAAAAAAAATCCGAAATGCGTTTGTTCAAGCAAATCATTCATGATCCAGCCTCACCTACAGAAGCAGTGATTATAATGTCTTTTAATTAGCAAGTTTCAATATGAATGCAGCTAAAAAAAAAAAAAACCCTCTTAAGAGTGCCTCGGAAAAGAGGGGCGGAGTCAGCGGAGCTCATGAAGATTTAAAGGGGAAGTACACAAAACGTGATTTCTAAAGAGCTGTTTTTGACAGGGTAAAATTAGCGTTTTTTCACACAATCTTTCAGAAAGTTTTACTATATTACAAACTTTTCATTAAGATCCTAAAGAATCATATAAACTAGTGGAAAATTGGCTTTGTATGACTCCTTTAAGTAGCGGGCCTTATCTTTGCATGTCGGTTTGTTCTTAGAAGTTAAAAAAAAAACAGTTTAAATCAGTAGGATGTCAAGGCATGATGAGATTAATAGTATAGCATGTGATTTTCATGGATGTGGGCGTATGTGGGAAAGCCTGTGACATCCAACGGTGATAATTAGTGGAGAAACAGTCTCAGTGTGCATAATGCTGACCTTAATTACATGTTAGCGAAGTTGCCTTAAGGAAAGCCTAATTTGAATCAAGTAGGTCCCTACATAGAAAATTGTTGTGTGGTATGATTGACTACGCGAAACTATCTAACAGGAAGTAGGCCAAATGAGAGTTTTATGAGTGTTCCCGAGCTTATATCTTGCACTGATAATCATGTTTAAGATGCATTTGATTCTTTTGATGTCGGCGTGACAGTCATCTTCACTTTGATAGGGTGGATTATTGTTATTAATAGTATTAGAAGACACATCCGATTGAATCTGTCTTCTAGGCTGATTGAAGATTTGTAGACTGGATAACATCATAATCTGTACGATATTTTGAATATTCTTCATTAGAGATCTATTGTGCGTTTTAAGTTATTTACTTTTCAGAGAAGCTTTCCTGTGCTTTCATTCTCTCAGCATCTCAGTTTCTCATTTCTCTTCTTTGGCTTCTAATTATTGTTGGATAAAAACCTTTTTCTTATGCCACAGTGGCAACGCTGCGTCTGTGTTTCTTCTCCCAGGGTAGAGGAATTGTAAGACGCATTCATTCCCAATCCAGACAGTGCCTGCGTCCCACGGTATTCCAGTTCTCCAATTTGGGAGTTCAGAGTGTACTTGTTTTCTTGCCAGGTGAAGTATTAAAATGCGTTGATGCCAAATGCAAAAGTGTGTAAAAAGAACCAAAATCACCCACGTGGTTGTCGCACAGCTCAAAGGCATCTCTTGAACAATGCTTGTTTTGTTCAGTGCAGCTTCATTTCATTATTATTATTATTATTAATGTTTTTAGTCGTATTGCTTGCTTTTTGCAAACCTTTAACCCGAGTATGGAACTTCAGCATGTAGCTTGCTCTCAGATGGTTATCTTTCAGCTGGCAGATAATAATGTTGTCAACAGCTAGATTTCTGTGGGATCGTGATTTAAAATCTTTTTAGTTTAACGTAGCAAACATGATACAAGTAGTCATTTTAATTTCAGTGTTAGAATAAGGTTAAAATAAATTTCTTGAAAGTAGGATCTAACTTTTGCACACACCACTCAAACTGTATTCCTAAAATGTAAAAATCAAGTATATGACTATTGTAATATCTGTAACCAGATGTGGGAAACCGACAGGAGGGTGATTGCTTAACGAATTTAGTTGGTTTGTACCCTGCTAGTGAACCTGTGAAAATAAAACTAAACTCAGCTGTGGCTTCAAAGATATTTTTCTAGATATTTTTTTGTTGCTACTTATCTTTGTTTCCTAATGTTTTCATGCACTTATAGTAATTTACATACGCTTTTATCCAGAGTGACTTTAGTGGATTTAGGATATGTTTTTTTTCAATGTACGTTTGTGTTACTACAGTAGCATCAAAATGTAGCCGCAGGAGTGCTAATCAGACTAATGTGGACTCGCTTGTACTGTAGCTATCAGGGTTTAACAGTGTTTTACACTTACTCCTATATTCTGGTCTCCATGAAACACTTTTCCAAAATTGTCTGTGGCGGATATGTTTAATCAGATTATGAAAACATGGATCTAGATGGTAGCTGGTGTTATATAAAGCTACTTAGCAATTCAGTCCCCGTGAGAGAGGTGTGTGTGTGTGTGTGTGTGTGTGTGTGACTGCACTAGATGGGGAGGGCGAGCGAGCTCCAGGCTCCTGAATTAACATTAGACTTGTTCCGACCTGCACCCTACAGACAAATGTAATGTCATTTGTCCTTTGTAGGATATTCTGCATTTAGGCGTTCTGTGCCTCATACTGGCTGTTTACAAATAATAGTGCCCATGAATTATGCCACATTAATGTTGGAGTATAAATTCTGTAACCCTGAGGAAGGGAATGATTTTTTGCTTATGAACTCTATTTTGCAATGCAGCGTCCTTTTGTTATGTGTGAATTATTCATGCTAATAGGTTTTTTTGATAGGCGTTGTGTTTTGAGGGTTTTATTTTGCATCATAGCTTTAGAATTCTCTACTGTTGCAATTGAGAGACGAGTGTGTCTCGCGTTTGGATCTGAAAAGCAGTTCAAGGAGACAGAATGCTGAGTGTAGTCGGGTTTGCTTTGCTGAGACGACTTAAAAATGTTTTACCACAACTTAGCAACCTCAAACAAACTGCAGCCGGTACAAAGATGTGCAAAGAGTTTCTCATGCAAGAGTACAGTCAAAGATTGATTTAGAGAGCGAAGTGCTTGATGTTTTTATTCAGCGGACATCCTTTAAAAGTCAACGTAAAATACAGAGTGACCCTTTTTACTTTATTATCAAACATTTTTGGTCTGCTTATGCATTATTCATCAGTGCATGTAATTCTAAGAAGAGGAATATTTGTCAGCTTAATCTTAATCAAAATATACAATCTTGCTTCACCTCTAAAACATTTTTTGATCTCTTAGACTGAAAATAAAAGCTATTTAGGCGTCATTTTAGCAAATTTACATTAAAGACTGAACAGAAAGCCCACATTTTACAGTCAAATTCATTCTACATGAATAAAATCAAGTCAATTTTTTTACTTGTTTGTCCTTTTTCACATAGAAACATGTCATGTAACAAAAGTAAATGGATTATAAATGCTTTTTTATGTTGATTTTTTTAAAATATAGTGTTGTTCATCTTCTATCATTACAAATCTGAAAACGCAGATTACCTTAAACTTGCTTCATCTTTTGCACCAAGATGATTTTGCCAAAGGGGTTAGCGGTAAAAAGCCAAGTAGTCCATGTTAATGCAGGAATTTAAAATATATTAATTCCATAATAAGTTTAGTTCAAATCTATTAGCATATTTACAGACCGATAACTCGAGACCTACTGATATAAATTAAACTTTATTTGGAGTGTTACTTGTGCACAATGCATATTTCTAATATGCGGGAAAAGCCTTAATTAAATGTTTATATCACTTTTGATGAGGATTGTGTAAACTTGCCCTTAGAATGTAAAATATTTAAAGTATACTTGCAATAGGTCTACTTTAGCACAATCAAATATACTAAGTATGTCTTTAAAATGGTCCACAAAACCAGTCATAAAGGTCTATTTTCGGAAACTGAGATTTAAATACGGTGAGTTTTCAATTGATGTATGATTTGTTAGGAAAGGATATTTGGCCGAGATATAAATATTAGAAAATCTTTAAAGTTGTCCAAATAAAGTTCTTAGCAAGGTATATTACTGATTAAAAAATACGTTTTGATATATTTATGTTAGGAAATGTATGACACATCCTTATGGAACGTGATTTTACTTCATATCCCAATGATTTTTTACATAAAGAAAAATGTATAATTTTGACTTGCACAATGCATTGTTAGCTATTGCTACTAATGTAATACTGGTTTTGTGGTCCAGGGTCACTAATGGTTCTTTTCTCTTCTTTTTATCGCATCATAATAAAAGCAGCACTTTTTTTTTTTTGTACACATTTTTTCACTTTTGCTATTGTGCTGTTCTAGATTCAGCAGGCTGCTACTGTACGGTTGCTTGTGAAGCACATTGTGCTGCGTTCTTGTTAGATTTTGAGATTGTGTTTACTTTTTTCTTAAATTACCTTCATACACTTTAATGCTCACACGTACAATCCTCCTTCTCAAATACACTTGAGATGATTTGTTTTAGCCCACTAGACAACTCCCTTCTCAGATCATTCCATTGCTCAGATGAAAGGCCCCTGTCTCTTCTGATTATCTTCAAGCCTGCGAAAAAAGGGGGTGTGGGGCTGAAAAGAGGAAAGGGATGGAAAGAGAGGGAGAATGAAAGTGAAAAGAATGAGTAATGCTTCGGAAAGCCTGGAATTAAACTGCTTAATTATGCATCCTTCATACATTAATCTTTCATGATTTGGGAACTAACATTGTCAATTATACAACGCTTCCAAACATTGGAAAAACTGGAATATAAGAGACAAGATATGAAAGGCAAAGAGACAGAATACACATCCTGAGGAAGACGATAAGCTGGAGGAATTTCATATTCTTCTCTATCTTCATTGTTATTGCTCTTATTGTTGTCAAACGACTTCCTTCCTGGGCTTTTCTCGT
This sequence comes from Enteromius trimaculatus, assembly GCA_032361065.1. Taxonomy (NCBI): domain Eukaryota; kingdom Metazoa; phylum Chordata; class Actinopteri; order Cypriniformes; family Cyprinidae; genus Enteromius; species Enteromius trimaculatus. The sequence continues at coordinate 14,910,057 of JAUMHP010000068.1, forward strand.
TCGGTCGCTTGCTCTGCGTGTTGTCATTAACAGTGTAATGGCACGTGATGTTTTGGGCTGTTTGCTGCATATAATTACCTGATGAAATGTTAATGTGCAGTGGCAGAAGGCGTAGCATAGAATAGAGTGAACTAAATAGGCTAAAAAGATCTCTGACTATGATCAGCTGTGTGTGTTTGCTGCTCATTGGGTTTGGTTGCCTTGATCTTTACATTAACCAGCACACTAGGAAAACTACCTGATCTCCTGCACAGCCCACTCAGCATGTGATGCCATCAAAGTTGACTTTTTATGATGCTACAAAGGTCACCACGTGCAATGCACACTTGAAGTGTGTGTATTAGGGATGCACTGATACAGTATATTGATATATCTGTCTGGTTTTGATGAGGCCTTTTTTTCCATGCGGGACACATTACAGATTTAACTACACTAGTGAACATAAACAATGACAATTACTTCTACAGCATTGGATCATCTTAATAATAATAATAATATATATATATATATATATGAAGAAAAAAATATTACATATATTTTAATAAAAATATTAAAATAAATTAAATGTTGAAATTGTTATTTTTTTGTTTTATTGTTAAAAATATGCGTTTTGAACAAACTTAAATGACTAAAAGTTGTATTTTTTTTTTTTAACTAAAAAACTATAATAAATAGGTTATTATGGTACAGTATTTATTTTAGCTAATGCATTAATAATGTTAATGGACATCGGCCATTTATTAGTAAAATAATTGCATGAAACTGGTAACTGGTAAGGTTATTATTAAGTTGTTACCAGTTTCTTGTATTTATTTGTTTTGTTTTGTTTCTGTAGTTTCTTTAAGTTCTGTAGTTCCGCACAATATAGCAATACCAAAAATGGCATAGTTATTTTGAGGATCTTTGAAATGACTACAAGTGCACCTAAGAGTTATCAAAACTTGAATTCAATTCCATTTTGATTTAATGGGACCTTTTGAAAGGTAATTTCATCCACAACGGTATAGAAGTCGTCCTCGTTCTGGACATTTGTGAGCTTTTTTTCTATTCTTGCACATCTCAGCAGCTCATCGTGTCATCTGCGGATCGAGTCTCATGAAGCGTGCAATCAATAAGACACCGCAAGCGGCAGGGTAAACAATTCCTGAAGTCTGGCAGCAGCGGACAGACGGGCTTCATCAGTGACGGCCTCCTCTCGAGATACGCCCAGTGCCTCTTGGAGATGGGCTGCGCGTTGACCCGGTGTCAAGTCCCTGCTGCAGGAGAGCAACGTGGGGGTTTCACAGCATGCCTGTTTCCGGACCACTCCAGAACAAAGACCCTGACTGGGGCCAAGACCTGCCGCCTCTCCTCTGAACTCGTGCCACAAGCGAACATACACAATCGCACAACCGCACACCGTCGAACACACCCTCAGACATATACATGGGACGACACCGGCTCTCTTGGGGCCCTTTTGGCCCAGCATATGACGGTTCCCAACAATAGCTTTCAGCAGATGCCCGCGGTCCAGAGCCAAACAGATGGGAGGACCGGAGTGGATTTGGACTGGTGAAGCGGTCGCCCGCAGCGCCAGCTTAAGACCCGAGGCTGTCAGAGGAGAGTATAGAGATAAATGAACATGGTTGGGGGTAAAACAGAGGGCAGTGCCAGGGTCCAGGAACAGCTTGCAGAGGGACAGGCTTGAAAGAGGCAAGGCACATGCAGAGGAAACCAGGGGCAAGCTGGATGCCCACCAAGACTAATCCTCCACCTGAGGGCAGGGAGATGCTTGTGCCTTAGGCGAAAGAAAACATGAGTGGACGACATGCTGGAAAATTAGACTTGGAGGCCTTTATTGGATGCATGAAAAACTATGAACTACTCACAGGAAGCAGTACTTACAATGCATGAGCTTGATAACTAGCCTTGATCTTTATGTTGTCTGTCTCGGCTGTGAGAGTTACGTGACTTGCCGTACAACCACATGGCTGACTGTGAGGCGAGGAATTTAACATAGACTGGGATAACGATGTTGCAAAGGTCAATGAATTCATTGAATATATGCAGTATGTGTTCTTAAAGATCCCAAGAGTGGTCCAGGGCGTGCAATGCAGTGCAACTGGTGGCTCTGGGAGGGGAAAAAAAAGTATTTTTAAATGCATTTTTAATGATTTTGCTTTAAAATAAATGTTTAAAAGAATTGTTATTATTATTTCTTTATTTAGAATTCAGACATAGTTACTGGGTCTTTTGTCCACATTTTATACATTAATTTGTGCATAAGGTCATGCGTTTAATTCCCAGAAATGGCACATTTTGTTTTATGTATGCAAGTACACATTTATGCACGTGACTGATGCATTCAATCATGTGTTTGATTCCCAGGGAGAACGTGGTATATATCTAAACTCAACTCCTCGGCAGTCCAATCCATGACCTTATCGTTGCTCTGTGAAACTATTGTAAAATTGTTATAACTCACAGGCTATCATGACTTTTTGGTTTATGAATTGCAGTTCATTTCTATATAATTTTATGCAATCCAGAATGAAAACTGTTTGGTTAGTGTTCACAGGAAGACGTTTCCACTGGTGTCCGTTGATCCAGGTTGTGGTGTGTGTGTGTGTGTGTTCTCACATGGGCAGAATCAGCTGAAGCGAGCAGGTCAGGGATTGTTCCCCTTGAAATGCTCCCAGGATGCTGACTCCAACAGACCTGTGATTAGCTTTCCGCTGGCAATGAGAGGTAATCTAAGGAGGAGAGGGTACAGCGGCCTAACTGCTGCGCACAAGCAAAACACACACACACTCACACAGATACATTTACGCCAAGCCCCACACTTTCTTACATCAATATTCAACACTTCAACACAAATACATGCTACTAGACACACACTTAATGACACTTTTTCAATTACCAGCTGTACTTAACACGCATGCACACTTACCCTCACACTCGTGTCCCGAATGGTATAATGACTCTGAGAGCGCTACAGTGCTTACGGAGAGTAATTTAAGAGCTGGCTGAGCGGATGAGACCAGGGTCACGGGGAGACCCAGAAGGGTGTCCGTTATTAAACAGAAGGACTCTACAGAGAGCGGAGATGGAAGTTGCGGTGTGACATCACTCAGGGAGAGTGATAGAGCGAGGAAGACAGGAAAGAAGGGGGAGGGAGGCTGGATGTGAAAGTTTAATGAATTTCTTATGGCACAGCAGAACTGTACTGGATCCTCAGCTCTCTCCGGCTACCTTAAGCAAATGCTTCAAATCTTCTTCCGTCGGCTAGAGAGGAGAAATCCATTTCTGTCTTCTGATTAGTTGAAATAAATGGTCAGAGCCTTAGTGGTTAGTACAGTACATGTGCTCCGACACTCTGAGCTGCGATGGCTCATCCTTTTACCACATATTTATTATTATTGAATTTAGTTGACAAATATCAAATTTCCTGTCTCAATTTTTTTATTATTATTATAAATATATTGTTTTTTTATTATTATTATTGTTTTATTTATTTATTTTTTACATACTTAAAATGGCATAACATTAAACAATGTTGTACTGTATTATCAAATTAATTATATTTTTCTACTAGTTAGATTTTTCTATTAATTAGAAATGTTGCCACAATAAAATTACTTTAAATTTTGTTACTGTGTATGTCTGTGAATATATAAAGATAAATAATAATAATAATAATAATAATAATAATAATAATAATAATAATTAAATATATAGATGTATATGTGTAGTTCAGGGTCTCAGCACGGTTGATTCTGAATCTACCTTTCACAACTGAGAAATAAAAACATTACATTCGCCCACCCAGCCTGGCATGCAGCCATCGTCAAAAACTGCACACCCGGAGTGTCTTGTATGCCACTCACCCATGCAGTGGGCTTACCTGGAATTGAATTTGTCTTGCGTGAAGCTCAAATCACTCTCCCCAGCTACCTCTTGTCTCACATGTCTGCTTGGACATTAGGCGTAATGAAAGCCAAACGTCACCTGTCAGGGAGAGTTGGAAATGACGCAGATCAACTGATCCTACCCTCCCTGTTAAATGTTGTCACACTTCACACTTCATTATGGCTTTGAAGCGGAACCCGCTGCCCGCTGAATGCAAATGTGGTGCGCTCGGCCTGATGCGCCGCAGCCATCCGGACTGAGACGAGGAAGCAGGCAGATGCTGAGCGGGGATCATTAGAGACCAGGCTGAACCCATGATGCTGCATGTCAATTCAGAGAAACACACCTCCAGAATGCCAACTATTTTATAACATATACTCTAACAGTCAATGTTGAATTTCCAAAACTGCTGGATTTCATATTGCTGAAAATGAATAAAGCTTTGTTTGGGGATAGTTCGTCTAATTCACGTCAAATTGTTTTATTATTTTTATATATACGTTCTGTTGTTTGAAAACTAGTCTCAATGTAATTGCACCGACAATAAATATTTAAACATTCTTTTTTTGTATTTAGCAAATGAGAAAGACATACAAATTGACTTAGTCCATTTTTTTTTTCAGTTATGAACTATTTCTTTAATCCAAGCGTTTGATTTTAGATATCATTCTGGCCATTTTACTGATGATAATTAGGGTCAGTTGGCCGACATCTTGGCTCATGGAAGAAAACAGTTCTATTATAAATTCATGTCATTAGAGTGGTTTTCAAAGAGTTCATCGTCACTGCTTCATGGCATTATAGAAATCTATTCAGACTCTTGTCTGGCTGAAAGAGCACTGTAAGCACAAATATTCCATTTAATAGTGAGCTATGATGTTTCAGATGAGATGCGTTAAAACTTTTTGGCATGATAATGAGGTCACACTTTTGTTATGATGACATGGGTGACAGTTTTTTATTCATCTGTAATTGCCTCTCTGAAGTGTTGGAAATAGACATAGCAGGGTGGAGTGGCATGTAGAAGTGGTGGGTGGAGGAAATGATTGGTTGATTGGATGAGTAATCGAGGAAATTTGAAGACTTGTGTGAACCTCAGTGCTCTGTAAAGACTGTTCTGCATAACTATGTCCTATATAATATCTGTGAAACAAGCACATATGCAGATGTCTTGAATATCAAGAATACTACATGCCAAGTTAATTTATAATTGTTAAGACCCACTCAGAAAACCATAGCAACACCCTGGCAACTGTTAAGAACAATAAATGGGGTAAAAATCACTTACAGAAGAACACCTTAGCAACAGCATGGTAACATGCTATAAATCACTCAGTAACAGCATACTAGCGTCAACCTGGCATGTTGTACGAAGGTGTACGAAGAACCATAGCATGCAGGATAGCAACGCCCTGGCAGCTGCACTGACCTTTGCTCAAGTACACGTTGCATTTTCATTAAATGTAAAAATCAAGCATAGCAACACCCCGGCAACAGCATATCAATATTTTATTAATTATTTAGAACACTTTAGCAACAGCATAGCAACATCTTGGCGTCTTTTGCATATGAACCAATCACATTTTTGTTCGAAAATTTAAAAAGTCTTGCATAGCAACACCCTGGCAACTGCATAGCACTATGCTATAATCACTTTGAACATTTTAGCAACAGCATACTAACACCCACTTTTTTTTTTTACTAACACTCACTTTTGCTCATTTGCCAATCACCTTTTCATAAGAAAAAATCTAACATAGCAACACCCTGGCAACTGACTAGCAACATGCTATTATAACAATGAACATAATAGCAACACCCTGGCAACTACACAGCACCATACTGTAATCACTTTGACTATTTTAGCAACAGCATAACAATAGCCTGGCAACTGCAATGGCTTTTGCTCAAGTACCAACCTAACACTTCTGAAACAGCATAGCAACACCCTGGCAACTGCATAACACCATGCTAGAATCACTTTGAACACTTTAGCAACAGCATACTAACACCCAGGCAATTGCACTCACTTTTGCTCATTTGCCAATCACCTTTTCGTAAAAAAAATCCAACATAGCAACACCCTGGCAACTGACTAGCAACATGCTATTATAACAATGAACATAATAGCAACACCCTGGCAACTGCACAGCACCATACTGTAATCACTTTGACTATTTTAGCAATAGCATAGCAATAGCCTGGCAAATGCAACGGCTTTTGCTCAAGTACCATCCTAACACTTCTGAAACAGCATAGCAACACCCTGGCAACTGACTAGCAACATGCTATAATTACTCCAAACATTTTAGCAACAGCAACATCTTGGCAAGTACATATCTTTTGTTGTTGTTGTTAGAAAAAGTAATAATCTAACATTTAGAATTTAGAAATCTAGATGCTCCTTCCTCCCTCCTCTCTCTCTTTCATCCCCATGCATTCATCCTTCCTCTGGTCATGTATCTGCGGTCTGATCTGGGCTCTGCTGAGGATGGGTTTGTGGAGCGCGGGCTCATGATGATTAAATGCGATCATGGCTAAGTTCCAGCGAGCCCCAGAGACCGAGAGTGTGTTTCCATCAAGCCGTGCTGCTCTGCTATCAGCTGGTGTCATCTGCTGATGACCTTGTCAGAAAGCTTGTTGAAGTGAGCCTGAATAGGTCAATTTTTTTCAGCACTCCGAGCAATTTAGTTTACTAAGCCGTGTGCTTCCACATCACTACATGCCAAGAAGCAATGTCCCAGTTTTAGGGAAAATATATATATTTATGAGAAATATGCCCTCACCAGTGGAACTAAACATTCCCTGTGGGTGCAGTTCCCTTTCGAGCGGCGCACACAAAACAACATCAACAAGAAAAGTAGGTGTGTGTGAAAAGAAAAACCCAGCCAGCGGTGCTTTACTTTGATTTAGAGTTCCAATAATGTTTGTGGCAGCCTATTTTTATTTTTATGTTTTTAAATGAAGGTTGTTTATTTATTTATTTACTTATTTATTCACATCTTTTTGTTCTTAATCCAGGCTGTTGATTGCTAGCTGGAGTCTTTATCTTTTAATTTATCCCAAAAAATACCCTGAATTAATTGCACATTTGTTCATAAATTAGCTGCAGAATAGTTTATTATAATCATTTCATCTGGAATTTTTGGTTGCTGTTTTTTTTTTTTGTATTTATCTCCCAATAAACCCACATATCATTAGCCTGTTAATCTGGATGACTAGATGAGTAGATGTTCTCAGTGGGCTAATCCTGCTCTCATATTCTTGATCCTCCTCATTCGCAGTGTGTTTGAGTAGCTTGCCTGCCACCCCACCCTCTTCAAGCACATATTACCCCACCGTGTGTGTGTGTGAGTGTGTGTGGTGGTTTAAGTGTGTCGAATGGTATTAGCTCACTGTGGAGCCGCACATTGGCTGAGAGATTAGAGCCAAACAGAGCTGTGCTGGGAGGAAGGTGATAGTTAGATTAGCCTTTAGGCTGGAGTGGAGGAGGGATGGCCACCATTCAGCGGGGCCCCGTCTACACGGGACCAGCATGTGGGACCGGACCTCTTCCTGAGCCTGGAGGGCCATGTTCGAGCCAGATACAGCTGGAGGCAGAAGCATGCTGTGAATTCTCTGATTTTGGTTCCAAAGAAAAGATTGAGGGTAGTGGTTTTGGCTGCATTGGCTGAATTTTGTTGGCGAAGAAAATTTTGGGGGAATCTTTTTTTTTTTTTTTTGCATGTTTTGGAATAGTTGAGTTTGGCCATGTATTAATTTATATGTGTATGCATGTTTACTAATTTATTTACTTAGGGTTAGGGTTAGGTACTTTAACTTAATTGCCGCCAAACTGCATTATTCATATACGGTAGCAGTTAAATATCTTAGGGCCATTTAACCTCATCTAATTTTATTTTCATTCTTAATGCAGTTGTGTTATACATTTTTAAGCTCTTACCATATATTTTATATTTTTAAAAAAAGTAATTTGAAGGCATTTTTTTTTTTTTTTTTTTGTCTAGTGTATTAAAATTAAATAATTAATTAATTAATAAAAATGGTTTATGACCTCACACTAAAAATATAGATATTCAAAATACAATAATATTTATTTCATTATTAACTTTATTTCTTTCTCTCTCTCTCTTTATTTGTTTGTCAATTTTTATATCATTTTCGAATCCCTTCTCAGCATCACATCTCCATCATTTCCTGTCCTCGCTACTATGTCCGTCAATAAAAGTGGCAACCAGGTTTAAAACACAACTCACATGTTGTAGGAAGCGATTTGAAGGTTTCATGACTGGAAATCACAACAGCATGTTTGGTAGATCATATCAGAGATCTCCTTACTTTTTCTAGAGCCACCTCAATAGTGACTGACAAGATCTTTTTCATTAAGACTCCAAAGAAAACCATCATGGAACGATTCTGTCACAGTGTCGTAAATGCTTTCTGAACTCAAACAGCAATTACATCTCAAAAGCAGCGGTTTTCACTCTTATGGACAATCTAGGAGACAAATATCTATTGATTTTAAAAAGGAGGTTTTATGGCGAGTCTGTAATGTCAGTCAAAAAACAACATGCATTCAAAAGTAAAATATATTAAAAAGCCCCAAGCTGTGTTTTATTGAAATCTGAGCCCTCCCTTGAATACAATAGCTCAGGTGTCAATGTAGCAGTCATTAATTTCTGAAGTTTTTAGTTAGTTAGTGGCTTCATGAATTTCAGTTCCCTTAATGAGTTTTTAATGAGCTTTGTTAGTAGCTCTAGTAGCCTTCAAGACGTTTTTTTCCTCCTCCACCTAGGAGTATTTTACTGAGATTTATTTATCAATTAAGAAGTAAAAAGGAGAAAGTGCAGATTTTTCCAGGAGACCCATCAAAGATATGCATGTGTTGTCATTAGTGGTGATGGGAGCGTAGGAATATGTCTTCTTTATCTTTTCATCTAGTTCCATGGATTACATCAAAAAGTATTTTAATGGAGTGTGTGTAACGTGCATTAATTCTGCCAAGCATCCTCCCTGATTCCCTCATGTTCTCCTTTAATTCAGGCACTGTCTAATTATTCATTTGCTTTTGCTTTAATAGAGTTTAGCACCTCAGCTTAGAGGTTCTTTTCAGAGCTGTAAAAACCCAACTTAAATGTGAATGAAGTCAGCTAATGTCATGAAGGAAATGGATGGTTATGCTCTTTCATAACCTTTC
>JAUMHP010000068.1:14931418-14948895 GCA_032361065.1 Enteromius trimaculatus
AAAGAGGGGCGGAGTCAGCGGAGCTCGTGAAGATTTAAAGGGGAAGTACACAGAACAGAGAGCTGTTTTTGACAGGGTAAAATTAGCGTTTTTTTACACCATCTTTGAGAAATTTTAAAACAAATTATATTACAAACTTTTCATTAAGATCCTAAAGAATCATATTAGCTAGTGGAAAATTGGCTTTATATGACTCTTTTAAATGCATACGTGTGTATTTTGTGTACACATAAAAAAAATAGTTTCAGTACATAAACGTATTATGTAAACAAAAAACTTTATTTTGGATGTGATTAAACACGATTAATTGTTTAACAGCACTAATTTATTTATATTTATAGTATTTATTGATATTATAAAAATTATATTATTTTTATTTCCAATTTAATAATTTTAGTACCTCGTAAACTTTTTTTTCTTTTCATTTTTCATTTATTATTTATATTTTAGTTTTTTCTAGCTTAATTTCAGTTAAAACGATTTGGTTTTATTCAGCAATAACAGCACTGGTTCTGTTGAGAAAACTTTGCCCATATAGTTTGCTATCGGGGCATGTTGTCACAAAGTCAATAAAAAGCTGCTTCTTCTTTTTTTTCTGTTTTCTTTTTCTGAGCAATAAAAGCAAAAATGATTAATTGTGTTAAACACTAAGGTTTATCTGTTTATTCCTGCACAGAAAGCCCTCAGAAATATTCATTATAAAAAATAAGTGTGACAACTAGCTCTAGTTTCCACTGTGATTTAATATGCATTGATTCTCAAAAGATATTAAGAAACACTATAAAATATATTAGGGACAGTTTTGCTAGTGTTTTATCTGTTTAGAGAGTCAATGAGCCCGGAACATTCCCCTGTGACTGCTATGCTTTTCTAAATGATACTACAGTATTAGAAAATATGCTAGATAACTCCTTTGCTGTTCAATATAATTGGGATGCTATCATTCCGGTACAGTAGAAGCAGAAGCTAGTTACCACTAGGCAAAATCTAACAGAATAATCTTAGCAATAACTTCTTTTTTACATTTTCTGAGTAGTGTTTGCTCATGCAAATATCCCTAATGCATTCTAGGGTGTTGCTATGCAGTTCCTATATTAACAAAAAGCACCCTGGCATTCATAAAGCTCAGGAGATAAAAGCACCACAAATGCTTTGCAGTGGTTGTAACACTTGTACTTTCTGTAAGTGAGTATCCTGCTGTTTGAAGTCACCTTCTGCCTAATAAAACGCTGTGAGGGGCAGGTTTTCATTATCCTATTCTTTACATTGTAAGGTAATATATACATAGTCACTGGCTTTCCTGTGTATCTAAATCTATTCAGGCCTTGCATCATTGGTTTTAATAGAGAAAAGGGGGGGTGCAAAGGTGAGCAGAACTCCCTCTGCTCCCTGGGTCACTCATAATTAGCTGGGCTGCTGCCCTAGGGCCAAATAAAAATGGAGCCAGGTTACCTCAATCTTTTCCATCCGGGCTAATCTTCTCCCAGTGGTGATTTTTAAACGTGTTCTGTGACCCCTGACAAAACACCCCCATAAACTACAAAGCAATATTCCAATGCACTCGAGCATTAAGTCCAGTGTTAATATTTTTTTCCTATTTGACTGAAGGTTTTTTTTTTCTTCCTCTTTCGCAATGTTCCACTTCAGCCTGCTTTAAACCCTCCAGTCGTCACATTTTCATCAGCCATGGTGCTGAAGGCAATAGCGGCTATCTGATGAATGTATTAAGTTGAAATTTTGTAACATTACATGGTCTATAAAAAAAGGAAAAGACAAGACGACATAATGGGGGAAGCTGAAAATGCCTCTTAAGCAATTTTACTGGCAGTTAGACTCTCAGAGTGTGAATTTATACATTTTAAACGTTCCTCGCTGACATGTTTGAAGTTCCGTTCTTTTCATTGCATGCGAGTAATGCACTTGATCATTATTAGCACGCTGTTTACTCAGCTAATAATAATTGATAGCGTCAAAGCCTCAGAGGGAAATGGCTAATGAGGGTCTTTAAAGGAACATTGTGTCTGTGACATCTTTCATGGATCATGGCGCCTAACTCTGATGCATTAAGTGCTAAGGAGATGTCTTGTTTTGCATTTGCAATCATTTGCTGCCCGGGAGATTGAGGGACACTTAAAGAGAGAGCAGGAGTAAAGGAAGACATTTATTTGACGCTGTGGCAACACATGAGATGGATTGTGTTCAGCGGTTGTGAAAACATGGGCGGATTTCACAAAAGGTCACTAATTCAGAGCTAGAATTCTAAGCTTTTACATAAGAGGCGCTGCGCACCTTCACGGTAGATTAATTGACTCGTCAAAGTTATTAACTTCACAGATTCAGGCCCTTGAACTAACAGGCAAGATGAAGGAGCACATGTCTGACTCTGCCAAACACAAACTCTCAGGTTGTTCAATCACAGTGTTAATTAATTCAGCTGCTGTTATCTGGTCGCCTTTGGGTGAATGTCTTTCTGTGAATATTCCAGGAATAGTGTTTGTTTTCTGGTGTAAATCATAGTTGCTGGGACACTTTCCATGTTCCTCCTTTTGAAGTGTCTATAACGTGGAAATACTAGGCATGCTGCAAAATTACAATTATAGCTGATACGGATAAGCCAGTTAATTATTTTTGTGTTACGGCCAATGTGAATATAACACATACGTGTATTATTTATTTATTGTTTGTGTATTATACAAAATAATAATCTATATATTAAAATACATATATTAAAATAAAATACAAATTTAATTTAGTAATGTTCATGTGCATTAATATGTGGGCATATTTTATAGATAATTAATAAATGATTTTATTTTTAAATTATTAAATGTTTAATTAGTTAATATTTTACATCACTCACTTACATCATACACTGAAAAATACATAATAAATTTGAGATTATTTTTTTCCTTTCAATTTATGGACCCTTGGGCCTTCAAAACATCAGTTGTGACCTCTTAATAAAAACACATATTTTAGTGATTATCTGACAGGTATTTTAGATATTTCGTGTGTGATACTGCAGAAAAATCACTTGTAGCAGCTTTAATGCCATTATACAGTATGTGTGCTGCAAGGTTTCAGCACCATGGACAGCGGCCCTTATATACATATATATGATCTTACAGCCTTTTCTGTAATGTTCTGATCTTCTCTTAAGTGTCTCTCTCTCTCCTTCATTTATCCACTAGCCTCTTTCCCTCTCACATTCTGGCAGTGATGTCTTTTATGGTTATTATTGGAAGAGCTTGCCTTCAGAAGCTGACACAATGGCGTGAGTAGTCCCTTGGGAACGTTTTCATATCAAGGTTAACTTCAAGTGATTAGGATAAGCAGCTGAAGTTGTTGCCATGGGGATGATGATGGGATGCTGAGCTGTAAAGCATGATAAGTAGAAGAGAGAGAGGGGTGCGATCGCTCCGAGGAGCAACAAGAACAGAGGTAGATGTGAATGGCCCTAAACTATATGTGCCCATCAAACTGTGATTGTCTGCCATCTATTTTTACACGACATGCATGTAATAATTAATTTATGCTCATGGTTGTCATGCACCCAAGAATAGAGTTCACCCTCTTTCATAATTTCTGAACTTTTTAACCAAATCTGCAAACAGAGCTTATCGTGTCTGTTAAGCCTGAGCATGTACGTTATTAACCTTTGAAGTGAATTTAAACTCTTACATTGAGGCAAAAGTCAAACCTCAGATGAACAAACCTGTTCTTTAATTTTCCGACAGCAGATGTTAATGGAGTGGAAACTGACTCAGGTTTAATTAGAATAAGTTTGTATCCATTTTACTATGGAAGCTATTACCAAAAGTGTCTTGTATCACATATCATTCCGTAAAAAGGAAATCCATGAAGCGCATGCATTAGGCAAATCAGTGTGGAGCAAAACTACAGTTGCCCCAGCTTTATTCAGTTTAAAATGTCAGCTTATCCTCTTGAAACTTGTAAGAGAGAACAAAAGCATCATAATTTCAACTGGCCCACTAAATTCGCCAAAAAGGTCCTTCTGTAGGCGCTAGTTCACTAAGCTGATTAGCCCTGCTGTCCAAACTCACATCTCAATCTGTCATAATCAATCTGGCCTTCCACATAATGTCAGCATGCTGTTATTTGGCCGATGAGTGTCTATTTGAACCCCCTGCGAAGTGTGTATTGAATCAAATGTTTAACAATGCATGGAGTTTGTATCCCCAACCACAGTCCATAAACGAGACGAATTTCTACAGTACACATGCGGGGCTAATGGCATCACTGCTGGCTCCAGTTGAATGGAATAACAGCACCTGGTCCCAGAGGTGCCGTAAGCGGAGAGACTGTTAAACCCGGAGATCTTCCTCCCTGGGGATCTCCCACACAGTGCCCCAGAGCTCTCATTCCATCGTCTACGAGTACCTCTCGTACCACGCTCGAATTAATGAGTCCTCGAGCGGGTCTGTGGCAGCGCCTTTTGCTCTTTTGTTCATACCTTAGCATCATAATTTGACTTACGTAGGTGCTAATTTCACATAACTTGAAAGGCAATTAGGAAAATGCGTTCTTATGACTGGCAGGGGGGATTAAGGCTAAGCCATGGCGGTACGTGTATCCTACAGAGACTACTGATTCGTTTTTTTTCTCCTCCATGAAAGCCAAGCCCTATTTGGCACTGCACATTATCGGTCATCACGTTAATACCCACGTCTCACATTGCCTTCGATGTGTTACTTTTAATTAAACTGGAAGAAGGCATGACAAATTAACACAGTATTGGAAAGCACCTTCCGAAAGGGCTGCGGCGGTGCGGTACAGTTTGAATTATGGGGTCAGATGAAGTTCCCCCCCAAAACGTCTGCAGTAATGACTGGATGAACATCTGGGTGGTGTTTTGGGTTGGAGCTTAATACTCGGGGCTGCTGTGACAAGGCGGATTTCTAATTACTGCGACGGCTTCACAGACTGTACACCCCCCTGCTGTCGGTGGCTGCCTTTCATTTTCTGAAAGATGCTTTTATGGGCAATGAATCAATGAATTAAGCGCTATTTTAAACCTCTTAATTTCTTCTTATTGCCCAGAGTTAATGATATTGCTCTCAGTTGAATTGGACTGTCGGTGCCCGTGGGGACAAGCACAGTGTCATTTGCGTAATCCATGATTTCTGGATCTGACACCCAGCCTGGTGCTGGAGAAATCAGGAAGGCTTCCTGTAAAGGAACTGGATGCCTAATTGGAAGGCTCAAGTGTGAAAGGATTCTGTGTTTATTTGCTGCTTGTTCTAGTACCTTTTTAATATATACGATGTTGATAGGAGATAGGAAACTTTTTGCAGTTTTTTGTTGGAATTCATGACATTTGCAATGTCAAGGTCATGGGTTCAATTCCTAGGGATTGCATGAACAGGTAAAATTCCAACTACACAAGTTTGATTTCATATAGAGTGCCGCAGGGATGACGTGTTTTTTTAGAACCGTACTCGGAAACAAGTTAGTGTTTTAGCACTTCCGGTTCCATTGTACCAAAGTCAATGGGGTTTGCTTAAATGCCTGAAATAAGGTCTCTGCACAAGCTCAAGTATTTTTTTTTACGTTCTATTCTACAACATAAAATACATCAGTAATGCCCCCTTGTGAAATTTTTAAAAGCTTTTACTTGTCTTGAAAAAGGAGGATGCTATATGTGACTACAGAGATTTTCGGGAACATGAGTCATCTCACAGAACAGGTAAACTCTTCTACTCAAAAGTCCACTTCTACAGCCTTGTTGTGTTATAATTATGCTCTTGCAAACTATTCTAGAAAAATGTTCAAACGAAGGTGGTAAAAGTTGTAGACAGTTGATGATGGTTATATTGACCCCATGTGACCTTAAACTACATTTAGCTCTTTTCCCAATTCTGTTTAGACTTTGAGATTCATAAAAGTTTTTAGTTTGTGAGGTTGTCATGAACAAGAATCATAAACTTCTGTAGGTCACAAAGCTTATTTCCTACCTCTCATGGCATAAATGTCCCTTAATGCACGTTTTAGTGAGACCCAAAATACGTACCAACAAGTACATATTTGTGTATCACTGTAGTTTCCAAAAGAAATTAATGGTAGAAACAGAAAGACACATTATATTAATGTTCATACAAGGTTCAATTTAAAAAAAAATCAAAACAATATTAATATGCTGGGATAAAACAGTTCAAATCTTTATAAAAGGCAGTTGAAATGACACGGTTGCATAAACAAATCAGTTTTGCATTTGTTAACACTATCGGGTAGGTTTAGGGTTGGTTTTGGCATATTTTCAACGTGATACAGAATTAACTTTCACGCATATTTCATTCTGAACGGACGCAATACATACCTATATCAACTTAATAAAAATCAGGATCACATATTGAACCTGTGTTTTAGCGACACCAGCGGAACGTGTATTATGGCACAAAAGGTGTTGCACAAAAAGTACACAGAGGTACATATTTTTATGATACCAGGTTGCTTATTTCCTGGAGTAATACCAAATCCAATGGAAATATCCTATTGGGTTTTTAGTTAAGGATACTGGGCTATTCCATCCTGTTTATACTTATTCCACCCAACTTCAAGCATATTTCTCACCTTCCTCTACACTTCCACTTCGAGGTTTCTTTCCCATAAAAGAGGTGTTACAAAAATAGCGTGGCCAGAGAGATTGCCACATCCTTGTGCAATGTTTTCCTCCCCCAAATGGCGTCCAGCTGGGGCAGGTGTTGTACATCTAGATGGTGCTCACCTGGCAGGGCTCTGGGTTCCCATCAATATTTCACATCCTAAAGAACAAGCCCCGCTAACAGCGAATGGCCTAGATGTTCTGTGCTCATCCTCAGCTTTAGTATGCATTCAGCCTCATAGAAATGTAAATCCAACCACAGTGGGGAGGAGAGAGGTGATGGGCTCAGTAAGAAATACTCCGGATGAATGGAGTATTTTTTCACTCGTTTATCCCTTCCGTCTTCGCTCAGATCTAGCTTTTGGAGAGCTTTCGGATAAACTGGCTTACTTGGCCGATTTAAATAGGCGTTGGTGTAGTCAGCGTTTTCGAGATGGGGGTTTGCGTGCCAGATTGATGGAGAATTGTGCTGAGAATCAAGTTGGCGTAAAACGCGGGATCGTCACACTGATGCGCAGCTTTATTCCTGAGGTTGGACTAGTTTAATTGACTAATGGGGGGACTATATAGAAGTTCTCTTGAATATTTGAAAAGGACACCGTTGAAAAGGCTAATTCTGGCCTGCTATTTGCATAAACTCTACATATCTGTACGACGTCCCACATTGCTCATTGTTTTCCTGCGTTTATGTATGTGTGTGTCCCAGTGTGACGGTGCTCCACAGTGAATTTAATTTGCCAAAGAGCACTCGCTTAAAGAGCTCCCTGAACAAACAAGTTAGCAGAATCTACGCTTGCCTGATGTCAAATTACACCACCAAACGAATCTAACCTGAGCGGAGAATAAATTGCACCCTGTTGCAGTGTGTGAACAAGCCTTGTCCTTTTTCCTCTCCTTTCCCCTCCTCCCCTTTGCTTGTTTTCATGTCAGCTCTCGTATTAAATATACATTTTGCACTCCTCTACCTCACGCCGCTTGGTAATGACTCGGGCCTTGAATGATTTATGCAGATATTGATTTCACTGTTAAACGTGAGATTAGATGCATAGCTCCCGACGCTATTTATCAAAGACATTGGCATCTAATTAAATTGTCAGCTCTGGTTTTATGGCGGTACACTTCTATGAAATATTAAAGCTGGCTCTGAGATTATTGTGGCCCCGAAGCAGACGTCGGCACCTGAAAAATGATATTTACATGCAGAGGAAAGGATGCAGGGAGGTTTGGATTATTGGACTAATAAGAGCAAAGGTTGAAGGTGAAAAAACATGTTTGTTTCGCAGAAACGACGGCTAACGAAGTCTTAACAACCTCACCTGGGCATTGCCTGAAGCCGTTGGTGATTAATGCATTTTTTCATTCAGACAATCACGCGGGTCACCTCATTTGTTCCTTGCTTAATTCCTTTGCACTAGTATAATTAGCTATTTACCCTTTGACAAGTCACGTTCCCACCAAACAGGCGCTATTTTTTATCGTCACACTGCAAAAAAAGGCTTTTTAATGAGTTTTTAATTAGTCTTTTTGTACATTTATGCAGTAAAGAATATCGAAACACATTAAGCAATACAGCATATTTTAAGAATTGTTTACATAAATACAACTGTATTTAGTATTTTTATTTGAACTTTTTATACTACAATAAAATACAAAATACAATGAAATACAAAATACTGTACACTTATATCAAGAATAGATTTTGTAGTTTTTAATTTAGTCTGTTTTTTCAGTAAAAATATATTCATGCATTTTAAAGAATGAATATAATAATGATTAATGAATTAAAGAATACATTTTAATATAAAAAATACATATTTAGTAAATTTTCCAATTGTGTAACCTTTCTTTTTAAATTTTTTTTTTTTTTACTTTTTTTTTTAGAAAGAATTGTCTAAATGCACTCATATTTTTGATGCAGTTTCATATCTTACGAGCTATTAACCCCTCCCCTCCCTAAAAAAACCTAGTTTTTTCCCCCACTTGTTATTAACTTTTTAAAATAAGTTGAAAATATACAAAAAATCTATAAATATATATGATAACAATTTTTAATTTTGCAGTGTTGCTTCTGAAGTAACTACTATTTTGTTTTATTTTGAAAAAAAAAAAAATATATATATATATATATATATATATACACATACGTATATTGAGAATTAATACTGTATAATATATCAAGGCTTGTTTACATAAATAATACACTATAATACACTACAAGTGTACTTAGTAATTTGCTCAACTTGCTTTTAACTTTTAAGTACAAGTACGCTCATACATATTTTATATTTCATAAATATTTTATGCAGTTTTGATATATAATTTGTAGAATATATGGAAAACATATTACAATAATGATTATTATGTTTTTTGTTTTTTTTTGTGCATACATAGATGTTCAATTTAGCGAGGGCGTACTGCCAGCCTCCAACATCTATATTTCAGCAGCAACCAGTTTCCCTTGTGTCACGCTCCTCATCTGTTTCGGCAGAGGCAAGATCTTCCGGCTCTTTTCGTAACTTAAGCCTGACCCAGATTCCCTTATCTGGCAGCGTGAGAGTGCCGTGGACTGGGTGGGGCGTGTATCTCCCTGCCTTGCGTGTGCCTTTGATACTTCATAGCAAAACACGGGCACACAAACAAACAAACACACAAGGGGACTGATGGACAACAACAACACGCTGTGCTCATGCTGAGATTTGCAGGAAACGACTCTTTCCCCTGCCCTGAATGCACAAATACACCGGCCAACCTGCGCTCACTGTTTTTGACAAACTATGCGTTATCCGTTCTCTCTTTAATGAGCACCAGAGCAGAACATAGTTTACTTACATGCCACACAGTTCGCCTTTTTACTTTTCTCTCGCACACACATTCTTTGTGGATGCACTGGTACATGTGTGCTGGGTTTGTAATTTTCCACTGAACGCATGTTCGTTTAGCTGATGCTAAGACTCTGCGTTTTTGCTGTATGGCTGGTTCTCCCCACGGCACATTTATCATTTAGAGCTGATATGAAGAATTAAAGGCCGATGTGCGTGAGGCCACTGGAACACCAGGTCCTGAAATATCTTTATTGCAATTATGGCTTTGAAAGAAATGATTTTGAAACTGCTGGGCAGTAAAGTGTGGATGTAGTAGATGTCTTGATCTGAGCAGAAAACCGGTCAGTCGTGTCTAATGATGCAATTAGAAATGTGCACTACCGTATTTTCAAAACCCACTAGCTGAGAGATTAGTCAACTTATTAGTCAACTAATTGGTCTTAATAAACATAAGCTGACTCTGATCAGACTTCTTATAGATCTATCCATCCGTCCAATGTTCATCTATCTATCTGTCTGTCTGTCACTCTATTGTTTTGTCATTCCATCCATCCATCCATCAGTCATTTGTACTGTTCTTTGTTCTATCCATTCTGTCGTTTCATCCATCCATTCACCTTCATTCATTCCTTCTGTCATCACTCTTTCATCTATCATTCTGTGATTCTATCATTCTGTTCTGTCTGTCTGTCGCTTTATCTATCACTCTATTGTTTTGTCATTTTGTCCATCCATTCATTTATCTTTCATTCATTTATTCACTCATTCTGTTATTCGTTCTATCTATCTTTCTATGTATTGTTCTATCATTCTATTGTTCTATCTGCCTATCTATTATTATATCACTTCTTTAGTCATCATTTTTACTGAATATCATTATGTATGTCTATTATTCTATCTGTCCTTCTATCTATTTGTCCATTGTTCTATCTATCATTCATTCATCACCTTCTCCCAAAACTTTTCACTTGATTATTTTCTGCTTTACTGTATTCAAGTTTGCATTGCAATTCTTCATTTATATAATGAAATCATATTTTAAGATTAAAAAAAAAAAGGAAAGCATTTCAAATGAGCTTAAAACCCGCAGATGCCAATCACACACACCCTCTCCACATACACACTTTTGGTTCCCTCTCTAATAGCTTTCACTGTGTCTTGGTACCCAGAATGCACTGCTGCTGTTCTCTGTAATGAGTGGCTCTGAGAGGCTGGGACAGGCCAGGTGGTGTCTCCATCACAGAAATATCGCAGTCATCACAAGTCTTATTTTCCCTATAGGGAACAGTCTTCTGTATCTCAATTCAAACTTAGTAGAAAAAAAAAAAAAAAAAAAACTTTGCATGCAGTGAAAAGAAACCATGGAGCAAACAAACTATACCAGTGTAGCAGAGATGTTTCTGGTGACATTTCCAAACTACATTTTATTCTACAACACTGTGAAACTTTGTGCATGTTTTGTCAGAACATCACAGTTCTTGCCCAAGAAGATCAAAACGTGGCGAATTTAAAGGGTAATCATATTTTCAGACAGCATATGAGTTAATTAAATGGAGTACGATTCTATTTTGTCTTTTTTCTGCCCTTTGAGGAAGTGGAAGGCTGGCTGAGACGGCTGTACACGCGTGTCTAAGTTGAGTTCTGTCTGAATTCATTTAGGTTAATGAGAAAGAAAGCGTTCCAGATGTACCACATTTAGCAGCGCGCTGGTTTCGCTTTGAGTATACAGGAGCGCTTGAGTCTCAGAATAACTACGCTCACATACGAGCTGAATACGCTTGTCACTTACTGTTAGAACACTTTCTGTTGCTAAATACAGTGCTGCTCATACGCAAGGGATTTACAGCAGAATTCAGTTTTATACATAAAAATGGCCACAAAAAAAAACCAGTTGCTAAACTGTATTTCAAAATATATTTTGAAATGTCAAAGTATGACTTTTAAAAATTATTATTTTTTTTTTTAAATATTAAATTGAGCTTCACTGTATGCAACACATATTTATCATATATTTAAATAGATTTCGGCCAAATGCACTCAAAAAAAAAAAGTGATGTATATATGTATGTATGTAGATATAGATGTATGATCTATATGTAGCATGACGTATTGTTATTTGGCAAATAAACAACAGTGTCAACTTTCTCAGGCTATAAACGGGACTATTGTCTGGAAAAGAACAAGACAAAGAGTCTGGGAATCAGTTGGAGAGCAAGACAAAAGTCCCGCTTAAGTGCTTGAGTCGAGAAGAAAGAAAATAAAACAAAGAACCAGAAAGAGTTGATGAAAACCAGTGGGAGCTGGCCTAAATAGTTTAGAATAAATATTTAAATCTTAAAGACACATTTCAAAGCCTTGATCTTCGGTATTGTTTTCTGTCACTGTGGACAAGGTTATTGTGAGTTTGGCTTCAGTTTACTGATCATACAGACAGTGTTTGATCTGGAAAATGTCAATGTTACGCTATTGATAAAATAGCTACACAATTCAAACGCAGTCTATATGTAAGGAATCTTAACTGAATGAGATTCTGATTTGATATGTAACGCTAATTTAACTCATGGACAATTGTTTCTTTTAAGTCTTCTGCTTTCTTGTGTGCTTGGCCTTGACCGAGTTTTAAGAATATGTGCTTATAAATACAGGTGGCTTTAATTACAAGCCAGGTGTAAAGCATCTGTAAGCTGCAATTATATTCCAGTGTTAGCCATCAATTAACCATTGTCCAAAGTAATTAGTCCAAAGTACAGTCCTTCACTCCTTTCTTCCAAACAGAAGGTGAGCTTATGTCTTCTGCCTCATAGTACACAACACTGATTATGCCTAGCTTACATCATAAAAGCATCACATGGTTGACTGAACTTATTTCTCGGTAGAAGCATCCACAAGTGTTGTGCAGTCAATATTATAGTCAACTTTTATCCCTGTTTCATCATCTTCACAGGACTCGTTACTGAGTTAAAGACATTGGTTGGTGTTGAAGAGCGTGCATGCCAGGGGTTGTGGATGTTTGAAGAATGTTGATGAATACAAAAACAAGTAAGCCCATCTGAGGTTTACTGACCAGGAATCTCACATTTTTCAAATCAGGTATCAGTTTAGTTGGTGTTGGTGCTATATATTTTTTTTGGGTGAAAAATATCTTAATTCATTTGCAAGATTAAAAATCTGCTAAAACTAACAAAACTTTTTTGTTCATTGAAATAAAGCTGAATATACAATTTAGATAAATGTTTGAAATGTTACCTTGGCAAAATAAATAAAATTGAATTACAAAATGGAAATAATTATAATAATGATAAAAAAATAATAATGTAATGACATTGAAAATTAAACTGAAATAAAAATGTAGGCAGAAAATATAAAAGTAAATGGTATTTCCAAGTGTTAATGCAAATATTATATGTGACCCTGGACAACAAAACCAGTCGTAAGTGTTAGTTTTCTGAAATTAATATTTATACATGATCTGAAAGCTGAATAAAGAAGATTGGATGGATAGGGCAATATTTGACCGAGATACAACTGTATAAATATCTGAAATCTGAAAAATCTAAATGCTGAGAAAATCACCTTTAAAGTTGTCCAAATGAAGATCTTATCAAAGCATATTACTAATCAAAAATTAGGTTTTAATATATTTTCGGTAAGAAATTTACAAAATATCTTCATGGAACATGATCTTTTCTTACTATCCTAAGAATTTTTGGCAAAAAAGAAAAATCTATAATTTTGACCCGTACAATGTATTTTTGGCTATTGCTACAAATATACCTCAGATACCCCAAATATACTTAAGACTTTAAGGTTTTGTGGTCCAGGGTCACATATAGTAAACACTTAATCAGTGGCTCTCAACTAGTGGTTTTTGTTTCATAAAATGTTCTCAGGTGTGGTCACGGACAACAGGGATACAACTATTCTAGGTGTCAAATTTGAATAATGAAGTATATGCATAATCGTATAATTGTACAAAGCAAAAAACATTTTATAAAATTCATCCAAATCATGTGTTTGTATGGTCAAACTCTGATATTTTGGTGCAGATTCATTTCCTGGGTGGACTCCAAGATCACTTTGTCCTCTAAAACCAAAAACTAAACTAAAAACTAGAGAAAATAAGATCCAAATTTTACATTTAAACGTAATTTTACAGTCACGTTTAAATTAGTATTTTATATATACTGAAAAATTTCATATAAAATATCTGCTGTCCTTCTCCTCTGCATCTGTGTTTGAATATAAGACGACTGCGGAACATTGTCAGATACACAGTTCTTTTCATCCTCTCAACGGGTTCAGAGTAGCCTCAAATCAGCCATTGACTGGTAAACCCAGACACCCTGCTGTGCATTACACCAATAATACTTGACTTGGAAAGTCAAGCGGGTAGGTGCCGTGCCCCCCACTGCCCCAACAGCCACAAGAGCCCCTCAGAGCTGGCTACACATGGAGCGATTACACCCTAGTTTAATAAATGCCCCCATTATGGAGCCCTGCTGCATGAGGGCCACCCTACTGAGCCCTGCCCATTCAGTCCACAGGCTTTAAATGTGACCTCGGTGGAAAGAAGAAAATGCTAGGTGCCAAGTGGCCCTCAAGTGGCAATTATGGCCAATACATGTCTGGGAATTAGAGCCAGATGAGACAGATGAACATAGTGCTCTCAGCACTGAGCCTTTATCATCAGCCGCACATATAGAGGTGATTTCCTGGACAAAAACTCCTAATCTGAGCACTTCTAATTGAAAGTCAAGATGTTCTGAGGTAAATCTTAAAACTACTGTGAATTTATCCAGGTCGCTTATATAAGCAGATTTGTGTTTTGAATGTGTGTTAATGTTTCTGACCAGCTTGAATTTTAGTTTAGATTAGTTTTGGTTAGTGCTGGTTTAATACTGCTCTCCAGTGAAATGTACTAGTTCGAATCCATTCAAATGTCGAACATTTAAAACATTACAACAATTTAATTTAATTCTAATCTAGTTTTCTAATTTAATATATTTTTTACATTTAATTTAGTAATTTATTTAATTTTTTTTTACTTTTTTTTTTATTTAGAAATTGAATATGCTTATTTTGTGCTCAAGTAATATTTTTTCTTTTTGTTGAATGGTTGTTTTGTTTTGCTTTGCCAGGGCTATACAATTTGTATATGAAAACATAATTTATTTTACAAAATAACAAAATACTTTTTGGGGGAATTTTGACACTTTTGATCAGTTTAAATACATGCTAACATTATTTTTTAGGCATTCCTTATCATTTATTTTATGTTTATTCATTTTTATTTAACTAGTAATTATTTATATTAATCATCATATTATTAAAAGAGCAAAAATTAAAATACTTCACATAAAAAACATATATATTATTGTGTTTTACTGCACGTCTCACTGGTTGAGCTAGTTAACATGCCTACTGCAGACATCAGAATGCCAGAATCCCATATTGCTTACAAGCTTCCCAAAAACAACATATGCTGGTGTTTTGGTGTTTTTTTTTTGAACAATTGTTGTTGGGGACGAACATCATTTCTATTATGACAAAACCTCAGCTTCTGTTCCGTCTCCCAATTTCTTGTTTTCAATTCACACTTCCACTCAAACTCTGAGCTTGTAAGTTGAGGGGTCACACAAAGGGACGAATCACCAGAACTCAGACTGACTATGAAGTGCTCTGTCTCCTCAGAAACCGAAAGAGCGGTGGTTTTCTGCTCTCGACGGGCTCCCTCCTCGCCCCACAGCATCGCGCAGGCTGAACCGAGTGTCGGAAATGCTCTGCTTTCCAAGTTTGAGATGACATGAGGAGACGTTCCCCTGCTGAGGTATACTGGGGAGTCTTGAGTTTTGA
Source organism: Enteromius trimaculatus (assembly GCA_032361065.1). NCBI lineage: Eukaryota > Metazoa > Chordata > Actinopteri > Cypriniformes > Cyprinidae > Enteromius > Enteromius trimaculatus. Next base: position 14,946,716 of record JAUMHP010000068.1, read on the forward strand.
AAGCAGCAGTGTGCCGAATGACAAACCCCCGGTCCTCAGATGGCAGAGAACAGAGCAAGCCACCCAGGCCTCCTGCCGCTGATTATTTACCATGTTTTGTGCGTCTTTCTGTCACAGTGATAGCCTGCGTGTGAGCTCATCCTTTCCCTGCACGATAAAAGCCACTTCCTGGCAATGTTGACCTTGCCCACTGCCGTCAGTCACACATAAAATAAAGCAGCGCGTTTTTGTTCTTGAGTTTCTCTGCTGCTGTCACAAAATTATAAAGCTTGCAAGGTGAGCACTGTATTGAAATCACTCATGCTTTCTATTATTCTTCTTTTGACACTTTTCAGCAATTAATTCTGCTCCAGTCTTTCATCGCACACTTTAGAAAGCGAGTAAGTGCAGTTGTTAGCTTAAAGAGCTGTTTGAGTTTCCATTGATGTTCTACTGTAGTCAGCTTGATTCAGTAATATTAATAATACTATACTGTAGAGAATGTTGAGGTTTTGAAAGAAGTTCGTACTTGCTAAGGCTTAAAAAATTTTGATCATAACATTGTGAAATGAAACTACTTAATATAGAGTAGTAGAATAAAAAAAATGAATTGTTTAATATTTTAATATATCGATAATATCAAAAGGTCCATTTTGGGGCGAGAAAGATTTTTAGTTTTTTGAAAAAGGTTTCTTCTGAAAGTATTTTAGCATGCAATTTGCTTTTAAAATTAATCCTGTTTAGCAAATCACATTGATTGCAGATATTTACAGGTTATTTACAGGTTATTGGATGTTTGTGTACATGATTATGTAATGATTTTGACATTAAGGACCTGTTACCCGTGTTTAGTTGCTTCTGCTGTCAATACACTAAGAGCACCAAGCGTTGATTTTTTCACCGAAGCTTTGCGATCTGTTAAAACAGGTTTCATTGCGGGTCATGGAGATGTATTTAGCTTAAGTGTGTGCGATGCCATTCTGGTTTCCCTCAGTGGCAGTCTGTGTGTCTGTTTCTGTTCTCTGTCATCTTCTCAGTTCCCTGTCTCTCTCATTTTATGCTCCCTTGTGCTGGATATTATTCTCAGGAGCTGTGGAAACCTTGACCCTGTGCTCTCAAACACCTCACCCTGTCACTATCCTGTCCTCTCTCTCATCCACCTCTCCTCTTAGCGCCTCATTCGAGAAGTCCAGGGCCGGAAGCCCCCTTCCCAGAGCGAGCGCACACACAAACGCACAGCCCTGGATCCGTCTGCAGGGCCCTGCACGCATGACTGCCCCGCTGACGGCTGACAGGCTTTTTGGGCTTTTATCCGTCATTGTTGCGTCTGTCTATTTTCCTCTTCTCCTCTCTACTCCTCACTGCTTCTCTCCTCCTGTCACACCATCAACAGCTAGACTCCGGTCTTCTGTCTTCTCCTGTAATCCCACTCTCCAGAAAGCCGTAATTGAGCGAGAGATTCATGCAGGGATTATTGCTGTGATTTGAGAAAAGTGATAGTGCCACATTTCGGGGATATTTCAGACAGACCGAAGCATTTTAGGGCTGAAAACATGAAAGCGGGAGGGCGAAAGGGAAGAGTGGGTAGATCTGCCTTGTATCCAGCGCAAAAAAACACTCCCCTTCAACCCTCTAGTTTGACACGGTCGATACTTTAGTGCACGCGTCTATGAGTGCAATACACATAGGAATGAGTACAGCCTTTACAAGGTGATTATTTCACTCCGATGAAGCAATTTGTCTGTTTCCAAAGTGATCGACTTTGTTTATCCTTCGTGTCACTTTCTCAGCTGCAGCTTTTACACATACGGTGTTCTTTTCAAGGTTTCGCTCGCAGATATCTGTTTAAGGCCAGTAGCTCGGTCTGATTGAATCCGCTCAGCAGTGTCGACTGCATCTGTGTGTGAAAGCAAGCGTTCGTCTTCGTTGTTCTGATGAAGCCGTGCCGCACGACAGCAGCGTGAAGGCTGATGTTTTCTGCTGAGGGTCACAGTGTTGCTTTGAACAATTAAGCTCAGGTGTAGATTTGAAGGTCCTGTGGATGCTCGAGAATATTTGTAACTGTTCAAACGTTCGGAAAAATAAATTAATACTTTTATTTAGCAAAATGCATTAAGTCGGTCAAAACTGACATTCATTCTATTCATCAAATAATCCACAATATTGTTGTATTGATAATGACAGGAAATGCTTTGAGCTGT